>JARWLC010000006.1:11117500-11717500 GCA_033318265.1 Phyllotis vaccarum | reverse complement strand
ATATGTTTTTCTAGCAAGCATAACATTCAAAGAAAAGCTATCCTAATACATGGCTTCCTCTATCATTATCTTTATCTGCATTTCCCACTAAGACTTTGCTTAGGACTGAATTCTAAGAGGTGCTTAGTGTTAATGATAATTTACAGTGTCTAATACTCTGAACAGGTTAAATATAAAATAGCTTGAAAAGATTCTGTTGTGAATACAGTAAATGATGGAATCCTGGTATTTAGCAATTCTCCATGTTGGCTCGCTTAAGAATTCTGCTTCTAAGTCTTACTCTTGCCTATAAACATGCATGGTCATTATGCTTCATTTATGCTGCAAAAATCTATAGGTAAAAATTGATGGGTACATCATAAGGGTTGATCTTTATTTTTTAATTCTTTAATATAATCTTTTACTTTGAGATTATAATATAATTTTTAAATAAAAATCTTGGGGGCTGTAGAGGTGGGTCAGTATTTAAGAGTATGTTCTACTCTTACATTGGACCCAAGTTTGGTTCCCATCACTTATATCAGGGCAGCTCACAGCTGCCAGTAACTATAGCTCTAGGGCAATCCAACACCTTCTTCTAGCCTCCACAAGTATCCTCATATACATGTACACACACACACACACACACACACACACACACACACACACACACAAACATGGGGGGGGTGGAAGGCAGGCATCTATCACTATAGATCAGAAAAACATGCCAAGTGATAATGATGCATTACAGAGAGACCAAAGCTATTATTTTTGAGTTAATACATAAAATATGTGCATCAGTCAAAGAATTACACATAATCAAAATTGACCATTACTTAAATCATCCATAAGCCACATTCTTTAGTGTTGCTTATAAAACACACCATCTACAATTACTATATTATCAGTGTTTTTTAAGGATTTGAACACATTTCTGATATGGGCTTCCGATGAAGTAGTTGGTCATTCTGATCTTTAATGAATGAAAAGTACAATGTAGAAAAGATCAAAGCTGCCTGCAGCTCACAACAGCGCCCCCCAGACTGGATTGGGTCAAGCTCCAGCGTCAAGATTGAATACAGGTGAGTGCTCCTGCTGTCTGGACACTTCCTACATCTGGAGTGTGCAGAACAGTGAGGGATACAAGGCCACTCTTGGATTGATGTCGCTGCTGTGGTTCAGGAATAGCATTAGCAGTTTACTCGTTATTATTTTAGTGCAGTCAGTGCAAATATTAAAACTTTGAAGATGACTAAAAGTTCAATTAATGTGACAATAATTTGAAGTGTAGATCTCCTGAAAGAATTTTGGAGACCCTCTGTAGACCATAGCATCTAGTCAACATTTAAATAAGATACAGAATATTAGGCGCTAGACAAAAAAAAGAAAAGAAAAGAAAATGCTTCCTCACAATGGTAACCAGCATTTAATTTCAGTGTATCTACAATAGATATTTAATGAATGTTCAGGCGATATTAATTAAATACTAACTATTACAAAACATTTAATTTTTTATTTCATCTCATATTTATGGCATAGTATTAATGTTACCTATTTACCAATTTTTAAAAAAAAATTCTTCTAAAAATTTCAACTTAAACTGGGAGGTAGTAACTAAGGGAAAATCAACTTATAAAACAAAACGTTCACAAAATTTAGAGGTTATTATAATTTTGACGCTTTTGACAATTGTTCAAAGTTATATAATATAAAGAGGGATGATATTTTTGATTGAGTCAGAATGACTCATTTTTAGACTCCTGACAACAAAAACTACAAGCTTTAATAAATGACCAAAAATAATTCTTTAATTAAAAATACTTGCCAACAAATATTTGTTAAAAAATACTTCATTTCATACTTAAATGAGCACTTTCCCTGGTGTCTTTATTGATACCCTCCAAACGATGTACTTTTTTTCTTTCTCACCTGGGATATATTTTGAAATAATAGAAAGAAAACACAGATTTTTTTTACCCCTTTATTGTTCTTGTTAGTTTCTGGGACTTAACTTTTGGTGCTATGATAAATTTTAAGATCCCATGCTGCTTTTAGATGCCTAAACAGCAGAGGGATTTCAAGCAATCATGTAGAAAATAACAGGAAAGCAAATCAACACAACATACTAATATGTAATCATTCACAAGAAAAGATTGCAATCCGACCCAAAGGTAGCAAAGCCAAACCACACAAAATGCTAAATTAAACATAAACTAACTTGCTAGGTCTCCAGAGAAAAATTCTACATCTTAGGACTAGTGACTTAAAAGTGTCTGGGTTATGAATAGGAATATTTAAGAACAAAGCCTGAATATGTTAAAAGAAATAAAATTAATACTAAGGTCCCAGTGAAGTAAATGATCTAATGTAAGTTCAGAACTTTTTGATTAAATAGTTTAAAAGTTCAAAAAAGCTTTTATCCTTTGTTATCTGTAAGGCAGGGGGTCTGTGCTTGACTTTTCTCACATCAGAAATAAAAAATAAGATAAAAAAGAAAGAAGGAAAAGAAGTATACTAGATATGGTTGCCTCTGTATTAATTAAGTGTACATAAATTAGATCACCTCTTCCTTACATGTTAATCAGAATCATTAGAGTGGTACCAAAATGATGCTCCCCATCTCAATCCCAGCTCAATTTCTATCTATACCTCTTTGGGAATATTTTCATGCCTTTGACACTTAATTTCACACTTCAAGGGGAAATGTGTTATTTGTGAATCAGTTATTTGGAAAGGGAAAAATCACAAGTAAGCTTTAAGATGGTCAAGTACTGCTCTGTGAAAAATCAGAAGTTCTCTGTGTGTTTTTTTTTTTAAATATTTGCCATAAATATGCAAACATAATTATTTTCTCTAAATGCAGTCATATTAATGAAAATCAAAAGGCATGAAGGTTTGCAGGAGAGTAGCAATAAAAGGCACCAAGCTGTACTTACTCCTAAATATGCTGTAATATTGACATCTGAAACAAAAACAACCATCTTATTTATTAAACATCAGAAAAAGCCTTTCAACTCCAGCTCAGATAACGTTATACATTTAAATAATGGCTGTCTCTGTAGGACTTAATAGTGGACTGTGAGTATTTGACCTAGGATGTCATTAACAACTTATACATTTTAAAATCACGTTTTGAAATGCACCAAAACTAAGATCGTGGTGAATTTAATTTCAAAGGCCGAATGTCCCTCCTTTTATGCTGTCTGTGGTGTTCTTGATTTTTTTTTCCTACACTGATATGAAATGTTAATGAGCAGAGGCACGGTGTACCGTTTCACCTGGAGCAATGAAAACATTAAAATCTCTTTAGAAGCCTGAATAAAACTTTATTTTATAAATATAATCCATGTTAAAGCTCTGCCGTTTCGCTGCACGTTTGAAATAAGGGCACATGGAAAAATATGGAAGCGTTGCCTTTGAGTTCACTAACTAAAGCTACAAAATGAGCGCGCTCCAACATTTCCAAGGAACATGGTTCAAAAGTTGTACGATTACTACTAAGGCTGTTTTATTCTGTCCCACATTTGGAACAGGAAGTCTGTGTTGTTCTTGAAGAATTCTGAAAAGCAATGTCACACTCTGATGACCTCTTCTCCTCATTAAAACGTTCCCAAAGATAGCGCTCTGCATGATGTTTTGTGGCTTCAGCAGCCATGAACTAATTTGTACCTCTTATTTTGATCATGCGCTGGTGAAACCACCAAACAATATTTTCCTTTAAACACAGAGAGGCCTTTCAACAGCTCAGCGTGCACTTCTACCCTCTTTTTAATCTTGGAGTACCTATTTATTTGCTCTTTTCAAGGCTAAATCTTCTTTGCTCCTTTCTGTCCCCTGAAAAGCAGCTAGTTAAAAATCTTCAGTGTTTTTCTTCATAGGCTTAAACCACTAAAAGGGGTATTTCCATAAAAACAGAGATGAGGGTTTATAGATAGAGTCTGAGGCCAATTTGCATTTCTAATTTTTAATCCTATTAAACTAAAATAATAGTTATTTAGTTACTACCTTTCTGTAATGGGTATGCCCACTAAAACGAGCATGTAAAAATACATATTGCCTAGGAAAATTAGTTTTTAAAAGTTTCCTGCAGTGAAATTTAGATTTTGCTTAAAGCTTAGTTATAACTTTCCTATTTACTGACTTATTTTCTGTCCTGTTACATTGTCTTTGGCACAGCAATATCAGCCCTTCCTATATGTGTCTCTGAATCACTGACACGGGTCAAGAACATTCCAGGCAACATGTAGGAAATTGCCTTTATTGAGAGACATGTATTTAATTTAGTAAGAGAAAAATGAGGGAAACTATAATAAAATGTCATTGGTAATGTACATAACTTTTTAGACAGTGATATTTTGAGCCTCAATAATTAAAGTAAGTACAAGCAATTTGAGGATTCAAAAGCATTGTCTTAAATGTACGTTAACATGAGAATATACTAACAACTAAATAAAATATGGCTATTCTATGAAGCCAATGGACAGCCATAAGCAGAGTAGCTGCTAAAATCTAATCATCAGTCACTAATAATAAATAGTTTCCTGCTACAGCATGATTTATTCTTATAAAACGTACTTTCACACTGGATTTCTTTTAAGCATATTGAACCTACCAATAGAAACTTTTATCATTCGATAATCTTGTTAAACAATTAAATATGTATTCAGTCTCAATAGAAATGTATCATATAAAGTTATTTAAAATGTTTACTCATTAGCTTTCAGTTTTCCAGAAAGCAATTGATTCTTGAGTGTTATTTTACGTAAGCATTCAAGTAGTTTTTTTAAACTTATTTGTGAAACTAAACAGTTGTTTAAATGATGAAATAGCAAAAGGTACTACATATAATGGTACTATATATAATGATATCATGAATATTCAATTGTAGGAAATTAAATTGAAAATTTTCCAAGTGAAATCAATCAATATTGTCAAAATGAGTTATCTGAAAATTTTCCAATTATTGCATATAGTTAATTGATCCATCTCTTGATTTATGAAGACTTCACGATTAATATTTTTTATTGAATCATTTACCCCAGTGGCAAATTAGAATTCATAAACATTGTCAATTTCATGCAATAGTCTTCAATATTTAACTAGTTTTGCTGTTTAGAATTGTTTCTAAATTGTTTTCAGCTGATTTAACTTTAAAAGGAGTAACTAATATATTCTAATGTGCCTCTATTGTCTTTTAAATATCATTTTTATAACACTGTTATCAGAAATTTCTAGAAAATCTTTTCTCCCAACTTAAAGAATCTGCCCAGTTATTCTAATATATCTCTTTAAATTTTTTTTTAATTTTTCAAGTATTCAACTCTAAGTTGTATTTATTGTTTTGTGTTTTATTTTATCTTATAGGCAGTTTTCTTCCTATAGGCAGAAAACTCTTACCAATGGACTTCTCTGGACTCAGAGAAAATTAACACAGCATCATCTTCCTAGGGTTCCTGGATAACTCCACTGAAGTTTTTCAGCTTTGTGAAATGGATTCAGGTTGGTGTAAACTGAACACAGGCCCTGCCTCTGAGCCTCTGTAAGTCTGAGCAAGTCAGTTCATACACTTTAGTCTTAATTTACCCAAATGCAAAGTGACCAATACTGTGAGGTTACAAAGCTATTGGAAAGGCTGTGAGTAAAGATGATGATGGCAGATGGTGAGCGACATTCTGTCAAACTTCAAGAAGCCCGAGCTACTTCCTCAGCTCACAAGTTGTTTTACCTTCCTATCACTTCAGATGGGAGCTAAATTCTTAGTCCGACTTTGTTAAGAATAACTTTGTTGATAGTTATGAAAAACTATTAAACAGTAGAAATACTATAGAAAATACTTACTTTATACAAATAAGATTTGAGATTCCAAACCCAAAGAGTCATCATTTCTATGACCCTAAACTTTCCGTGCTTAAATAAAAAGATCCAAAATATATTCATCAGGTTCATATATTTTACATCCTTCATGCGATGTAAATCTGCCACACCGCTATTAATAAGGAGATACTGCCGTAAACTCTAACAAGTTTATTTATTTAATAAAATACAGTCAGAGACTACATTCACAACTAGTTCAAAATAACAAATGGGGGAGTTGGATCATTTAAATTGTGCATGGCCTTTTCAGTAAGGGCATTGGGATTTGTTTCGTTTGTTGTTACTGGCTTTTGGTATTTGATTTTCTGAGGCCATAGGATTAACTAACCTGGGCTCATAGGGGCTCACAGCTACTGACAACCAGGGAGCCTGCATACGATTGCACTAGGCCTTCTGCATATGTGTTACAGCTGTGTATCTTGGTCTTCCTGTGGGACTCCTAACAGTCGGAGCAGGGGCTGTCTGTGAGTCTTTTGCAGGCTTTGGGGAGCCTATCATCCTTGTGGGTTGCCTTCTTCAGCCTCCATGAGGGGGAGGTGTCTAGTCTTGATATATATCCATGGGAGGCCTGCTCCTTTCTGAATTGAAATATAGGAGAAGTGGGTGAGGCATATAGGGAAAGTGGGTGGAGGGACTGGGAAGAAACGGGGTGGGGGAGAAGCTGTGGTAAGGATGTAAAATAATAATAACAATAATAATGTTTTAAAGTACTTTTTTTGTACCCGTCGCTGGTCCATTCTGACTTCTGTCCACTAGATGTCCCCAGTATGTCATTTAGACGCGCTCATCCCAGACAGCTTGTTAAGCCAGCCGCTGCATCTTTTTGAAATGAATCCTGGGATACCTTGTTAAATATTTTTTATTCCTGAGTTCATTTCAACTTCCAAATGAGCAAGCTACTACTCTAGGGAGAGATGCAATCATTTAAATATTTGGGGGAGGGAGGAGACTGGGAGACAATGTACCTTTGCAGGTTTAAGAAGCAATTAAAGAATATGTATATCTTTTTTCCTGAGACACGTTTAAGAAATCAAAGCGGTGAAATGAGGTAAAAATCCTTAGAAAAAAAGTTCATAGCCTTGAAAGGGAGGATTCTTAACACAACTTTTAATTGTACTGATTTCAAAAGATGAGTAACATTTACACAAAATAGTTCAGAAAACTTTAGTAACAGCAGGAGATTTGTTTAATTTGAACTTTAATAAATTAAAGGATCTTTTTTAAAGCAAAAGCTTAAACGGTTACCTAACGTTTCCCTTCCTAATTCACACAAAAAGGACAGGCTACACGTCTGAAATACAATAATAATTGCTACACGGGAAGTTCAATGAGAGCTATGCTTGCAAGAGGCTGTCTTTTCCTTCCCTTCCAAAACCCTATTGGGTCCATACTATGGGAGACTTCCACCTCTGCCTGAAAATTCGCATCCTCTGGCTTCTGCAGTGTACCAGACCGCTGAGAGCTTCCTCTTCTAAAGAAATTGAAGAATCCCTACAAGGTGTCTCAAAATGGAAGCGTTCAGACAGTTCGTCTCTGTCTCTCAGGGCAAGAGGTAACAAGTTCAGCCTGTGAAGTAGAACAGTTTCTGCCCCAGAGCAAGAGAGGAAATAAAATACAAGAGGCTTCTGATGAATTCTCTTACTCAGAGTTAATGCGGGCATCCAGGAACAATGGCCCCATCTAACCAGAGTTGAAGCCTCCATTCACCGCCCTGCACTCCACACCCAGAGCAGGAACAATGGGCTATTCTCACTCCTTAGCCAGTCCTGGCCTTTCAACAAGCCTCCTCCGTTGAGAGCCTCTTCCCTTCCAAAGTCCTTTGATTAAAGCAACACCTTTCATCCCTCCAGTGCCTTATTTTTTATTATTTATTATGCCAAGAATAAAGCTAAAGTTAAAAGAAAATTTAATTCATTGAGTCTTGAATTTTTTTAGTTTATAACCAAGGTTAGAAAAGTCAATTCTATCTAAAGAAACCACTAAAAAACAATTTAATGATAAATTATGAAAACCTGGTAACAATTGATTCATGCAATGTGATTACTCACACCCTATTAGAAAGAGTTTATAGAGAATATAAAGCTAGTAGGAGGCAAAAAACATTAGCAAAATACTGGAGATCTGGACAGGTGATGGGAGGTAAGTGAGAAGCCAATGGGTGAGCAGATGCAGACATGCAAATGAGCATGCCTAAAAGGAAGGTAGATGCCAGCTGTATGTGAGTATAGTGCCCAGAAGCACTCGAACAAAATGGTCTTGGCATTCAGTGGGCTGAGTGGCACAGATCCTAGAGTCAAAGACCCAAACAGGATCCTTAAGAGTATTCTAACTCAGAATATTCTAGAAATATGGAAGGAATGGTCTAGAAATAATACAACAGCAAGTTAGATGCAGCAGATAATGTGGAAAAGAAAGTGCTAATTCTGCCATGAGATGTAAAGGAATATCAGAAAACCATATCTATCTAACCAAGGAATAAGGACCAAGAAAAAGAATCAGAAACCACACACACACACACCACCAAAATATATATATATATAACGAAACAGGTGAAAGTCATGGTTCACCCTGGCAGGGAAAAGACCTCACTATTTCTTGCCTAAATCCTATAACTGAGCATTCTCTGCCAGAGAGGAGGGCCAATTTATGTATACATTCTGTTAGCATTCTACAGAACTAATAATCCATTCCGATCACTTTGCCTCTATAGTAATTCCATTTCCTAAGACTAATTTGAAAAAGCCTAGGATAAACTCATAGAAGGTCCTTTGTCAATTCTCAAATTCCTGCTAAGAATGGAGACGTCATAACTTTAAGCCATTACATTTTTAATAAAGTGGAAAAAGATACATACTATATAAAGTAAAGCAACAATCTAGCAGGCTCATGCCACACAAACCTGCCAGTGAATATCTCAAATGTATTTCTTAAATAAATACAGCAGTCCACAGGCAGAACTTGGAGCCAAAGCAATAAGGCAGGTGAGAACTATCTTCCATTTCTGTTCCCATTCAGGGCCTTGTGCAGGCGCTCTGTATTCTGGAGGCACTGGCAAGCTGTTGTCTTTTCATTATTCAGGAAATGTTTACAGGATGTCCTCAGTATGCTGTCTCCACTGGAGATGGAAGCCAACAGTAGTGTCCTTTCTGGGCTGACATGAAATTTCCCCCATCCAGAAGTCCACAGCCATTCCTTTTCAAAACAATTATGTTATAGAGAGTATCAACCCCAGTAGGACACCAGGGAAAGAATTCTCTTACATGATTCACAGCCTCTAGTCATTTACAGTTCATGTAAATTACAGAGGCATACAAACAGACGCAGAGTGCTAATGAATAATGCATTTTCAGGAAGTTAGTGCTGAAGGAGCTGACCCAGAAGTTCAAAGGAAGAATATATCAGTAAGGCAAGATAGAGCCAATAAAAGCAAAAATTAAAGTATCATTTCCCAATTTTAATTGCCTGATCAATTTTAAATATCCAAAATGATTAAAGGGGTTATAACAGCTTTCACTACTATATTCTCATTATAATGCTAATGCAATGAATAGTAAAGAATTTTCTATAAGATTTCTTTCAAAACCTTAAATAATTTTTAAAAACTAAGTTTTTTCGGACAGTATCTGTAACAATATTCTTTTGCAATGAAGTATGAAGGCCTTCAAATTATAATAGGTTTGTTTAATTACTACCCTAGTCTACCCTTAGTACCACTGGAACAGAGGAGCTTCCTTATGCAGTGGGTGTTCCTTAATGTGGGGACTTATAACTTCTCAGAGTGGTGAGGATAAGTGACTGGGGGCACTCTGCCCTAAATAGAACATCTTTGTCAACACATCCAAGGCTTTTCCCTCAAGAGAACGGGGCAGAAAGATTATAAGAACCAGAGATAAAGGACAACTAGAGCTTAGCAGTGTTTTCCTGACAGGACTGGGCAGTTGCACAGATGAACTCACAGCAACTGTGACTACATGCACAAAACATGAGTAAGACCAGTGCAAACTCAAGCCAGAAAGAAATACCAGTGTGAGTGAAGAGGGGGTCACAAAGTCCCTTGTAGGGAGCCAGCCGCACCCTAAAGATGGCGCTTGTATCGGGCCTATGACTAAGCGGTTTAAGGAAGCTCCTTAGTAAACAAGTCACTGCGCATGACACCTTGTAATTTTCCAGCAAGAAGCCTGGCCCCCAGACAGATACATCATATCGGGTGAGGGTGTGCTGACCAATGGGAAAGGCCCACGTCAGAGATAAACAATGTTGCCTATAAAAGCGGCTTGCCTGGGAGGCTTGGGGTCTTCCGTTCTTTGCCCTAGTGTGTGAAGCTTCAATAAACCTGCTGCAGAAGGATCCTGTTGTACTGCGTCTTGTTTGGGGGCAAAGAAGGCGCGGGACAGTCCCTCTGCCTAGCCAAGGAGGGATTAACAACTGGGCACTTGGAGAAAATCAGTACTCTTAAGGACAGCAGCCCCTGAGAGGCTACATGTGGTTCAATAGATTGTTCTATACCCATGCATATACAGAGAATACTACCTGGAGAGGGGGAAGGGGGAGAGAGAGAGAAATGGGGAGGACATTGAAGGTGAGAAAATGTGGGGTGACGTTGACTAAAATACATTATATGCGTGTATGAAATTTTCAAGCATTAAAAAGTTTTAGTAATTCAAAATTTAAATAGCAATACACATACATCTTTTCAAGCACTAAACGTAAGCCTAAAGATGAAACTGATAGGTGGCAGTAGCTGGTGCAAGGACCTATGTAGTCAGTTTTGATGTTTGATCAAGACATGATTTTGGTTTATCTCATTTTATTTACTCACAGAGTGACCTTGTCTGGTGGTGGTGCCAGCAGAACTGACTCTTCAGGAGACCAAGACCTTCCTTTTCTTTCCGACCCCCAGCCAGTGAGGTATCATCATGAGTTCCTCTGGTGTCTACAAATCATACACTAATGAGTAATTGAGAGTTCAAACACACAGAGTCACACAGAAGTGATGTGTTTCTCAGAATATTAATTAAACCAGAGGAGACAGGTTCATTTAGGAAGATTTTGTTTTCTAGCATATTCTCACATCTTGTTGGATCCTTATCAATAGTAACTGAACACTGTGACCCTTGAGACCTGACCCCAGGCAACTCCACTCAGAAATTTGAAAGCGAGATTACCAGAACCTTGAAAGTGAGGTTACCAGAACCTAAATGAACCCTGCACAGAGCGGGATTTGCCAAAGGTGAATTCAGGAATTTAGAAGATGTGATTTATTGCTGTATCTCTGAAGGTTATTTTAAAAAGCTACATTTCAGACAGTAAACAATTGAGGAGCATAGAATGAAGCAGAGACACAGCCAGCAGATGGCTGTGAAAATGTTTAGTTCCTGTTTCTAATCTGAGTACCAGCTGTGTTCTCACCCTCAGTTCATTGCTTCTGTGTCATATTTCCTACGTTTGCTTAAACTGGCTCTAGACTGGTTCTATAATTAACAGAAAGAAATACTTCATTCTCAAAAGAATTTTAACATCCGACACAAATGTGGCATAATTGTTCAGTGTTTAGTCCCCTACCCTCATTTTTTTCTTTTGTAGAAGCCTCCAAATTCTAACAGTTTGCTCTATGCCCAGCCTTCTTTATAGCTACATACAACCACATGACTAGGTTCTGTTTAATAGTATGTGAGAGAAAACAATACATGCAACTGTAAGATTGCCTCTTGTAGGTAGGCACCCAGGCTTGAGCTTCCATCTTTCAATTACTCCCTACTGGAAAATGCCAATAGCTGGAATCTCTCCAACAGTGGCTAGACAGAGCCAATCCACCAATAAGCATCATAGTGACCTTGGGATGAACGATTCTATCCTTATGTCTGACTTTACACTAGCAACATATCAGCAGAATAAATTTCAATTTGAACCACATCACAAATCTAGACAAATCCCAAGCTACAATTTACAACAAATGTCAGTCACTCATGCTGACTGAGAGAGGGAGAGGGTGATATTTTGGTCATTTTTGAGATTTGCATAAGGTTATATATATAATTAAGCATGAGACTCTCCCTAATCAATACTGAGAGGTTGTCATACCAGACTTTTAGAAGACATGCAGAGCTGGCTGAGCAGAGAATATGTGAGTAGTAATTCTCATTCCAGGATGAAAAGCTGAATGAAGTAAGACATGAAAGAGACAAGCATCCATCCTGGGTTTCCCAGCTGGAAGCAGATAGAGAAAACATGTTTAGTGAGCTGAAATTTCTGAAGTCTAAATCAAGAAGCTGAATAGATGTCTTGCCAAATTCAATTGTGTACATCACCACTCGCTGTGTACATGATTGATGCTTCTATTAGGGAACTGCGGGATCCGGGCTCTTGGAGTGGGGAGGGGGAGGAGCCAGAAAAGTGAGGGAACCACCTTGGGGTTCTGCCAGCTATTGCTGTCTCTAGTTCTGCACACAGAGCACAATGGCCCAAACCATGTTAAGCATGGGGATAGGCAAGAAGGGAAGAAGTGCCAGAGGACACAAGAAGTGAGGGACCTCCCGAAGTGCCTCCTCAGCCTGGTATTTATGGGTTCACCACTGATCTGGGACAAAAGAGGAGCCTCGGGACAAAGTCTCTACAGATATCATTCACCTGAATATGTGGATTATTAGCATATGTTTGTATAAAGAAAGAATACAAAAATCATATATTTGCTCACAAGTTATGTGCTTTGTCAATTCAAATTAAATCATGAGTAAAACTCACAGGGATACATTTTGTTTCTATAACATTGGGCTACAGGGATAAAGGGTTTATTGCTGCCTGGGGCTTGTGGGGGTGGGGTTATTATATTAATCTATTTGGCTAGTCGTAGTGCCCAGTTTGTTTGGCCAGTGGCCTTACAATGAAATGTTTTCTATGTGCTTAAAAAACTAAAGCAAAAAGACAAACAGAGCTATAGATGAGTCTGGACCACATGCAGCCAATTGAAACCTTAAGAGAAAAGCACTAAAGTTCACCAAGGGAGAAGCAATTCTGCCTCAGAACTGCAACACAGAAAAGCTGCTTCCATTGGCTTGCATTGGCTAGAAAGCGGATTTGAGATTCAAGACTGTCTTTTACCCATTCCCTAGACTGACAGCCCACCACTGACAAGCCAGTTGGTTCCTTAAAATCTCTCTTACACCCTCAATGTGTTTGAGTGTGTGTATTTCTCTATTTCTCTACCTCTAGATATCTCAATGCATATTTTATCACCGTGTCTCTAGCTACACACACACACCATCATCATCATCATCAAAGAAAATTCAAACATAGCTAACTACAACAAAATACAAACAAAGCTGTATCTTAAATAATTACCACTGTTCCTTGTCTTCTTCAGTCTATAAAAGAATTTATGTTGCATTTTGCTTTCACATTAATAACCATAAATAATAATATGAATAAATAAAATAAATATTCCAAATAGCTTCACACTAGTTACCCTTTTCTTCATGAAAGTCTAGGAGACCAGATCTCCTGCTCTCTTTTTCTTCTCCTCCCAAATGATGGTCACTGTGTCATAATCAAATTCATGTTACCAAGAAAACACGCTGGAACACATGAATTCCACCTCTCCAGAAGGCTCTCTGGAGACATTACTGATGCTTTTGTTCTCCCACACGAAGTAGCCATCACAGTCTGCTCTGGAGCACATCCTAGAGTAGCCTTACAACACAGGAGCACTTTCTGCACACCTATACAGTCATAACTGTTAGATAGACACACTTGCAGCAAACACCGTGAACTCGGTGAGTTGTAGGGCATTTTGGAAAGTTGGAGTATTTCAACCCAATGAACTAAGACCCTAGAGCCTAAAAGAAATATTTTATTTGATAGGGGACCCAGGAAATCTACTCAAGTCCCAAATAATTTCAGTTACAGAAATACTCTCAGGAAGTAAAGTGATTTGGAATTAATATAAACCCAGGTGCAAGAGTGAATTGAATCTACACCTTAATAGAATAGCATTCCCAATGCTGGCCCAAAACTAATACAAGGCAGTAACAGTATAGTGACAAAACTGCTCAGTTGCTTAAAATGTAAACTGCCATAATCTCTATGACAACAACTAACATAAGACTTAAAGGATCTCATATGAACGAAACTAGAAAAAAACATCTACTGAGGAAGGTAGCCCATGCACAGAGAAACAAAGCCTGGATGTTCTCCCTCATATGTGGATCCTAGCTTGAATTTTTAACTTTGTGTGATGTGGGAATGCGTTTATGTATGCTGTGAATCTCAATCTTTAAATAAAGGAGCTGTTTTGGGCCGTGACAGGCACCATAGAAGAAGTAGGAAGAGAAATCAGAGCATAGGTAGGAGAAGCAGGGCGGAGTCAGAGGCAGATCGAACAAGCCACCCAAGAAGAAACATGTAAGAAACACAGGTGAGCCACGGGCCACGTGGCAGACAGATTAATAGAAATGGGTTGATTTAAGATATAAGAGCTAGCTAGCAATGTGCCTGAGCCATAGGCCAAACAGCATGAAGTTAATATAAGCGTCTGAGTCATTTCTGGGGGCTTGGGCGGCTGGGCGGCTAACGGATCTGGCAAGGCAGGTCTGTGGGTCTCGGACCTCTAGCCGCCTGGGACCCAGAAACCATACTACTACATTTGCGTGTCTGACCTAGAGATCCTGCACAGACCAGCAATATAAAAACAGGCCGAAGGAGGGAGTCGCATTAACATAGAGGTAGGCTGTGTATTGCAGGTGATATGAAAGTAGAGTGGAGAAATGCAGGGTTTTGGAAGGCTTAAGGAAGGAGGGAGTGGAAAGTTATGGGAGATAAATGGCTGGGGAAAGTTCAACTAAATAGAAAAGTCATTTGGAAATCTACAGTCTTACAAACTAAAAATAACTGGAGAGGAGATAACGTGAACGGTAACACAGACAAATAACAAAACAATATTCAGCTCAAGCTATGAATTATGTTAGATTTGGGATAGTTCTTTACAAGTGGTTGTTCAGGATGCCCTAGACTCTAGGGCCTGGGGACCCAAAACATCCATGCTTTTTTTCTCATTGCTCCTATTTGCTCAACAGAGAAAGATGTTATGATTCTTTCTTTCTTTCTTTTTTTTTTTTTTTTTTTTGATATTCAGAAGCCAAACTGGAATTGAACTGGAAATTTCTTCCTTGCTGGGTAGTTTCAAAATGCTACACAGAAAGAAAGCTGGCTGCAAAGAAAAAAACATCAATAATCTTACCTAGACATAAAGCTATCAGCCAAAATACCAACCATCAGGCTAGATATGTGCACCTGCATAGAAATGGTCAAGCTGTGCGGTAGTAAACAAATGCCATCTTATTTTACTTGGAGCCCATTCCACAGGAGAGAATCCCGTGAGTGCTGCTGTGAACCCACTTAAAATCCCACGGCAAAGGAAGTTACAGTACTTCAGAGGGAACTCAATCTCATTGGTTAGCTAAATTTACAGAGTTCAATCACCTTGTAAATATGTGTGTCTATAATCATGAACAACTACCTTCAGCTTCAATGAGACAGTCTCTCCAGTGAACTGTAATAAGACACTATCACTGCATAAAGTATTGAGAATAGGTGATGCTTGAATGCTCAGCCTTAAGTAGGATGCTGTTTACAACTTCCAGAGAGATGACCAACCAGCCTTGCTGCTGAGATGGGAGGAGAAAGAAGCTGGATATGTTCATGGTTTTTCATTCGAAACCAGACTGTGGTGTGTGCCTAAGGCACACATTTTTTACCTCCTGTATGCTGCAAAACAACAGAACTACAAGATGTTTATGAATGCATCCAGGGTTGGTGATACATGCAGATTCTTTCCAAAAGCAAATGCCAGTCTTCTTCAGAAACCCACTTTAATCCATACCTCAAACAAGAGGACATTTCTCACAATGAACACAAGAGATCCAGTGTAATACAAACCTCATTAGAGTATGTGTCTCACAGCGAGAAACTTGTGGTTGTCTCACAGGGAAAACTCGGCAAACTCTGAAGAAATAAACAACATTTAGAGTTAAGATCTATATCATGATCGTGTTAGCGCAAGTTCCAAAGACTTGAGCACCAGAGAACTAATCAAATTTTTGTTTTGAGTGTATAATGATGTGGAAATGTCTTTCTGCATGCTGTGAAATAAAGGAACTGTTTTGGTCTATGTCAGGCATCATAGGTGGGGAAATAGGTAGGAGAAGGAGGGTGGAGCCAGAGAGACATGATCTAGCCACCCAAGCTGTAAGGGCTGTCTCACTCATACTGGAGTGGGCTTTGGTGATATGGCTTAATTTTGAGTCCTTTCTCCTTCTGTAAGCAACTCCTTTTACCAGAATATGGCTGATATTCTTATGAGTAATCCAAATAAAGCTCATCGGGTCGCTAATGTGGACTTTGGTCTGTTAGGGGGTCCCTATCTTATGATGATATATTATATATTTAATAAAAATAGTCTGGAATATCAGAGGACAGAGTCACCCACAGAGGAAAGGCATGAAGTCAGGGAGTGGTGACCCATGACTTTAATCCCAGCACTTGGGAGAAAGAGATTTTTTTTATCTCTATGAGTTCAAGACCTAACAGTCAGGCAGTGGTGACTCACACCTTTAATCCTAGTTAAAATGTTGAACCAGGAAGTAAGACAGCTGGGATGAGGGAGAGAAGGGAAAAGTTCAGCTTCCTCAGCCACTTCCCTGGTGGCTGAGGAGAGAGAGAGAGTTGGCTGGGTGAGAAGTGTCTGTGGTTTGCTTCTCTATCTCTCTGATATTTCAGCTTTTCCCCAATATATGGTTCCAGGTTTTATTATACACTAAATAGAATTCATGCAATATCATCTGGGTTCAGTAGACTGGTGTGTTTTATCTCTCTAGGAAAGGTTTGTCACACAACGCTGAGAAAAAAATATGAAAGTTTTTCTGTGCAGCACTCCCAAGCAGACTCTAACTTAATTGTGAGACTCTAACTGTAGGTACTGGTTAGTATGCCATTTTGTGTTATGAGGGTCATTGGTCACTTGGAAGAACTAATCATATGAGGTGTTTTCCAGAAGAGTAGCCAGTTCTATCTAAAAATAAATAAATAAATAATTCCTAGCCTAAATTGAAAAATACGCTAATGTCACTAGAAGGCAGTCTAGGGAGGATTTATACCAACACGTGAGCTCACATCTTGCAGATTATTCCCAAAAGTGTTTAAAGCATATTCTTTGTAAGTTAGAAAATCAGAGAAGATTTCAAACCCATTATTCACCCCTTTAAATGATGGCAGCCTCTAGGGAGCCTGTTTTTACATGAACACGTCTCTCTTTTCCACGTTCGAGTTGTTTAATACACCATGTGGTTCATATTCACAATTTTTCTGTGTATAACCCCTAGCAGTCTTCTAAGAATTAACATGGATCAATGGAATAACACTTAGAATTCACAAATATTACCACAAATATAAAATAAAACCTAGGAAGCAGTAGAGGTTCTAAGGAAATCAATATAAAAAAATCTAAAATCCAATCTTGCATACATCACTTGCATATCTTTGGTATATTACAACAAAAGACTTTCTTCCCATTAAATAAACTATGGAGTATTTTTATGACCATTTCTTTACCTTTTCCCCTCTTTTAACAAGTAATATCAACAGAAACCCTGTGCTTCAAGTGAGCTTTATTCATAAGAAATATCAAAAGCATACAAGCCAAATTATTTAGTTGCCCCAAAACATTATGTATACATTGATTTTCTTATTGGCTCATATAATTGAAGCAATTAATATACCACTTATAAATTTTAACAAGCTCACATTCTATGTTCATAAAACAACTAATTTTCTACTTTCTCAAAAATTTGACGTATCTTCTAAAAAGTATAAAAGTGTACTGACTTTATTAATTTTGGCTGTACTTCCCTCACTTAAAGGAATAATAACACTTAAAAAGTTGGTTTTTTCCCCCTTTCTTTTGATAACATATCACTAGAATGATGTAACACATAATACAGATACCACTGAGGGGCTAGGGGTTGGGTAGGTTCCCTGACAGGTAGACAGGGAAAGAGACCACACTAGATAATGAGGATGGGGAACTACTAAGATGACTACCTTCTTCCTCACCCTCCTGCCCTGGGACAAAAGCCAGAAAAGTTAAAACAAAGGCCTTGTGGCCAGTAGGCCACCTGCTGATGGACTAGCTCAACAAGATTAAGGCTCAATGGGACTTGTTATCGAACAGCCATGGGCCAATCCGTGTCCAGATTAGAGGAGGGAGACCCGTTAAAGACATTAAACAACCCCAGCCCTCAAGAAGAAGCTGGGTTTTCGTTTCCCCAGTTCCCCTGTGCTGTGCTGAGGGTGGTTTTTCTCCGTGTGCCTGCTATATGTGTGTGTTTGCCTCATTCATAATAAAAGCTGCTGATTCTGTCTGCAAAACTTTACTGTCTTTCAAGACTTCTTCAAGCTACCTGCCACGGTTAAGATTTTTCCTGCCTTTTAATATTTAATTGGTACAGGAAACAAACACAGTCAAAACACCTAGACAGTAACACATCTATAATAATTAATAATAATATAAATTCTAAATAAAGAGTTAGATATATTCATTCCAGTTCTCTACAAAATTTGCTAACATCTCTGCACATGCAAAAAAATAATGCCTAGATGTTTCAGTAGGTCACTTTGCCATTTTCCTTTCATCTAGCAAAGACATCACTACAGCATTACAATAGAACTTTACCAGCAATGAACAAGCAGGAGGATAGAAAACAAGTGTAAGCTGCAAGTTACTAGCACTTAAATACTTAAAGGGAAGGAAACATATAGTCATACAATTATGCATCATTTTATACTTTATAGTTCTAATAACTCAAAGGAAAACTAACCTTTGATGGTGACTCAGGCCTATTTATCTGTGAGTCAAGCTTTCCACCTGCTCTTTGCACACTCCTTCTCTTTACCTGCATTTCTAAATAAAGCCAAGCTATGTAAACACAATATAGGTCCTTCTTTCAACATTGCATTCATTTTTCATATCCAAGACTAATTAAACAGAATGAAAATGTTTAGAAAACCATGTTTTAAATAGGTGACAATGGCAAAAACTTATTTTGTTCTTATTTCAGAAACTGCTATTTTATTAACATTGGAAATATTTAAACAAAAGTTAGAGGTGGTGAACATAAAAACAGAGTGCCAAGCACAAATTTCAACATGAGCAAGAGTACAGTATCGCCACTAGTAGGTAAAATCTGGGAGTCATTATAACCTGAATCTGAATCCTCTTAGATGTGACTGACCCCTTAGGCAAAAGTCAACTAGGGAAACCAAATGAGGAGTCTGTGTTTCCCCACAAAAGGCCATGCAAGACAGGTGAATTCTCTTCCCAAAGGAGAGGAGACAAAGGAAGGGAGTAAGAAGGATAAAATGGAGAAGAAGGGGTGGGAGGAAGAGGGGAAGGAAGAGAAGGAGGGAGGGAGAGGAGGAGACCACAGTACTAACTAGTTAACAGCAGAAATTAGAGCTGTCATTGACTATTTTCATGTCTATCAAGAAGTGGATATATTAATCATTACAAATATTTCCATTTTCACCGATATTCAGTTATACTACATTTCTAATTTACTTGATGTCCAGTTAATCATGGGACTAGTTCCGGTCAATACAGTAGAAGGGTTTAACCCATTTCCTTGACAGCATATGGTTTCATTGACCTCCTGTGCTGAATCCTTGGTGATCACCAGTGCTGATATCTAAAAGGAGATTTCATCAGCTAAGGCACTAAATCCATGCCCCGTAAGCTTTGTTGGTCTTGCAAAATCAATTAAAAAAGAAAACTATTTAATCAAAACTACTGAGATACAGAGTCAATGCCAACTCTGACAGACTCAAAAGATAATTGTTCCCATCTTAAAAGTAGTGTGTCATTTGATAAAAGAACAGTATTTGCTGTTCACTTGCTCTCCTTGATGCATGGCTGTCTTCCTCTCTGCAGTGGAAAACAGCAGCGTAACAGAATACAAAACAGACACAGCTGGGCATTTGCTTATCCAAAGAAATGCCAAGTAGTTTTCAGCAGAGATAAGACCTGTCATTGACTACTTTTGAATTCCAGTGAACAAGTCACAGAGGCACACTAAACTTACTTCCCCTGTGCCAAATGAAAACGTGGTTTCTCTGAACTATATAACAAAGTTGAGTATGTCACCATTATTTAAGGATAGAAACATATTCTATTCTTCTCTAAATTCCTGATTGCTTAGTAAGAGATCTTATAGTACAATGGGATACAACCCTCTATTTTGTAATTGATGATTTACAATGCCAAAGCCCATGCCAACAACTCTTTCAGATCTCTACCTGTAGCTCTGCTTCACAGAACTACTGAGAACATGTTCATTATTAAGCACATTGCTCGGAAAGTGTTAAAGTCTTTGTGATATATTTAATCCCCCTTTATCATCTAAGCACTGGAGAGGTAGTCAATGAGCAGGATAGATACATTCTCTGATATTATGTACAGAAGCAGTAGTCAGCAAAGGATCGTGTGGAAGGGGATGGGAAGAAAATTAAATCATGGTTAAAACCATGTAGATATTTGGAATCACTGTCAAAGCTTGAATAGGCACAGCATGAGCAAAGACCATGAGGCAAGAGTGTTCTCGCATTTAAAGAATAATAGTAAAGCCATTTAGACTGAGACAACATGAAGCTATCAAGGATGAGGATTTATAAACAGAGGATGAACCAAGTCTTACATAGACTATGAACTGTATTATAAGGCAGAAAGCAATAGAAGCTTTTAAGCAATGGACAAACGATTTAAATTATGTTTTCTACATTCTCTCTCTCTCTCTCTCTCTCTCTCTCTCTCTCTCTCTCTCTGTGTGTGTGTGTGTGTGTGTGTGTGTGTTGTATGGTGCATTACACATGTCAGTACACATGTGTGCATGAACATTGTGGAAGTCAACAGTAGATGTCTGCTTTTTTGCCTGAACACTCTCCACCTTTATTTTTGGAGACAGGGTCTCTTACTGAACCTGGAACAGATAAGTCTCAGTAGGCTCACTAGAATAGGTTCAGGGATTCACCTCTCTTTCTGGTCCCAGAACTGATGATGCAGATGCACACTGCCAAGCCTGGTTTATTTATGAGAACCTTAGACACTTTAGAAGTGTTATGTGCAGAGAAGGAGCCAGCTAGCAGATGGTGATGGAAGCTTATGAAATAATACAACATTAGTCTACAAAAAACATCAATCAAATCATCTATATAAGTCTTGCAATTTAGAAAATACCACTTTGCAAAACACTCAATAGTTGCTGGGTTTTAGTGTTGTAACAAATATTCCCTTTTGTACATGAGATCAGCAAGGTTAAGAATATCTGTGTTTACAAATCACATAAGTTATAAAGTCATTTTACCAAATTTCAGTTAAAATTGACCCAAGAGAAAAGTGACCTCTTTAAAGTATAGTATTTGTCATCATGGAAAACAGCTGGGCCCAGAGATCCAAAGAAAAGTCATTGTCCAAAGGACAATTCAAAACCACTTGCTGCTGTAATGAAAATGTATTCTAGAAAGGAGTTTGTGGACATCTAAACAACAGCCAGCGGGACTTCAGAGGAATACAATTACAAGTAATCCCACTCTAGACATATATTTGTGGTGAAAAAAGAAACTTTGTTTTATAATATTTATTAAACAACTCAGAAAATTTTGAAAAAAAAAAAAAGAGTAAATTTCTTAGCTATCATTCCCTTCAAAGATCCAAAGATCTTTGTGTTTCTTTCCTGCATGAATTTATAGTGTTTGAATCTATGAAAAATATTGATAGCTATAACTTTATTCATCCACATATTACTATAAAAAATATCTGTGGTCCAGAATTCAAAGAATGAAATCCGTAAAAACAGAACACATCAGACTGAGCCCCTCCTGGATCCTCCATTTCTATCACTAATGAAGTCATGTTGTAACAAACATTTGCAGACCATACTCTCAAAGGAAAACCCCTTTGCAAAAGTTGTGAAATGTGTATGCCATAGACTTCACCAACACCATCATTCCCTTTAGCAAATGAATGAGAATAATTCCTGAGCTAGGAGTTGTTATTAACCCTTGAGTTCTATGAAAAAAGCATATGTCTTTTTAAGAACAAAACATAAGAATCTCTTATCTAACATGATAAATATTAGAGTGTTAGAAATACAATAAAACAGTTATAATTGCCTAGAGTGGCTCTTATTTTTAAAGGATAAGATCTTGCCACGTGGCTGAGTATGGCTTTGATCTCGAGATCTTCCTACGGCTGCCTATGATGTGATGCCAATAGAGTATATGCCACCACACCCACTATATAGACATTCTATCATATTATCTCTCTCCGTCAGACAATATTCTGTACCTATTTTAAAACTTAGAAGACAGAAGTTTAAAAAGTGTAACTACCTTGCCCCAAGTCACCCAGCTAATAAGCTGGAGAGCAGGAAACACAATGAAGATCTTTCCCCACTGAGACTTGCAGAGGTTGCATGGAAGTGAGCTTCTTGTGAGCGCTGCTCAGTTAGTTTCTATTGTACTCCAGGGACTGAGAGAGACCATGAGCCTCTGCAAAGGGCCTGCATTTGAAGTACCACAACTGCCATTTCACGTCGCCTTTTCCTGAGTGACCCTTAGCTTTCAATCCACTATTAATCATTTTCTTTTCATATTTTAAGCCACTGTAAAGAGCAAGAGAGAAAATAGCCATGTTTATTATAGAATTAAACTTTTCTTTGTGAAGGTGTTATACTATATGAATACTATAATGGATTATAAAAATGGCGAATTTAGAAATGGTTCACATCTATCTTTGGTATGGTTATTTTTGAGTTCTTCATTCACTGGATTGGTTTGGAAAAGAATATAACATTGGCCAAAATGTCCATATTAGATTCACAGTGCTAAACTCTTCATTCTACCACCACAGTCGATAATTCCAAATTGGAAAATTGGCTCTGTTACTGCATTTAACATATAGAGACAAAATAAGTTAAGACAATATCCTGAGAGCAAAACTTTCCTCAGGACATAGCTCTGCATTAATTACATTAAGTTTACAGAAGAGTTCCCCCCCACCAACACACACACTCACTTCCACATGTACAAGCACACACACATTCAGGGTAATTGGTATTTTCCATTTCTCTAGCCTTGTTAATGTAGTTTCTCTTTATTAGCCTTGGGTAATATTAAATACTAGCCTTAGCTCTTGTTAGAAAGCCCCTGGTGATAGAGAGTACCAAAAACAAACAACTGACTTACTTTCTTTTGACTGTCCTGTGGAGTTTTAAAATATGTGTGTCTTAGAAATTGTGTTATGTGACATGGACATAAGAAAGCAGCAGATGTAGAATCAACTGGACTGTGGCTAAATGGACTTCTCAAAGCCTCTATAATACACTTGAATCTCTAATTGTCACATGTCTCATTTATATCTTCTCTGAATTAGTGAGTAAACACTTTGTACAATCCATGTGAGAAAACAGCAGAGCAAGCTGTAAAATGCTAAGTAATAGTATTAAAATGCTTAACATGTCTTAAAATGCTAAGTAATAGTATTGAGCAGGAATGTGCCTCCCCTAATCTCACTACTAAACTTTTGCCTAAATGCAGTAAGAGGAAACACTGTGAAGACTACACAGTGACAGTATGGTACAAGCCATCCTCATCCACCTGGAAACCACTTTATCAGACTATATTTCTTGATCTTGACTGTCAATTGGACAAGTTGTAAAATCATCATGGAAACACACCTCTAAGAGAGATTTTCCAGATCAGGTAAATTGAGGTAGAAGATCTACCCTGATTGTGGGAATCATTCCATAGGCTGAGCTCCCGGATAGCAGAAAAAGGAGAAAAGAGAGGTGAGCATTAGTATGGATTGCTTTCTTCATCTTGGCTTTGGATGTGATGTAACTAGCTGCTTCAGCTTCCTGTTGCCATGCCATCCTAGCCATGATGAACTCAAACTTCGAACTGTGAACCAAAGTGCACAACACTTTCCTTTTCACACAAATGCTGGCTTTTTAAAAATTGTTTTGCTTCATTGATAAGTGTGGGTATGCCGTGCATGTATGTGTGTATATGTATTTATCAGTTGGTGAGTGTACCTGTGCATGCATAGGCAGGCCAGAGGACAACCTCAGGTGTCATTCTCACCAATGCTGTTCAATTTTTTTTTTTATATATAAAGGTTGGCATAGAGATCATTAATTAGGCAAAGTTGGCTGACCAGTGAAGCCCAGAAATTCTCCTAATTCTGTATCCCAAATGTTGGGATTATAAGTGCATATTATCATACACAGTATTTTTAAATGAACTCTAGTTACCACAGGTCCTCCTTGTACTTATAGGATGTGGTGTTTGACTAGGTATGGCTTTTCATAGACTCATGTGATTGATTGTTAAGCCCATTGAGAATGGCAGTAATAGGAGGTATGGCCTTGCTAGAGGGGGTGTTGGAGGAAATGGGTCAGTGGAGATAGGCTTTGAGGTCTTATATTTGTCCAAGTTATACCCAGTGTCTCAGACTACTTTCTGTTGCCTGTGAGATCAAGATGTAAAACTTTTAGCTTTCCCAGCACCATATCTGCCTTCCTGCCTCTGTGTCCCACCATGGAGATAATGGACTAAGCCTCTGAAACAGTAAGCCAGCCCCAAATAATTTTTTTTTTTTTTTTATACAAAAGTTACCATGATCATGATGTCACCTTACAGCAGTAGGAACCGGAAGACAAAAGTTGGTACTAGGGACTGGGGTATTGCTGTCATAGATCTGACCATGTTTTCATTTGGAGAAATTTGGACTTTGGTTATTGCACAAATTCTATTTGGTATTATAATAGAAATCATAAGCCAGCCAGATATTGGGCAAAAGCTGAAATATCAGAGAGACACAGAACGAACCACAGCCAATTCTCACCCAGCTAACTCATTAGGCCTCTCTCCTGAAATCGTCTGCCTCCAATCTCTGTGTCCTCAGGTGACAAGGGAAGTGGCAGGCAAAGCTGAACTCCCCCCTTCTCTCCCTCTGCCCTCATATCTTACTTCCCCTTGTTCAACTTTCCTAAAGCTAGGATTAAAGGTGTGAGCCACCACTGCCTGGCTCTGTTAGGCCTTGGACTTCCAGAAATCCTAACAGATCTCTGCCTCCCCAGTGATGGGATTAAAGGCATGGGTCACCCCTCCCTGACTGGCTTGGCTGATTTTTTTTTTTAAAGAAATACATAATATATCACCATTTTTGGTACTTTGGGTTAGCAAAGCTGAGGAATGACTTAAGTTAATGAGCCATATAGTAAGTGCAAGGAAGACAGTGGTACTGGGGTGATTTGAACTACGTAGGACTGAATGAAGAAGTTTCAGAGAAGAATATTAGGACGTGGCATAGAGATAAGACTTGTGATATTTTAGTGAAGAATGTGGCCATTTTTTTTCCTTGTCTGAAAAGTCTGTTGGAGGAAAAAATGAACAGTTTTGGATAAATTCAGTTGGCAGAGGAAGTCTTGAAACAGCCCGGTATTGACTCCACCATATGCTTATTAGCCTTCATCCTTATGAAAGGAGCAAAGTGAGCAAGGAAAACTGTACAATTTGAGCAAAGGGGGCACCAGAAAGTAGGGTGAAGCTAAATCCTGTGTTCACGGAGATAAACAGATTAAAGGAAAGCCTGATGAAGGAAGAGGAACCTCAGGGCAAGATCCCATCCTGCTAAGTTTACCGCTTGAGAAAAGAATTAAAGAACAACTTAGATTCAGGTTAGGTTGTGGTGGTATGTTTCATATTTAATAAAAACCAGTCTGAAATATCAAAGAAGAGATCTAAGCACAGTCAATCCAGGAGGATTAGAGAGTGAGTGGCAATTTACACCTTTAATCCCACCACAGGGAAAGACTGGGGAGTGGTGACCTATGCCCTTAATCCCATCAGATCTGAGATTGAGGCCAGCTTGGTTTACAGAGAGAGTTCTAGACTTCCAGGCAGGCAGTGATGATGCCAGGCCTTTATTCTCATAACTTAGAGACAGTGAGCTTTCTGTGTTTCTGTGAGTTCAAGGCTAACTACCAAATAGTAGTAGCCCATGCCTTTAATCTTTACCTGGATGTGAAACAACTGGGGGAAGAGGATATAGAAAGACAGATTAATGCAATAGAAGGCACAAGGAGCAAGGCTGAGGGAGTTGGAAGACAGCTGGGTGAGATTTGACTGTGGTGTTTCCTCTTTTTTTATATTTCAGCTTTTCCCTGATATATGGCTCTGAGTTTCCTTTAACATAACCACAATTCATGCAACATTAGGTGGTATGCACCTTTAATCCTGGCACCCCGGAGACACAGGCATACAGATCTCAGAGTTCAAGATCAGCCTGGTCTACAGAGCAAGTTCTAGGACAGCCAAGCTTAGGCAGTGAGGAAAACAATGGAAAGCAGGAAGTTAATGAAGATGTAATTGAACAAGGCAGCCATGTTCTAGCACCAGCAAGCAGCAAAACATGGCAGCTTCAGCCATGTGATTCTAGCTGTAGAGTCAAAGGTAGAAGACAAGGGTTATGAAATCTCACTTCACTACAAGACCAGGTGTGAAGAAGGGATGTCCCTGCATGGAAGCCCAGACAGCCATTGTGTGAAGCTGTGAAGATGAAGCCTGGATTGACTTGAAGATCCTAAGATGTGATTCCAGAGTCATGATACATACCAAGGAGAGCTGTTAACAGGCAGTGGAACCAGCTCAAGAGAAAGAAGTGTGCCCCAGTCGAAGCTGAAAGGAGTTGAAGATATGAAGAGTGGTTTCCAGTTGGTTTTGGTTTTACTTTGGTTCAGAATTTCCTTGCTATGCTTCTTTCCTTCATTGTGATTAGGTAATGTATATTCTATAGCATTATATGTTGTAAATATAATCTGCTTTTCTATTTTGATTTTAGAGGGGATTACAGTTAAGAAATTACATCAATCTCAAAGTACCAGAGCATTTATTGGGTAAATAATAACATATAATAACATATGAGAATCATACGGTTTCTCTCAGGCTAAGGGAGTCACAATGACTGGCCAGTGAATGAGTGACAATGCTTGACTGTTAGCCACGTCCCTTGGTGATCAGGCAGGAGGCATGTAGGCTGAGTGACATCATGGAGAGTGACACTGAGGACCTAAGCAATAAACAGTTAGTTGGTTGAACCTTGAGCCTTGTATCATAAAAGTGAAGTTTAGGAGTATGTGCAAAAAGTCAATTGCTGACAGGATCTGTACAGAGTTGTATCTTTAATGTTATCAGTTGGGCTTTTACAAGCAAAAAAACTGCAACTAAAGTTTCATGCTTGACCTTGGTATAGCAAAAAACACCTGTCGGGATTTAATAAAGTTTCAGTTTTGGAGATATCAGAGGGAATCTATCCACAGTCTATGTGGGGGGTTAGTAAAAAGCTCCAGAAGTCCCAGAGCTCTAACCACAGTCAGTCTAGAAAAATCAGAGTGGTGATTCAAACCTTTAATCCCAGCCCAGGGAGTATCCTGGGAGTAGTGACCTACACCCTTAATCCTAACTGAGTCAAGGTCACTTCAGATTATAGAAGGAATTCCAGGCACCCAAGCAGGTGTGGTGAGGCCACACCTTAATTACTGAAAGAGTACTTAAGACAGGATAGAAACACAGAGGAAAGCCATTCCAAGGGAATCGAGGCTGAGGAAGCTAGAAGACAGCTGGGTAAGATTCCCTCTAGTATCTCCAACTTCTTCAGAGATCTATCCCTGAGTCTCATTATTTCATGAGACAAACACCTGGGAACATGTCCTTGTGTAATTCATCTCCAGGGGCAACTAGTCTATTTTGAATTTACTCTGATGTCCTAAATCAGCTAGCCTTAAAGCCATAGAATAAAGGCCTGGCTCTGAAAGATAGTTTATTCACCAAAATTAAACAGTATAAAAAGTCACCATTCTGTCAATTCACAGGAGAAACTGTGCCCAGTAAGTAAAAAAAAAAAAAAAAAAAACACACTGACAATAAGGGAGAATTATGGTAGCACACAAGAGAATCATAGACAGAAGCAATCAGTCATTTATAAAGCAGTGGCCCCATAAGCCTTGCTTAACAAGATTCCCCCATAATAGAGTATTCATCAGGTGGGCCAACCTTATGAGTATCAGTTGCTATCTGTTGCATACTTTTGTGAGCTCTGACAGTGTTATGCCTACAAGTCTGTGGGGACCAGAGGAACCTTGTTGGAGGAACTGTGTTATTGTAAAGATGGGCTTTGAGGTCTCCCATCTTCAAGCTGTGCTCTGTGTCTTTCCTGTTGCTGCCTACTGACCCAGATTAGAACTCTCAGCTTCTTCTCAAGTATCATGTCTTCCTATTTGCCACCATGTCTGCCATGATAATGTGCTCTGACCTGCGGGTAAAGTCAAGGGAGACTCTGGAGGAGGGGAGTGAAAATGAGGGGGAGGGGACGAAGAAAGACACAAAGAATCAGGGCAGGACAAGAGATCTGTTTGAGCCCCATTTATTAAGACAATTAGCTGAGTATATATACGGTGAAGGGGTTATCACTCTTGCTGCTAACCTTGAAAAGAAAGTTATGGCTTCAGGAGGAGGGAGGTAGTTGAGATTATGAGAGTAGTGTGGGAAGGCAAGGACATTTCACTCCCAGCAAGAAATTGTAAATAAGATCTGCTACAGGCCTCATCCTGCTAATTGCCAATGAATCATGAGATGTGACCTTGGGTCAGAGCCAGGCAGAGCTTTGCTCCCACAATAATGGACTAAAACTCTGAAACTGTAAGCCAGCCACAATTAAATGTTTTCCAAGAGTTATTGTGGCCATGTTATCTCTTTACAGCAATAAAAATCCTAACCAAGACACAAGAAAAGTGATATACTGACTTAACCATCACTCTACTTTGTCACAAAAACAAGTGAGGAGTTAAAGTGATGCTCTGTTACTGTATCAGGACACACTTGTCCTTCTTTGTCCATTAGTATTTGCTTATCTGTTGTTTGTTTGTCTGCTATTTGTTTATGAACTGGAAAGGTTCAGAATTTACAACTATTAATTACAATTGTTTTATCTTCTTGATGGAATATTTACTTTACTAGTATGTAGTCACTTTCTTTGGCTCTTTGGACATTTTGGGTTGAACTGTTTGTCTTAGTTACTATTCTAGTACTGTGAAGAGATACTATGATCAAACAAATTTATAAAAGCAGGCATTTAATTAGAGGCTTGCTTATGGTTCAAAGGGTTAATCCTATCATCTTGGTGGGAAGTGTGGTAACAGGCAGGCAGGCATGATACTAAAGCAGTAGCTGAGAACTTATATCCTGGTTATCAAGCACCAGGCAGAAAGAAACAGAGACTTGGCCTGGCCTGGGCTTTTGAAACCTTAAACCCACTCCCATTAATACACCTCCTATAATGTCACACTTTCCAACCCTTTTAAATAGTTTACCAACTGGGAGCAAAATATTCAAGTACATGAACCTATATAGACCATTCTTATTCAAGTCACCAGAGTGTACTTTGTCAGATATTAAGTCATCTATGCTAGCTTGTTTGAGGCTTTCATTTGTTTTTCTAATTGATTTAATACTCTTATTAGTCAGAGAGTGTGTTTTTCCATGAAGTATATTTTCAGACACAATAGATAATTGTATCTTGCTTTTTAATGCATGCAGTTAAGCTGCACCATTTAATTTACTTAAGACTAATTGCATTTAAGATTATTATCGATAGAGTTCTGCTGATTTTTGTACCTGTGTGATTGTTTGGATGAGAAAAGTTCCTCACGAGCTCATGTATTTAAATACTTGGTCCATATTTGGTGGTTCTGTTTTGAGGTATGCTGGAAGAAATAAATCTCTGTGGGAGGCCTTTGAAAGTGTATAGCCTTACTTCATTTCCATTTTTGCTGTCTCTGCTTCCTCTGTGCAGCTGAAATCAAATCTCCCAGCTTCCTGTTTTGGATCCCTACTGCCATGCTTCCCCTGCCATTATGGATTCTGTCTCAGGAGTGTTGAACCCAAATTAACATTTCCTTTTCAAAGACGCCTTGGTCATGGTATTTTATCACAGCAACACAAAGTAATCAATATAGAAATTGGTACCAGAGTGGAATATTGCTCTGAAGAACATGATTGTTTTGTTCCTTGAGGAATGTAAAAGACTTTAGAACTTTGAATGAGGAAAGTATTTGAGCAGAGCTTTAAGGGCCATTTTACTAGGATCTTAGAAGAAAATAGTGTTGAGAGTAACCGAGATGGTGGAGACTTGGTCCATTAGGTTTGAGAGGCAAATAATATTAGCAGCTGGGCTAGACTCTATTCCTGTGTAATATTTTGGCACAGAACTTGGCTGTTTTCTGCCCATTTCCTGATTGATTACATGGGGCTAGATTTAAAAGTAAAGGAGTATTTTTTTAAACCAGAGGAAACTTTAGGACAGCATAATGTTGAGTCCATGGAATCCTTGTTACTGATGACTCTTCAGCTGCACTACAGTAAAAATGATCAAATTGAGAGGTGTTACAGAAAGGTTTTTTGGATCCAGGCAGCCAGAGGTCCAGACTCACAGCCCTGAAGCCCCAGACCCCTTAGCCACCTGCGGCTGAACAGGCCCCCAGAAATGATCCATTAAGTTCATGCTGTTTGGTTTGTGGCTTAGGCACATTGCTAGCTAGCTCCTTCATCTTAACTCAACCCATTTCCATTAATCTGTCTGCCACATGGCCTATGGCTCACCTGTGTTCCTTACATGTTTCTTCTTTGGCGGCTGGCTCGGTCTGTCCCTGATTCCACCCTTCCTTTTCTACCTATTCTGATTCCCCACCTACTTTTTCTATGGTGCCTGTCATGGGCCAAAACAGCTCCTTTATTTAAAGACTGATATTCACAGCATACAGAAAGACATTATCATATCAGAGATGGAAGAAATATGTGTTTAGTTTTGTAAGAAAAGAAGACACTGAGAACTATTAACACTGAGCAGGAGGAGACCCACAAGCCTGCCCTGAGTATTTAGATGGCAGCATGGGCCACTGAAACAGTGGGTGATCAGGTACTATTATGGTGAGCAAATATATAATGGGGTATAAAAGAGAGACAGAATGGTTCATGTCCTGTGGAGAGAGGCAGATCTAAAGAGGTAAGGACAATGTGGAAGTGGGTGGCCTGTTTAGCACCTGGTATCATGGTGATATCTGGGCCTGGATAGATGCAAAGGGCCATGTATGGGTATGGCAATATATTGTATATCACAAATAGCATTCCAACATAATGCATGTATACCCACATAAAGCCCGAGAAAGCTTTAAAAGGGCTCTGAACACAGAAATGGAGGAAAAAAACAGTGTCTTAGGTGCATCCTCAAATGGGCCATGGTACAGAGTGGCATGCGGGCTTGAGCTACAAAATGTTGGGCTTGCAGTGTACATCTTAAGCTGCAACAAGGATGGTTTCTTAATTCTCACAAGAGCCTTGGTACAAACATGAGCTGCATATGATAGATTTAAGGTTACTGCTCAGACAGACAAGAAGGGAACAGAGTCAAGCATGACTTCTTAGTGGCAGCATTTTATTGAGTAAGCTCTGTTTGCAGGCACTGAGTAGAAGTGCAGCTCCTTTATAAGAGGCTTCCTGACTCAGCCTTCATGACAAAAACCTACATAAGCTCTTTTAAGTGGCCATGCTGACAAATACTTAAATGAGGTTTATGAGCAGCGGGTTGCAGTGTAGACCCTAAAATTCCCCCAGAGTTGGAGTTGTAAATGTGGTTCCTACCAGTAACTCTGCCATGAAGCTAAATTCTCACACACCAAGGAGCTGGGTAGAGTCAGTTGACATAGCCAAGCTTTTAATCCTAGCCATGCCTTAGGAGAATAACAGTGTGCTCAGACAGATTTAGACAAAAAACAAAACAAAAAACAAAAACCAACACCCTCTAAAAGGTTTACAGTGTGTTTAAAAACATAGATAGACTTGGGAGAGAAAAGAAAAAGGAGAGAGAAATAAGAAAAGAAATAGAATAAACATAGGCCACATAAAGATGGAAACTACACAGAGAATCTGGATACTTTATATTATGTTGTCTTTGAGTTGTTTAACTGCTAAGGAAGGGACAAGAGCAGCCAAGAGATGAAAACGTATGGCCCAGATGATCCAACTTTTCAGAGAACCTCTGCTGCAGTTTGCTCTGAGCTCTATATACAGAACAGCTTCAACAAGATTGACTGAGATGAGCCAGCTTCACAGAATACTCCAGTCAGGACTTGACCATAAACCTGAATTTTCTCTAGATCTCCATAAGGTTACCAGTGCCTCCAATCAGCAAGTAGTCTAGAGAACTATGACCACATTCCTAAAAAACAGATTATGAATGTTTATCCTTGTACACGGTACTAGTTACAAGTTGTTATAATGTTATAATAATGGTGAGGAAAAAAAGCTACACAATGGAGATTAGATTTGGGGTTCTTGTTTTCAAAAGAAAAAGGGGGAAATGCTGTGGGATTATGCTTTTGCACACTGTAAATATTTGTCATTGTAAATATTGGTTTAATAAGATGCTGATTGGCCAGACGGCAGATATGAATTATGAGCAGGGCTACTAGATTAAGAAAACTCTGGAAATAGGAAGAGAGGAAGGAGACACCAGCAGACACAAAGGAAAGAAGACGAGAATGCTGCCCTGAGAAAAGGTATCAAACCAGATGGGTAAACAAGATAAAAATCATGAATTAGTTTAAGAGTAACAGTTAATAAATAATATGCCTGAGCCATAGGCCAAATGGCTTGTAATTAATATAAGTCTTGTGTGATTATTTGAGACTGCTAGTCTGAACCCCACTGGCTGAAACACTGTTCCTGCCCCTCACCCATTGCAGCACATTGGAGAGCAGGTACCACACCTTGCCTATGCAGCACAATAGAGATGACCCTGTTCACCATGGGGCTTGGGAAAGCTGGCTCTGAGGAAGTGAGACTGTGAGAACTTGTGCCACCCCCTCATTTGCCATGTGGTGGTGTGAGTGAGGGAAAGAATGCTCTTCTCTCAAGCCTCTTATCACCTGTGGCAGGCAAAAGAGCTGATCCTGCCCCACACCAGCTGCAGCACTCAGGAAAGCAGGCCTTGCACATTACCCAGACATAAGAATAGAGCTGACCCTATTGACAGGGGTGTGGGTGAGCCTCCCCTGAGAATATGAGCATGGGAGCATACCCTTAAAAAACGAAAGTAGTATCTTATACTGGGTATTGGGACTACACATTGGCAATCTCAGCATTCCAGATGTGAAGGCAAGAGGATATTAAGAGTTCAAGGATAGGTCGCCATCAGCTACATAGTAAGCTTGAAGCTAGCCTGTGCTACATGGGATTTTTTTTTCTCTAAAAAAACACAGCAAATAAAAACCTAAGTCAGAATTCTATTGCAAGCAAACTTAAAAGAAAAAAAAAAATGGAGAATAAATGCAAAATAAGGGAAAGGTTTCTTTCCAAGTCCACTAAGATTGGCGTCCACAAGTAAACACAGGATTGGAGTAGAAGGGTAGGTGAGGGGTGAGATCTGTAGCTCTGCGGTTTAGGCTGGTACCAGCTTGACTGTGAAATTGCCAGGTGTTTACCAGAGTTGTCTTCACTTCAAGGGATCAGACTACACAGTCATTCTCAGGTGATTATCTCAGCTCCCAGAGGACAAGGCTACTTCTCAGTGAACACCACCCTTCCTGTCCAAGCCTCCTGCTAAGGTGTGTCAACAGCTGGTCCTCTTTCTGGTACTGACACTTTTCTCAGACCTCAAGGCAACTGATCTCACACAGTAGATTTACTCAGACGGTGCTTAGCCACAGCACTCCAAGTCCTGGGTGTGACAGAATGCCCTTCATTTCCGTTGTCTGTAGCTCAGGCCAAAGAAATCACTGTGTTCGCAGGAACCTCAGGGCGATACAGGCTGGAGAGTTGCAGGTATGCGCCCCAGGCAGAACTTCTGAGTGTCTCCACCAGGATGGCCGGGCTTATTTTCAGGGTGCTCCCAGGACTCCTGGAGCTGGATGCTGCTCTCTTCTTTTGCTGAGCTGCCCTTCTGTTTCTTGGCACTTTTCAATTGTCTTATTTCCTTCCAGGTTCCTGGAGCTGCACTGCATTTTCTTGGAGCAGAGCCCTTCACTGTTATCCTGACGCTTGGTCCACTGCATTACACGAGGCAGGGTCTGGCTATTCCGGTATTCCATACCTTTCTGTGTCCCAGAAGTGCCCCTGTATCCAAGAACTGCCCCTGCGCCTCAGAACTGGCCCTACATTCTAGAACTACACCTATATTCCAGAACCTCTTTTATATATTCCAGAACTATACCCATATTCCAGAACCGCCCCCATATCTAGAACTGTCCCATATCCCAGAACTGTCCCTGTATCCCAGAACTATCCCCACATTCCAGAACTGCCCCATATTCCCTTTTCTCTATCTTCTAGAGTTTATGAAGTCAGAGATTCTTTTTATCCAAAAGTATTGATTAGCCCTGACACATGCCAAGAACTTTTCACCTGTGCGGAGAAGAGGGGTCAGTGCCAGTGCTTAAATAATTATAATTTTAAAACAAAAAATCTTGAATACTTTACTATCTTAGCAGCAGCTACACCTCTACAGATGCGTGAAAAATCACACACAGACATCCCATATCTGCCACAATTTATTATAATTTTGCAGCTGTTTTCTCCTGAATAGCACCCTCCTTGTTGTGGATAAGTCTTGATTTCACTCACAGGTCCATTAGAACTTCCTGAGTACTTTAAATAAAATAGATCAACATCTATGGCTCATCTACTACTTTAATAAGCCTTTATTAAATTCAACTTCAGTAAAGTTGTAAAAGAAACAAGTTATAGTAAAACAAAAATAAACAGGCATGGTTGTGTCCCATAAGTAACCACAGAATTTTAGAAGCAGAGTAACGACTGTCATCTGGGTCACATAGTAAGACCTTACCTAAAAATACAAACATAAGAAGTACAATCAAATTTCATATTCTGCCATTTCCACAACATTACCACAACCATAGTACACATAAATAAAACACATGAACATCAATAAAGTTTAAATTAATATAAAGGCTAATTTTTAATTTAAGGGTATTTGTATTGTTATGACAGTCATATATGGATGCCCCAGGATAGTGGAGGAAAATGTCTATTGCTGGATACTGAATATACTTCTCTTCTCCATTAGGTGGCAGCAAAGTTCTTTCATACTGTTAAGTTTCAAAAGTTATCTTCAAAAGTTGAATTACACCTCCAGAGATGCGATGTTTCAGAGAAGGATCAATAGTTCCTTCTTAAGGAAAGAGACTCTATAAAAATTGAGATTAGTGATGTGTCAGATTTAAAGGATTGATAGCAGAGGAGACCAACTTTCAAACTTTAAAAAAGCAAGCAGAAGCATTTTATTTTTTCAATCCAATTTTAAGAACATGAAGCAGCCACCTTCCCCTTCTTTTCTTATCAATCCTTGTCATCTGAGGAGCTTTTCTGATTGTAGAATTTATCTCTACCTAGAAATCCAAACTTCTAAATCACCATCACATAGCATCCAAATTACCCCAATTGCATATAGATCAACTCCCTTCACTCCGATTTTAAGAGGGTCCATTTAATCGGCATCCTCAGGTGTGGCAGAAAGGAGTCCAAATAAGGATAGAGTGCTCCCTGTAGGAGATGTCCTGCAGCACACGCAGTGGGAAAACCTCCTCCTTCGAAATAAGGACTCCTGCTCGAAGGCCAGGTGAGCTACATGGGCGGGCTTCCCTGTTCTGTGGGACTGTAGATAAGTCCTAAACCAATGTGTCCCCAAGCTCTTACATGGCAGAAGTCCCCAGTGTTCCCCTCTTTATGAAACCCCAAGAGAACTCACGCCATTGATAAATCTCTGACATCAAACTCTATATTCAAATCTCATCCTCCTCAGCACCACACCCACTTTTCCACCTTCCAAATCCCTCTTGGTCTTTAAATGAAGGAAAACACTGATGTGTCTGTCACATGAGGAACAGAAGAATTCATGCACTGTATAAAGGGAAAGTCGGTGGGCTCCTGGCCCCGTATACTCTCCCTGGTTCCACTTACCTGTACCATCAGCCTTAGACTTTCCAAGTTTTACTACTCCCGATAATCATTGCCATAGGAGTGAATTCCATGCTTGCACTTTTATGTTATCAAACTAAATGCAACATAAATTTCACTCAATAAAATGCCCCAGATTTAAGGTTACAGAATGGTGAGCTTTGCCAAAAGTATGTGTTAATTCGAGTGCTGTCCTAATCAAGATACAGAACAACCTACCTGCCAAGGAGCCCAAAATTGAGCAAAATAAGGTACCTCACATCTTTCTATGAGGTCACCCCCAGAAGGATAAGAACACAGACACTTCCCTTGAATGCCACACTAAGATAAACATCAAAAGGACCCTCTTTTAGAACATATAGACCCCCATGATTGTCAAATAGATTCCATTTCTACCCAAGTTTAGCTAAATTCCTACATATGACATAGTGCAAAAAAAGGGCACAGACATAGCAGTGACAGTTGCTATGCGAGTGTGCTAAGATTACAACACAGAGGAGGTTGGTTTTGCTTAGCTTTCTAGTTTTTCAAAATTCAAATTATATATTCATTTTGACTTTAATATGAAAATTCTCAAATTAAATACTAAGATATTTTTAACATACCACACACATCTTTATATATAACTGGGTGTTATTTTTATGTTTCCTCTACTTCTAACAGACCATCTTCTCTATCCTTCAACATTTCATTTCCTATTGTAAACAAGGGTTGTGACTACAGAGCACCCTATACCCTGAAGTTTTTGCTCTGTGTCTCAGCTACTGTGTTTGCTCCAGCTCTTGACCTGAGACCCTTTCATTTCAGCCTCGTGATACCCCCGTCATGTCTACTATTCCCTCCTGTCCAGAATCAACACATGCACACTGGTACTCAGCTCCCTGTCTCCACTCCTAACATAGTCCAGGATCCTCCTGCCTGTGGAATGGCGTCATCCACAGTGGATGAGTCTTCCCACCTAAATCAACATAATCAAGATAATCCCTGATTGACATTGCCAAAGGCTCCTTCCCTGTTGACAATTAATAATAAATATCACAAGGATAGTGGACAAAATTCTCTAGTGAAGAGAAAACCATCAATTCGCTGATATGAAGGCTTTAAGAGGACATAGTAAATAGTCCTGCATTTATGTCTTTAATGTTAGTTATAGGAAAAATCAGATATCTGGGGCCTGAGTTATTATATATATATATATATATATAAGCCCATTACTACAAACATTACCCTTGTTCTCCTACAAGTAGCCCGATTTTATGCCTTAAAGCACAGAATGGTACATTCTTAAAGTGCGCAAAGGTCTATCAGAACAATTCATTTCCCAAATGTTTTATTTTTAAATACACATTATTATTCCCATGTTAAAGGCTAGGGAGCTGAAACCAAAAGAACTGTTCCTTGAGATATTATACATAGCAAGAGTAAAGGCTAAAAACCTGGACATACGATCTTAAGTCATTGGCCTCCCCACCCCCCACACCAGTACCACTCACTTAGGACAATATTACATGAGGCAGGTGGATATCAGTAGAGACCAGTACTAGAAATATAAAAATCTCCACCCTCCTTCAGCCTTCCCCTTTGAAAGGGTCAGGAGGAATTTGAGATGAAAGGACTAACAATTTCTGTCCTTATCAGTTAATAGTAGAAATAATGTCATTAAATTTCTCACTATTCTTATGCCCACAGCCTCGCTCATCCCCAGCCTCCACACCCAGATTCAGCAAGGCTGAAGTCACACTAGCTTAGGTTCAAGGGTTGGTGAGTTTCACAGAGGATGCTGCTTCATCCATATGGTGATAGGCAGCTAACAAGGAAGGTCCTGGGAGCACAACAATATACAAAAACAAAGCAGCTGCAATCACTGCTGTCCTGGAGTTTGCAATCTTTACAGCATAGAGTTAGCACTACCGTGTGCCAAGAGAATCGAGGATTAAAACACAGGAGATACCAGAAAGGAAAAGACCAATTCGTCCCACCTTAGAGATTAAGAAAGTTAAAAATCCTAAAAAGAACTAAAATAGGTTGAAGGGATAATTCAGAGGCCAAGAGCAGTTGGTGCTCTGGCAAAGAACCTACGTTTGATTCCCAGCACCCACATGGAGGCTTATAACCACTGCAACCCCTGCTTCAGGGCGTCTGCCACCCTCTTCTGGCCTCCAGAAATGGTTTTCTTTAAGGATGTGGCTCTGGTTTGCAAACTATGCTCCAGAGGATGGCCCCAAGCTCACGAGCTTATGGCCAGTGCAAACTGGACCCAACAGGTTATTTTTCAAGGAAGAGGGCAAGAGAATCAGCAGTTTAAGAGCATTTGTTTTTGCAAATGAGCCAGGTTTAATTTCCAGCATCAATACAAAGACTAACAATGGTCTATAATTCCAGCTCCAAAGCATCCAATATCTTCTTCTGGACAATTCCTGATACCGGATTGCAGGTGATTGTGAGCCACACGATTTGGGTTATGGGAGCCAAAGCTGGATCTTCTGCAGGAGCAGTGGGTGGTTTTAATGGCTGATCCATCTTGCCAGCCATAAATTTCTGCTGTTATGGTCACCAATGGTATGGGATTAAGGCCCACCTGAGACTTGCTTAGCATTCAAAAGACTCTTCATTCATACAGTCCATTCTGGGTCTCTGGAGGTCAGATCTGGAGGATACAAATAAGGGGAAGGAACACAACCAAAACCACAAGGCACGATATACTTACCACTGAAGAGTAGTGTCCTTGAGGACCCCGCCATCTTGAATCTTCCCTCTCAATCTGGACTAGATCCCCTCCCTCAGAGCCCAGAGAATAGCTTATAGATTCCTCTGCTATGTGGCAGCCTGTGTTTCGACTTGATGTCTCTTCCCATCATGCCAGCCCATACCCATGCCTGCTCTATGCCCAGCACACAACCTTCTTTGTGTAAGAATCTCAAGGCTGCATTAAAGCATCGCTTGGCTATATTGTGATAATGTGTTTGTGAGGTAGGAAAATCAGGATTAACAAGTTTAGACTCTAAGCTTTTGTTTGAGTGTGCTGAGTTCAAAATCAAGGAACTGGAGATATGTAATGAGGCTCACCAGAGAAACCAAGAGTGAAAGTTGGTTATGTCATTGGGTATGATGTTTCGAAAGTGTCCATCAGAAGAACATTGGCTGCGAAGAAGAGAAAACAACCTTTAAGGAAATGTAACTGGAGAATTTGGGGTCCGCTCTTGGGGTTCTCATCATAGAAGGAAGCTAGAGGAACATTTTATTAGCTACAAATCTTACCAATTGCCTAAAGGAGGGAGATAGAAGAAAGAAAGAAAAAACAGTCCCTGGCGTTGAGCTAGGGATGAATCAGCCACATGGCTAAAGGAATGGAGCTTCAATAAAGGAGTGGAAAGGCCCAAAGGTTTGAAGAAAGCATGCTTAGACTCTGTTTAGCATCCCCCCACCCAAAGAGACAGTATAAAATAAAAAGTTCTGTTTTTTTGAGTCAGCACTCAGAAATGTGGGCAGATACAGGTTTCATGGCAATTCTGTAGAGACTGATAGGAGGCTGGGGTTCTGGGAAAGAAATGTACATTATCTTATTATGATTATTTCTCCCATTTCCTCAGCATGACTATAGAAAATCATCTTTTCTGAGGGATGGTCCTTCAGCTAAGTGATTAACAGGCCTAAGTGGGTTAACTCTTATGATTTGAGTTATTTGGAATATTAGGTATCCAGTGAAGGTCAGTAATAGACTCCATTTTTGTGACCAGAAAAAAAATAACATTATGGGATTCAACAAAGCCCCAGTCAAGTGTACTAAAACATTTTCCCTTTGAAGGGGTAGCTGTAGCAACACTTAAGAGATGGAATGGGAAATGGAGAGTGTGTATAATCCATTTCCACCCTGAAAACCCAGAGATGCTGTTCCAAACCTGTTCACCAGAAGGTATTAGTGACTGGCCTGGAGTTTCAGCTCACCCTCAGATCCCATTGCCAGGCAGGACTACTCATCTGGGAGACTAAAACAAACAGGAGCTCCCTTCTGGCACTCTTGGCCTGAGAACTAAGAACATTTTTGGAACTGTTGAGCCTGCGGTCCCTATACTAGCTGCCTCTACAGTTTCTGTCTCCTGTCCTCATCAGAAAGACAATGTTCCAGATGACAGCAATAAATAGCATGGAAATGTCAGAAATGTGAGCAGAGGAGGGGGAGGATGGCTTTCATTCCCATCCTTGCTCTATTTTCCAGTGATGTGATGGTCTGTCTTTACTTCACATCGCCACCAGGGGTCTTCACCCACTATCTGCCAGGCAGCGCCCTCACAATGAAACGCAAACTTTTGTCTCAGGAATTTGGACTGGTTGTATGTTGGGGGGTGGGAGGAGGAGGAGGCGCGCTAACTACTATTCAATGATTTTAAAATTCACTGTACTGTGATATAAGAAATAATGCCCACTAAGGTTCTCAGGTCCTAATCAGAGTCCAGTCTCTGAGACTATGTACTCCATATGAAAAACAGAAAGCTTTTAGATATGATTAAGGTTAATGACTTTGAAAGATTCTACATTACTGACTTTGACACTGAAGTAAGGCAGATATGAGCCAAAGAACGTAAGCATTTATAGAAACCAATAGAGCGAGTAAATAGATTCTCTCCTGAGTCTTCAGAAAGGAATGCAGCCTGCTGGCACACGAATTCTTGGACCAGTTAAAGCCCTGTAAGGCTTCTGACCTACAGACTGTAATAGAATACATTTGTTCTTATTTAATCCATCAGATCAAGAGTGACTCACTCTACCAACACCAGAAACCTATGTTCTTGAATACTTGTTGAATGAACTGTTTATCAAGTAAAGTTTGTGCCCATATGAGTGTGTGGTATGTAAGCATGTATTAATATCACTCATTCCAACATAACTTACATAAATATTCTTTAAATTTCAAATAGTATAGTTTTATTGTGATAAAATTTTTAAAATATTGTGACATTAGTAACTACATTATAGAATTATCTGCAAATTTTGACATCATAGAATTGATTTCTCTGGGATTTCAAGCACTCTGTGCTTTCTCTATCAAGTTTAGGTCTAGAAAGAGAGAAAGGACTCACAGAAGGCACTGCTCCTGCAAAGTACTATCGTTCTAAATAAGCATCACCTGTTCATAAAAATGCTCAGCACAGTGAAGATAGTTTAAGCATCATCAGCATCCTTTGCCTTCTTCCCACCCCCTACTTTGTTCCAGGAAACAAGAGGCAGGCAAATTATGGTTAAAATCTAGTACAAAAAAGGTATTCTAATTTCCTCTTCAAAGCTTTCACCGCTATTCTACTAAAACTATGGAAGTCTATTGCCTTGGAAAATGTGGCACTTGCTTGCTAATTAATATCCCAACTCTAATTTATTGGCATTCTTCCCCCCCAAACTATGACCATCTTTTTGTGAGTATTCTTTCTGCCTTGTATCTTCATATTATCAAAGTAGTACAGTGTTTAACCAATAAATGATAGACTTAAGGCTGTTGTTTTTTCCCTCTAAACAGCAAAATAAATAAATACATTTGTTAAAAATTATTTAAACCAATTTTTTCGAGCTAAAGATTACGTAGACACTTGCGGCACTCTGTGAGAAAATATGAAAACACCACTGGCTCTTGATGTGAATGATAAGCCTCAAGAAATTTTAACACTTAACCTTGAAAAGCAACAACCCATAATTATAAGGAAAATCTGTAGCCTGGAAGTCATTGGAGGGAGAAGAACAATTAAACACTCACTCAAGTTCCTCTGTTTCAAAAGAACTGTAACTATTTGAGCCTCCTGGGAAATCCATTTATAAGGCTATCTATTTGAAGTGGCTCAAAGCCTGCCTACTGTGAAGGGTGGCATTTCGGTCTCCCTTCATACATTTGCTGAGAAGAATCAGAGGTTTCATTAACTATGTTTAGCTACCTAAGCCAAGAAATAACCGTTTCGAGAAATAAAATCAAACATCTTGAAAGAGAAAAGTAGAAAAGGTATCCATAGTTGACTATGCAAAGCTGTGGTATATGACTTGGATCATATCAGCTAACTGCCTTAAATTATCCTGGGCTATTTATAGATCAAAAGTGTTCTTTATGTGGTGTTTGTCAGCTTAACAGCATTACCACAATCCAGATGGAATTGTCATTGTGGGACCCCATCATCTTTTTGGAGACTTTGAAAGTTACTGTTAAGAATGGTCACAGTTCACTTCAGAAAATTTAAACATTTTAAATGTAATATACTGTAGATCTGAAAAGGTTAAAGGACAAAAATGTATCAAGTATATCTGGGTTTGCAAACTTAATTTTCAATTACCTGATCCATACTCAATTCCAAGATTATGTACAAGAATCTAGATGAAGCCTGTTTCTAGAAGTAGTTAGTACTCTATATGACATTAATATCACAAGAAAAAAACGTATATATGTACATACATATAAATATGTATGTATATACACACATAGTAACCTTTTAAGTTTAGAGATATTTTATATGTTAGTGACAACATAATAGTGCCTTAATTTTGATTCTCTTCTGTCCCATATCATGTGGTTCTTCTGAGATGAAACAGATTTTGGATTTTCCTTTAACAAGCATGTTTGGGTTTAGAGAAGTGAAGAATGCTTCAACTCCAAAGCTAGCTTTGATTTTTGGTTGAATTGGGACCACAAAAACACCATTTGCCCTTTATGTTTGTAAAAAACAAAAAAACAACTATTTGCAAAATTTATGAAATTTTATCCTATTGGAAATATGCTATACTATTAGGCCAATTTTACTTTTTCTTGAGACATTTTTCTCAGGATAATTTTTCTTTTTTCTTTTGATGTCTTGTTTGTCCAGTGGCCTTCAGATTTTTTTAATTGGGTGCTTCATTCTCCTGGTAAGACAAAAGCAAAATCATGGCCCAACCCTGACTTTGGGGATTTCCTTTTCTACCAGATTATATCTTTATTGAGACAAAATACTCAACAGAGAAAGCATTATCTTTACTAGTAATTATGTTTCATAACTGATTAAATTTAAGGCTTTTGTTAGTCTTGTAAATTTGTTTAGATTGAAGGATCAGGCTGTCTGATGAACTGTCTGTCACCTGTCCTAATCAGAAAAGTTTTTCTGTTTGTATCTAATTGTTATTAATCTTGTGGTATTTATAATGTTTCTTCTCATGTGGAAACAAAAGCAAAACCTCTTCCCCAATGTAACACATATTCTGGTTTCGATTCTAAGATTAATATGATTTTAAAATATATAGGCAGATTTAATTGGATAGTCTTTTCTATTATTCAACAGCATTCTTCAGCTATTCTTCCTTTTTTTCATTAGCATTTAAAAATTTTAAGTCAATAGAGCATTTTGTAATCTCTCTCTGGGAGTATTATTATCATTTTACATTAATTAAGCATATATTTTAGAGTTCAATTAGAACTTTGTATTACTGCTTGCCCCGTAGGATTGTGTGAAATGCCTATACTGTGCTTATGTTGTGATATGTGACAAATTGTTTTGTTTTACTACAGACATATGGAGGAGCATTGTCAGTCTTAATTTACACAGGTATCTTCATAATAGCCATGACTTGTAGTAAGTGTAAAATAACAGAATCAGCCTTTTTAGAACTTAAAGCAGTGGCTCATTGAAATCCTGAATATGTATCTATAGTATGATGTACAAACTTTAATTCTCCAAACTCTGCCAACGAAACACATCCATTTGCCAAATTTAATTTATTTGAGTAATTTTAAAGTTACTTTCTGTCAGTAATAAAGTCTGATTATTCAAAAACCAAGTAGGACATTTGATGTGGGACTGCCCTTCTTTATGCTGTGAATCTCAATCTTTAAATAAAGGAGCTGTATTGGGTCATGGCGGGCACCATAGAAGAAGTGGGAGGAGAAATCAAAGCATAGGTAGGAGAAGCAGGGGCGGAGTCAGAGGCAGATCGAGCCAGCCGCCCAAGGAGCAACATGTAAGGAACTCGGGTGAGCCACACGGCCACGTGGCCATCAGATTAATAGAAATGGGTTGATTTAAGATGTAAGAGCTAGCTAGCAATGTGCCTGAGCCATAGGCCAAACAGCATGAAGTTAATATGAGCGTCTGAGTCGTTTCTGGGGACCCGGGCGGCGGCGGGCGGATAAGCGGTCCTGGCGGCAGCTGTGGGTCCCGGATCTCTGGCGTCCTGGACCCGAGAAAACCCACTACTACAGATGGCGCATCCAACGTGGGTCGATTATCCACTTAATGCCTGAGAAAGTTTAAAAAGGGTTTTAGCAGAAACTGAGCAAAGGCAGCTTCCAAATTGTGTATGTGAATCGGGTCTTTGTACAAAGAAAGCATGGTCCGGGTCACATTCAAAATGGTGCCGGCGGGCTGTCGGCAGTCAGTGTAAGCTGCAGCTGCAACCAGTCTCACAAAAGACTCAGTAACATGTGATCGATTTTAGATTTCTGCCTATTTTGAACAAAAAAGAAACAAAGACGCTTTCTTAATAGCAATATTTTTCGGGGTGTGCTCTGTTTACTGGCCACGAATAAATACACGGTCCGTTTAAGAAAACTTAGTGATTCAGCCTAATTTGCAAAAACTGTGCTTCTTTTTGGAGAATGTATTTTAAAAGCTCTTAAGGTTAAAAGATGATTAAAGATTCACAATAAAACAGATTCAGATAAAAAGAAAACCTGTAAACGGGTTACAATGTTTGTAAAAGGTACATAGGCTTCAGAGAGAAAATAAAGAGGTTAGAAAAAGTTTTTAAAGCGAGAAATAGAGTAATAAAAATATAATAAGCCACGTAAAGATAGAAAATAGACACAAAATCTGGATTTTGGTTGTTATTGTGTTTTCTTTTAATTTTTTAACTGTTAATGAGCTAACTGCAGAAAGACAATGGATTGCAAAGGCTACTAAGTTAAACAAGAATATATATTTTAAAGGTATTTTGATTTTGAAATTTGTGCCTAAGGATTTATTGCTTTGGAAGAGTTCTATTTTTGTCTTCACAGATGAGAACCTGTGGGTTCCTTCCAAACAAATATGGTTTCATCAACCAAGACCCCCTGAAAAAACCTCTGATGAAAAGAGATGGCCAGATCAGCTTCATGGCTGCAGATTATGATCCAGTCTCAACAATCCATGAGATTTTCAACGCCCCTTAATCAGCAGGAAGTAGTAATGGATAACTTCGCCCAAATTCCCCAAATATTGTTTCTAAATGTTTGTTTTCATTATAAATGGTTAATGGTCATAGTCAATCTCTTTCTAAGAAGAAACGGGGGATATGGTATGTGAATGCTTTTTTAAAAAAATTAGATTATTGAATTTACAGGTAATCAGCTGTTAATCTCAAAATGCTTTACATTGGTATAGATTTTGGTTTATTGATACAAATTTAAAGTCAATTTTATTATGCTGTGTGTGTTTTTCTATTCTTGTTTAAGGTATGATGTTCATGTAACTGTTTTGAAATTGTAGTGTATAATTAAGAAATGAAGGTTAATAGTCACTTTTGATAATCAAACTTATAGTTAGGTTAGTTAGGATTTTTAGGTATACAAAGATATATTTCAATTAAATAGATAATCTTCAAATACTTCTAAGACCTACAGAATATGGCATTTAAAATGTTTTAAGAGCTTAGACTTTTCTGGACAGTGAGACAGGTCTGTTCCTGGCAGCACTAATTTACTTCAACAGAAAAATGGGCATTGAAGAAACTCCATATGGAGTCTCATCTATTTATGGTAATGGTAAGCCACTGGAGAAGAACCTGTTCTTATATTGACTGCTTGACAGTATGCTGTTTAAACTGGACATGCAGGTTCCATAAGAAGATGACCTCTGAACTTTGGCAGAACAAGCCAAGATCATCATTCAGGTTCCTGCTTTACAGAGAAAACTGTCAGACATTCTTCAGGACTCAAGGAGAAGCAACGGATGAACTGTGCCAGAATGGGCAGAGCAGATTTCCTGCTTCACTAAAATGAAAAGAGACTCCAGGCCTATAGGCTGAAGATGGATGCCCCAACTTTATAAAGGAACTTTGGGTGACTGTCCAGGCAGATAGGTGTCATCTCTGTCCTTTCTAGATTTTAGAAGTCGCTTGCACTTCTGGTTTACTTGGGTAAATATATCCTTCTGTGGTCTTTGATGTAGTTGAAGATTAGATAGTTATAAGTATAGTTTTTCTTAGTCATTTAAACGATATATTAGATATAAAACTTTAGATTCATAAAGATAAAGTAGATGATAGAATATTTTCTTTAATTTTGCTAAATACAAATAGACTAGATATTGTAACTGTAATTCTTGCTTGATAGCTATTTTGTTTGTTATATGTAATTTTGCTATGTTAAAATTGAAACCTTCCTTTTTGATTAGAGAGAAAGGGGGAAGTGATGTGGGAATGCCCTTCTTTATGCTGTGAATCTCAATCTTTAAATAAAGGAGCTGTTTTGAGCCATGGCAGACACCATAGAGAAAGTGGGAGGAGAGTTCAGAGTTTAGGTAGAAGCAGGGCGGAGTTAGAGGAGACCGAGCTGAAGCCGCCCAAGGAACGACATGTAAGGAGCACTGGTGAGCTACAGGCCGCCATGTGGCCCACAGATTAATAGACATGGGTTGATTTAAGATATAAGAGCTAGCTAGCAATGTGCCTGAGCCATAGGCCAAACAGCATGAAGTTAATAAAAGCGTCTGAGTCGTTTCTGGGGACCAGGGTGGCGGGCGGATAAGCAGTCCGGGCAACAGATCTGTGGGTCCCGGATCTCTGGCGCACGGGACCCAGAGAACCTACTACAACAGACATTATCTCATAATTTCCTTGATTTATTGCCAGTTATAGAAAAAAAAAAACTTTCTTTAAACCTTTTCTGTTAACATGGTATTTCTTATAAATTTCTGAGGCTTCTATCACACTTGCTACCAACAGGGGATCAATTAGCCATTACTTTACACTAGAGGACCTGGTAGATCCATATGGGATCTGAAATGTGTTATAAATAAGAGATAATTTCTATTATTATTTGTTGTAGTAAAATAAATAACAAAGTTAATTCTGAATCATTTGGAATAAGTTCGGCAGTTTCAAAATACAAAACAACTGTACATATTTAGAGTCAGTAATTATATTGAGGTTCTGAAAAAAATCTAATAATACCATGAGAAGAACATATAATTCTGATTTCTGACCTGAATCATAAGGGCTTTGAGATACCTTTCTTATTTTTTATGACTTATAACTTCCCATTCCTGATTTATTTGCATCAGTATAGAATGTAAGGTCTCCAGAAATTGGGGTACCCTTTTCTCCAGAATTGAGGTACCTTTTATCATATGAGAGAGAATCCAATTCATTCTTACAGAAGTCTCTTGCTTTTTGGATATTTAATACTAATCTATCCCCCCAAATTACTGCACGCTCTTTTCCAAATTTACTTTCTGCCAATAATGAGGCAATTTCAGATTGGTAAAAGGCACCACAATTTCTCCTGGGTCTATTTCTGTTAACAGATGAAGTCTCAATTTTCCTTTCAGAATCAATTCAGAAACTTTCACATAGGCCTTTAATTTTTTTACTCTGTGTGATAAAAATATACATTTTAAGATATTATCTTATCACTTCATAAGAATTCCCATGGGAAAATAAATAGAAACCAAAATAGCCAAAATACAGCTCGTTTTGAATCTAAGTGATCCACATGTACATCCTGTAAACTATGTTCTACCAAAGCTAATTCTCTTACAGCCTCAGCTGATAATTTTCCTTATCACCATGTAAATTTTGAAATAAATTTTTAGTTCTTATGCTGTTAATCTAAGTTGCAGATGATAGCCAATGAATATCTCCCAGCAATGTTTGAAAATCATTATGAGTTTATAATTGATCTCTCCTGATTTGTAATTTTCCTAGTGGAATTTTCTTAAACCTACGTTATATCTTAAATAATCAATAGAGCTTCCTCTTTGTACTTTTTCAGAAGTAAATTGTTATTCCCAAATAAGGCAAAATTTTATTTACTTCATCAAACATTTCTTCTAAAGTATCTATGTCTGAATCAGCCAATAGATATCATTCATTAGATGATAAATTATAGATTGAGGAAACTGCTTAGAAATGTTCCAAAAGCTATTATACAAAATAATTTCATAAGGTGGGGATGTTTAACATTCCTGAGGAAGAACCTTCTAGCGATATCCCTTGACCAATGATATCTTTTAAGTCTGGTAATTATAAGTAGGCACGATGAAGGCAAATTATTCTAACTCAATCATTATAATAGTTCATCCCTTATGTTATAAAGATAAAAAGAAAATTCCAGGCTGTAAAAGCCCCATCTGTTAAATCACCTTATTTATGGCTCTTAAATCTATTAACGTTTCCTGTCTTTCAGATTTTTTTAAAATAGCAAATATAGGATAATTCAAAGGACTGGTTGATTCTTCAATATGTTATGCATTTAATTCTCCTGTACCAGATGTTTTAGTGCTTGTAATTTTTCTGATGACAAAAGACATTGGTTCACACAAAAGGTCTCTCAATTAACCATTTTAAAGGTTGGTATCATTGAAAGATCAATGACTGTTGTGCCTGGTTATATACAACTTGAATGTTTGTGATAATCCAAGATAATACCTTTTAATATCTCTCTCATAGGTATTATTTTATAGTTTGTTTCTTTATAAAATTTGGAGAATGTTAAGCCACATATGGTTTTAATTTTCTTATGTTCTTCAGGCCTCACAAATTTGACTCATTCTGCACTTAAAAAAAACAAACAAACCAAAAAAAAAAAAAAAAAACCCAGAGATAAAGTTTCAATCTCTAGAAGAAGGATATTTACCTCCTAAAGAGACCAACCTCAATACTAAGATTTAGGTAAAATTAAATTGTTACAATTATACTCATGTCTACTAATCCCTCAATTTCTATGCTATTTGTTAATATTTTTAGGTTTAATCTTTGATTACTTACAGAAGTTTGCCAAAATACTTGCCTTATGGTTTCTCCTGAAAACTGTTTTATCTGCTGATGCTGTTCTGGCATCCCAAGCAGTATGTTTTTAAGAATAGGCATTAAATCTTTTAATTGTTCTGTGAAAGGATTTCCTCACTGCTAGCAGGGAATGACTGAACAAAATTTGATATTGGGGCCTATGGGAGGCACTTCAAAGTATTTCCCAATGGCAAAATGTTACCTTGTCTGTCCCGTGTTGATCTGAATTCATTAGTCTGATGCCAGCCTTCTGATTGGATTATTTCTAGATTAAACATTGTTTCTAGGAGCACCTTGCCTAGATTGCTAAAATGCTGTTTTACCTTCACCACAGTGGCTGTGCTTTAAACTACTAAGACACATTTATTCACTTTTCAAATAACCTCCAGGTCTCTCTATAACTACACTTTAATCTATTTGCCTATTAATCATTATTATTTTATCTAACTGATCATCCAGGAAGATCCCTCAGTCTTTTCACAGAATATAATTTCACATTTCCATATCTTATCTATGCTATTTATCTTCTTCAAAAAGTAGATATTCTTGTCTGATTCATTCTTATCCGATTCCTTATATTTAGCATTTTTCTGTATTTTTCATATGTATGGTACATATATGTATTTGTATTTACATGCATATAAGTACACATGCATATAAAGGCTCACATGCTAATGTGTGCACATGTTTGTGGCTGCCCAATTGACATTGAGTATCTTCTTCAATTTCTTTCTGTTTTTGTATGTTGAGGCAAGATCTCTCGCTAAACACAAAGCTAGCTATTTCAGATAGTTTTCCTAGTCAGCTTGTTCTAGGAATCTCTTGTTTTCATATCCAAAATGTTAAGATTACAGGTAGGTCATCATATCTACCTGCTTTTCCAAGAGTGGTAAAGATCTACTGAGCCATTTTCCAGGTTCTTGTTCTTTTTATTTTACTGTATAACATCCTAATATAAACCAAATTTCTTTGGCCAGTCCTCTACTAATAGACAATTAGCTGCTCTATATTATAATTAGAACATTGCAGGGAATGGTAGATGCCATTATTTATATAGGTATGAATTTCTTTAAGATAAAGTCTTTGTATAGGATTATGGAGTCAAAGGGGAAATCTGTGTAATTTACATAGACATTTTCAAATTGTCCTTAATCAAGAGTCTGCCATATTGTACTCTAATGGTGCTTAAACGAGTGGCTCTTTCCCCTCAGCTTCACTGAACTTTAACTAACCTCACACTTGAAAAATGTGAAAATTATCATAGTTTAATTTTTAATACTTTTGTTGTATTTTGTTTACTATAAGTCAGCTTTTCTGCAATTTTCTCTGGGGTTAATGATACCTTTGAAGATTAATTTCTAGCTTTTTAGTTCTGAAGAATTACTTCCTTTATGGTTTGCTTGTCTTTTTGACTTTGATGATGGTAGTTTTGTTACAAGATATTTTCAATGTAATCAGTTTTGTCAACTTGAGAATAGCTTCTGCATTTTAAAAGAAATTTAGAACTTTCCCAGTCTAATTTTATAAGGAGATACTCTTATTTTTTTCTTTAATCTTGTACTTAAAGGATTTTATTGAAATTGATGAGTTTATATTGGTGCATGGTTTAAGGAAAGGATCAAATTGCACTACTCTCTAAATAGAGCTATCTGAATGTTCTACAGTATGTGTGTGCTCTAGTTAACTTTTTGTTGCTGTGATAAACCATGAATAAAGACAACTTGGGGAAAAAAGTGTTGATTTCATCTCACACTTTTAAGTACAGTACATCTTCAAAGGAAGCCAGGCCAGGAGCCTGTGTAGACACCTGTAATCAGGAACTGAGGCAGAGGTCATGGAGAAACATTGCTTATTGGCTTGCTCTCCATGGCTTGCTCAGTTGACTTCATTATATAGTCTACCATGATCTGCTTGGATGGCATCATTCACAGTGGGCAGGATCCTTCCAATTCAATCATTAAAAAAGAGTTGACTATGGCCAATCTGATAAAAGCATTTTCTCAATTGATATTTATTTCTTCTTCCTAAATGACCTAGCTTGTGCTGAGTTGACAAAAAAAAAAAAAAAAAAAAAAAAAAAAAAAAAAAAAAAAATCAGGACAGCCCATAGTAATCAATGCTAATACAAAGAACTGTAGTTAAATATTTTAAATGGTGAATTTTGATATATGGACCAAAGAATATATTTCTCCTTTCTTGCTGATAATGAGTATTTTAGATATTTCTCGTGTTTTCTTATGATGAAAAAGCCAGACATCAGCATACTTACACATGGCTTATTTTAATGACTATAGCACCTACTGCTTATCACTATGCCTTAACTGAATAACTAAATTACTACTTAACTATTTCCTAGTTCTTATTTATTCTTTTCCCTCTAGGTCATCAGAGAAAGAAAACAATGTAACATCTTTGGACTTTGTAACATACATTCACTGGAAAATGAAAAAGCTCTCAGTAGAAAATGAAATGACGTGAGGTACATAACAATTAGTTTTAATATAATTAGCATCTTTCTGTGGGCCAAGAAATGCAACATGAAATTATTTGTTTTTTATTAATTCACCAAAAGTAGAACCAAGAGGATGAAATAAACTCACACGTATTTCTTACTATCTGTGAAATGTTTTAGTTTTTAAAGTTACAGAGTCACTAAACCTTTATTCTGCTCCCTCTGCCTCTAAAAAGAATCAGCTAAATCAATCAACTCACTTGCCTTTGAATATTTTTGAGTACCAGGTGTGCATGAACAATGGCAAAACTTCTGTAATCAATCAAAACACACAATATTATGAAAAATTTGTTGTGCAATTTATTTTTCAGTGATCCCAAAAGAACATGTTGGCCTTATTTGGCATGTATTTTACATCATTATATTGACTAATAATTCATATGTTTAAGTGACAGAGCTGTACAAGTGTCTACATCCTTGCATGGTAGAGGCAAATGTTATGCCTTTCAAAGTACATTCCCAGAAAAGTTTCAGGGATTAAAAGCCTGAATTTTAAGTGGATGGAATCCACATCTCCTTTTGAACTATAATTGATTTTCTTTCTTACCCAACTATAACATTAAGAGCTTTACTAAAATAGACACCAATAGACTAGAGCTGTCTCCTTTTAGGACTGATGAAATTAGTGATAAATAAGTTAGTAACTTTAGCTTACACCTAGGCTTACCAGAGACTCAAATTTATATATAGTTAAGAAGCAATCTTAAAAATATTTTTTATTAACCATAACATACTGTGTTCTCAGGAAAGACAAACTTTTAAAATGGCATCTTTATAAAGTAAGAAAATTTAGCATATGATAATTTCATTGATAGAAGAATTTTCTTTGAGAAAGTAATATTACCATTTTTCTATAAGTGGTATGTATGCATAATTAAGGCAAAGATTTGTGTCACAATTAATATATAATTGAAATATTTATAAATTTTGATTCTTGAAGCAACATCATCCAGCATGTATGTACAGCATTCAAGTGAGATTTTATTTCTGTATGTTGATTCATTGTACTTACTGTTTTCCTACAGGATGAATTATAATTATATTATTCAGAAAATGAGTTTCCATGATAGTTAAGATAATGTAAGACTTGATGACATATGTTTAAATTTGCATGTTGTTTTTACTCAAAATATTTCCATAGCTACTTTGATTACTGAATAAAACTTTCAAAAGCCCTCATTACTTATTTATAAAAGATATTATTCTACGCAAGGAGCACAGGGTTGTAGACAGTAATTCCACATATATTACTAAGCACTCACCTCACTTGCCCAGAAGGAAATATTTGTTTTAAAAGTAATGAGAACTTCCAGGACACACAGAGATTCCTAGCCAATTGCCTCAGTAATCCCCAAAGTATGTTCCATACTTTTATATTATAATTTTATTTCTTACATTGTTTGCTAAAAAGAGGAATATATGTTGACCATTATTATCAATATTTAATATTAACCTTAAGAGAAATAGATGTTATTCCCTTTTGTTTTTCTAAACATTGCTTCTAATCTAACCAGGAGATTTTAAAAAAAATTATTTCTTGCTTTAAGTTATTATTAAAAACAAATCTTAGTAATTTTTGGTATGGTAGTATGGAGTCTTCCCAATCAGAACAAAGGATTTTTGTTCTTAGAGTAGGAAATGAGGATTTTTGAGCCACCATTTTCTTCAAGGTTATAAAGGATAAAAATAATAGAATGTACCCAGGGCCTCTCAGCTTGCTGAGAAACTGTGGAGAATCTCAGTTTTGGACTTGAATGTGTGACAGAGTTTCTTCTATCTGCTTAGGGAGATATGACTTAGAACTGTGTGTTGCCATTTCTCCTGTGACACGGGGCCTCTGGTCTAGGAGCAGGGCACTGAAATACAGCCAATAGGAGGTAGGGCCAGAAAGAAACTGACCTCTATTGGTGCTCAAGTGCCCTCTACAGCTGCTTTCATTGTTACATGTGGCCAATAAAACATCATTCAGCTGGCACAAATCAGTTCAAATTGTGCCCTTGACATATTCAATGAGATAATAGACCAACAATAGAAATTAGAGAAAAATAAAAATGAAATACTACTTTGTCTTCTTTCTTGTTTGTTTGTTTGTTTGTTTGTTTGTTTGTTTATTTATGTTATCTTTGTTTTGTTTTCAAGACAAAATATCTCTGTGTAGCCCTGGCTGCCCTGGAACTCCCTCTCTCAGGTTGACCTCAAACTCACAGAGATTCGCCTGATTCTGCCTCTGGAAAGACATGCACTACCACCAACCCAGATTTTTTGTCAGTTGGTTGGTTGGTTTTTGGACTTTTGGACTTTCTGTTTTTCATACTCAGAATTTCCATAAAGCAAATGTCTTTAAAGTTAGGAATTAAAAAGGACTTCGGAACAAAATCAAATCCAAGAAGTTAGCCAATTGCCTTCGATAAGAAAATGCCTTCAGTAAGAACAAAGCAATATCAAGCACAATATTAACACAATGTAACGCTAAGACAAAGCATCCCAAGGAGCCTACAAGTGTGCATCATAGATAATTTGCATCAAAAAGAAAGGTTTCCAAAGTATTGAATGTGCTAGTCAGTGAAAGTCTCCCACTGGAAACACAAACTAGAAAAAAAAAAAAATCTGAAAGAAACTTGTGAGTGTGACTTGGACCCAATAGAATTAGTTATACAAAATATACAAGAAATCTACATGGTTTCTGAAGTAGTTATAACAGCAAAAGATGAAAGAGACTAGTCAGTCAGTATGAAATGCAGGATTTTGAACCCCTGACTAATGAAGTCAGTGTTAGAATTCCTGGCACAATAGGAGTTCTGAAGCCAGCATATACCCCAGCAACCAGACACGCATGTGTACCATGGCATGCACCTTTACACACATGCAGCATGGTGCATTACCCATAAATTTGGTCAGTGTCATTCATATGCATGGGCATGTGTGACTACATAAACTCTGTATGCATGCTTCCCTATAAGCCACATCCTGGCTTTGCATGCCTTCCCTTGGGCCTGATTCACATCACATCTCTCCTGTCCTGTTTAATGAACTCTAATGTGGGTTATTGGTATTGTTTGTGGTCTATTCTCACATGAATAACAGTGCCATGAATTTGGGTATAATATTTATCCTTCTCAGATCTCAGATCATTTGACAACTAGACTTTGCTTCAGCTGCCTTCTCAGATCTCCATATAAAAGTCACAGTTCTCATTCTCCTAGAACTAACAGGCACATTTCACACAAAATATTATTTATAAATGTTTATTTTCATTACAATTGTTAATGATCATAGTTAATCTCTTTCTAAGGAAAAAAGGACACATAATATACAAATGAATTTTAAAAGGTGGATTATTGAATCTACTTTAATCTCAAAAACAGCTGTTAATCTCAAAATACTTATAATGATATAGACCTTGGTTTATTAACACATATTTAAGGTTAATTTTGTTATACTGTATATATTTCTACACTTGTTTAAGGTATTATGTTTACGTAATTCCTTGAAAATTATAATATATAATTAAGAAATCCAGATTAATAGTTAATAATCTTGATAATCAAACTTATATTTATATTAGTTATGGTCTTTTACATATATAAAGATATATTTCAATTAGATAGACAATCTTCAAACACTTCAAAGACCTACAGAATATATCACTTAAAATATTTAAAGAAGTTAGATTTTTTAATGGACAGTGAGACATGTCTGTTCCTGAAAGCACCAATCAGCTTCAAGAGAATCTGAGCATCAGAGAAGCTCCATATGGCAAAAGATAGTCACTAAACAAGAAACTGTTCTTGCCTTGACAGCTTGACAGTATGTTCTATAAACTGCATGTGCAGAACCCATAGAAAAGTTACCTCTGTAACATGGCAGAACAAGCCAAGATGGTCCTTCAGGTTCCTGCTTCAGAGAGAAAACTGCCAGACATTCTGCTGGACACAGGGAGAAGAAACTGATGAACTATGCCAGAATGGGCACTGCAGTCTTTCAAATGTTTTGCTTCACTGAAAGTTATGCCAGAGACTCTAAGCTGTAGGCTGAAGATGGATGCCAAAACCTTACAGTGGAACTTTGGGTGACTGTCCAGGTAGCCAGATATCTCTGTCATTTCCATAATTTGGAGGTTGCTTGCAAATGTACTTCCTGTTTACTCAGGTAATTCTATATCCTTCTGTGATCTTTGATGTAGTTGGAGATCAGATGGTTATAATTATAGTTTTCTTTAGTTATAATAAATGCTGAATATCATTTTCAGTTTTCTTTAGTTATAATAACCGTGAATATCATTGGTTAATAAAGGGACTGCTTTGTCTTATGGCAAGGCATCTTAGAAGTACATAGGGGAATTGAATATAGATAAGGGGGAAGAAGGGCAGAGTGAGAGAAGAAACTGTGAGCTGCTGCTCAGAAAGCAACATGTAAAAGCACAGGTAAGCCATGGGCCATGTGGCAAGACAAAGATTAATAGAAATGGGTTAAGATGCAAGAGGTATTTAGTAATATGCATGAGCCACAGCCAAACAACATGAAATTAATATAAGACTTTATGTGATTATTTGGGACCAAGCTGCTATGGGTTATCTATTTGGGATAGCTGGTCTGGATCTTAGGGCTAGTTTGGGCCAGAAACTATTACTATATGTAAGGATTAACTATACCTAGATAATCCTTCTAGGCTTGACTTAGCTATTACATATTAGAATTTGAGATGTAGAATTTTAAGGAACATAGGACAGAAATATCACTGTATTTGACATTCAGGAAGAATGTGAGCTTTTGTGTTTATAGTTGAGGAGGCAAAAGGTCACATTTTTTCCATTCCACACATTCTTTTCTTTGACATTCACCAAACTGAGGTAGGGGACTTTGTCTTTCCTCCTTACACATGGCAGATCTTTATTATTATCTCCAACAGCAAACATGATAGATGAGATGATATGTGGTAGGGAAGCAGACATTAGTGTAATATCAATTTCACTTCACTTACCTGATATGTTTTATTTTAAAGCCCAGCTACCATGCAGTGAATTAAAAATTGGCAACCCTGAGGAACTCCCAAGAGAGAACCACAGTCATTTCAGCATCACTTGCCAGTCAAACAGTGCCCTTGTACAGAATCTCAATAGAACCATGAGCCAGTGCTGCAGGTAGACAAGACATCCTTTCCTTTTTTATTGAGGACTTGTGAAAAAGACAGGTGGTTTTTGGTTGTGTTATTCAACTATTTGAAGGTGTTGGGATCATGTGTGATCTGGGATAATACAATAACCAATTACACAATTAGCTGGCAGCAAATATCTATGAACAGAGAGACCTAATGCCCTATGCAGGGGACAGAGTGGAGGGCAGCTTTGGGTGGCAGGAGCCACTTTGAAGCTCTTTCTACATAGAACTTTATTAGTATAATATAGAGATATAGTTATAATAACAGAAGGAGGAAGGGAGAGAGAAAGAGAGGAGGGAGAGATAGATAAGGAACACTCAATTCCAGGAGAAAAGAAGCAAGAGAGAGTGTCCGCAGCAGGGAATTCTTCTTAAAGGGGACTTGACAGCAGAACTCAGGGAAGGGAGTGGCTTTAGAAACTAGAGTAGAATCTTAACAGCAGGTGACTGATAATATAAGCAGACAAAAGACATTGTTGTTAGGATTCTGTCCTAGCCCCTGAAGACACACCTGGCCCTGAGTTCTGATGGCAGATTCCATTTAAGAAGGATTCCCACTGTAGACCTTTGCTCTCTTTTGTCATTCCTTCCCCTCCCCCGCCAGAGGGCATGCTCCTCAACCCCTACCTTCTCTCTCTCTCTCTCTCTCTCTCTCTCTCTCTCTCTCTCTCTCTCTCTCTCTCTCTCTCTCTCTCTCTCTCTCTCTCTCTCCATATCTATCTTTTTTCTTTCTCAATAATAAAGTCTTTCCACATAGATTCTACTACACCAAAGAAAGTAGGTCATTTCCTTATAACATCCCAAATATTTTATCCTCCAAATGAACTGCTTTCCATAAAGAAAATCTCAAATGATTACTCTGTGGAAGTTTATCAAAGAGAATAACACATAAAGAAAAACAAAGCAATTAACCCTCACAAAACTTTTGGAGTGAAAATTTATTTTATCTAGAATATAAGACCAGGGAATTAACTTCTGTGAGCTTTAGTTCAAATGTTCCCCTTCTTCCAGCGTGTAATTTTGCTGTAAGACAATGTGAAATAGAACTGATTATTTATGATTTTTTTTTATATTGAGCTTTATTTTGTCTGGCCTCCTTATTATTCTACCCAACAGCAGCCAGTTCATTTGCAGTAGGTCAAACAGTAGCCTCCAAAGTTCATAACTGTCCAGAGCTTCAGAATGTGACCTTATCTGGAAATAGTATTCTCAGTTATACTTAGTTAGGATGAGATCATACAGATGCGGATTGGCCCTAAAGCCAGTGACTCGTGTCTTTATAAAGAGAGGAAAGAGATTTGACCATAAGAATACAGAAAGAGATGATCATATGATGGGGGAGGGATGCCAGAGAATGACATGAATTGCCAGCAGATACCCCAAACCAGAAAGACTAAGGGATAATTCCTTCCTGGAATCTTTAGAGAAAGGATGGTTCTTTTAACACTTTGCTGTTTATGTTTCCAGTTTCCAGAGCTGTGAAAAAGTGCATTTATGTTGTTCTAAACTACCCAATTTGTAATCATTTGTACTGGCATTCCTAGTATAAACCAATACAACCGATTTTATATTGAGTACTGTTTTATAGTTAACATTTGTCAAATTATTAGGGGATATAAAGATGCTCACTAGGTAAAGCTGCTTGCCGCCAAATGGATGACCTAAGTTCAACCTCAGAGAGAACAGATCCTGTAAATTGACCTATGACCTCCACAAGCACACAGTGACATGTACACACTCATAGCCTCTCCCAAAATTTCAGACATACAATAAAAATGAATGTAATCTTTTGCTCTGCTGGTTTTGTTTTTTTGTTTGTTTGATTTTTATTTTTTAAGAGAGAGTGTGATTCTCCACGTAGTTGGGTTGTCTTAGAACACTCTGTGTAGACCAGGGTGGCCTTAAACTCCCAAGTGCTAGGATTAAAGGTGTATGACATTAAACAGCAAAGAATTGAGTCGCATATGAACCAAATGAATTTGTGTCTTCCAGGCAGCTTAGATTTAGATGCAACAGTTCCATTTGATTGTAAGACTGATACATTTGAAAAGGTAGAAGAGAGACATTTTGGAAATGCATGCATGGAATGAAGTATACATAAGGGAATGGACATAATTGGCACTAATTATTATTTTTTGTTGCAAAGGTGCCCACTAACCATTCTGAACCTCTCATTCTGAGGAGTTTGGCAGGTATTAAAGGAATCCCATTCATCACCAACTCTTATCTCCATAAACAATTGTTACCCTCACTTTTGTGGTGATAATTATTTTCTTTTAGAGTTTCACAGCTCAAATGTATGCTTTTACACACTATGACCTACTCCTAGGTTTGTTCATCACAAACAAGTGAAATGCTATGTGGTTATTTGAAAGAAAATCGCCCCCAAAGGGAGTGGCACTATAAGAATTGTGGTCTTATTGAAAAGAGTGTGTCACCCTGGAGTTAGAATTTGAGAGCACAAATATGCTCACGCCACACCCAGTGAGATAGAGCACTTCCTGTTGCCTGCATATCAAGATGTAGCCAGCACCATATCTACGATGCTTCCATGTCCCACCTTAATGAAGATGGACTAACACTCTAAAAATAGAAGCTACTTCAATTAAATGTTATTTTTCTCTTTACAAGAGTTGCTATGGTCATGGTATCTCTTCACAGAAATCCTAACTAAGACAGAAGTTGGTTCCAGGAACTGGGCTATTGCTGTGATTGGCCTAACCATGTTTTGTTTGGAGAAATTTGGACTTTGATACTTTGGGTTGGGAAAGCAGTGGAAAACTTTAAGTTAATTAGCCATACTAGTAGAAGCATGGAAGACAGTGGAATTGATAATAATTTGAACTCTTGGGAGTTAGCTCAAGATGTTTCAAAGAAGAAGAAATTTATTATGTTGCCAAGAAATGATACTTCTGATATTTTGGTGAGGAATATGGCTACTTTTTGCCGTTGTCTGAAAAGTTTGTCTGAGGTTAAAATGAAGAGTTTTGGATTAATTCTCTTTCAGAGGAAATCTCAAAATGGCCTTGTATAGATTTTTTTTTTTTTCTGTTACTAGTGTTAACAACTCAATGAAGACATAATTGAAAAGAGCAAGCTGAGCACAGAAGATAATTGAAGAGAAAAAGGAGCACCAGGAAGTGGAGTGAAGTCCTATATTCAAGGAGAAAGACAGAAGGGTGACCTCAGGGCAAAATCCCACCCAGCTAAATTTCCAATTTGTGAAAAAGTAATTAAAAGACAACGTAACCTGAGCATGGAGGTACACTTATTTAATTGCAGAACTTGGAAGGCAGAGGCTGCCCGATCTCTGAGTTAGAGACCAGCCTTGTCTACAGGTGCAGTTTCTGGACAACTATGTTTAGGCATGAAGGACAGAAGGCTGGTGAAGATATAACTGGATGAGGGGCCCCGCTCCAATGCAAGTGAGCAGCAGAAATTGGCAGCTTCAGCCACATGTTCCTGGCTTTAGATTCAAATATAGAAGAAAGGCATTATGGAACCTTGCTCTGTGATTAAAGAAAGCAACTGAGACCAGGCATGTATCGGGGTGTTACTGAATGGAGGCCTAGAGAGGCCATTGTGTGAAGCTGTGAAATTGAAGCCTTGGAGACCCCAAGATGTTGGAAATGCCAGAGTCATGGATACTAGCCAAGGAGAGATGTTAACAGGCAGTGGAACCAGTCCAAGAGAAAGAATCATGTTTTAGTCAACAAAGCTGAAAGGAACTGGAGCTCTGAAGAATATTTTGATATCAGATACAGAGTTTGGAGTTTGCCCAGCTGGGTTTTCGTCTTGCTTTGTTTCAGGATTTCCTCACTATGCTCCCTTCCCTATATTTTGGAATGGTCATGTAGATCCTATGCAATTATGAGTTAGAAGTATGTAATTTTTTTTGGTTTTGATTTTATAAAGTTTAAAAATTTGCATGAGTCTCAGAAACTTTGATCTTTATTTGAATTTTTAAATAAGTTTGAGACTGTTATATATTATGGGTAATTTTGAAGTCAGACCAAAGGCATTTATTTTGCATTATGATACAGCTACAAACTTTTATGGGACAGCGAGTGAAATGTTGTGGTTTGAAAGAAAATGGCCCCTAAATGGAGTAGCACTATTAGGAGTTGTGGTCTTGTTGAAGTAGGTGTGGCCTTGTTGGAGGAAGTATGTCACTTTGGAGATCAACTTTGGTCTCATATTGTGCTCAAGCCATGCACAATGAGACAGACCACTTCCTACTGTCTGCATGTCAAGATGTAGCCAGCACCATGTCTGCCTGTATTCTGTCATGTTCTATCATGAAATAATGGGCTGAACCTCTAAAAATGTAAGTCACCTCAATTAAGTGTTTTTCCTTTATAAGAGTTGCCATGGCCATGGTGTCTCTGCACAGCAGTAGAAACCCTCAGATTTCTGTCTTAAGTTTCTTCATCTATGCTCTTCCTCCATCTATTCTTCCCTCTTATAATTTTTCTATTCAAACCCTGGTTCATCTGTTTGTTAGGATTTACCCCCAATTCAACAGCTTGCTGAATTTGTTATTCAGGATGATATTTTCTTGTACCCAAATAATTTCCTACCAAGCAGAAGCTGTAAAAGAAGACTATTCTAGATTTATCCTTCTGGGGGGTCCTTAGAAAGGGTGCTTGGCACATAAAAGGGCCCCCAAAGCAGGATAGAGAGTCAGTGACGGCCCCTGTCCCCACAAGAGAAGCAAGCCAAGCAACCACGACAAATAAGCAGAGAACCTAAGTTTGACCCATGCAGGCTTCCTGATTGTAGATTGGTCTCTGTGAACCTCTGTGAGCTCTGGTTAGTTGATTCTGTGTTTTCTTGTGGTGTCCTTGACCCCTTTTGTTCTTCTCATCCTTTCTCCCCTTTCTCCATAGGATTTTTTTTTTTTTTTTTTTACCTCTGCTTAATGTTTGGCTGTGTGTCTCTGCATCTGCCCGCATCAGTCGCTGGCTGAAGCCTCTCTGATGACAACCATGCTAGGCTCTGATCTACAAGTATAGCAAAGTGTCATGAGGAATAATTTCATGGACCATTCTTTTCTTTTCTTTTCTTTCTTTCTTCTTCTTTTTTTTTTTTTTTTTTTTTTTTGACAGTTATACTTGGTTCTATCTTAGGTCTCTGAGCTATGCAGCCTCTGGTTCCTGCCAATCCAGGCAGTGTTAGGTGTGGGCTGTTTCTCCAGGCATGGGCCTCAAGTTGGACCAGTCAAGTTGGCCACTCCCACAAATTCTGTGCCACCATTATCCTAGCAATTTGCGGGCAGGACGATAATCAGAAGTTTCTCTGTCCCACCTGGCTGGTCCCGAAGCCATTTAGTCCCAAAGAAACACACAGAAGCTTATATTATTTAGAAGCTGTTTGGTCTATGGCTCAACCTTATACTTTAAGATAACCCTTATTCCTATTATTTATGTTTATCCACGTAGCTTGGTGCCTTTTTGCTCAGTGCAGCGTTCTCATCTTGCTTCCTCTGCATCTTCAGGCATCTCCTTCTCTGTTCTTCTCTTCCTAGAATTCCTCTAGCCTGGTGGCCCCTCCTCTTCTTCCTGTCTAATCTGCCCAATCGGTGTTTTATCAAACAGTATTTACAGTGACAAATACTAGTTCCACAACACAGGACAAATTGTTGGTTGAAGGTTTTGTGGCTGAGATGGTGTTCCAATCCCTCCACTGGAAGTCTTGCCTGGTTACAGGAAATGGCTGGTTCGGGCTGCATATCTCCCATTACTAGGAGTCTTAGATATGTTCACCCGCATAGAATCCTGGGAGTTTTCATTACACTAGGTTTCTACAATACCCTCAAAATGCTCCCCAATACCAGTTTCTTACAGTACTCCTCCATCCCACTCCTTCCTGATTCCCCCTGTTCCCATCCCCACACACTCACAGTCCACCAGAAAAGTCTATCTTATTTCTCCATCTCAAAGAGTTCTGTACAGATTCCTCAGGAATGCTTGTCAAAAACTTCCCAAGTTCTTTAATGGCAGTAAATATTTTTAATGTCCTTCTTTCTCTTTTGCCCCTGACGTGTGTGTGTGTGTGTGTGTGTGTGTGTGTGTGTGTGTGTGTGTGTGTGTGTGTGTGTACAACATTGTAGAGTTGATCTCCTTTTCCCTTTACATGGGTCCTAGGGATTGAACTCAGGTCAGTAGGCTTTTGTGACACACATCTCTACCGGCTGAGCCACCACCCAGGTCTGTGTACTTCATGCTCAAAACTTCATAACCATGCTGAGTTGACACTATTTTCTTCTGATATTGGGGGTTGCTGTAGAATAGACTAATGATAGTTTCCATTCTCCTATTATAAAATGCTTTTTTTTTTCAAATTATCCAGATATTTAAATAATTTATTTTTCCCACTATTCAGAAATACATACCCCTTGGATCTTCCTTTGTGCTGAATTTTTCTGAGTTGATATTTTCAATTATTTATTGTACTAGTCTAACATCTAGTTTTAAAATCTTATTATTATTATTTAGTAAAGTTTTCTTGATTTATGTTTGGAGCATTTGTTCATTTGGTTTATCTTTTTTTCAGTATCTATTATGTTCTCTAAAAATACTCTAGCCTTATAAAAAATTAATTTTATGTACATTTTTTTGGCCTGTACTTGGTGATACAGGTCTGTACCTCTGGTCTCTTTGGAGGCAGAAGCAAGAGAACTGTGCTATGGAATAAGTTGGAGGCCACCCTGGGCAAGATCCTGTCTCAGTAGACAAGGGACTGAGATATGGCTCTGTGGTACAGTGCTTGCCTTGCATTTGAGTACTTCTGGGTTCAGCCTACTCTCCACAGTTCTTTTGATATAAGCTTTTTTATTCTTGTAGAATTTTCACATTATTCTTCACTCACATAGTATTGTTTATCTTTTTTTTTTCCAAGTTCTGTCCTTTTATGCTGTACTCAGTTTTTTTTTGGGGGGGGCACCCAGTTCCCATGTCAAGACACAGAGACTTCTTATTCTATGCTCTTGTCTCATCTCTTGAGTTTTGCTTTTTATGAAATAATTTCTTACCTGCTTTTAGTATAGATGGCCCCTGGACTTTTGCTAACTAGGTGATCTATTTTTACACTGGGTTTGTTATTGTATGTTTTCAAATAGATTAAAAATTATACTGCTACTGACTTGTCTTCCTTAAACACTTTAGATCATATATTACTGAGATATGGTTTTTCCATTAAGGGTTATATCATATATGTCATGGAATATGTTTTTAAAGGAAGAACAAATGACCATTGACTCACTGACCAAAGACAAATCACAGCTGATATTATATATAGTTCTTTTATGACCCTTCTCTATGCACAGCATTTTTTCATGGTTATAAGAATATTGATACAGAATTCCATGTTCCCCTCATTCCTATGATGTAACTATTACCCAAATCCCTGAGTACCATAGTTTCATAGCTCTGCTAGATCTACTATAGGGTTCATCCATCACTCACAAGTCAAGTTCCAGTGTTTGGGCAGTTACAAAGCATCCCACATGATGGTTTGTTCTGAGATATATTGGTGCCTGTTTTCTATTGAAATATTTCTCCTATAGGACAGCCTGTAATGTTTCCAAGTTGCTAATGAGTCATAATAGCCAAACCAGGCTCACAGAAGCATTCTTGTCACAAGTGTTAAGTGATTAACACAGAGCCAATGTTAACAATTGAGGAGAAAAATGTAGCCATCATTACCTTGAAATCTCACTTCATTTAATTCAGACAACTTTCCAAAAATTCCTTTTTATATTTACAGTATGTTTAATATAAATATTATCACATGTACACATGGGTGGAGTCGTTGTGAGCAGGTGCAAGAACCAAACTCGGATTCTCTGAAGAGCAGCAAGTGTTCTGAATCACTCTACCATCTCTCTAGCCTCAGATGTGTGTATTTTTGTTCATGAAGGCCTGTGCACACATCTGTATGTTTAACCCACAGCTTTCTGTTGGTTACTAGACTCAGATTCCACTGGCCTTGCACAGTGGGCACATATAAAACTAAACCTACTGCATTTGTTAAGCTGGCTTCCTTATCCTCTGCTATTTTATACAGAAGAAAGGTGTCATCTCTACACATGCAGCACAGCACTGGCCTACAACGTGAGAAGTCCTAACAGGTTTCCTTCAAAGTCCAACATTACCTCCACTTTAACATCTCGGAGCCCTCGAGGCCTCATTTGGCCCTCATCCTAGATAATGTAGAACTCAGCCAGGATGCAACCAACTTTCCCTTCTATTGGTTTGTTTTTGGAGGTGTTTGGGAAATTCTCAGTCTTTCCTTTTGGTGAGATCTGCCTGCCCTATCTTTCAGTTTGGGCTCCAGTTAGTGTGTCCAGCAGAGGCTTCTACACTGGCATCTATCTGCCCAAGCTGATTGGATCAGAGGTCCAAGTTCCCCAAGTTGGGATAACAAAGGATTTTCTATTGCCTGGTTTGAAACCCTATACTGGTCTTTTGTTTAAATGGAGGCGATATCAACCTGAGAGCTAAGGCTGCCTTCTTAGATGTCAGGACATACAGAAGACAGTTCTAGAAGGAAAAGAACCAAAGTGGATGCAGAAAAAGCAGTGAGCTGTGAGTCCACCTGTCCCCAAAGTAGAATGGTACTTTTGATTCCTGAAGTACATTTAGCTGTTGAATTTTGTAAGATACCTGTCTCCTGATAACATAATGCCATCTTGTTTTTAAGTCATCAAACTAGCTCACCAGGGTTTCTGCCATTTGCAATAAAAAAGGGTTTAATTATAACATAAGCTCTAGATAAACAAAATTCCAGCATGGGACAGTGGTAGGGGGACACTCCACCACTAACTGAGGAACTATCAATTTGGCATTTGATAGCTTCTGGAAGAGAAAAGCCAATTTTCCTTAATAACTTGACCCATGGTAGATCTACCACATGCCAGGTTCCCCTTTCCATGACTATGCGGCAAACACAAACTGGACACAATAGAGATGGAGAAGGTGGAGCTAGTGGTAATTGGAAAGGAGCCAGGTTAATCTTTCTGTATACTGCCTAAAGATGTGTCTCTGTTTTACCTCCCCCTTCTAAGGTACCTTCTGATTGGTTTAATAAAGAGCTGAATGGCCAAAAGCTAGGCAGGAGAGGATAGACGGAATGTCTCTGCAGAGATAGGAACTCTGGGAAGTAGGAGATTTGTAAGCCAAACATGGAGGAAGTCAGATGTATGATACTGTGGAAAGGTAATGGGCCACGAGCAGAACAGAGATTAATATAAATGTATTAATTTAAGTATTAAGAGCTAGGTGAGAAAAGGCATAAGCTAAAATCAAGCTTTCATAATTAATACAAAATCGGTGTGTCACTATTTGGGAGCTGATGGTCCACGAAGACCTGTTACAGCATGGGTATGTTCACAATACATTACATGAAAGTCTCAAAGAACTAAGAACAACACTGTTAAACAACACTTACTAATCTTCAGCCAAGGAACACTCCTCTGGGAAGCACTGGCAAACACCCCTACCACCCTCTCCCCTGACCTTGCTTGCGTTTCCTCCACCCACACAACTCCGTTATTCCTATGCTTTCCTCTCTGCCTATAAAAAGCATTGCTAGTCTTTGCACAACTTAAGGTAAAAGGGAACACCTCAGACACGCTTGCATTGCTCAGTGTAACCCTCCCATAACAGTACAAAGGTACAAGAATGGTTCATCCACTTCCTTCATCAGAGATTGTAACGCGATAACCCACTAAACTGAAGTAGAGAAATGCTACATTTGTTTTACATAAAGAACTTTTTAGTGTGTGTGTGTTCATGAAATCTAGGATATCTGCTTATTTTTCTAAGGATAGACTTTCAAATCCCAGGATATTGACTTCTCTATTTGATTGATTTCTCCTCGGCCAGAGAAGGTCATGTGTTTGGCTGGTTTTCCATGTGTTTTGTGGTAGAGCCAAGTCAAACATTAACCATGGTACTTCAGTAGGCATAAAGGGAGTTATGATTAAATAGTATCCCCCAGAATTCACCAGCAATGCACTTCCCGAGTTATCTTATGAGTTTTGTTAGGTGCACTTCACACTCAATCCTTCTCTATAATTCCATATTGTTAGCTAACCCTTCCTGAGTTCCTTTCTAGGTTGTTTGGATTTGACTCCTTCACCTTCTGCATATTATTTGCCTAGCTTCTCATCTCCTATCTGTGCTGGTCCTGTTCAGCCTGGTTTATTGCTTCTCTTCCATAGCTTCTATGTTAGTCTCCCAAGCTGTGGTTGTTTCCACCCATGGCTTTACATTAATGCAGGTAAGGTGATAGCTTGCATCCATCATCATCCTAGCATAGGCTTTAACATTTTATTTTGGTGCTTCATTTCACCATTGCAATTCCCATACCTTTTACCTGCCCATCTCTGCAGTGGTAAATGCACAGGTACGTAAAACCCTGTCCTGTCCCACATTCTTTTTCCCCTCCTGAATCGTCCACAGAGATGATCATGCTAGAAACTCTTGTCCTCTTCCACCAGCTGAATCCAAGCATCAAACCATGACAGTTCTACTCTTGATATCTCTGCTGTTTAACACTTAAAACAATAACTGATTACAGACTTCAGTTCAATTCTCCCAACAGTGATCTACCTCATTTTATTTTCTATACATCATCTACAAGTGATTTACAATACTCAAGTTGGCAGGATGGACAGTTCAGTTAGGAACCACTGAATTCCACTGCCATCCTGCTAATGCTGCCCACCCCCCCCCCCAAAGTGAAACTTCAAGGACTTGTAAGGATGAGGAGAAAATCAAAATTTGATGGTTAAAAATAAAAGACCTAACACTTCCATATTATTTTTATTGGTGACATCTCTGCTATTTCACAAAAATGTATCCAGTTTACGTCACAACATTTGCTTAATGGGTTATTTTAAACTGATTTATTGGACGTCTTCTGTGTGTTAAGTTTTCTGGAAAACCAGAAACATTGTCATTGATAGACCTCGTCAGGATGCATTAGCATTTACAAAGGGCAAATGTTTTGGGCCCACATCTGTCCAGTGGTTTGGGAAAATGACTTAGAATGCTTTACTTCGATTGATTAAAAAGAAAAATATGATCACAATCTATTTTGGTCATTCCATTAATAGAATACGGAAAAACATACTTCTGTTAACTCAATGCTCTGCTAAACGCTATCATGCTGCCAATTAAAACAGTGTAGAAAGTGTTAGCTAAAATTTATTTTGAAGTATTTTAGTTGCTATATTTCCAGAGGTAAAATGAAAAGACGTCTGGGCCCAAGTATCTACAATATATGGAGATTTTATATTTTAATGACAAATATTTATTTAGAGAGACATATGTCCATGTGTAATGTAGATGCCAGATTAAGGAACTATCTGACACCTAGCCATTAATGCTTTCCACTATGAACAAGAACTCAAGAATACCGCTTGGGGCTGAAGAGATAGATGGTTCAGGCTCCTAAACTGTTAAGGCTTCTGCAGCTCTTGCAGAGGACCTGATTTTAGTTCCCGAAGCCCAACTCAGGAGGCCCACAACTACTTGTAACTCTAACCCCAGAAGATCCTACCACCCTTCTGTACTTTATGTGAACCTGCACCAACAAGTGCCCGTGCTCACACATAGACACATAATAAACACATTTTAAAAAGAAGAATAAAATGCTTATTTGCCTAAATCAAAATGCTACTGTTCCTAAGTTCCACATCCAGAAGTTACTGTGACTCAAGCAAAGCTTTGTCCCCAACATGCTGTCATTTGTGAGGTACCTGCACTCAAGGGCCTTCAGTTTCCTGAAAAATGTGTGAAGTGAACCAATCCCTAGATATCGCACTCCCTACCCCTGTCTCTCCAAGCTGAGGGTCTTCATTTCAATTGCTCCTGAATGAGCATATGAAATGGGCTGGGTTCTGGTGGCCCAGGCTTCTGTGAGACTGGTGTCTGAATCCAGACATCACGAGAAGCAAGAGCAGCTCTGCCTTATTACAGTACAAAAGGCAAGTTTCTCTTTCCCAAACAAATACACCACTTACTTTTGCAGAAGTTCCTGTGAGCTTCACTTGCTCACAAAACAATACAGCAGTCTTCGTTGGCATTAAGGATGTCAAAGAAGATTCATTGGCAATGTTCGGGACTCTGGAGGAAAGCATTTGAGAAACGAACATCCCCATAATTTAATAGTGAAATAGGAACTTGAAGTTTATCCGTGGGAAGCCTAAGCTCCAAGGCCCCTCTTTGCCCTAAAAATCAACCAAGAACTTGGTACTGGGCAGATCATTCCTTTAGACCCGAATCAAAAATCCCGGCGATACACAAGTACTACCGAAATCGAAAGGTCTGGGCCCCGTCTTCAGGGGCACACAAGACTGCTACACCCGCCTTAGTGCTAGGCTTTGGAGAAACTGAGTCCCGGCACACAGAACTCCGCAGGACCCCGCCCCCTCTAGGCCCCGCCCCTCACCTTGCCAGATCCGTGCTCAGGCCGTGAAGGTGCGTGCGGCGCGCGCTGATTGGTGGCTTCCGGCGCTGCCCCGCTGCCATTGGCTGCCTGGGCCTCTTTGTTCCAGGTCCCAGTCGCTGCCGAACCGGGCTGCGGAAGTTCGAGGGCGCGGGGCGAGTGGCTGCGGCGGCGGCGCCCGAGTCCCCGCCTCGGAGATCGCGGACGCGGGACCGAGCCCCTCCGACGCCCAGCATGGACCTGGAAACCAAAATGAAGAAGGTGAGTGGCGCGGACGACGGGCGCGGTCGCCACACCTGAGCGCAGGAGCTGCCCTTGCCTTCCCCGACCCAGATCCCGTTAGGTGCGGAGGGAGGACTGCTCCGCGGACCCCGAGCCCTAAGTGGGACCCTGAGACCCGCTGTCACTGCGCCCGAAACTTTCCGGAAAACCTTTCGGCCACGCCTTCCCTAAAGCCCAGGGTGAGGTCTGGGTGAGATGGGGACCGACGCCGCTTCCTGTGTGGGAAGGCTGCGCTCTGGAGAGCCGGTGCGGTTCACTGATGTGTCTTTGACAGCCCTGACTTCCTTCCACCGAGTCTGGCTGCCCCAGGCTCTGTAAAGTGGCTGTTGACTAGTGTCACTTCCTTCACACCCACGCCTGCTGATAACTTCTGAAGTGATGACTTTGGGAGGGGAGTGTGTGTGCTTCACTGATGGTCTGAGTGCCAAAATACTGTCTCCTAGCCGAGATCCTTCTCGAAAGGTTTGGCGGTCAACCGCAAAGCGGTGGTTGCAGATGCTGGGGAACACCCTCAAGACTATATAACTGGCTAATAGCTCTACCCGAGCAGCTCTGAGATTACAGAGAGTTTCACAGGTCGCCTGGGAGAAAGGGGTGGGGACCAGACTGTGACTCAAAAGAACGCTGACGTCACATTTCATTGTAACATTCGACCTTAAAGGTCTTGTCCTGGCCGGGAATGGCAGTTGTTTACTTTGAAGTAAATTTAAGCTAGTTCTCATTTATTAGACAGGGAAGGAAGTTTTGCAGAGTTTAAGGGGGAAAAAAGTTTACTTTCATGCTACTTTACATTTGCTGGTTCATCTTCTAAAAAGGAATTTCTATTGTTTTTGCCAAGAATTGAATTTTTAAAATTTTATGTAAATATAAAGTATGAGGGTAAGAAGTGGTTGGCCAATAAAAACTTGAACCTAGGAAACAGTTCCCTGGTCCCTTCTGATTAAAATCAGCACTCAGAAGGGAAGTCAAGAACAGGAAATATAAGAGACTTTCTTGTCTCTTAACATGTTTTCTGGTTAACCATGCTTCCTTCCCACTTAGAAAACATTTGATGGGCTGTGTAGTCTTCTGTTGATGAACACTGAATTCATTGAGTTTTAATGTAAGAAATGCTTGAGGCATTTGTCACAAATGGGAGGGTGTTTTTGCTTAGAAATACTGATTCGAATACTATTCTGTAAAGGTGGGAATTCCTTGAAAGTAAGGAGGGATAAATAGGTAAATGAGAGGACTGTTAGGCTAATGACCCTGTTGTGTATAATACTGCCCTGGAATATATTTGCCAAACCCCACAGGATATAAAATACCATAAGTGAACCCTAATTCGGAATCTGAACTTTGGCAATAGTGATGTGCCAGTGTGTCTCATAAATGGCCATTTCTGAACCACAAGGCTGTTAAGGAGGGAGCCATGGACATGTGGAGATGAAGATCATTGGGAAACTATGCTTCCACTCAGTTTTGCAGTCAACTGAAAGGCTAATTTTAAAAAAAAAGAAAGAAAGGAAGGAAGGAAGAAGGAAGGAAAGAAAGAAAGAGAGAAAGAAAGAGAGAGAGAGAAAGAAAACCTCTTTGAGATAATTTTCTTAGAAAGAAAGGCCAAAGTTAAGAATTACTTCTGCTAGCAAGGGGTTTAAAAATGCAGATATTTATAAGCACTCTTCTGAAATCTGGGCTATAATAATCCCTTTGAAATGTGGCATAACTATCCTCCTCCACTTTCCCTTTACTTTAAAAGGATATCTTTTCAGCCAAGTGCCTTAGTCGCCTCTATAATTTTCCTCCTTCCCATCTCACCTCAAGAATAAAGATTTCAGAAATTTAAAGAAAATGAAATAACATCAGTAAATACAGTTTTATGATGCTGCCACTTCTGGTGATTCTCAGAGCTTCCTCTATCAGTAGATGACTAAGGCACCCAACTGTGTCTCATTTGACTGCCAACCATATCCTTGATTTACCTTCTATGCTATTTCTTAGTGGATTGGATAAAAACACTTTAAAGATTCTGTAAGTCCATTTTACTCTTTCAACTATTATCTTAAAAGAAACATACGTTTAAAACCTGTTTAGAAGTTGCTTTCTAATAACAAAGAAATATTACAAGACTCTGCCTCACCGCCAAGGCTTCTCCTTCTTCTCATTGACACATCTAGATAGTAGGTCTTCTTAGGTTACACAAGGAAAGCCATGATTTCAAGGTACTTTCAAGGCAAAAGCAGTTTTTAAATGGAAATATAAAGGCATTTTAATAAAAGTCAACTCAACTTGTAGCTTAAGCTGCAAGTGTGTTATTTTCCCCTTCCAACGCCCTTGCATATCATTGTTGACTACAAAGGAACTTTCTCCAGGCAGATGGAACATGTTATTTAACATTTCCTGTAAAAAGAATTAAAGAAGGACAGTCTTTAACTTTCAGTGACCTAGGTGGGTTATACCATTGTTAGAGTTTTGGTTATAAAAGGAGAAGTTTCTCCATGAACTTGCCCTTGGCCTTATTAGAGGTTACACACCACTATCACAGACACAGAGTTTCATAATTGCTGTTTTGCTGTATTTTGTTTTGTTTGAAGCAAGGGAGCTGTTGCTAGGATGTGGAAGCTGGTTTGTCTACACAGGGTTTTGTTTTAACAATATTTTAAATGAGAATTTGACTTTTATGTTCCCGTCCTGCCCTCTGAAGCACTCAGCTGGACCCTGTCTCTACATCTTGCATCCCTTTACTTTGTGTAAGTAAAAATCTGTGTCTGATTGCAAGAATAAACAATGGCTCTGAAATGTAGAAACAGCCTCATTTTTATGGTAAATCATAGCCCATCACCAGCTGTTTTCCCTTGGAGCTACTCTCTATGAGAAAATAAACGTTTATTCTTTAAAATACACCTAAGAGAAAAACTCCAGTGGTTTCCATTATACTGCCTAAAATTGCCACCAGGTTTTAATTTTACTGTATTTGGTAAACCTCATTTTAAAAGTCTATTCTAACATCTTACATACTTTTCTTGAAATTCTTTGTTTTTTTAACTTTAAAAAGAATGAGATGCATCTTAAATATGGAAGGCCACTAACAAAATATTAAGTGCCTCTCTGCATTCAGATTTGTTTTAAAAGCTTTAATTATTGTCCAAAAGTAAATAGTAAGTCTAAGTGACTGGAGTTGGAAAAGATTCAGAACCACAGAGATTATTTCATTGGGAATGAGCCTTTTCTCATAGGTAGCCCCCCCAAACAAGTATGTGGGAATCTGGATTCTCAAATCTAGTTAGGTTTTATGCATGAAGCCTTTCTTGGTAGAAAGTAGAAAACTGTTGACAAAAACTACAACTCACCAAGAAAGAAAGAGCAAGACAGAAGGAGGGACAAAGGAAGGGAGGGAAGAGACACAGAGAGAGAGAGGAGAGAGAGAGAGAGTTTATTTTGGAGCAATTGTGAGTGACCGTGAGCCAGGAATACAGTTTTAAATTACCCTGTATTCCATGTTCCAATGTCTAAAGTTTCATGACATTGTATACCTTTATAGTACAATGAAAGTCACAAAGTCACAAATCAAGGCAAGTTTAAAATACATCAGAGATTTAGTCATGTCAAGATGACCCAAGATGCAAGATGCTGTCTGATAACATGATGTGGGGGTGGAGTATATTTGAAGAGGGGATTTCCATGCCAATAAAATTGCCATCTTTCCTACTGGTTTTTGGGTCGTGTGCTTAAGTTCATATTTGATGCATACCCATTAGCGTTAGTTGCCAGACAGAAGTCTACCAAACGTAAAAGACTCATGAAAAGAAATTTATGGGAGATGTTTACAGGCAAAGGAACTCAAATAGCGTTCCTCATCATATCTTCTAGAATTCATCCAACTTCTCAGTTTGTGTTGAGAACTAAGAGGCATGCTCTCTTGTCCATGTAATCCTGAGCAGTATTGAGCCTATGTTGGGGTCTCTAATTTGGATGTCAGCCATAACATCTTGATCTGCAGGGGTCCTGGTGAGTGCTGGAGGTGCTCTACCTTCTCAACTTCACATGTGCCAGAAGTTTGTACACTCTGTTGGTAAAATGCATTTTCCAATGGCAAATGCCCCACGTTTCAGGGGCATCGTAGACCAGATAGCTGACAGCAGAGCAGAAAACAAAAGAAAGGGAAATACCAGGACACTCCGTATGCTGAGGAAGCTATTAATGTTCATTTTCCTCCTGCCTACAATAGCTTTTGTAAAGAAGCAGTGAGAAACATGAAAAATGGTGAGCTGTCTCTTGAACTTGTTATGGAAATGCCCAGGAATTTATATTAGGGGTCAGTACTGTGCTGAAAAGGGTTACTTAGTAGGGCTTTCTTAGCGCTACTCTCTTTTTTTCTGAGAATTAGAAGTGCTTGGCTGCCTTATGATCTGAATACAAGTTCTTTCTACAAACCAAACCACACGATGTGCTTAGAAGTTAGGAGAGGTTAGCAATGTCCAGGACATGTTTATGTCTGGGAAGATAACGCAAGTATCCAGACTTTCTCCCTTTTTAAAAAAATCATCATCCTTTCACATTTTATTAGGCTATAGTAAGTCTACTAATTTTTGTTATGTTGGTCACCTTTTTTTTTCAAACATGGACATCAATTTCCATGTTTGAAAAAAACTCAGTAAGTAAAAGATTTATTTCTAAAGTTCTAAATCCCATGATTCTATAAAAAGATACTTTAAACCAAGTATAATGTTCCGAGCCACTTAAAAATCACACCGCAGACCACAAATGTGCATGTAAATACATACACACACGTATACAGGAAGTGGTATAGTGTAGAACTGTTACGTACATCTGTGAATTCCACAAGGAAACTAGTTGCTTGGGGCAAATGAGCTCACATGTGAAGTGTTACTTTCCTTAGAATATGGAGACGTGAAAAGCAAAGGATCACTTACCGCTTCCAATTACCACGTCTCTCAAGACTTATCTCTTAAAAACTGCTTTTAAAAATTATATCTAGGGCTGGTGCAGGATGTGGTACTATAGTAAAGAGGAATATATAAAACACATCAATAAGAGTAAATGACAGATGATAATCAGCAAAGCTAGGATTACAGCCTTCCAAGGAACCTTGACAGGTTAGCAGTATACTGGATTTCTAACATGATGTGAGGTTTGGGTGATGGGTCTGGGGCATCATTAATCTCACAGACTCTGGGATTCTTATTTCCTTTATCTTAAACAGTGGCCACTTGGGGAAAATGGTAAAGCAACTTTGTAAGTTGAAATGTGAGACAACCATAATAAAATGAAGCTCTAGTGATTGTATCTTTGTACCTCTCAAGTAGCCACATGTACCATACAGTCTTCTTGATTACAAACACCTGCACAAGCCAGCCTTGGATTCCTGTTTGCTGTGCTCAGAAAGTTGTGTTTAGCAACTACTGCCATGGTAACTAATACTGTTTGTTGTTGTTGTTGTTTTAAGGCAGTGTTTGTCTGTGTAGCCCAGCCTAGTCTCAGACTCAGAGAGTTTGTCATCCCCCAACCCCATATGCTGGAACTAAAGGTGTCTACCACAACTGCCTAGGGATACTATGATTTTTTTTTAAAGTCCGTTTATTAGATCATTAATGTTCAAGGTGTATAGGAAACTCATTTTTATAAGATGGTGAAATGTTCAAGGAAACTATATAGGCTGTAATTAAGGAAATCTCAAAAAACACAAAAATGGAAAAAACTAATCAAATTTTAAAGAGATTGCAGGACAGCATTTGTAAGATTAAAAAAAAAAAAAAAAAAAAAAGAACCAGTATCGTTGATCTCGGAATAAATATGCACTCAAGCCCTGCACTAGGGGCTGAACCGGAAAGGTTTCCCAGCCACCCAGCTGTAGCCTTCAACTCTCCTATAGAAAATGTACCTCTTGTATTTTCTGAATTTTGTCCCCACCCACTTCCTGTTTAAATAATAGCCTAGAGCAATAAGAAAGGTATATATGAGATCACAGTGTTCTAGCTCTCACTGCTTTTATTTGGTCCCTAAAGAGATAATTTACCATCTCCAATGTCTTTGATCCCCCACCTACTCTGCTGAGGATGGGCTTGAGCTGGGGCTTGGGCAAGGCTAAAGGGTGGAGAGAGTGTTTGGCCTGAAGCCAGCCTGTGGGGCCTACAGAGATCTGCCTGCTCAGTGACATAAGGCTACTAGAGGAACATATTGTCGCTGAAACACTGTCTCCTCCTCAAAGCGGGGTGACTGAGCTTGTTTATCACAGCATCATTATGATTATCTTTAAAAAAAAAAAAAAAACTATGAAAAGAAATTTCCGGGATTTTATTTAGAAGGTTCTTATCTGAACAGTGGCTTTGGCAAGCTGAACACAGAAAACCGAGCTGGTGAGCCTCAGATGCTTTGGCGGTGTGGTCAATAATAAGCCAAAACCACGGGAACTTTCTTTGCTGTGTCTGATGCAAAGGTGATACTGTGTTTCAATGTAAAATGATCTCTCAGGATGTTAAGGTAGACTTTGGTTTTTATATGGTCACATCATCATGACAGCCTGACAGAACGAGTCACAGTGGCTGAGTCGACTTTGTTCTTTTATGAGGTTCTGGCCCACAATAAAAGTAACTTGGACTCAGCAAGAAGTTATGCTTTGTTTTACATAGAAAATATTTAAAGTGGTTTACATGTAAGATGATAGATTCTATAAACTGAATTTCTACCCATATCACTCATTGAGCTTATGTAGTACTAGGGTGTCAGCATTAGTAAGAAAAAAAGAGGGGTCTGGAATGAGTAGGAGGCAAGAGAAACATAACTTCACTACTGGCTAGGCTAGAATATAGTCATATTGTTTCTTTCATGTGGTAAGGAACAAAAAAATCTATCATGGGCTAGTTTTCTAAAAACAGCAAAATTAAGTTACAAAAATAAAATTTTTTAAAAAATGTGCTGTTTTGGGGGAGGATTTTTAAGTTGTCAAAGGCTTAATGGCTCCTGTTGCTCACACTCACTTCTTTATATGTCTCGGACTAGACTGATGAGTCATGGTTTGCCAACTGCCACATTTCTGAAGAGCACTGCAATAATAGGAATGCAAGCAACAATTGTTGAGTCCCTGGGCAAAAGTAATTAACTTTAATTGGATAGATTGAGAGTAAGTATTCTTTTGAGGAAGCAATTCCTGTACAATAAACAAAACTCCATTAGGCAAACAAGGAATTTCACAGGAAGACTAAGTAGCATGAAGCAAAGGCACTGAGTAGTGAAAAGTCCTTGCTTGGAGTTCACACCGCTAACAGCTTCTCTTTGACCCCTCTAAATGGAAGCCAAGAGCATGAAGTTTGTAATTTTCCAAAGGTCCTGTTTTCATCGAGGAAATGAGAAGCTGAGTTTCTGGAGCAGTCTAGCCCACTGCTGTGGATCTCTGTCCCTTTGCTCTCACTTCATTCATACTTGATAAGTAGTTTCAATCTGCTTGTAGAAGGAGGGCATGCCACATTGTGGGCCAGCTGGTGTTGGCTGAGCTTGGCTCACAGCTGTGGGTCGGCATCACCCTGTCACCAAGTCTCTGTCTTCCTTAAACTCCAATCAGCTAAGGGTTTGCTCTGCAAAGATGAATAGGCAAAGTGAGATTTAGGGTGAGCAACATTGACGTTAGGGTGTTAGGATTCTCAACCTTACTCTTCAATGTGAGAGCTCTGCCAGGGGTCCAGCAATGACATCAACAAAACAGCTAATACGGAGTCAGAAGCCAAAGTGTTAACTTTCAGAGGTTTTCTTGAACTTTTCTCATGTCTATAACCTGTAGCTCTTCCATAGTTTTGGTTCTTTACAACCCTTCACTGTAGTTGGAAGTTTCTGAGTCCCAAAGTCCTGAGGAATCTCTCCCATCCAAGGTCCCACAGCAGCTTATAAAATAATTACTCAGAGGCTTATATTAAATACAGACTGTTTGGCCTATGGCTCAGGCTCATTACGGACTAGCTCTTACAATTTAATTCAACCCATTTCTATTAATCCATGTCTTGCCATGTAGCTTCATGGCATTACCTGTTTGCTTCTTCTGTGGCAGTGTCTCAGTGTCTATTCTGGCCCCATCTTTCTCCTCCCTCTATCTCTCTTGGATTTACTGCTTGCTATGTCCTGTCTTGCTGTAGGCCATAGCAGCTTCTTTATTAACCAATGGTAGCAACACATAATCACAGATACAGAAAGACCAGCCTACAGCACCTCACCTACACATTGATAGCTCTTCTTAGGATCAGTTCTTTGCATCTTTTCTCTCTGCTTGTCTGTAATTTTTGAACTGCTCACAAATTGTTGTTGGGTATGTCTGGGGCCAAAAATTTGTTATGTTGCCAATGCGGTGCATTTGACCTGCCGCAAAGATGGCAAGTGGACCACCAAACCCTTTTAATGTGGCTTTATTGGAGTCAGGGCTGCAGCATCAATGGGAAATGCACAAGAGTTCTCATGGATTACTGTAAGGGAAGGAAAAGGGGTGAGCAAATCCTGCAAACACACTGTCATGGATGGGCTAGATTTTCTTCCCAGTCAGAGGAGTTCCTTATGGGAGATACCCAAGGGTTCTGAGCAGGACCACCTGAAGCTTTCATGATATAATCAAAATCTCCTGAAACAAAGGTGCAGTTGGAGAGGCCAGCCATGATCATTGCAATGCTCCATGCATTTGGAACAACGTGTGTTTGTCTTCGTAGGCCTGAATTCTCTGTGTTATCATTTCAGTCTTTGTGAGAAGCCATGAAGATATATGTTTGTATATGTGGCTAGTTTTTATGAGATAGGGTCTCTCTATAGCCCAAACTAGCTTGGACTTGTAGTGGTCCACCTGCTTTAGCCTTCCCAGTTCTAGGATTACAGAAATGAACCACTATTTATTTATTTATTTATTTATTTATTTATTTTGAGATAGAGTCTTCTGTAGGCCAAGCTTGCCTTGAACTTTCTGTTACCTATGATGACCTCATGCTCACTTCTCAGAATGGACTAGTGAGTCCTGATTCGCCATCTGCCACTTTTAGAAGAGCACTATGAAATAACAGGAATGCAAACAACCTCTTGTCTCTTCTCTCCATGTCCTAGAGTCATACAGGTCCTCCACCATGTCATGTCTAGCTTTCAAAGCAGCTACGCCTGTCATGATGTCAGTTCAGGGAACTTCCCATGGGTCTAGATGGGAGATGAATAGTTCTGGTGTCTCCTGAGCATGGTAGGACAGAAGCTGTGCCTTCTCTGCTCCCGTAGACCTTCTGGAACATCATCAAGCTCATCTACAGTCCAGGCAGCCTCTGGAACAATGGAAAGCACAGCCACACCTCCCTAGGTGGCCTTCATCTCTATCCCACCTTGGTTACTCACTCAGTTCTGTACCTACCATCGTTAAGACTAGAGGTATGGAAAGTATCTGACAGCTGTCAGTCAACAGCCATCAAACAGCAGAACTGCCCAACAGCCTTACTCCTAATGAAGAAGAACATGAGGGATTGTGTATAACAAAGGTTGTACCAAAAAATTCATCTTTTTGTTCAGTGGACTTTGTCTAAGAGTCCTTTACTTCTGGTTAAATATCCTCGAAGAGGGCTGGTACCTTCTAATCTATCTCACTTAAATTGAGTACTTGAAGCCAAGGGTTGGAACAGTCGATTGCAGGTAGCCCTTGGGCATGCTCAAGGTTGTGAAGGAATGAAGAACTTTGCAGTGTGTCTTGATTTTCAGAGGACCTGTTTGCAATCCAACCCTTTCTGATAGACTTGAGTCATAGATCTCTCTAAATTTCTCTCAGCCAAGCTATGTTTCTTCCACATAGCCTGAGAAAATGGAGAACTTATTTCTATGGAAAATGCCAAACTGCCTGAAGTTTCTATGGGGTTACAAAGTCTAGCTTTTTAAATACTACAACAGATTCAAAATATAATACAGAAAAGTTCATGCTATGCTGTGTTAGAATATGTCAGTGCTCATAGCTGTTCAGAGAGAAATAGGCCCAAAGTACAGGAAGGGAGGCTAAATGTATGTACTCCAACTCCACAGTCGTCACAACATCACAAACAAGGCAGTAGAATTGTTTTCTTGTGACTTCTGTGGACCAGATGAATTCAGTCAGGCTATTGACTACTGCCATACTCTTCTCTTAACTTCAGGGATTTGAAGGAAGCACCACAGAGCTTGGTGTTCCAACTTAGCTGTTTGAATCCCAGTTCTGATACTTGTCTCCTAATCTGGTCAGTTTTTGTTGTTTCCCCTTTGGTTTTGATTACTCTGTGATAGTGCTCAATAATTTTCAAAAATTCTTTGATAAGGATAGCTAGCTGGCTCTTAGCACTAATAAGTAAAAGTCTAGAGAGCCAGAATTGTATCTCTGCCTGAAGTATATCCCAGAGTCAGTCCTTAGGGCTAATTTGCTCTAGCTGTGTACAGCTAACAAAGTTATTTAACATTCCAAACTCTACCATATCTGCATCCTCAACTATCTAGGTCACTAAGAATGCCAGCATAAATGCTAACATTCAAAGCACTGTATCTGCATCATGCACACAGATGGCATCATCACCACCGTCAACAATTCTAGTCTATAGGGGAAAATCATACAGAAATCATCACTCCATCTAATCAACACCTGATGGGATCACCAAGAATTTTGGCATGCTGTCAGCAAATTATGGCAAATTGGTGCTTTTCTGAACACAGAGAAAGACCCCGTTAAAATTTGGTAACCTGGCATATGATACATTACTGGATTTAATTGTTTTCCTTTTCAAAGCTGTGTTAAGTTGTTAAAATGAACCATGGATTCCACAGTGTCAAGTGTCAGGAGGGGGAATTGGAGGCCTTTCAAATCAGAGTTGTCAGTTTCTATGGTTACTTGCAAGAATTCCATTGCTCTTTGGCTCTCCTTTCCATTGCATCTGCCCCGCCTCCCTTCAGTCTGTTCTGTCATGTGACTTACTGCCCAGTAGGTTGTATTGAATGTGCTAGTGTTAGTTCTAGGCTTGGACTTCAAGAGACCTTGCCTGTCTCATCCCGCTTCTTTGGAGCCTTGCTCGCATCTTGGAAGTAGCCCAGGCTGGCCTGGAAGAAGATGAAAGACCACAAGAAACAGATGAGAGACCTCAACAGGTGCTACCCTGCACCACTTATCCTGAAGTGAACAGAAGCATGTCTGGCTGCTGGCTCAGCTGACTGATCCCAGCTCATACAAGTGTCGAAACATGAGCAGAATAGCATGGTCTGGAAGGAAAGAGTAAACAATTGTCTTTATGGGAGTGGGTGGATTTTTAGGGTTTTAGACACCAAATTATGACACCTGTCTATTTGGGAGGAAGTCTTAGCACCATCCTGTAGTGAGAGGTACAGAAAGGGTCTTGGTGGTCGCTTTCCTCATTGTATGGCTAGGAAAGAATCTGAGTGAGTGGACAATAGCTTCTGTAACATCATTGGTGACTTGAGGATGGGTCTGATCACTTAACCTTAGTTTCTTTGCTTGTTCTGCCAAGATAAAGGGAACTTGAGATAGTGTGCAACTGAAATTTGATTATAGTCATAAATAGAAAGTATATGAATGCTTCAAAAATGTCCTAATTTTCCTGAACCATTAAGCAGTTTAAATGCTGCCTGTGTGTTTTCTTTAGTGGGGAAGTCCTCCTGCCATAGTCTTTACATAATGAACACAGTATGTCATAAGCCAAACCTGCTCTCCCATCCTCTCTTAGGGAGAAACTTGGGAGCTTGGTTCCTACACCTCCATTGAGCCATGCCCCTCATCTCAAACCACTTCCGTTAAGCCATCCATTAGGTACCAGGTCCAAATTAGTTATGGCACCTCATATACATGCTTTCAGTTTTGGTGTGTTTTCCAGAGTAATGGGTGGTGTGGAAAACCTGGGCACTAAGTTAGCAAACACTAGGACTGCCCGGAGGGACCCTCACTGAGTCTTCTCTGCTGTGACCTAAGTTCCCTGACCCTTCTGTGAGAACATTTCTTCTGCATGTCGGGTCGGTCTTTCCTCCCATTCCCTTTGCCTTCTCTCTTGGGCATTATTCCTAGTTTCTTTGGGCTGCCCCCTCTACAGATTTCTCAGTCATTACTTCAAGCCTTTCATTTTTTCAGTAAAAGCATGCATGTACTTCCCTCCTTCCTCATACACTCTGATTACATGGACTGGTAAGTCACCTGTGTGACTGCTCCGATGTGTTTTGGTGGGGTACTCCTGAAGCAATTATGCTACAGACCTTGCATATGCCAAGAATGGTGATACTTCAAATTCTGGAGTACGGCATATTCATAAAGCTTCTTAGTGAACTTCTGTCTGAGTGGTCCCTCTTTGGAGCCATCTGTGGAACAAATGACTGACTCAAGACCAATTTAGGAACCTTTGCTGAAATCCACATTCTTTTAAGGAACTACCACAGATACCTTTTGGATTCAGGTTCTGAAAATCCCTTTTATAGCTAATAAAGAGGAACTTTTGAGGACATATCACTTCAGAGTCCTTTAGTGAAACCAATCTTAATTAACAAGTGATTTCACCAACAATCATAGGCTATTAAGTGTCATCTTTACAGCTTTTATTGGGTTTTATCAAAAGTAACAGGTTGAGGGGGGCGGGGATTTCTCTAGTAAAGCTTACTCACAGAGGGGACAGTAGTCACTGAAAGTGTTTCTAAGGCCTATCTGAAGGAGAAAGATTACAATTTTTTTTATTAATTGTTCACCTGAAGTATATGAAACCTAAATTACATTGTTTGTAATACTATCCTGTGGCTAAATTGGCTCGTAAATGCTCAATTAAAACTATACATAGAAGAATAATTCCTAATTTTAGTCACATAGTAACATCCTCATGGGACTGGGGCCCTTTGTCTGTTCTTTTCCAGTACAGACTCTTATACCAAACCTTCCCTACTTTTTTTTTGTGTTCTTAAAAGAAAACCCTCGTGTATTACAGAATTGTGGAGATTTTTCTCTTAAGCATGTCACTGTAATTTCAAGCCTTGTATTTTACATAATATTTTATAAACATTTATAACTGCATATGTGTGTGTATATACAATTATATATGTTTGAGGAGGAGAATGGGATTCTGAGAATTCACAAAAGAGTTATCCTCTGTCCTAACTTTAGAAAGATTTTCCTGGTCCTGACTAAATGAATAACCAGCATATTGAGAAGGACATGATTTGTAAGCAAAAAGCAAAATTTTTGTTTTATTGTGACCATTTGACAAAAGAGATTAGATATATTACAAAAATAAAATTGGAGCAAGGTGCCAGTAATCATTCCTTGTCTCCATATTTATAGTATGCCTTCTTTATCACAAATCACTTTATCATTTGGATGTAAATATGGGTGTCAATAGTACCTAACATACTCTTTAAGACTGTTACAAGGATCAGACAAGATCATTCATGGGAGACAGAACCATGCCTGACTGTATGAGCACTCAGTAAGTATGGGCTGTTGCTGTTACCATCACAATGCCTTCCTGGGCCATCTTTGTGAAAATAATGGGGGTTGGGGGCATGTGGGGGCTGGAGGGGGTGGTAAGATATCAATGCTTTTCTGTTGGTTTAGCAGCTGCAAAGGAATCTCCTAATATTTTAATTACCATCTGGGGCCCCAATGGCCGGGCAGTCAACGCTGGGCCAGCCATTTAGGCCAAGGTCTGGAGGGCCTTGCAGTTACGTTCCAATATGTAGAGTTAAACAGTCTCTTCCTGTTTATCAGCAGAGACATAGAAGCCATTTGTGGGGATAAAAACCTGCTAGATCAAAGAAACCGGGAACCAACCAGCTGATCTTGAAATTTAACTGGAGACCCAGCAAGAGACACATCTCTTCACTAGCCCCCAAAACAAAAAGGATGCACAAAATTCAAGTCCCTGCCCTTTTCTTTCAATGCCACTTTATTCAAATTGCTGGCTTCTTTACAGCCAGTTGCTCCACTCCCTGATTCAAGGTAAACTTTATTCAGCAGTCTGTGATTCCAGAGAGTCACAGTGCGATCCAAATTCCCAAAGCAAGATGCTATGTTAATGAGCACTTGATTAAAGCAATTAAATTAGTAAAAACTTGGGCATTGCTCGAATTTCAGGCTCATGGCCAGCAGTTCACAATCGATGGTAAATTGATGTGTGAACAGTCACAGTACAGAGATGTACTAAATAGTGAGAATTCTACCATGACATGCAGGGATTGGGAAAATAAAACATGGGATAGTTAAAGCAAGCTTATCAGAGACTGGGTAGGGACAGACTTGGACAAATGGTGAAAAGAATGGAGGCCTAAGCAAGGGGCAGAGCTCCCGGGGAACACCGCTTCAGGAGGGGAAACTGGAGAAATGAGGCAGTGGGAAGTTTACAAGTAACTACACCAGAGAAAAGAGGAGTCCATTATCTCATTAAAACTATCTGGCGAAAGGAGCACTGTATGGTGGATGAATTTTTGAAACAGCAGGTTGGCGTACAGGGGAGGGATCCGTTAGAGTGTGCCACTACATGGTCCTGAGGAGAGTTTGAACCTGGATACTGCACAGGCGGCAGCAACCTGGAGTGTTTAAGGCTCAGCATACAATAAGCATACCTGCAAAGGATCGAGATGCCTCAGGCCCTCAGTGAGGTGATGAGGCTATTGGTCACAACCTTATCTTTAGACTTTCAATCATATATTTTGAAATGGGTAAGAGAAGGAAGTCTTGATCTTCTGAATTAAAAAAAATAAAAATAAAGCTAGATCTAGAGGTTTCACTAGGGAGAATTCATTTGGTTCCTACCTTTGAAAGTTGGCACAGTGTATAAATGGTGAAGGGTGTTTCTCTCCTGTTTTAGGTCAGCATTTGATTTAACTTACCTCTTCCTGCTTCATTTGGACATATATATCTTGATAGAGATTGGGAAATAGGCAATGATCGGAACAATTCCAGCAGTTTGAGACCTTGTCTCAGAGATGAGTCAAGACTTACTGATTGGAAGGGGGGAGATTTCACCGAAACTCCCTTTCTATGAGAAGCATTGTTTAGAAATTTGTTCATTTCTGTGACTAGAATATAAGTACATACACATATATAGATGTGTGTCTGTTATACATTTACATGCATGTATCTGATATGTGAGTAAGTGTATGCACATACAGAAGAGAATATAAAATATGTGCATTTCATATCATTTTCCTCCAGAAGCTTCATTCCAAGGTGATTAAACAATCTTAGTAACACTTACTCCATAGGGAAATTAGGTTATAAGGCAGCACAACTCACATGATCTCACCCCGAACACCATAATATCTTCCAGATCCAAATAAATTGTGTCCAGATCAGGCCAGACCATGTTTGAAATACCAGATGTTTTATAACCCCTTCCTATTTTCTCTCCATTCTCTTTCAAGTATCTGACATGCAATCCCTCTGCTATAGATCAAGAGGGTCACCTGAAATCGTGCCAAAATATCTTGTTTCTTGACATTGTGATTATGAAGAAATTGATGCCATTTTCATTCCTAACTCTAAAATAAACAAGGAAACAGGGACTTGGAGACTCAGGTCATGGAAATGTAAGCTGAGTTTCTGGAGCCTATAGTTATGGTTACTTAAAATGTCTTTTTTGTGACTGGTATTTCAAGATGACTACTCTAGAGGGATTGTTATTCTTTCAGAGGATCTTGGTGGGTATTCTTGAAGTCCAGCTATGATTTCTCCAAATAGAGTCAATCCAGAGGACCTGTTTTCTTTGACAGTAAATAAGAAAAATTAATCTGTCATATCCTTCCATTGACAATGACCAGAATGTGTTGCTAAAATTATATGAAGTAGACAGCTCCAGGACTCAGGTACTTATGGAAACCATGTGTTTCTTTAGGCATCAGTTGCTGGTTCTGTAGGGACTGGCATCACACACAGCTGGTGAAATAGCTATGCTGTGCATGACAGAACTGAGCAATGTCGCTCACAACTGGAGTTGCTTGTGTCCTGGACATACCTGACAAACTGAGGTCCAAATGATTGCGACTTGTCTGAGCCGATAATACACTGCCTTTTAAAAGTGATTATTTTATATTTAGCAGTTCAGCTTTGACAGGTTGACAAGTGGCTAATGAAAGATAGTTGCCCAACATTATGATTTACAATCATAATTTAGAGTTTAATTCTAAATTGGTTCTGATTCTGATTCAATTTATTCCTTATCTGGACAAAACCCAGAGGATAAAAATGATTTCAAAAATCTTTGAATGTAACTGGTGACACTGGGACCAGATCAGTTTTCTTGACTCTTGTTCAGTGATCTCTCTTCAAAGTCAGTTCTCTATTTTGTTAGTTCTTTAAGATTTATAAGGATACAATTTTTATTGTTTTCTTATTAACTGATGAAGCTAATTTTTATATAACTATGTACAATCTCACAAGTGTTAGTATTCATATGAGTCCAAGAATCTGGATTTCATTGTGTAAGTGGCCAGTTTGTTTTAACTGACAAGTGAACACCCCGGCCTCCCTTTCTACTCTGCTGCCCCAATCTACAAAGCTAACACCTTCGTTAAAATTCTTCACCAAGAGTTCTCAAGAACAGAGAACTGGCCAGAAACTAGCCTGTAAGACTTGGGTGTCCAATAATAATGATCATCACTTTTGAGAAAACTCTGACCAATCTGTGTAGTCTGTGCTTGTGAGGAAGAGAGGGAAGGAAATATGGTGAGGATTTCCAGTCTTGGATTTCATAGAATCTTGACCATGGAGTAAAGGAGAGAGAAAAATTGCCAGAGATTTAGAACAAAACTCCTCTGAAATACAGAGGAGTTGGGTAACCCCAGGTCCTCTGACACTGTGTGTTAAAGGATATGAGAATGGACCTTAAAGAGCTTGTGTGGGGTGGGTGCTTCTGGTTTTCCAAAGTAGAATCATGCTTTCCCTCATCTGGGATATGCTTGATTCTGGAGAGGAGACTTACAGGTGACCAGAAGCCTTAGCTAGGAGCAGATCAGAAGAAAGTTGTCACACACTTGGAGAGCTATGCTTCTCTAGACAATGTTATTGTGTTGTATTTTAAAAATTGCATTTCAGATGACAACTCAGTCTGGAAAAGTACATCCACTGACCAAGGAATGAGAGTATGAATCACTAATGTATTCTTAGAGTGGTACTGTGCTTGTTTATCACAATCGAGGTTTAAAAAGACCATAGAAATTCCTACCCAATGATATGGCATAAGATAGATATTCAACTGGGTGTCAGTGAGGTTTAAGTTTTGTAGCCCAACATGTAGAAATGAAAAATAATTACTGTCATATGTAGTATGAGGTTTCTGACCTGGACTTTTGGGCCTAACCTGAAGGTTTAAGCCCGCAGACCTACATACTCGCAGAGACACACAGATGCTTACAATAGTTTTAGGCAGATTGGCCTAAGGCCCAGGCACATAACTTGCTAACTTTTTACCCTTAATCTAACCCATGACTCTGATCCTGTTCAGCCGTGCAGCTCAGTACCTTTTCTCAGAGCAGTATAATTGTCCTCTGCTTCATCTGGCTTCTCTCTGACATTCTCTCTGTTCTGCCTGTTCCTAGAGTCTTCTTGGTCTGATAGCCCCGCCCACACTTCCTGTCTGCATTTGGCCAATCGGTGCTTTTTATTCAACTCATAGGTGGGGACAATTATTTACAATGGAACAACCTAATCCCCCTACAGTCATAAGCAAAAAAAAAAAAAAAAAAAAAAAGTTCATTGCCAGCTTGAAATTCTGTCTAATGGCTTTAGTTGCTAGCAATGGTTCTGAAAAGTAGGTGTCTTTCTTTGTGTTTTGTTTTTTATTAGGACTTTTTCCCTTGGGTCACGCAAGGACATAATATATACTGGTGTGACCTCTTCCTGCTCTTATTTACTTAATTCCTCCTCCGTCAGTGATGTTTTTGGTGCCTTCATACTGTCTCGGTACTCAGAAAAGATGAAGTATGTGTCTTAGGGGAAAAAAATGTCAGTCCAATTTATTCCCATCATTATTTAGATGAAGCCCAGAGAAGGGCTTCATTACTACTACAGGTGGGAAGGATCTCTTGTTTACCATGTCTTGTTTTGGCAACCATATTGTAGAGAGTTCATGAATGCAGCTTCCCTTTCATATCCAGATGGTCCTGTCTAGCAGCAAGCATCTGGTCCTCTGGCTCTCACAGTGCCCCACTCCATCCCTGACATTCCTTGAACCATATTGTAGATATATCATTGGTCTTGGGTACCCAAATATTCTCTACATTTTGACCAGTTGTGGATTTCCATAATAATTTCCATCTACTACAAAAAGACACTTTTTTGAAGCGGGGTGAGAGGTGCCATTATCAATGGGCATAAGGCTGTATAGGCCACAGCTAGATATTGTATGGTTTAAGAAAGTGGCAATAGTTGGTTTTCCTTTAGCATCCATGACTGCTTAGCTGTAGAAAATTGTTTGGTTTACAATACCAGGCATAAATCTCTACCCACCGGACAGGTCTTAAGTCCAAGGAGACAGCTATTCATTACCCCTCCAATAAAAATACCACTATTACGCCATCATGGATAAATCAGCAAGTTGCAAAATCTGTATTTATGGTTGGATAAGCCTGCTGATTGCTTTTCCCCCTTGACATCCTTCTTAATGTCTTTGGGTCCTATGAGAGCTAGTCCTCAGGGAGGAGACTTCCAGGTAAGTTCCAGAATGTATTGACATTTTGAGCCTGACCTCCTCGGCAAATTCTAAACCCTCTTGGGTTTCAGTGAAATCATCTTTAAAGAACAGAGCAAGCTGAGCAGTAGTGATATACACCTTTCATGGCAGCACTCAGAGGCAGAAGCAGGCAGATCTCTGTGAATTCAAGGCTAACCTGGTCTACAGAGCAAGTTCCATGACAGCTAAGGCTACATAAAGAAACCCTGGGGAGCAATAGTGTCTGCTTCCTAAATGTTTTATGAGGCTTTGTAAGCTTTTAATTAAATAGTAAGTACACTGGAAGACTGTTTCTGGTAGTTTATAAATATTTGTAGTTGCTTTGATTGTAATTTCATAATATAAAGTAGTATCTTAATTAAACTCTTTCACACATTAGTGTGCTGCTTAGGCTCTGCCCTTTGAGTTCTCTGTGTACTTGAGGTATTCAGAGCATATAACGGGCAAAGACATAAATTCATGACTTTTGTGACGTTCAGCATTTGTGGTCTGAGTTCTATTTGCTTCTTTTGCTTTGATGATAAAAGCAACGAGAGTATAAAGTATGCTATGTATGTCCTTTCAGCCTCCATTCACATACCTGGTGCCTTCGTTAGCTAAACAATGTGAAGCTCATAAAAGATTTGTTTAAGATTACTTCAACAAGGGTGTTAAGTGGAATAAACAGTATGGTTTATTGAATTTCTAAAAATTTTAAAAATGCATAGTAACAGATCTCCTTTTTTCTCCCCCCTAACAGATGGGCTTAGGTCACGAGCAAGGATTTGGGGCCCCCTGTCTAAAATGCAAAGAGAACTGTGAAGGCTTTGAACTGCACTTCTGGAGGTGAGCTCTGCAAATCATAGAATGGTTAGCGTTTATGCTCTTGAGCAGTGCCTATTGGGCAGCATGCTCACACTTTCTGAGGAGTTCTATACCAGCTGCTTCTGTTTTCAGTTGCAGGGTTTCTGTTTTCTGAGAAGTTAATAAGAGTGAAACTGTTCTGCATATCATGACGTGTGACAGAGGCTGGGGATAGCACCTGTACACAGAGTTGCTTGGTTTATTTGCTCTCTTTCAGATTTTTTATGCACCTCCCCCAGTACTGAATATACCTTTTCTGAGTGGCAGAGGACTTTGTGGTACCTTGTTATTAATTGTTAATTCCACCTGGCTCATACCTCCCTTCGCAGGGTAATCAGTGTGCACCAGGTACGTGTTCATATCCTAGTTGTCAGGAAATGACACTAGGTTTTGCTCTTAAAACCTTTTTTCAGGGGTAAACTTATTACTGGAAAACTTTCAGAAGCTTGAAACTTTTAGAAGAAGTAATTTGCTGCTAATTTTTGAATGGAGTGTATGTATCTGAAGGACAGAAGTAATGGTGTAAAATTGTTACTTTGGGTAGATCTGATTTGTAGCCTATAAATCTAAAGATAGAAACTTCTTTAAAAGAACATAAAAGTTCTTCCACATGCTTATTGGAAGTTAGAGGCAGCATAATATTGTCAAGAAAAATAAAAATCATTTGTACAGTAGATAGATAATGGTTGTCCTATGGCAGTTCTTCTCTTTGTAAATTCTGAGAATTGATCCCACAGCCTCATGTTTGCACGGCAAACATTCTTGCACTGAGCTGTAGATCCAGTCCATATTGAACTTCATTTGCCACGTCAATGCTTCAGATTACTACAGAACACTAAAATTAAAAAAAAAAAAAAAAATCAGCATCCATTATGGCTGTATATAGTGTAAGCTGAAGAGAGATAAAATAAGCTCTGCCATATTTTTGGCTCCTTTAAAAGCTTGCATATTTAATAAGTCATAGATAATAGACAAAATGTCATAGAAAGTGATGGCAAAAGAAACTATTTCCAGAGGTAATGGTTTGGTTCTTTATTTTTGTTGTTTATTTTCAAGGAGTTTAGAATTATCCATTGAGTTTGTAAACTGCAGACTTAAATAGCTGTCACGCCTGTAGGAAAATACAAAGGTAATATCACTGAACAGAGAATGATTTCTCAGGATTAGAGGTCATCTCGTGGTCTACTGAAGAGCCAGCATCACCCATGCTTGGACCTCATTAGATGTTTGCTTCTGTTTCATCTGTCCACGTCTTCAGATTTAGTACAGTATCTAGTACATGTGACTAGTTGCCATGTTGTACTGTTTGGGGGAAGAACAACAGGTGTTTGTTTATTCTACACTTTCTGTTTATTGAATCTGGGTATTAGGAACCTGAAGATACCAGGGCGACCATTTCACCTTATTACCACCCAGCTTTCCTTTGTGTCTACAGTTGACTTTGTAGAGAGACACATCGCCCTCTGCTGGATGCAATGTTTTCGGCCTTAAAATAATCCTTTTAGCTATGTAATTTTGTACATTGCTCATGAGATTTTTAAAGCTCATTCCTAACAGGTATTTCCTCTTCAGAAATCAGGTTACTGTAGAGTAACCTCTTGGTCTGCATCATTTCTGTCCTGCAGGTCACTGTCGTCTGATATTTTGAAATTGTTAAAGCATTGGCCAGCCAAAGAGCAGGCCTTCATGGCATGAAAATGCCTCTTTCTTTAGTTTTATCACACAGGCTATTGTGACGAACTGTCCATAGTCTTAGAGACCAAGTGCCATAAATACTAGAGCTTGGCTTTCAACCAAACTAGTGCACGTATCATTCCTCCAGATGATATTTCATAGTAATGTTGCTATTCTCCTGGCAGAGTTCCAGACACATTTCTCTGGTAGGGTTTCTCATTCCCCAACTTCCATAATTAACTGGAAGACCAGAGACAGATGCCATTGACCTCTGGGTGAAGCTAGGTTTTAGTATTTTTAAATGTACTTTTTAAAATATTATTTATTTATCTTATGTGTATGGGCATTTTGCCTGCATGTATGGTGGTATGCCACATGTGTGGATGGTGCCCTCAGAAGCCAGAAGAGCGTGTAACTGGGGTTACAGACAATTGTTAGCATCCATGTGGATGCTGGGAACTGAACCTTTACCCTCTGAAAGAGAAGCAATTGCTCTTAACCACGGAGCCATCTCTCCAGCCCCCTTTTGGTATAGTCATAACAACATATTCTAGACTAGTGGCCCTAAGTCCAAACAAAGATGCCATCGACAGACCAGAGCCATGAGGTCCACAGCCACTTAGTCACCTCCACCTCCACAGTCGGTCTTGATACTTAGGATTCAGAGTCTCTACCAGTGCCAGCCTCCCTGTAGCCATACAACAGTGTGTTGCAATGGACTCATAGGTACTGTTGTACACTTCTTAATTGCTCACGAACCCTGCATGCACACTGGACCTAGTCCCTTCCATCACATTCTTTGACTTCTGTTGGCAGACTTGAGTATCTGCCCTCCGGTTGTTTATCCATCTTTTTTCACTCTCCTTTAAGCAATCATGCACTTCCAACTTCCCAAACCATGTTATTTCCCCAAATTCTGTGAATTTCTTACCACATATGTCCATGCTTGAAAAGATACTACCTCCCAGCATAGAAACAGAAACTCTCAGATGATGCACTACTGTTGCCCATTATATTTGTTAGCTTCAAATTCTATAACAAAGTACCACAGATTTAGAGGAATAAATGCAAATGTGTTCTACAGCCATTATGAAAGCTGTAAAGTCTGTCAGGGGTCTGATTTCTGCACACGCACACAGACACACACACACACACACACACACACACACACACACACACACACTCATACTCACAGGACAGGGTTATTCATGCATTGTATATGGCCTCTAGTCCTGTGAGATTATTACCCTTTCTGTATGACCTCACTGATCCTTAATTACCCCCTGGAAGCTTTAGTTTTAACCATGCTTCTGTTAGGCAGTGCGACTTAAGCATATGCATTGGAAGGGGGCAAGGTAATCTGTGCCACCTTTTTCCTGGGTGGCTTCCACACATTTCCAAGTTAGAGATCATTTCTTCTGAATACAGTGCAGTATTTAGGATCCACTTTACTTTACCCTTAAGCCTTTGGCTAGTGTCTCCATTGCCTCATTGCCAAGGATGGGGGAGCTCACCTTATATAGTCAGTCTCTTGGCATACCACAGTGATTCAGGTGGAACATTGATCCAGAGAGGTGAATGGAAGTTGAGAATGTGTCACAAAAATTAGAGAAAATTAAAATAAATCTTTGTACTTGAAGTTTAGAAGGAAACTTCCAGCTCTGCTTATCAAACCTCATTTAAATAGCAAAATTAGAAAAATGGTATAATGACCTGTTTTCACCAATGAGATTTACATATCTATAATATATATATGCCACACATGTGGTAGTTTTCCTTTCTGTGTAACTACTTACTACAAATAGAGTTAGTAACACCACCACCTAAGCCTCTGTTCTTAGACTTACGAACTAGGGACGAAAAGGGACAGTATAGCCGATTCTGGTCCTGACATCACAGAAGGTGTGTGTGTTTTAATCTAGTTCCTCATGCCTGTTGTTTGTAAAGTTTGATTTTTGTTCCCGTTGGACAACTGAGCTCCTTGTTTTCTCGTGGCCTTTCAGATGAGATTGCTGTCATCTTTGGAAGCCACACACATACCTTCCATCTTCAAGTCAACAGTACTTAGAACCCTTTCCATGTTTCTACTCACTCTGAGTTCTGTTTCCATTTCTTCTTAAGGACTTGAGTGATTAGGTCTGCCTGGACACTGTTCCTCCCATTTATCAAATAAAAAACATATTTAGGGGTGAAAGTCTCAGGTGCGGCTTTCAGTTCTGACTACCACAGCATTTGATGGCCCTGATTCTTCCTAACATTGTCAACCCCTATTGTTTTATGTGAGGAAGCATTCTTAGAAGAGTAAATAAATACTTTATCCATGCCAAGGCTTACAGAAGCAAAGATGAACTTGAACCCAAAGCCTGGCAAAGTTCTCCTAACCATATCCTTCATACCACATTAGAAACTGGAGCACACATTCAGTTTCACAACCAGATTACCTTGCGTTTCACCAGGCTGTCTGCTCTGCAGTGTGATTTGGGTGGCACAGACATCCTTGGGAATAATGGCATCCTTTGTCTGAGAGCTCTTCCCTTCTTCAGTGTGTTAGAGAGTCCAAGACTAGAGTAAAAGTAGAGATTATGAAAGCCACTGTCTATCCAACAAGAACTATTTATGGGACACACATTGAGCAGAGTGCAGTTACAATTATTTATGAAATGTCTGATACAATTCCAAGACTTTAAAATGTTTATAGTCAATTTTTTTATGCTGAATATATAGTAAGGTCATTACAACTATAACCACTCATTCATTATGTGAACAATAGAATTATACTTTTGCCTTACCTATGTTAAAACAGTTACATTTTACAAAGATGAAATTACTTCATTGTCATGTACATGTTGCAGAACTTCTACTTAATTTAAAGCTGGTAGAAAACTGAGGATTCCCCACCATAAATGGAGTAACCCTTGTGTTGAATTCTGTAACAGAGGCTCAGGCTGCTGCCCATATATGTATGTCTCCGTTACAGAAGGGCAGCTTCCAGCCTTTTAAATTACGGTTTGTAGCAGTGGCAGTCTTAGATCACCGGGACAGCTGGCACTGTGCCAGAGCTCTCCAGATTCCACTATTTACCATGGAAAACTAATCAGTTTTATGAATCATGATGCAAAAACCATTTCTCTCAGGAGAGTGAGTTGGAGTTTCTTGACTCCTTTCAGCTTGAAACTGTAAATTTCCATTTTTCTTTGTTAAGGCTTTGGAGATTCTGTTCTCTCTTCCTTGGATTTAAGTAAACTTAAGTTATTTCATAAAAAATTAAATATAGATTCTGGAATATATATGTATATATGTATGCATATATACATAAATATATTTTAAAAATTAACCTTTTATTTCAAACAATAACCCCACAAAGACCTTAGAGTTTCAGAGCCTACTTTTCTCTCGCCCTCTTTTTAAGTAAAAGATTTTAACCTCACTTAATTCTGAATCCCACCTGCTCTTTCCCCATGTATCTGACTTTGTAGGATAAATTATAAGAATTATTAAGAAATGATTTAAGAATAATTTCTAATTGTGTAGTACAGCTCCCACAATGTTCAGATCCTGGCACCTGCCTAAATTTTATAGGTGGCTTGCTGACATGGCGGCTTGTCCCTGGCTCTCCACTGAGGGCATGGAGCTGCAGCAGGGGAAGCTGGGAGCATAAGCTCACTCCAGCTGCTGCAGAGACAGCAGTCCAGGGAGAACATGTTCAGCCCATCCTTTCTGAGTCACGTTTTTACCAAATATTAGTCCCAAAATGATCCCTGTAGGAACGCAGAAGAGTCCTAATTTAAAACTGTTCATTAATCACTAATAGGTTTTTCTCTACTTAGAAAACGGAGGATCCAGAATAATGCAACACTTTCTTATTTCTTTTCTTGTTTACCATGCTGTTGGCATGTTGTTTAACCTGATACGATTTGCTTGGTAAAGGTATAGTGGGGTAGATAAAGGCCTTGGTAGGAAAAAGAGGCTTCATTAAAAAATGAATCTTTCAAAGGATAATCAAGCTACGTAATAAAACTACTATAGAGGTGGGTCTAGTGTCATTGGTCAATGAGCCTGTTTTAAAGTAGTATATTCATAGTAAATGTAACTTTACCTACCATTTGCCAGAACTCATATTTACAAACCAGAAAGTTTCATTTTCCTTACCTTTTATGAGTATTTTTAAAAACCAAACTTTATGATACACATCTTTACCAGTGCAAACCTAGGTCACCAAATCCAAAGTCAGAGTTACCTTATAAGCCTTTTTCTATAAGCAGTCACTTTGTTGATTGCTAAGATCCACACCATAGTCCCTGGCCATATAAAGGCCTGTTTTCCCATCTTGAGAACTAAATTCCTCCCCTACCTTATTCCCTCTCTAAAAGGTACAATTGTAATCTTGATCTAAGCACCATGTAATAGTTTTATAGATAATTTTCTAGGGTAATCACAGGCGATTAAAAACCACACTGTAGAAGGGTGATCTGATCTTCCCACTAGATGGGGGTATGATAATCAGATGAAAGGAAGGATCTTTTATAGCTATAATAAAATACATTAATTCTCCACAGGTTTTTACCAAATAAAGTTTCCTGACCAATATGCGCCCAAGAAAAGCGATGTGCCCATTCACCCCTTCTTCTCTCGCCCCCCCTTACCCCTCTGTTTCTCCTCCCTCACTTCTTCTCTCCCCAGAATATCTAGTGTTTCCAGTTTATGCACTAGAAAAAAAATATTACGAAAACTGGAGACATAAAAAACATATAATATTTGAGAATTTGTTATTTGGCAGTGACATCCATTTAACTTTTAGTACTACATTTTTCCCAGCTCTGGTGTAAAAATATTAATTTTAAATCAGAAAACCTGTTAAAATCTTAATTCTAATGCTTTGTGCCTTTATGTGACCTTCATAGCACCAGGACGTATCTCCAGTGCTTTCTTTCTTTCTAACGAGTCTCTATTGTTTACTTTATTACTTGATTATTTTTTCTCACTGCTCTGAGCAGTTCCTACAGGCCAGTATGAATAGAATTGGAGATAGCAGAGATGGTTTCTAGCTTCAAAGCTTACAATGAATGTACTAGGTGTAAATGTGTGCTCTGTGTCTGGTGGATCTGGGTTAGGTGTCTTGTTTTTTTCTCCTGATTCTTCTTCGTTTCCTTCTTCTCTCCTCCTCCTGACAGTCTATACTTGCATTATTTAAAAAACAAAACAATGGAAGGATCTTATGAAGAGAATGGAAACTGACTGTGGGTCACATCCCAACAGCAAACTATCCTTCACATCCTTCTCATAAATCCCAGGTAGTAAAGGGGCAGGGCAGCATCAGCTCCTGAGTCTTAGGATGAGATCACAAAACCAGTAGTGATCAAAAGAGATGCTGCCTGCTTCCATTAGCCAAAGGTGGCCATGCGCATGATGAGTCTCCCTATCATTTTTTTGTTGTTGTTTATTCCTTGTGATTTAGAATTCTTTGACCTTTTCCTACCATTTCCTGGGTGGAACATTTCACGGGGTAATTTTCCTTTCATCCCTTCTGGTATGAGCATGTAAGGTCTAAAGTTGTTTTGTTAATGATATGTGTGATTTAGCGCACACTTAACAGTACCTCATGCTAATTTACACCTGTAGTGACTTGAACAATCTGAGGTTTTTAGAATGTTTCTTGATATGTTCAACCTCATTGCCCTGCATTTTCATCAAAGCTTAGAACTTTTATACCACAGAGTTTCCCTGCCTCTTTCCTCCTAAGTCACCTTTTCCAGTTTGGTCCTTTTCAGACACGCTCTGGTCTTCTGCCTTTCATGCCATGATTTCCTCAGGAGGTGAAAGTTGTTGACACTATTCACTATATTAACTATTCACTATAATAACACTATATTAAGTTTTGCTCCATGTATTCAAGATTTTAGGGTTTCATTTTATTTCACCAGAATAGTTGTCACTAGATTGTTGTCTTAAAGTCTACTTGACATCATTATCCCAGATGACAGGCTGTAGTATGTAGTTTCTGGCCTGCCCTAGCCCCAAGATCTGGACCAGCAGTCCCAAAGTCCTAAAGAAACACACAGAAGATTTTGTTAATTACATATTATTGGCTCAGGCATATAACTTGCTAACTCTTAACTCTTAAACCAACCCATGATTAACCAAGTGCCTTAGTACCTTTTCTCATTTTGTAGCATTTTGTCTTCTTTCCTCTGTGTTTGCCTGGTGTCTCTGCTCTGTTGTTCTTCGCATAGTTTTCTTACTCTGGTAGCCCTGCCCCATACTTCCGGTCTGCCTTCTGGCCAATCAGTATTTTATTCAACCAGTAGAAGGGACAAATATCTACAGTGTACAAGAGTATAATCCCACAGCAACAGGCAATCTAAATACCACAATAGTTAAGTTTTGAAGACATTCAACCTTTCAATTTTCCCCACCTCTTACCTTAAATTTATTTCTCTTTTATATTTTAATCTTGATGAAGTAAACATTTATCTTACTATCTTTTTCATTGCCAAAGTCTGTTTTTTCAGAGTATTCACTAAGCCTAATTCAAACAAGGCTTAGTTAAATTTGCTTGTAAGAAGATCTGACATCCCTTCTGACTGCACTGTCTAATGCCCTAGTTCCATCTCTAGTGTATCTTACCCAGATAACACCACCAAACATGTGAATTACATTAGATGTAGTCATTGTGCTGCTGTTATTAAACACCACACCATCTACAACTCAATGCTCAGTTTACATGTAGTCTTAAGTATGTTTTATCCCTAATCCAATCTCTGCATGGTTGGTTGTGTTATTTGAATCAGTAGATCTGTTCATGTTACAAATTTTCTGTATTATAATGAAGGTCACACTATACCTGATGTGCTTGCAGGAGCCTCATGCCTGTCTTTACTCTCCAGGCTCATCAACTTCTCACTCACTCACCACCAACCTTATCTGCTGTGGGACCTATGTGAATGTCTCTTTTGCAGTTTAGAGCCCCTGCAAATACTCCTTTTTCTATTCATGTGTTGGGAGTCTTTTCTTCCCCTTCCCCCATCCACAAATATACACTTTCATACCCTTGTACTTATGGTTTACACAGTTTACACTTTAATATCACTTTCTTTTGGAATCCTTTTCTTACCAGTAAAAATTCTACTGTCTTAGTAGCCTGTTTCTTCATTCCTAATGCAATTGTAATTAAATTATGTCTATGTGTGTCTGTGTAATCTTCTCACCAGGAAGTAGATTTTATAATGTCAAGCCAGGTAGTGATGGCGGTACAGGCCTTTAATCCCAGCACTTGGGAGGCAGAGGCAGGCAGATCTCTGTGAGTTCAAAGCCAGCTTGGTCTAAAAAGTGAGTTCTAAGTCATCCATGGCTGCTACACAGAAAAACCCTGTCTTGAAAAAAAATAATACTAAATCTGTGGTTTGAATTAGGTCCTGGTTTCAAACATGCTGCTTAACACATGGGCACACAATCCTGTCCTAATCTCTGTGGGTTCTTTTGCACATCTTTGCTATGTTCAATGACTAGAGAATCTACATAAACATTTGTTCAACATTACTCTGCATTTTTAAGCACATGCAGCAAAAATCCAGCACTCTTTTTTGGCCACCAACCCGGTGACCAGCCACACTGTTGGCCTGGGTGTACCTACCAACTCAACCATCATAACGCTGGAATGACACACATTGCCTTTATAAAGTGACATCTTTCAGATACTTGGTAGCTTTCCTGATATGCATACCCATAACGGCTTGAGCAGTTTCCTGGGTGTTCTTAAAGTGAACATGAAGATTCAAACCTTTGATTTGGATGATTTTGAAGAGTTCTCTGTGTCAGGAAAGTATCAAACCATCTTCACAGGTCACCTCCGCTGCTTGCAGGAAGAGGAATAAACGTGGAATCTCTTGCTGTGATAACTTGGGAAGCCTTATGTATTTATTTATTTTGGTGAGAGAATAAGGTGTGAGGAAAAACATTAAACGGGTTGTCCTCAGAATGGCCCTCTTGAACATGCAATTTTTATAACCTAATTTTTCAAAGTTTTATAAAGCAAGGGTGTGTATTCACATGCATTCTTTCTAAAGTTTATGAATACTCATCCCTTCCCATTAAAGAAAGTACTTGCCTTTTTATATTATTATATATACCTTTAAAATTATTTTATGAACCATGAAGGACTACACATGTGTAGCTATCACCACCTAGATGTGGTTTGTCATTTTCTGCTTTCCCCCAAATTATAGAAAAATATGCCGTAACTGCAAGTGTGGGCAAGAAGAGCATGATGTCCTCTTGAGTACTGAGGAGGATCGGAAAGTGGGGAGGCTCTTTGAAGACACCAAGTACTCTACCCTGATTGCCAAGCTGAAGTCAGATGGAATCCCCATGTATAAACGCAATGTTATGATATTGACCAATCCAGTTGCTGCCAAGAAGAATGTCTCCATCAACACGGTTACCTATGAGTGGGCTCCTCCAGTCCAGAACCAGGCATTGGTAAATGCTGGGAGGGAAGGCTTTTTGTTGTTATTTAGACTGTTTATGGGGGGGGGGGCATTTCCTTTTGTAATATAGTCAAGCACCATACATTTCTTGACTTTTCATTATATTGACTTTAGGTTCCTATTACCACATTTTAAAATACGAGTTTAGATGACTCAGATTTTTTTTTGGCTGTCTAATTTACCTCATTTTTGAGGAAATTTCTAACAGTTTTAGTAATTAGGTGAAAATAATAAAAACAATTGGGTGTTTTATATCAATCTGCCCAGTTTTCTGGTATACTCTCAATAAGATGGGAAAGAATAAATAACGGAATATCTGACTTTATTTAGAACTGAACAAGAATGTTCCAACATTATATATATTTTTTACTATAAAAGGCAAAAAAATGTGATTTTGCATCAAGCATCTTCCATTATTATGACAACTAGATGAAGCTTTGGAAGTTAAGTTAGGTCATTATTACAGTAAATCTTGCAAATGATGTTTATATATGATGAAAAAGCCACTGATCCAAACATACGCAACAATGATCTACCCCAAATCTTTCTTATAGCCACACATCTGTTGATTTAGTACAGATAAATAGCAGTAATCTAAATGTTCCTAAAAGCTGGACGAAGGAGAGTAATTTCATGTAGAAATGTGTTCATTAAATCCATAGAAACCTATTTCTTATGTTTTACTATTTCTACATGTTTATGGTAAAAGGATGAAATTCCCTTCTCCTTGCGTAAACTTGTTTCTGGTGTGTGCTATAAAATATGGAATAATCCTAGTTAACACTGGTGTCCCTGTGCTCCAGGCCAGGCAATACATGCAGATGCTGCCCAAGGAGAAGCAGCCAGTGGCAGGCTCGGAGGGGGCTCAGTACCGGAAGAAGCAGCTGGCAAAGCAGCTCCCTGCACATGACCAGGATCCTTCTAAATGCCATGAGTTGTCACCCAAAGAGGTGAAGGAGATGGAACAGTTTGTGAAGAAATACAAGAGTGAGGCTCTGGGAGTGGGTGACGTGAAGCTTCCTTCTGAAATGAATGCTCAAGGTGACAAGGTGCACAGCCCTGCTGGGGACAGAAACACTCCAGCAGCTGTAGTTTCCAAGGACAAATCTGCCGAGCCAAAGAATACCCAATATGTGAGTAGTCTTTGCACATTATCATGATATATGTAAATCATAGTAGGAGAGCATCTGTCAACTCTTGTTGAACATTTTATTAACTCCCATATTAATGAAGCTTTTGTTCCTTTCTCAAGTTTGAGTCAATTTGTGCTTTGACAGCTTAACATATGCATAAAATACATTCAGATTGCTCCCATCCCTCTTACCTTCTTCCCATTCTTGATAGGCCCCTCATGTCCATGTCCCTTTCGCATATTCCTGTATTTCTGTTTTGTGATCTGCTGAGTGTAACCAAGATATGTGACCTTGGGATTGGAACTATGCATTGGAACCCAGTGAACTCACCAGTGGGTACACAAATGAAGACAATGACTGCCCATCTCCCAGAATCTTCAAGGAGGGACATGTTCCCCTGAGACCCTCCCCAATGTATGATTGACTGTTGACTGGTCCAGTCTTGTGCAGGCCCAGAGCAGAGAGCCTAGGCTGCTGAGAGACCCTGGTTGCAATGGCAGAGCCATGCCCAGAAGACAAGATTTCACAGTCCTTATCTTCCAATCTGCAGTTCTTACAGTCTTTCTACCCACTCATTCTCTGAGTGTTGTAAATGTTCTCCTTAGAGCTGGACACTCACTATCATATTTTTTCAGCAGTCTGAATCTCTGCATCTATAATTAAGGCTGAAGATAGCTTTTTTATGAGCATAAACGTGAACATTTAGAAGACAGTTTGTTCCTGTATCAATACAGCTGAACAACAGTAGTAAGTTCCTCCCTAAGGCCTCCTCAGCCGTGGGTTTTGGCTGCGTTGATAGTAACAAGTATGAATTTCCTCTTATTGAGCAGGCTTCAGATCCAATCAGAGTTTGTCTTTATACGTAAATAGGAATAAATTATGCTTAGGTTAATCTTGTTTTGCTTGTGAGACCGTTCATGCCTAAGACTCAGACCTTGATGTTTGCCATGTGTTGACAAAGGCTTTTTGTAATGACTTGGTGGTAAAGAATCATGAAGCAGACCAAACAAGCATCAGGCCAGAGCTGACTGCGATGTATTCCTCACAGATACAATTAGCACATGAGATAATACAGTTTAACCCTCAAAAAGTTTACAAACAGCTCTTAGATAATCGTTTTTGAGGGAACTGATGTACAATTGAGGTGAAAACTACTACTGTTTCCCCTGAGTGACTTCTATGTGGAAACAGTGCTGTGTCATGCACAGAGAAAAAGAAGTTGGTTGGGATAGAAAGAAGCCGTTGCTTGGTATATGCCCTGAAGCAGGGCCTGCGACACCAGTGCTCTGACCATTGTTGTTTGGGTTCTTTCCCCAAGTTCTGTTACTGCTGTAAACAGACCATGAAGGAAGGAGACCCGGCCATCTATGCTGAAAGGGCCGGCTATGATAAGCTCTGGCACCCGGCTTGTTTCATCTGCGACATCTGTGGTGAACTCCTGGTCGACATGATTTACTTCTGGAAGAATGGAAAGCTGTACTGTGGCAGACATTACTGTGATAGTGAGAAGCCCCGTTGTGCTGGCTGTGATGAGGTATGTTCTCCATGGCCACCCACTTGCGGCCTCTCCCTTGTGCCCCACTTGGCTCAGTCAGAAAGGCATTGACCTAGCACAAATCATGCATTCATTTTCATTTTTCATTCTGGGTGTCCTGAGTAAACTAATGGATTTTATTTTTCTCCTCCACCAGCTGATATTCAGCAATGAATATACCCAAGCAGAAAACCAGAACTGGCATCTGAAACACTTCTGCTGCTTTGACTGTGACAATATCCTGGCAGGAGAAATATACGTGATGGTCAATAACAAGCCTGTGTGCAAGCCCTGCTATGTGAAGAACCATGCTGTGGTAAGCACAGGGACAGACTTGCTTCAGCCAGGGTGGTGACTTCAGTTTCTGCATCTCTTTAGATCTCCTAAAGTGGGATACCAAGAGCCAACTTCATATAAAGAAAGCATGTGATTCCTTCATAGGCTATTTAAAGCCAGGCCATTCAAAAGCTGTAAATGCACTGATCACCAGAACCTCAAGATGGCTCATTCTACTTGTGCATTTATCTTTAGATTATCTATGATTGTAGTAGGAGGTTTCTGGCCTGAACTTTCGGGCCTAGCCTCAAGGTGTAAGCCATAAAAACACAGACCCGCAGAGACACACAGATGCTTACAATAGTTTTAGGCTGATTGGCCTAAGGCCCAGGCATATAACTTGCCAAGTCTTTACCCTTAATCTAACCCATGACTCTTATCCTGTTCAGCCATGGGGCTCAGTACCTTTTCTCAGAGCAGCATAGGTGTCCTCTGCTTCCTCTGGCTTCTCTCTCACATTCTCTCTGTTCTGCCTGTTCCTAGAGTCTTTTTAGTCTGGTAGCCCCACCCACACTTCCTGTCTGCCTTTGGCCAATCAGCGCTTTTTATTAAACTCATAGTCAGGAACAATTATTTACAATGGAACAACATAATTCCCCTACATATTCCCCTTTCTCTTTTTAAAACAAAAGAACTCCAAATCTAATATTCTTTTCCCCCCTTATCTATAACAACTCATAAACAACACTGTAAATAAACACGAACATCCATAATACATATTTTGGGAATGTGGGGTGGGTGTCATTCTCTAGGATACTTCCTGCTAAATGGGGGCACTGGCAATCTCATGGGAATCCAAAGAAAAATGTAGGATTATGTACAAGTCTTTAGTGGAGTAGTCTCTAAGGCTGGGTCATCTCAGCCGGTCTCCTTGAAATTGTTCTGGATACAGAGCTCCGGAAACTTCAACAGAGGTGCTCTGAAATGCTGAATCATCTGGTCCATCCATTTCCATTGGAGATTTTTCAGGGGTTCTTCCTCTATCAAACTTTAAGTTCTTTATCCGCTAATAAATCCACAGCCTCTCATTTTCTCTGAAAATAAAAAGAAAACCTCTTCTCCAAAGTAGCATATCTTTGGATTTCAGTTTTAAAGTAAACTCATTTACAAAATACATAGGTTGAATTAGTCCAACAGCATAGTCAACTGTCTTTTAGCAGCTTTTACTATGTCATTTTCAGTCAAAAAGCTTAAAGATAAGACAACAACATACAGTATCCAGACACTTTATATTTTCCATCTTTACGTGGCTTATTTTTTATTTATTTTTTACCTATTTCTTTTTGAAGGGCTTTCTCTACCTTTTCTTTTCTTTCTCTAAGCCTATGTATATTTTCTTTTTTTCTTTCTCTAAGCCTATTTTCAACACACTCTAAACCACTTAGATTTTGTAAAAAAACTGTCTTTACTATATATTTATTTCTTAACTTTTTATGTCTCTGACCACAGCTTTGCTTGCCTAGGGTTTTTGATTCCACCCAGATTCTTCTATTTCTTTCTGTTTCTGAACACATCTTTAATCTGCCAAGGTGCTTGGCTAAGGATTAAAGGTTAGTAGGATGGATGGATGCTCCACCCAGCTCCTAGTCTAATTTCATAGAATTTATCTTTTTAGCCCAGATACTCTGGGGAATTTTATGGTCCATATAATTACCAAGTAAAGCTTTGCCATCTGCTGCTCATTAACTCCATTTAAGTATTAGGCAGCAGGACCTCTTTTTAAAAACTCACAAGTGTTTTGCTTCTAAGGCTGAATCAGGAAGTTTCTCTTAAAAATCCAAGCCTCAGTTTGCCTCTGGCAAACAGAGCTGATCCAATTAAACATTGACACTAAGAAGCCAGCTTTGATTCTGTTGTTATTGTCCTTATTAACAGAAACCTTAAATCCACCATATAGAGTTCTTTGCTTACATCTAGGCTCAGGAATTGGCCTTATTTACCTTAAGTTGCATGCAGCAAACACACCATTTTATAATTTAATCCCATAATCCACTCAGTCTCTTTACCACGGCCACTTCAGAGCCACAACTCGGAAGCTGCTTTGGGCTTTGTTTCTGTGCTCTAGACCATTTTTTAAGCTTTCTATGGCTTTATGCTGGTATATTTTACCCACATTGGGTTGCCATTTGTAGTATGAGGTTTCTGGCCCGGACTTTCAGGCCTAGCCTCAAGGTTTAGGCCCACAAAGACACAGACCTGCAGAGACACACAGATGCTTACAGTAGTTTTAGGTTGATTGGCCCAAGGCCCAGGCACATAACTTGCTAAATCTTTACCCTTAATCTAACCCATGACTCTTATCCTGTTCAGCCATGGGGCTTGCTTGGTACCTTTTCTCAGAGCAGCATAGTTGTACTCTGCATCTTCTGGCTTCTCTCTGGCATTCTGCTCTGTTCTTCCTGTTCCCAGAGTTTTCTTAGTCTGGTAGCCCCACCTACACTTCCTGCCTGCCTTTGGCCAATCAGTGCTTTTTATTAAACCAGTGGGTGGGACAATTATTTACAACGGAACAACATAATCCACCTACATAAGATGCTTGCTAATAACTTTCCAACTAAAAATATCCTTAATAGAAATGGATTTATTGTTATTACTATAGATCAGATTGCATTTAAAATGGCTTTTGGGGGGGGGGGGCTTTAGAATTGCCTCAGCAGTTAAGAGAGCTTGTTGCTCTTCCAAAGGACCCAAGTTCAGTTCTAAGTACAACATGGCAGTTCACAGTTGTTTCTACATCGAGTCCCAGGGATTCTGGTGTTCAGACACTAGCACACACATGGTACACAGACATATATTGCAGGCAAAACACTCATGCATATAAACTACTAAAATTAATAGAAAAAATGGTTTCTGTATATATTACTAACTCACCTACTAAGACCTTGTTTTTCTCACTGGAAATTATTCAGTGACTGTTTCTTAAACACTTGTGGAATTGATCTAGTATAATGAAAATTGGCTTGTATGTTTAGATTTATTGTGTGGACCATTGAGGTGCTATTGTGCATGCATTGTATTACACAGAGCTACTGCTTCATGCTGGCCAAGAGACGCAATGTAGATACAGGATAAAAAGATGACCAAATATAGTTGGGCTCATAACCTGGGATTATCAGAAGCATAGGCTCCTGCCTTTTTATTTGTTCATTTAAGTTCCTCTTAAACTATTACATAGGGGAAGTCGTGGTTAAGGGGAAACATGTACCTATATGTAGTTCTAAACATACAGGGATTTGACTACCCATCTTCGGTCTTGGCTCACTGCCTCATGCATTCAATTGGCTTTGTCAGCCCACCTAAGATCCCCACAACTGCACTGCTTCAGAGTTCCTCATTTGTAAATTTGGTTACTGTCATTACAAATTAGCCCCTGCTTCCAACAGTCATCTGTGTAAAAGCCATCTTCTCAGACAATGACAGACAATCATCCCAAAATGTAGACATGACCCCAGGCCTTTGTGTAATGTACCCAACCCCTTCTTGACTTGGCTGTTGCTTGTTATATCTTAACCCAGACTACACATTTCCAAGGCATGTTACTTTGTGTGTTAGTTCTTCAATGGTCTTTTACTCACTCCCACCCATTGTTTTATATGCACACCTATGTGATTCCACAGACGCACTTTCACAACACCTTCGCTGGTTTCCTTTATCATCCCTTTTTCTCTGGCTAGCCTCTCCGTGCCCCCTCCCCGTGTGTGTGTGTGTGTGTGTGTGTGTGTGTGTGTGTGTGTGAGAGAGAGAGAGAGAGAGAGAGAGAGAGAGAGAGAGAGAGAGAGAGCTGGAAAGTAGAGCTGCCTTTTTCATCTCTGTCTTCAGTGACTTCACTTTTGAAATAATTTGAATACCTGACTTGTTTTTCTCATTGATTTGGGGCTAACCCTAGACTTTCCTTCTTTGGGAACATGATATTAAATACCTATATGTATTAATATATAATCTAAACTACTGGTAACTTTCTCTACATAAGAAGGATATATGTGCAGTTTTTGTAGATGTGTGATCTTGGTTTTTTAAAAATTATATATCAATTCATGAGTGCAAGGGTTTTTTTATCTGTTCCTAACACTTGAGCAGCATCACAGATATCCACAATAATTTGCTTAGTCAAAGTTTTAGCAAGTGAAGCTGCTTTTTTTAGCCGTTGAATCCCTCTCTTCATATAATTGTATCTAATCAGTGAACACAAGTAAATCTATTTTAAAAAGAAACTTATGAAAAAGAAAATCTAATCATTTAATTTTATAATACACCATTGCTTCTTTAAGAAGAGATATTTATCAGTAAAGCAAACCATTGGCTTTACTAATATTAAAACAGGATATTTTCATCTCACCTGAACAGGAAAGATGGTTGTACATGCAGCATGCTACATGCTACATGATGTGACTCTTTAGGGATCACTTAACTCACGATGTTAATTTGAATAAGTATTGATTATTTTTAGACTTGAAGAAATTTCCTCAATCTAAACAGGGATTTCTGAGATACTGGAAGGAGGTGTGAGATGACCAGATACGCAGTCTGTCTCCATATGCTCACTAGGCCCACCTGCCAGACAGCCCATTGCAGCAATTAGCACTAGCAACCTCATATCTTGTGTTCAAGTAAAAGAAGCAAGAAGGGTGGAAGGAAATAGCTCTTTGAGCTGTGTGAGGTTTATGAACACAGGAAATGCACCACCAGGCATACTGTGGTAAAGGGTATCGTCTCCTTGAAGGTCCTGGGTACACAGGTAGCCTTAAGCTTTTGAATAAACAGGGAACTGCTAGTGCCATCTGGAATCATCTAGAAGATTCTAGGTGAATGGTGAGCAAATGAATTAGTAACACTGAGCTGTATGGAGTCACAGGCCCTGATCTCAGCATGCCGTTCTTATATCCATTTGATGTCGATCTAAATACGTTCTTTAATTTCACATGTAGTCAAATAGTTGTTTGTTTTGTCTTCTGTATATCAAAAATGAAAAAGTAAGTTTAACTAATAATAAAAAGATCCACAAATAATATTATAAACCTGAAGGGGGGAAGGAAGGAGGAAAGAAGACCTTCTGTTGGAAATGGCTGCTTTATGACACAACTTTAAACACTGAGAACTAATGTGAAATACAGAAAACTAGAACATTCTACACAAGTTATACTACAGCAGATCCATGCAAAAGCAGCTGCTTACATGGTACAGCTGTAGATTTGAAGTGCACTTATAGTTTTACCATTGATGTTTGTTGTATTCAGGAACCCTGTTAGGATTATGCAAAGGTAATATGCCCCCTTTTCCCAGCCAAGAGGCAGTGATATGACCTGTAGATTGTAGTCTCTGTTATAAGGGGCTATATAGCCCTAACTATACAGAAAGTATACTTCAGTGGCTTTGTGTAATATGGATCACTGCCCAAACAGTTTACCCATCGACTCACAAACGTTTGATTGTCTTTCATCCAAAGAATTGAAACCCACCCCCAGTCTCAGTAACTCCTCTCTAAGAGACAAGTGGCATTTAAGACTGGTCACATGGTGTGCTTCGCCTCTTTTAAAGCAAATATTTTAGATGTTTTATATTCAGATCATCTGCAAAGTAGTGTGAAAACGGACTCTAGTGCTTTGGAAATTTCAGTTTTCTACTGCAATATAGAAGATTGTTATCTTCATCTGTATATTCAGTTAATAAAAATGTTATGCTGTGTATGTCCGTATGCATGTGTTTGCATCATTTCCGTATTTGAGTATAACATACTGAATGGTGGCCTGGGAATATAGCTCAGTTAGTACAGCACTTGCATAGTACGCAGGAAGCTTTGGTTTCGATCCCCAGCACTGCATAGATTAGGTTTGGTGGTACCCACACATTGTCACAGCACTTGGGAGGTGGAGGAAGAAGTGGCAGGAATTTGAGTCCAGACTGAGACCTTGTCCATAAAACACAAGCTGAGTGGTGCAGGTCATGAAATTATTAAAGTTCATGGCATTGATGACAAATAAATAGTGACTGATCTTATGACAGAATGGAAGCTAATTAACTAGAACTCATTATTTTCAAATACTTTCAGTATTAATTGAATTCTTAATTACTTTGAAAATTATTTTAATTTACCACTCTCTAGAAATTAGTGGCATCAATAGTCACACATATCCATGTCGTAAATATGACATGTCTGAGTCATAGGCATGTTGTTATCACTTCAGAGCTTTAATGAACAAAGAAAACAGTCTTATAAATTTCTTTCTAATTATTTTTGTAAAATCTAATAAAATGAACTGGAGCCAAATACAGTGCTTTGGGATTTGCTGTTCGGAATTTATAACACCTTAAGGACATCTTTGGAGCGTCTTCCACCTGTTTACCCTTTACCTGCTACTTCTCACCTTGCTTGGCATATATAGGTTCCTGCTGGTTCAAATGATTTCACCAAGATGTCACCGTCACTTGTTTATTTTTTATGTCATCCTCAAGCTTACCATCTAAAGATTCAGGTTCAGTTTGCTGTCAGATGTCAGTGTAGCTGCCGTGATCAGTCTCTAACGTTCCTCTACTTGCTTTATCCTGAACAGGTGTGTCAAGGATGCCACAACGCCATTGACCCGGAAGTACAGAGAGTGACCTACAATAACTTCAGCTGGCACGCATCCACAGAATGTTTCCTATGTTCCTGCTGCAGCAAGTGTCTCATCGGGCAGAAGTTTATGCCTGTAGAAGGGATGGTTTTCTGTTCCATGGAGTGTAAGAAGCTGATGTCCTAGGGTAACACCAAGCAGTATTGAGCCACAGCTGTCCAAAGTTGCCTGCATTTCATGATAAAATGCAGTTTGGAAACAATAATAATAAAAGGAAAAAAAAAAACTATATAGCAAATCAGAGGATTTTGTCCAATATTTTTTTTTTATTTTTTGTTAACCTTATGAATTTCCAGTTTAAATTTTAAATTACTGCTTTAAGCAAATGATTCTAAGAAGAGATAAAACAGTAAGAATTGTAGCTTTCATTTCCACACATGAAATCACTGAGTTGGAAACTTGAATTTAATCAGTCTTTGTAACTGTATACCCCTAGTGCCAACACACACACACACACTTAGTGTCCTGAGAGAGATGAACATTTTGACACCTCTGCTTTGATACACATGAAAAATATAAAAGGAAATTAGACATTCCCTGATGCAGCCCTCAGCACTTAGCCTGTCTCATTGAACTGTATGATGATGCTCGAATGCCTAAAAGCCTTTGCATCTCCTTCTTGAGGCAGAGGGGACTCTTTCTTATGTATTTACTTTTACCTCTACGAGTTCTCCTCTGTCATCTAGTTACCTCCATCTGTGGCCTTCAATATTTTATATGTATGTGGTAGAACAATATGTGCACTTTGCTCTTAGAGATTTTTTTTTGTCCAGAACATAAAACCAAGCTACTCATTAAGTTTTTTTTTTTTAAATCAAAAGACAATGTACAGATTTCATACCCGGGGAATTATAACTTGTGCCAATATCACCAGCCTACCATGCTTTGGCTTAATTTTTTGTGTGATTTCTCTGTCTTATCTGATGGAAACTCTCTTGTGATACCTCTAAGCTTTCTGTAGACGCTGTTTTCTTGCCTGTACACTCCCATCATTGAATGTTTTTAATGTTTTCCCCTTGTATGCTTTAATACATGACTATGCACTATAAATATTAAATGGAATGACTATTATATATCGTATCAGAATAAAGTCTTTCACTTCAGTAGCTGTCTTTTTTCCACATCCTCTTTGCCGTTATATATTTAGTACAGCAGGGGGCGACGTTTCCAAGAGTAAAAACAACCCTGAGGAAAGTAAAGGCCAGTTCTGACAGGACAGAACAGACAGGGATTTGTGGGTGCAGAGAATGAGTGATTTTCAGGAAGCCTTAAATCAGGACTTGCTGGTCATCGTAAATCTTAGGCCATGCAGGAGTTTTTATTAAAGGTGACATTATTTTAGTTAAACTTTAGAAAAAGAATCAAGTGTTGTATTTCTACTTGTTCTGAGGACATTTTCTTTTTTTTAGATGGGGGTCTCACTACATAGTCCCTCCATCTGCCTCAGACTCTCAATTCACCTGCATTAGCATTAGCGTGTCCCCCCCCAGTATTAAGATTTCAAGTGTGCTCCATTATGCCTAGCTGTAAATATAATCTTATAATTCCCAAGGGATTTTTTTTTCTAGATTATTAGCAGACTTTGTGCGTGTATGTGTATTTTCCCCTCAGTCTGAAACTGGCTTTTTCTTGTTTTGAGAAAGGGTCTCATGTACCTTAGGATGACTTCAAAGTCACTATGTAGCCAACGATGATCTTGAATTCTGATCTTCTTGCCTCTTTCTCTTAAAACAGTTTCTGGGGGCTTTATTTTTGGCTCAACAGACCCTTCCCAAATCTGCCCTGCTGCCTCTATGCCTCCAGCTAAGGCAGAGTAAGTCTGGCACTACGCATGCCATTCACTAATATAATGAATACCTGTATTTTTAATGGAACAAAGGAAGCATAAGGTTGGCATGGACCCATTGGACTGGCTCTTCCCCTAAATAACAAGGTCATGGGCTCCTTGGCTAAGAGGTTATCAAGGTGTCTGGACCTTCTTGTTATTTGGTGCCCTCGTTGCCCAGAGCAAATTCTGTGGTTACAGGTTACAATCCCTTACTGAGGGAAACAAAGGCAGGAACCCAGAGTCAGGGACTGAAGCAGACTTCAGAGCGATGCTTCCTACCAGGTTGTTCTCTGCGGCTTTCTCGGTTAGCTTTTGTACCCAGCTCAGACACACTTGCCTAGAAATAACACTTCCCATAGTGAGCTGGACCCCACTCCATCAATCAGAAATCAAGAAAATCACACACACAAAATAGGAATGATAAAATGGCTCAGAGATGCCCACTGACCAGTTCCATGGAGACAAACCTTTCAGTTGTTACTACTTCTAAGTGACTGAGAAATAGCTATTCAAAATACTTTATCTTATAAGAAAGTAAGATGCTAATTCTATGAGATTACTTCTCCTCTAGCACCCAGAATATGGCTTCCTGTTACACAGCCATTTCCTCTGAATAGAAACATTCCCTTAAGGAAGGAGGGAAAGACCCTTATGATTCAAGAAGTAAACAAATTTTACAAGTCTGAGAAAGTTTAAAAAAACGAAATTTACCAATCCTGTCAGGGCTTGTGACCCACCGATTGAGAACCACAAGCCCTGGCAGGATTGGTGTCTGCACAAGATTGGTATCAGACATAGAACTTATATTTTTTTTTTTCTGATATAACATGAATTTAACAACCAGATCTCTGCAGTTAACAGTAGGAAAATTCTCAGTAGAAGAGAGCATAGAACCATTGCTGGTACTTAGGGCAAGACTAGAGATGTCCTCATCCATCACAGAAGCCACATGACAGTGACCTTTGCTTTCCTATCCCCTAAACAGCAATGGGAAATGAAGAGTAGAGGGCTTAATGAGGAGGGAGCAAGGAGAAAATTCTTGCGATCCAGGAAATTCAAAAGAAGATACTGAAACAGAGTCAGCATCAGTTTCCGAAGGATATCAAGTGATATTCTTAGTATTCTCCCTGGAGGCTCAGACCACCCAAAAGTGGTTGATCACAAACTCCTTCATGGAGTCCACATACATGCATAACCTTTGATAAAGTTACAATTCCAAGAAATTGATGGAATTTTGTTAGTCAGTGCCCACTTAAGACATCCAAGTTGGTCTAGTGGCATGTTGTCCTTCATAGTTGTGATGTCATTTTTATCTTTTATTGTTTTTCTAGATAAGAATTTATTTATCTATATGCAGATCTGTATATGTTTCTGCATGCCAGAAGAGGTACCAGGTCTCTTTATAGATGGTTGTGAGCCACCATGTGGCTTCTGGGAACTGAACTCAGGACCTCGGGAATAGCTGCTGGTGTTCCTAACCTCTGAGCCATCTCTCCAGCCCTCTTTTATGGTTTTTCAAGGCAGGGTTTCTCTGTGTAACAGCCCTACCTATCCTGGAACTAGTTTTGTAGACTGGGCTGAACTCAAACTCAGAGAGATACACCTGCCTCTGCCTCTCGGGTGTTAGAATTAAAGGCTTGCACCAACCACCACCTGATTTTTCAACAAAAGATTACAGATTGCTTTTTCCTTAATAAGCTCTAGCTGAACCACGGTGACTGAAGTCTCTAAGCATAAATTTCCAAATTGACTCAAGTGTTTCAGATGAATTTCACCCAAGGCATGAGATTCAGTATTGAGTCATTCTTAAGCAATTTGTAACATGTAGTGTTTGAGCTCTTCCAACTTCACCATGGTTACCAAAGACACCACCACCCAAGAACAGTTCTAAGCCCTGGTTTCAAAATGCCCTGGCATATCTTAACTTGTCTTCTGAGTTTGTTCTTAACTCCTTAGAAAACGTACAACTGTCCCTGGTTCCATTTAAAAAAAAAAAATAATAACTTGGTAGTCATTTCTTATCTGCTACCCTTTCCCTGTCCTGATCACTGCTGACCCAAGTGTTCAATGTTAATTCTTGACTTTACTAAATGCTCATGTATATGAAAAACACCTATTTCCCTGGGTTATATAAATAGGGGTTTTAGCATATAATCTGACAGGCATTCTGGTTTGATTAATAGAGTTTTTTCTCATATATTTACCAGATGCTTAAATATCTGTGGATAATTATTCTGTCCTTTCATGGGGAGCAAGTCATTGTAGCTTTTATTTAATCTGATAATATATTTTGAAACACTCAAAACAAAATGACATTAACCTTTATACTTGTTTTGAATGGCATTTTAAATGACATTTATAAAGGCTGCTATTGATTTTTTTCTCAATGCTACATTTCCCCATGATATCTTGACCTTCATCCAATAACAAAAGCACCTTGTGCTCAGTTAGCATTGCTAGAGTCAGCACTAGTGCATGTAGACATATTGGAGTCAATTCTCCATAAATACCATCTGACCAAGAACTGGGATGACAAGTTATAATCCAAAAGGTATCTGGGTTTAGGAGTTGTAACAGACACCTGGAAGAAAACCCATTGAACCCCATCTACAATTATAGCTGGATAGGACTGGAGACAGGAGTATTGGATTTTAGGAAAACACACACCTCTCCCACCCCCCAAAATAGGCAGAAGTATTGTTTGAACACCCATGTGTATGTTGAGGTGATTACATAATGAAACAAACAAACAAACAAAAAACAAGAAAGAATAAGCCAGGAACTAATGTTACCAAAAAATATAAAGGAATGTTTTGGAATTTGGTAGAAAATGGAAACATGTATGAGAGCAACCACTTCTCTCGATATGGGATCTTTATCACACAATCTAGCTTGATGAAGAGTTTTTTTTTCTCTCTCTCTCTCTCTCTCTCTCACGTACTCATAAAATGCTTAAATAGCTTTCTCTAATTAGTTCGCCTTTTTACATGGAGCATATCATTGGAGTTTCTATTTAGCACATTTTTTTTTTCTTCAGACAGTTTCTCTGTGTAGCCTGGCTACCCTGGAACTCACTCTGTAGACCATACTGGCCTTGAGTTCACTGAGATCCACCTGTGCCTGTCTGGTACAGGGATTCAAGGCATGCACCACCACTGCTGGACAGCAATAATTAATTTTTAAACATTCAAAATAAAGTGGAATTGAATGATTAGAGAAAATAGGTGTTAAAGCTGTGGCGCTGTATCACACTTGCAAAGACTGTGACTGTCAAAAACCAAGAGAATGCACCTACCTACCACCTCCCTCCCTCCCTACCCCCTCCTTCCATATCACCTATACCTCCTTACACCGACCTACCTACCTCCCTACCAACCTACCTACCTACCACCTCACAGGCACTGCAACTGACCTGCCTACATGGCAGGAAAAAAAAAATCTCTGCTTGAAAGTGCCATAAAAGTAAAATTAAAATGTAAAACATAGAGGCATTGAGATCAAATTGGGAGTCCATTTCAGCTGTCAACTGATGAGGTTTTGAGTAGAAGGTGGTCTCCAGTTCACAGCAAGCAGAGTTTAGAATTCATGAGGAAAGAGTTCAGGAAGGGAGAGGGTCGGATGAGGAGACTAACAAAGCAGAATGGGTGTCTGCTTTCCAAATGAGCCTGATAGCGCTGGACACCTGAGGTACAAAGGGCTAGAGGTTTGCTGCACTTCTCCCCAGTGGTTTCCTGGAGAAAGGTGAGTAATCAGGAATGCCTTGGGCAATGACTGAAAAACACTTGAGTCATCTGTGAGCCGCAGCTAACCAGATTTGGCTGGAACAAGCTTGAGTCAAACTGTCCACTCTGCTGTTGGACACGTTGCCTTCCATCCTAGGATTTGTCACTCTTTACTACCTGACAGCAGCGTATGTGATGGGGATGAGAGAGGAAGTGAATGTTCACACTCTAGACACAAGGAAAAATTGTTCCCAGAATTCCCAGCAGGCTTACCTACCTCTCTGTTTCACTGGTTCTGAATAAGTCACATGTTTATCCCATCAGAGGATAAATAAATAGAGCATCTAGGACTAACTTAGACTGTCCCGATTTATACCCCGAGAGCTAAGTAGCTCCATAATCAACCAAAACAAAAGTACTTTCCTGGACCAGGAAGAGTAGAAAAGCCTGTTGTATCTCTTTAAATATTTTTCTTTAACATTTTTTTTGAAATTTATTATTTCTTTGGGAATTTCACACCATGTACCCCAATCTTACCCATTTCCCAGTCTTTCCATATCTGGCTTCCACCCTTGTAACCTCTTCTCCCCCTCCCCTACCCCGCAAAACTAAGCAAAAATAAATACATAAATAAAAATTGATATTGAAAATGTACATCTCACCGACCCCTGTGAGCCTCAAGCTGCTTCTCTATCCGTCCCTATAGCCTTCTCTATCCGTCCCTCATAGCCTTCTCTCATAATAGTCACGGCTGTGGCCTGTACCACTCTGTACACCACCACCTTTCCCACCTCTCCATCACATACTCATTTGTCTAGTGGCATTCAGTACTACGGTGTGGGTGTGTCACCACACAGTATACTCTTTAACCCAGGCAGCTTTCCCGGCAACAAATCATCACAATGGTTCAGGGCCTCTAGCTTTTGCTACACCATCTGAACTTGACCCTCACCAAGTTTCCTCTAAGGCTCCTCTCTTGTATATCCTGCAGTTGTCCTCAAATCATGGAGATCCGGTAGTTATGGCTCCACAGGGCCGGCCCCTTCATGGTGCTCCAGCAGCTCATAGTTGGGGTAGGTGTTGGGTGTCCCTACTCAAGACCCTGAATTTGGGCCTGGGTGATTTGGAAGTTTGCCAGCCCAATCTCAGCTAGGTCTCCCCTCCCTCTGTGCAGCAGCAGGCAAGGAGCAGATAAGATCATACCTCACCTACAGGGCCAGATACTCAAGGTCATTGGTGGATCGAATTCACTAATAGATTATTCTCTGGACTTCCTGTGCCCACATTTCATTTTTGATCTAATTCAATGGTTCTTTAACTGGAGTATGAATCAGAACCACCTGGAGGATTTCTAAAATATAACTAACTGGATCCCATTTCTCAGACTTTCTGATTCAGTAATTCTTGCATACGGTCCAAGGATTCACATCCTAACAAGTTTCTGGGAAAAGCTAGTGCTGGCGATGTGACCGGCCAGTTTAGGAGCTCTTGTTCTCATCTAATCTTTGTTATTTAGCCGAAGGACAGGAAGGGCATTTCTATACCCCTGCTTAGAACAACAAGCGTGACCCAGCCTCTTCCAACCCTTCCATACATACATATTGTCATCTACATTCCTGAATACTTACATCACTCATATCTTGGCACTTTTGAAATGTTAATCTATGACACTTCTTCAGCCACCAAGGTTAAGACTGCTGTTATATGATCACAAAGATCTTGACCTACACCAAGAGTTTTGTTTGTTTTTATGTCATGGCCCCACTTAAGCACAAAGATATAAATCAGGTTTTCAAACGGAGTAGCAATCGACTGGTATCCTCAGCAGAAAAAGAAGTGATTGACTTTGATGTCTGTCAATACTTGGCATGTGATGGTAGTCTTAATGAACAATTTACATTATTTCTTAGAGTTTTAAAGCCAAATTTTAAAATGAACTGCTTCCGTCTAACTGTAAATGATGAACTCCAAGAATGAGACTTTCAAAGTCATTCTTAGAAAGTTAGTGAGTACTGACAGCTATGTCTAGAAAACTCATACAGCACAGTTACACACACACACACACCTCTCTTTTCAATCTAAATTCTGCTACTGGGTGTAAAATAGGGACAGAGAAGAGGAAAGCTGGCAGACAACACAGAATTGATGCATAATCTGGGACTTTTCTCTTAATGAGGTTTCCATGTTCTGTTCTATATTCACCAAAGGACCCTGCACTCAGAATTTGCCACTGTCACAACATACCCTTTGTGATTTTGGTAGTGTTGTCTTTATTTCTTATGATTAGGATATTTTTACACACATACATTACTGTACTTTGTTTATTTTTGCCCACATCTCTTTCTTGCCTTACTAGTCCTTTCTCCCTTCTGCATATATATATATGCATACACACACACATGTATATATATACGCTGTTACTAAATGTAGATGTTTTCATATGCTTGAAAATGTGAGCTATTTTGTCGTTCTTTCCCCCATTTCCTCTTTTGTCTTATTTTCTCTTTCTTTAAGCCTTTTCTTTGTCCCTCTCATCTTCCTGTTCCAGCTCTCTCTATTTCTCTCTCACCCACTCTCTCTAACACACACTAATACAAATGCATGTGTGTGTACATTCCATATTTAAGAATAATAACATTTATATTCCTGACTATATTTACTTAACATGATGATCTCCAGTCTTACCTATTTTTCCACAAATAACATAATTTAACTCCTGAGGTTGCATGAAAGTATCATCACCCCTCAAAAAAAATTAAGCGGTATTCTTCTGAATGGGAGTGCAAGGCAGCAGCCAGGCTGTCCCTGAAGCTGCTTCTTTGCAGGATGTACATCCCTGGAGGATACAATTTAGTATTTCGTGGAAGGCTGAAGACGACCCTCTTTCTTATAAATGAAACTATCAGTTGGGCATTCAGATAATTTCTTTTTTCAGCCAGCTCTCCAAGCATTCTTAGAAGACTTATAAATTAGTTGTTGATGATGATGACGATTTGTCCCGCGCCTTCTTTGCCCGCAAACAAGACGCAGTACAACAGGATCCTTCTGCAGCAGGTTTATTGAAGCTTCACACACTAGGGCAAAGAACGGAAGACCCCGAGCCTCCCAGGCAAGCCGCTTTTATAGGCAACATTGTTTATCTCTGACGTGGGCCTTTCCCATTGGTCAGCACACCCTCACCCGATATGATGTATCTGTTGGGGGCCAGGCTTCTTGCTGGAAAATTACAAGGTGTCATGCGCAGTGACTTGTTTACTAAGGAGCTTCCTTAAACCGCTTAGTCATAGGCCCGATACAAGCGCCATCTTTAGGGTGCGGCTGGCTCCCTACATCTCCCCCTTTTCTTTTATTTAAAATGAGGGAGGCTATCCAGTGGATGGAAACAGAGGTTTGTCCTCCCAAAACTTCTGGGAACTATGTACAAAGGAGACGTTCCTGATGCGTCCACCAGGTACACCTCCCGACCAGCCCGGCACCTTTGTGGGAGATGGGATTTGTGTGCCTTGCCCATATGCAGACAAACATGTTCCATGGATCCCCTCAAACTCTAAGGTGGAACCATTGCAGTGCTTAGCCTTACAATCTACATGGAAACTATAACAGGTATGCTCTAATGAGGTGCAATGGCAATTAAGCCTCTCAGTGCAAGAGCCATACCTATACAGTATACACAATCAACCCTGCTCAATTCCAAGCAATAGGCCAAAGCCTGCCCAAACTTCCTCACCAATCAGGGAGAGGCATACCTTCCGCAAGGTTAGGTGACCACAATCAGTCAAGCTTAAAATTTTTGCTCATTTAGAGCTGCCAGCCAAATCGTAGGGGATTGTCCATCTTCAATAGCCATTAAGGCTTGGGTCAAAATTGTCCTTTCTCTCTTTCTGGACGCTCGCATCTGGCAAATCAGCCAAAGACTGCCTCCGAATCCCACGACCATGAGGATCCCAAGGGTTCCCATGCCAGCCCATTCTTTCAGGTACGAGACGGCTGAGGAAATCCATGTGGAAAGGCCCTCTGTTAAGGACAGGTCCAGACGGGTGGAATTAATCTGAACGATGGCAACGCGGAGCTCTCTCGTAGCGTCTGCTCAAACTCTGAAGACCAGTTCTGTAAGATAAACTGAGAAAGGCTTTTCGACAAGTTAGCTGCCCTAGAAAATTTTTCATACTGAATGGAGGTAACACAAAGTCCAGGAAGCTTTTGTTCACATCCCAGTTGGGCCATTTGCCATAAAATGTCTAATTGTTTTTGTACCAAATCAATACGCTGGTTAACCAGCATAAGTCCTCCTTGAATTTGGGTATTAGCGGATGCTTGCCTATCTAGGGCCATGGTTATGGAGGCCGATAAATTATTAACAGCCCGAGCAGTTTGTACGGTGTTGGAAAGGGCGAGGGCTGAAGCGGTTGCTGTGGCCCCTACAGCCGTGACTGTAACAATCCCAACAATTATAGCAGAAATGCCAAAATCTCTTTTAGGTCGAAACAAACTCATGCTGCTAGGAGCCTCAACCGGCACAGGCACAAATCGTGGCATGCGAGTCATCATCGCAAAGGAATATTTCTGAGCATCCCAACAAAGGGTATAAAAGCAGGTGCTCTGGGCACACTCTAAAACATCTTTATCTATAGAAACATTACTTACAATCCAAATAAAGGGTGGCCACACACACACGGGGGCAGCCGATATTGCTTGTTCAAAGACAAGTTGCTCTATAAAAGGAGCGACGGAGTCAGGGTCTCCAAAGATCCTTCTTGCTGCCTCCGTCATGCGTGCCACAAAGTCTGCAAATGGTTCATTTAGTCCCTGGATAATCTTAGTAAGCTGATTGCTACCCTCTCCTTTTTTAGAGAGTGCTTTCCAAGCACGAATGGCCATGGCTGAAATTTGAGGGTAAATCCCCCAAGGAAATTGGGTCTGCTGTGTAGCATACTGTCCTTGTCCAGTCAGCATCTCAAAGGTCCATTCCCTCTGTTCAGGGGTTATGGCCGCAGCATTTACTCTAGCCTGTTCTTGAGCTATCTCATGCCATAGAGCCTTCCACTCTAGATACTGACCCATGCTTGACAGGGAAGCTTTAGCCACCATCTGCCAGTCTGATGGAGTCAGGTTCCATAAGGCAAGCCGATCAAGTTGTGTAACAGTGAAGTTGGCATTTACACCAAACTTGCAAACAGATTCTGCAAGCTCTTTAATCTGACTAAATTCTATTGGGGCATAAACCCGATCATTATTTTGGCCCTCATATACCGGAAATGCTAAACTAAGTTGTTGCCTCGTGGCCTCCAGTAGGAAAGAAAAATTTGTAGCACCGCTCACACCATAAGGAGGAGGAGCTGTAGGCGGAGGTCTGTGCACTCGCTGGCTTTTTGCCTTGTGCCTGTTCTTTCTGATTTGGTTACGAGGAGGATCATCAGGGGAGTATCTCTCTGCCTCATATTTGGCTGCCTCCTCTTTCAAATCAAATTCATCTCCTGGGTCTAGTGGGTCTTCCTCATCTACATGGCTGGATTTAGAGGAAGAAATGGAAGATTCTATTTCATCCCTGATCTCTAAATTAGCCAATTCTTTCCAGGGGAAGGTAAGTTTGGTCTCTTTTCTTCTTCTAACCTCTGAATTTTTCTCTGAATTTTTCTCATAATTTTTCTCAAAACTTTTCTCCCCCATACCAGTACTGGGGGGTCCTTTTTCCTTTTTCTCCCCCATACCGGTACCGGGGGGGTCCTTTTTCCTTATGTACAGTTTCCTTGGGGCGTGCTCCCAATCTCTCATCCCGCTCGGTTTCTGATAGGCTATCCTGAACCTCTCTCAACATTATCTGTCCCTCCATGACCACTGGCAAGCAGGACTCATCCTTTAAACAATTCTTGATCATCTTCCATATAGCTTTGGTGCCCATCCTTAAATCCGAGATCATCGACTGCGAAGTACCCATGATACCGTTAGCAGCGCGGCTTATCCGCATCCGGCTTATCCGCAAAACGAAACCAAAGAGCGCTGCCGCTTACCTACGTCGGTCTTAGGCACTCAGCACCGAAATCAATGAAAAAGAAAGGCAACCACAAGAAAGATGATCAGGGTGACTAGAACCAAACCTAATCCTGCCAAAACCTTCTGCCAGTAAGCACTAAAAACCAAACCTCAGTCAGGGACCATACCTCTCCGAGCAAACACTCTGCAGTTCTGAATCCTCCTCGTCACCGAGGGGTCTCCGCTGGTGCAGCTGATGTTGTCTTTCCCGGGTTTCGGCACCACTTGTCCCGCGCCTTCTTTGCCCGCAAACAAGACGCAGTACAACAGGATCCTTCTGCAGCAGGTTTATTGAAGCTTCACACACTAGGGCAAAGAACGGAAGACCCCGAGCCTCCCAGGCAAGCCGCTTTTATAGGCAACATTGTTTATCTCTGACGTGGGCCTTTCCCATTGGTCAGCACACCCTCACCCGATATGATGTATCTGTTGGGGGCCAGGCTTCTTGCTGGAAAATTACAAGGTGTCATGCGCAGTGACTTGTTTACTAAGGAGCTTCCTTAAACCGCTTAGTCATAGGCCCGATACAAGCGCCATCTTTAGGGTGCGGCTGGCTCCCTACAACGATTTTTTGTTTTTACATCTCAACCAAAGATTCTCGTTCCTCCCCCTCCCATCCACTCCTCGTCTGCTTCTCTTCAGATACAGGCAGGCCTTCCATGGATATCAGCCAACCACGGCATATCAAACTGCAGTGCGATTACTCACCTCCTCTTCTATTAAGGCTGAATGAGATTACCCAGTAGGAGGAAAGAGTCTCAAAAGCAAGCAACATAGTCAGAGACAGCCCATGTTCCCACGGTTGGGAATCCCACAGGAAGACCAAGCTACATGACTATAACACATACACAGAGGGCCTAGGTCAGGCCCATGCAGACTCCCTGGTTGTTGGTTCAGTCTCTGTGAGCCTCTGTGAGCCCAGGCTAGTTGATTCTGTGGGTTTTCTTATGGTGTGTGCTTGACCATTTGACTCCTTAACTTCTTTCTCTCTCTCTCTTCCAAAGTATTCCCTGAGCGCCACCTAATGTTCGTCTGTGGGTCTCTGCATCTGTTTCTAGAAGTTGGTAGATGAAGCCTCTTTGATGACAATTGGGCTAGGCAATTATACTGTATACTCATAGAATCTATGAGTATAGCAGAATATCATTAGGAATCATTTAATTGACTTTTTTTTTTTTGCCAGTCTTCATTGGTTCTATCCTAGGCCTCTGGAGTATCCCATCTAGGGGTCCTAGCCCTCAGGTATGAACTCCCTCTTGGGATGTGGGTCTCCAGCTGGGCCAGTCATTAACTGGTCACTCTCACAATTTCTGCGCCATCTTTACCCCAGCACATCTTATAGGCAGGATAAATTGTAGGTGGAAGGGTTTGTGGCTCAATTGGTGTCCCAGTCCCTCCCCTGGAAGTTTTTCCTGTCTACAGGAGATGGCCAGGTCAGCCTCTATATCTCCTATTGCTAAGAGTATTAGTTAGGGTCACCCTCATAGAATCCTGGGAGTTTCCATTGCACTAGCTTTCTAGCTTCTTCCAGAGATGCCCCAAGATTCCAGTTGTCTCTCCCAGTCCTTTCTCCCTCCACCCTCTCCACACCTAACCTCTTTTGTTCTCATTCTTACGTCATTCCATTTCAGACCTACACACTCCCCATGCACTGGCAATGTCCAGTCTATTACCCTTCCCAGTAAGATTCATGTACCCTCCTACCTGAGCCATCTTCATCACCTAGCATCTCTGGGTCTGTGAATTGTACATGATTCTCTTTTACAGTTAATATCCACTTACGAGAAAGTACATACCACATTTGTCATTCTAGATCTGAGTTGCCTCACTCAGGATTATCTTTTCTGGTTCCATCTATTTCACAGCAAATTTCACTATGTAATTGCTTTTAGCAGTTGAGTAATATTCGATTGCGTAAATGCACTACATTTCCTTTATCCACTCTTTAGTTGAGGGACATCTAGGCTGTCCTCAGTTTCTGGTTATTATGGATGTACTTGTTGGTTTTGTGTGTCAACCTGGCACAAGCTAGAGTCATCAGAGAGTAAAGAACCAGGGTTGAGAAAATGCCTCTGTGAGATCCATCAGTAAGGTATTTTCTTATTAGAGATCAATGGGGGAGGTCCCAGCTGTTGTGGGTGGTACCATCCCTTGGATGATTGTCCTGGGTTTTATAAGAAAGCAGGCTGAGCAAGTTAGGGGAAGCAAGCTAGTAAGCAGCACCCCTCCATGGCCCTGCATCAGCTTGGTTCCTGCCATGTTTGAATTTTTGTTCTTGACTTTTCTCAGTGATGAACAGCAGTATGTAAGTGTAAGCCGAATAGACCCTTTTATCCCTAACTTGCCATCATGATGTTTTGCTACAACAACTGAAGCCATAAGAAAAATTGGTACCAGAAGTTGGGTATTGCTGTGACAGGTCTGACCATGTGTTTTTTAAGGAATTTGGATTTGGGGAGTTTGGGTTAGAAAAGCCGTAGAATGCTTTAAACACTGCCTAATTGGAATACCAGTATCGCCATGAAAGGCAGCGGTGCTAAGGGTGATTTAAGGGGGAAGTGGTGGTTCAAGAGGTTTTAGAGGAGAAGAATTTTAGTATGTGGCCTAGAAATCATTCCTGTGATATTTTGGTGAAGAATGTGGGTAACTTTTTACCCTTGTCTGGAAAGCATGCCTGAGGCTAAAATGAAGAGTTTTGGATTAACTTCCTTGGCAGAGGAAATCTCAGAATGGCCTGGTGTAGATTCTGTTGTGTGGTTACTAGTGCTAACTCTAATGAAGATATATAAAAAAAAGAAGCAAGATGAGCAAGAAAACAAATATTTGAGGAGAAAAAGAGCTCCATAGAGTGGGATGGAGCTAATCCTGCGTCCAAGGAGATAAACAGATTAAGAAATGGAATAAAGGGAGTGGTGACCTCATGGCAAGTTCCCACCCCGCTATGTTCCAGCTTGTAAAAAGGAACTAAAGAAAAGCTTAGAGCCTGATGTGGTAGTACAGGCCTTTAGACCCATTACTTAGAAGGTAGAGACTAGTGGACCTCTGAATTTGAGGCCATTCATGGCTACAAATCCAATTTCAGGGCAGACAATCTTAGGCGTCAAGGTGGAAAACAGAAAACTCGGGAAAATGTAGTTGAATAAAGGGACCATGTTCTAGCCCCAACAAGCAGCAGAACTTGGTAACTTTCACCATGTGGTTCTGACTTTACATTTGAGGAAGAAAAGGGGGTTATGGAATTTGCCCCTGTGGTTAAGTAAAGCCAACTGAGGCCAGGCATTAGTCAAGGGTGTCCCTAAATGGGCACCTAGAGAGACCATTGTGTGAAGCTATGAAGGTAAAGCCTGCCTAGATTGCTGTGGGGACCCCAAGATACCAGAGTCATATGATACCTGACTGAGGAAATCTGCTAATGGAGTGGAACCAGCCCAAGAGAAAGAAATATGTTGGAATCAACAAAGCTGAAAGGAGTTGAAGTTTTGCATCAGACATGGAGGTACAGAATTTTAAGTTTGCCTACCAGGTTGTCAGTCTTGCCTTGGCTCATTATTTCTTTGCTATGATCCTTTCCCTTTTCAAACATTTTGGAATGGTAATGTATGTTCTGTGCCATTATATGTTGAAAATATGTGATTTTACATATATATCTGTATTACAAATGATTACAGTTAGAAGACTGCATGAATCTCAGAAGAGATTTTGAACTTTGGATTTTTAAAAATTGATGAGACTGTGGTAGCCTATGGAACTTTTGAAGTTGGACTGAATGTGTTTTTGTATTATGACATAGCTACAAGAGTTTGGGGACTAGAAAGGGGAATGTGGTAGGTTAAAAGAAAATGGTTCCCAAAGGGAGTGGTACTATTAGGAGGTGTGGCTTTGTTGAAGTGAGTGTGGCCTATTGGTGGAAGTATATCACTGCGGAGGTGGGCTTTGAGGTCTTATATGCTCAAGACATATCAAGTGTCTCAGACCACTTCCTGTTGTCTGCAAGATGTAGCACTCTCAGTTACTTCTCCAGCGCCACGTCAGCCTGCACACTACCATGTTCCAGTATGATGAGAGTGTCCTCAACCTCTGAACTATAAGTGAGACACCTCAATTAAATGTTTTCCTTATTATAATTGTCATGGTCATGGTGTCTCTTCACAGTAATAGAAACCCTAACAAGACAGAAATTGGTACCAATGTAGTACCAGACAGACCTGACCATGTTTGTGGGGAGGATTGTGGAAAGAATTTGGAACTCTGGGCTAGAAGAACCATTGAGTATCAAGAGCTCTGTGGAATGTTCTGAGGGAGCTTGGAAGATAAGAATGTTGAGAGCAGTGCAGAAGGTGGAGGCCTGGCTTGGCAAGTTTCAGAGAAAAGTTTAAAGAATCTATCAGGGACATTTTGAAATTTAGAATTAAGATCCTGTGGTTATAGTTAGCTGGGACTAAAGAATCAGCTGAGCAGTGATTAACAGGATTTCAAAACTATTAAAGCAAAATTTTGCTTTGCTGAAATATTTGATACTGATTAGCTGGACCTAAGAAATTAGCAGTGATTAAGAAGAGACCAACACCATTGAGGTGAAATCATCTGGGAAGTGTTTCCTGAGAGCACAGAGAAAATATGTCCACAGACGGCCAAGATTGTATCTTGTGCTGGCAGCTGAACTTGGTAATTAACGTGTAAGAGTCATCCAGCGGGGACTGGTTTTGAAAGCACAAAGGGGTCATAGAGAGCAGCTGAGGCTTAGACTGTGGAAGGCCAGGAGAGACCATTGGTAAAGGTAGTAGAAGGCCCAGGATTGACGGGGTCATGCTAAGAAGATGAGGCCTGGCACTGTGAGAGTCTATGAGAGGCTACTGGTGGAAGTGCAGCCCAGGCAGAGCAGAAGACCAGCGTGTTTGGGAGATGTCAGTACCATGGTATGACCACCAAGAACAGCAGCAACCGAGTAGAGCCTGCCTGAGCTTAGAAGACAAGCTGTGTGTGCTATAGAGAACAGAGCTGGAGAAATGACCCAAGCCCTTTGGAAGAGTCCAGAAGATCACAAGTGAATCCTAGACACTGGCATGTTGAAATTTTGTTTTGCTTTGATTTAATTATGACTGTGCCCTGATTTTACCCTTTTGAAGTAAAAGTTTTTGTTTTTTTTTAACTAGAGCCTACGATTGAGAGAATTGAATTTTAAAAGTCTTCCAATTTTTAAAGAGATTGACTATTTTAAAGGGACTGAAGTTTTAATGTGTTTGAATTCATGAAGAATGTGGAACTTTTAAGATTACCTAAAATCTTATTAGATGAATAAGAAATAAGAGATTGTGTCTTAATAGTGATGTGTTTCTGTGTTGAGTTTACAAGGGGTCAGTAGTACTGGCTGATTTTGTGTGTCATGTTGACACAAGTGAGAATCATAGGAGAGGGTGGGCGCTCAGTTAAGAAAATGCCTTCATGAGATCCAGCTATAAGGTATTTTCTCAATTAGTGATCAAAAAGAGAGAGTCCAGCCCATTGTGGGCGGTGCCATTCCTTGGGTGGGAGTCCTTGGTTCTATGAAAAAGCAGGCTGAGCAAGCTGGGGAAGCAAGCTAGTCAGTGGCATCCCTCCATGGCCTCTGCATCAGCTCCTGCCTCCAGGTTCCTGCCTTGCTTGCATTTTTGTCCTGGACTTCCTTCAGTGATGAACAGCAGTTTGGAAGTTTTCTCCCCAATTTGCCTTTTGTTTATGGTGTTTTGTCTCAGCAATAGAAACCTAAGTAAGACAATGGATTAAGCTGCTAGAAACACAGCTGAGCAAGTGTCCGTGTGGTGTGATAGAGCATCCTTTGGGTATATGCCCAGGTCTGATAGAGCTGGGTTGAGTCTTGATGTAGATCAATTCCCAGTTTTCTGAGAAACTGCCATATCGACTTGCAAAGTGGCTGCACATGTGTGCACTCCCACCAGCGATGGAGAAGCGTTCATTTTGCTCCACATCTTTGTCAGTCTGAGTCTGAATTGTCACTTGTGTTTTTGATCTTATTCATTCTGACAGGTGTGAGATGAAATCTCAAAGTCATTTTGATTTACATTTCCCTGATGGCTAAAGATGATGAACGTCTTCTTAAAGTGTTTCTTGGCCATTCGTTTAAGATTCCTCTGTTAAGAATTCTGTTTAGATCTGTGCTCTATTTATTTTCATGTCTAGTTTCTTGACTTCTTTATATATTTTTGGATATTATTAATCTGTCAGATATGGGCTTACTTACAATCTTTTCCCATTCTGTGGGCTGACATTTTGTTCTTTTGATAGTGTCTATTGCCTTACAGAAACTTTTCGGTTTCATGAGGTCCCAGTTATTTTCAATCTGAGTGCATGACTGGTATTCTGTTCAGGAAGTTGTCTCCTGTGCCAATGTGTTCAAGGCTGCCCCCACTTTCTCTTCTTTCCGGTTCAGTGTATCTAGTTTTATGTTAAGATCTTTGATCCACTTTCTCTTGAATTTTGTGTAGGGTGATAGATATGGATTCATTTACATTCTTCTACATGCTTCTACATACATCCAATTGGACCAGCAACATTTATTCAAGATACTTTCTTTTTTCCATTGTATAATTTTGGCTTTTTTGTCAAAAATTAGGTTTCCATAGGTGTATGGATTTACATGTGGGTATTCAGTTTGATTCCGTTGATCAACCTGTCTGCTTTTAAGTCAATACCATTTGTTTTTATTACCATTGAAGTCAGGGATGGTGAGATGGTGAGACCTCCAGTTATTTTATTATACAAGACTATTTTAGCTATCCCAGAATTTTTGTTTTTCTATATGAAGTTGAGTGTTATTCTTTCAAGGCCTGTAAAAATTGTGATAAAATTTTAATGGGGATTGTATTGTGTTGTGTAATATTAGTTTAAGTGCTACATTTGTTTATGCCGTGGAATATTTGTTTAATGATGTAAAGATATGTTGCATTCCTCTATGTTGCGTTAGTTTAACTGTATGAAGCTGTGTTACGTTGCCTGTCTAAACACCTAATTAGTCTAATAAAGAGCTAAACAGCCAATAGATGAGAGGAGAAAAGTTAGATGGGGCTGGCAGGCGGAGGGAATAAATAGGAAGAAAAGTCTGGGAAGAGAAGTTCAGGGAGCAAAAGGATAACGAGGGCAGAACATCAGTGGCCAGCCAGCTCCACAGCCAGTCAGGGAAGAAGAAGTGAAGAAAGGCATATAGCAGAGAGAAAGGTGATTTCAGTTAAGGAAAGCTAGCTAGAAATAAGCCAAGCTAAGACTGGGTATTCATACATAAAAGTAAGTCTCCATGTAATTATTTGGAAGCTGGGTGTTGGGCTCTCTAAAAATATAAGAGTAAAACACGACCAACAACAGTATTGAATATGTAGAATGCTTTTGGTAAGATGTCCATTTTTACTGTTAATCCTACCAATCCATAAGCATGGGAGATCTTTCCATTTTCTGATCATTTTCTTTCTTCGAAGACTTGAAGTTCTTGTCATACAAGTCTTTCACTTGCTTTGTTAGAGTTACACCCAGATGTTTTATAGTATCTGCTGCTGTTGTAAAGGGTGATCTTTCCCTCATGTCTTTCTTAGCCCATTTATCACTTGTATGTGCGAGGGCTACTGATTTTTTTTAGTTAATTTTGTATCCAGCCCCTTTGCTGAGGGTGTTTCTCAACTCTAGGAGTTCTCTAGCAGAATTTTTAGGGTCACTTTGACTTTTTCTTTTCCAATTTGCATCCCCTTGATCTTCTTGAGGTGTCTTACTATTCTAGCTACAGCTCAGGTACGATATTGAACAGATATGGGGAGAATAGCCTTGTCTTGCTCCCGATTTTAGTGGAATAGCTTTAGGTTTCTCTTCATTTAATTTGATGTTGGCTATCAGCTTGCCACTAATTTTTTGTTGTTGTTGTTGAATTTGTCCCTTGTATCCCTAATTTCTCTAAACCTTTTATCATAAAGGGTGCTGGATTTTCTCAAAGGCTTTTTCAGCATCTAGTGAGATGATCTGGGGAGGGGGGGGATTTTATTTCAGATTATCTGTATATTAGGTTTCATTGACAGATGTGTAAACTGCACCGTGCCTGTATCTCCAAAATGAAGCTTACTTGCACATGGTTGATGACCTTTTTCATGTGTTCTTGGATTTGGTTTGCCAGTATTTTATTATTTACTCTATTATTTTTGCAGCAATGTTTATGAGGGAAATTGGTCTGTAATTCACTTTCTTTGTTGGGTGTTTGCGTGGTTTGGGTATCAGGGTAACTGTTACCTCATGAAAAAGAATTTGATAATATTCCTTCTGTTTCTATTTTGTAAAATAATTTGAGAAGTACTGGTGTTAGCTCTTTTTTTTTTTTTTTTTTTTTTTTTTTTTTTTTTTTTTTTTTTTTTTGAAACTCTGGTAGAATTTTATACAGAAACCACCTGGTCCTTGGCCTTTTTTGGTTGGGAGACTTCTAATTACTATTTATATTTTCTTGGAGGTTATAGGTATATTTAAATTGATCCTTTTAAAAACTTTGGTAAGTGTTATCTACCAGGAAATTGGTCCATTTCTTTTAGATTTAAAAAAAATATGGAATACTTTATGAATTTGCATGTCATCCTTAAACAGTGGCCATGCTGCATTATTTTAATTTTAGTGTATGTGCTACAGAAGTGAGCAAAAAACCTATATATTTTAACAAAGAGTAAATAAATAGCATTAGAGTGACCTTTGTATGTAATTCTGTGCACATTTGCCCATGTGTGTGTTTGTACACATGTGAGTACATGGGTACAGGTAGATGCATATTTCTGTACTTGTGTATGTGTTCATGCATGTGTGTATCTTTATCTATGCATACATGTGTGTACAAGTACCTGGGTGCATTCATTTGTATGTGTGTTTGTACTAGTGCCGATACAAGTGTGTGCGTGTGCCTGGGTACATTGGCGTGTGGGAGGGGGCAGAGAATCTGGAGCACAGTATATCCTGTGAAAGCAAATATGACCAAAACTTTTTATGAAAAAGTTTTCTTTAACTCTTTCTTTCCTTTCTGAAACTGCCTTAATGTTCTTTTGAACAGAAGTTTGTACATGACTTTAATCCTAGCACTCTGGCAGAAGACAGACAGAGTGCAGACAGAGACTGACAAATCTCTGTGTTTGAGGCCAGCCTGTCCTCAGAAGTTATAGACTATTCTTTAAGCTCAAGCCTCACAAGAAGGCTTTGAGGCAAGTCATTCCAATATATCCTTTCACAAGAAAGTAACTGGGGATAAAGGGATGATACCATTTGTCCACAGCCATGCTTGCAAACTAGACAGCTAGAATTGGGAATGCAGCAATTAGGCCCTGAAGCCTGAGCCCTGTTCACTATACCACAATGGCCTCTCAAGCATCCATGGCTGCCACCTTCCCTTTCAAAGGCACTAAGCAGATCACTGTGTCAGCATCACATCAAACATGGTGAGTTTTGCTTATTTGCTCTCTCATGGACATCCTCTTCTATAAGAACCTCTAACTGACCTTCACAGGACCGGTCACATATCCTTGAAGACTTGCTACCCTGTGGAATCATTCCTGAGGGAGGTGGGGTGGGCAGCAGGAGCCCCAGAGCAGTTTACTAAAGAGAGAAGTTGACCTGTTCCTAGCAAAATCCCTCTGATTGTGAACTGAAAGCAAGAAGCTCTCTGCTGAGGTGCCAAGGAAAACACTCGCATTATGAAGTGTTTCTAACAAATGTTTTAGAGATTGTAAATGGGAAGTTTTCTAAATATACAACAAATATGCAAGCAACCAGCCCAGACTGAAGCTAGCTCTGCGGTTCAAGCAATTTCTGATGGAATTCATTTTTCCCTCTGAAAGTCAACACAACTGTGGCAGTGCTGCATGTTTATCAATTGCCCAATGACACCAACATTTTTTTTCCCTAGGGTTGTATGATCCAAATGGTTTTATTGGTCTTTGATTTTGAAATATATGCATTTTTATTATAATTTTGGCATCCTGTAGCAGAATTTCAAAGTGGAATCAAAGGTTTATCTTTATAAAGTTTATAATCATTCCACAAAGCTCAAGATGTTTGGCAGTACTCAGAGACTTAAAAACAGTAATAAAAGGTTACCATGAAGAATTCAAAGCTGCCTTGTATGGTAATGCTGCTTCAAGCCACCACATACTTGAGCATCCTAAACTCAACTGTGACTGGAGTGTTGGATCAGTACAATGATGTTGCAGAGACTTTAACTGTCTTACATTTAAGCTAGGTAAGGAGTTTCAGAACAGTGACAATGCCTCAATTTTTAGAGAAAGAGAAAGGAAGAAAATGAAAAAGAGGGGAATGGGAAGGAAAGAGACAGATAAACTCATGTGTGCACACACACACATGCACACACACATGTGCACACACACAGATATACACACACAACACATACACATGAACACACATGCACACACGTGTGCACACACAAGACATACACACACAACACACACACATGCACACATTCACAGACACACACACACACACACACACACACACACACACAGAGTGGTACTTTTATTACACATTTATCAATCTCCTCAACTGTTCTTTGGTAACAACAGCTGCTTCTTGCCTTGCAACTATAAACTATGCTTTTTTGCCAATCTGGAATGCACATTGTACTCCTGCCAGGTCCAAGCTCACTCTTGATCTGTGATCCCTCAAACCTTGGTATGTCAAGCTCCTGAATTGCTGGCAGCCAGTAAAAGGGGTTTTCTTATGAATCACAGTTGATGAGGTGATTGAATGATATACCCTGGTCCTGTACCATGATCTATATGGAATGAATTTAAATAGAAAACAAATCTAAAGTTTAGCTCAACAGTTGATCTCAAAGTCATTTTCAAGAATAGAGGGTATTAAAAAAAAGTTCATTCCTCAAACATTGAAGACAAGGCAAGAACCAAGCTGCTAAGCTAAGACTCTGAAGTTACTGATTAGGAAATAGTCAATGTTGACCCCTTGGGATATCCCGTCTTTCTGACAGAGATAATAGAAATAGTTCGGTGGTAAAATAAAGTGGAAAGATGTACCATGATAACACACAGGTGCCATAGACAAAGCTTCTGGCTAATTATCTTGAACAAATCTAAAGGCCAAATGAATCGTAGCTTCAACTGCAAAGGCTAAGACTCTTACACTATAAGGGTTGCTTATGAAAGTCATAGTTGGATGTAAGAACATTGCTCACTGCCATGTTCCTTACAGGTTTACCCTGAGCTAAAAATATGAGAATGCCGATCAGCAACATGCACTTATGTAGCAAAGTCAATTATGACTAGCAGACACATTTGAAATTTTATTTCAGAGGAAGTAGATACATGGTGCTTTTCAGGTGTTATTTTTCTTTTTAAATTTCATGAATACTAACATATCTGAAAACTTTAAAAATACATAAGGAAGCCATTTTGAATAAACAAGACATCAGAAAATTTGTGGCTATGACTTTAAAGTTTTTCTAAAAGATAAGTGCCACAAAGTCACATATTCTACCAAATGATAGAGAATTATTAGTGTTTCTGGAATGTAGAATATGACAACTTTTTCTCTTTTTACCAAGAGATAATGTGAACATGACCTCTTTTTTGTTTGGATTTTTTGTTCTTGTTTACTTTTTATTTTTCAACATAGATTTTCTCTGTGTAGCCCTGGCTGACCTGGAACTTGCTCTATAGACCAGGCTAGCCTCAGATTCACTGAGAAATGTTGTAGATATCTTTCTGTATATTGTGAATATGCTTTATTACTATTTGTTAATAAAAATAAAACTGTTTTGGCCTATGACAAGGCAGCTTAGAGGCAGACAATAAATCCAAAAAGAGATAAAGAAAAGGAAGACAGAGACGGGAAGAGATGCTGAAAGCTGCCACCTAGAAAGCAAGATGTAATGGAACACAGAAAAAGCCACAGAGTCATGTGGCAATACATAGATTAAGAAAAATGGTTTAAGTTGTGAGAGCTAGTTAGTAATGAACCTGAGTCATAGGCCAAACAGTTTGTAATTAATATAAGCCTCTGAATAATTATTTTATAATTGTCTGTGGGCTGCGAGTAGGAGAGATTTGTACAACCACAGGCCCAGGTGAGTCAGAAAGGCTTCCAGCTACAGAGATCCATCCCCCTCTGCCACCCATGTGCTGGGATTAAAGTCATGTGCCACCACACCTGGCAAACATGTCCTCTTAATCTGTGAATCTTATAAAGATTTTTAGAAGAAAATATGCATGATGTCTGAGCCATGGAACCAGGCAGGCCAGAAACCTTATGTTTCAGATTGTGCCCAACATGGGCTAACTCCCACATGAAGCTGAAAAAAGCTTTATAAGGGTTCTATAGCACAGAAAGGAAGCCAAAAGTGGCTTCTGAGTTGTGTCTCTAAAGTGGCTCATGGTACAGAGACACCATGGTGTTCAGGCTTTAATTTCAAAATAAAGGATCTTCTGAAGGCAGCTTAAACCAAGGCCAGTTCCTGAAGTCTCACAGAAAACTTGAATAAGCAATAAGCTGCATATGATTGATTTAAGGTTTTTGTTTGTAATGAGCAAAACTGGAATAGAGTCAAAGATGGCTTCTTAGTAGGAGCATTTTCTTGGGTCTGTTCTGTTTGCTGGCAGTGATCAGACACGGCTTCTTTAAGAGAATCTTCCATCAACATTATTGGCAAAACTGTGTGGCCCTTTAACAGGCCCTGCTGCCAAACACTTAAGTGGAGTGAGCAGAAGGCAGCAGCGGTGCTCTACTTGATAGCGTGGACCCGAAGATTCCCTGGAGTTGGGGTGGTAAAAAGTTCCACAATATTAAATACTGCTTCCCAGAGTTGGGAAGGTAAGTGTGGCTTTGGCACCTCCACCATATTGAAAAGCCACCCAAGTGGGGCAGAGTCAGCAGGCAAAGCAGTGCTAATATTTTTAAAGCTTTCTGGTTGGATAATGATTTAAAGAAACACAATAAGACAAATTCAGATGGAGAATACCTCTATGTGGGTTACATGTGTGTGAAAAAGAATATGTAGTCTGGGAGAGAAAAGGAAAGGGGTAGAGAAATTTATTTAAAAAGGAAAAATACAGTAATAAAAATATAAGTTACGTAAAGATGGAAAATACACCGAGTCTGGATTATGGTTATTATTGTGTTTTCTTTTAATTTTTAAACTGTTAATGAACTAACTGTAGAAAGACAATTGATTGCAAAGACTGATAAATTAAACAAACATAAATATTTTAAATGTATCTTGACTTTGAAATTGTGTCTAAGGATATATTGCTTTGAAAGAGTTCTGCTTTCGTTTCCACAGAAGATGAGAACCTGTGGATTTCTTCCAGGCAAATATGGCTTCATCAACCAAGATCATCTGAAAAATTCTTTAATGGTAAGAGATGATTACATCAGATTTAAGGATACAGACTAAAATGATCCAGCCTTAGGACCCTCAAAAGATTGTCAGTGCTCCTTAATTAGCAGGAAGTAGTAATAGAAAGTGATACCAAAATTCCCAAAATAATGTTTAAAAATTTCTGTTTTCATTATAAATGGTTAATGGTCATAGTCAATCTCTTTCTAAGAAAAGAGGAATATGATACATGAATGATTTTTAGAAAAATAGATTATTTAATTTACTCTAATCCAAAAATCAGCTGTTAACCTAAAAATATTTTATATTGGTATGGACTTTGATTTTTTTGATACAAATTTAAGGTCAATTTTGTTGTACTGTATGTATATTTCTACTCCTGTTTAAGATGTTATTTTTATGCAATTCCTTTAAAAATGTAATGTATAATTAAAAATGCAGATTAATAGTCAATCTATGTTAACCAAACTTATAGTTGTACTAGTTAGATTATTAGATATATTTCAATTAGATAATTTTCAAACACTTCAAAGACCTACAAAATATAGCATTTAAAATACTTTAAGAACTTAGACATTTTTGGACAGTGAGACAAGTCTGATCTTGGCAGCACCAATCTATTTCAATTGAATAATCAGCATTGAAGAAATTCCATATGGAATTTACTTTTTTTGTGGCAATGTTTAGCCACTGGACAAGAAACTGTTCTTGTATTGACTGCTTGACAGTATGCTTCCATAGGAATGTGACCTTTGAACTTTGCCAGACAAGCTGAGATGGTCCTTCAGGTTCCTGCTTTGCAGAGAAAACTGCCAGGCATCCTTCAGGACACAAGGAGAAGCAACTGGCAAACTATGCCAGAATGGGCAGAGCAGTCCTTCAGATTCCCTGCTTTGCTGAAAGGTATGCCAGAGACTCTGGGCCTGTAGACTAAAGATGGATGCCTCAACTTTATAAAGGATCTTTGGGTGACTGTCCAGGTAGATAGGTTTCATCTCTGTCATTTCTAGATTTTGAAAGTTGCTTGCACCCCTATTTACTTGGCTAATATTATATTCTTCTGTGGTCTTAGATGTAGTTGAAGATTAGATAGTTGTAGGCATAGTTTTTCTTAGTTATATTAAAAGGTATATTGGATGAAACTTCAGACTTACAAGGATAAAATAAATGATATAATATTTTCTTTAACTTTGTTAAATACAAATAGACTAGATATTGTAGCTGTAATTCTTGCCTGATAGCTGTTTTGTAATATGTAATTTTGCTATGTTGAAATTGAAACCTTTTTTTTTTTTTTGATTGGACAGGAAAGGGGAAGTGATGTGAGAATGCCTTTCTGTATGCTCTCAATATCAATTTTTAAATAAAAGACTGTTTTGGCCTATGATAGGCATTGTAGGAGTAGGCAGAGAAATCGGAGTATAGGGAGGAGGAGGGTGGGGTCAGACAGAAAAGTGATCCAGTCATCCATGATAGAAAATGTAATGAAATAGGTAAGCCATGGGTCGTGTGGCAGGGCAGATTAATGGAAATGGACTGAATTAAGATGAAAGAGTTAGCTAGCAATATGCCTGAGCCATAGACCAAACAGCATGGACTTAATATAAGTATCTGTGTATTTCTTTGGGGCTTTGGGACTGCTGGTCCAGATAAGGTGTGGCAGGCGGCCCAAACTATGGAACTAGGCAGGCTAGAAACCTCATCTACTGGTTTGAGTTATAACTCAAAATAAAAGGTTAAGTTTGTTCCCCCTTCTCACTTGTAGCAAATATTTCAAAAAGTACCTAAGGGTTGTGTGAAAAGAGACATTGAAAGCAATATATTTTCATACAATTATTATGCTGACTGTATTAGAAAGTTCCTTCAGAGTCAATAATGTGACATCATCACCAGGCATAATCAATGTCAACAGACCCATCAGAGAGCATGCTAATGGCAGGTAGTAAATATCAGGTCTATCTTTATTCATTTCCTTAACCATGTGGGCTCACAACATTCTAAGAACTGTGATATCATTTATAAGATCTACACCGAACTCAAGAGCTCAAGATAATTAGCATGTGGAAAAAGAAGCAAATATGTAATCCATTAATTATCATCGAATATTTTTCTGGCATTGTGCTGATACTGTCTTGTTCAGAGGAGTAAGAGGTTATGAGATATCTCCATCATTCTTACAAAAGAAGCCTAAGAGGTCATCTGTTACTGAGTAGGAAAGTTGATTGTCTATGAAGAATCAGACACTTATCAGACCTGGAGTCTTCTGACACCTTGATTTTGAGCATTCAATTTCAGAACAGTGAGAAATAAACTTCCATGTTTTATTAGGCTGCAAAGCTATGACATTGAGTTATAGTAGTCACAATAGACTGGGACAGCACATGAATCTTCAGAAAAAAAGGAAAGATAGAAAGAAGCAGAGGAAGAAATAAATAAAGAGGGCAATAAAAATTAAAAAATGAAAGAGAAGAAGAGAAAAAACAGACACTGAGTGGAAAACAAGATTGGACCTGGATCCATAAACAGGAGTCTGGGTGACCAGAAGGAAGAACCAAGCACAGTAGACATGCAGGCCTCATAGTCATGCAAACAGAAACATTGTGTGTTCAGTAACAAGACATGAGTGTGCAGTGATCCTGAAAGGGAAATAATTTGGCTGATGGAAGAGAAGGAGCAATTAATTCATGAGAGAAGTAACCTTTAAGCTGGTAAAAGACAGAAGATAATACATCTTTGGCAGAGTACTGCACAGCCATGTTTTCCAAAGGGTACCTTACTGAATGGCTTTACTTTGCAAAGGCTTCATTGATTGCATTTTCCTTAAGTTACTTGAAGTAAACTGTAGTGGAATTATGTTGTTACATTGTAAATAATTGTCCTGCCTACTGGTTTAATAAAAACACTGATTGGCCAAAGGCAGAGAGAAAGTGTGGGCAGGGCTACCAGACTAAGAAAATTCTGGGAACAGGAAGAATAGGGCAGAAATGCCACAGAGACACCAGAGATACCACAGTCTAGAGAAATCCTATGTGAATGGCACAGAATTTACAGTAGTAAATAGTTAATGAGAGTAAGAGTTGAGTGGGGGTATGAATGATGAAGCTCACTGCCATCAAAAATAACATCATTGTAGTACTGAGGTACACTGATGGTCATGGTTCCTGATGTGGTGCTCTGACAAGGGCCTCACACTACTACACACTATAAACTATGGGTATAAGCTAACATTTACATGAAAAATATTCTGAAAAATTTTCAGTGTGTTATGCTCTTAAGAGATATTGATGTAGAGAGGGCCAAGGAAGGTTCAAGAAGTAGAGAGACCAAGAAATGGGAAAACCAAATATAGGTGTGATTCTTTATGGCATCTTAGACCTGCAAAATATGAGCTGCAGTAGACATTGAAGATTAAAATATTTTAAAATAAAATCCTATGAGTTGATAATCCTATGCCAATTTTGATTCTTTGTATTATGATCATTTTACTGTATTGATTTTAGAGAATGTTCTTATTCTTGGAAAGTAGCAACAAAATAGTTAAGCAATTAAGTGGAACATGAAGCCTGTATATTCTCTTAAACAAAATAGAAATATGTAATATATACACATATAAATATATTACATATTTTATGTGGCAAATTTCAGGAAAGAGAAAGACAATAATAAGGCAAGCATGGTATGTTGAAACATGAAATGTTAAAATCTATCTAAAACAAAGCTTTGTGGCCAGGTCTTTAATCCCAGAACTCAAGACACAGAGGGTAGTAATTAACTCTTAGTCACCAGTAATGCATCTATGTCACATTAAGGAAAAATAAAATCACTTCCTCTTGAGTCATTTAACTAAGAGAAAGTACAGATCTGAAATCTCTACTTTGTGTTCCCTTTGTCTTCTGTTCTTTTTCTGTCTGTTAAGTCTGAATCCTTGCCTGCCTGAAGAAGGTTATCTTGTGAATATGTCTGTCCCTGACATTGTGTCTGTCCCTGTGTCTGTTTTTGTCTCTGTGCGTCTGTGTTTATTCCTAACACAGGTCTTTATTGAACAGTATAGAAAGCACTATGAGGGGGAAAAATGGGACACTTCACAAAAATGTTTGAGTTTAATAAGGAATTAAGTTACTGCCTCCAACTTACCCAGATAACAAGCAATAATACAAACAGCCAATATCTAAAAGTTGGGTTCAGCATTTATGGTGGACATTCATTTTAAAATATTGTTTTCCACCTCTATATTTGCTGCCTTTATCAATCAATAACACGCATGTTTCTGGCTCAGGGACATGGAAGAGTATGTAATTTAAGGTTATCTCTACACATTAATTTAAGTTATAAAAACTGATAACATAGGAAATACAAGGCAATTGAGGTTGGTTGCTACATTGTTCTCTTAAAGTCAGGTTAAACATGCAAACTGAGTATACAGTTGGATTCCACTCTCAAGTCTTAAGTGACTTCAAGTTGTATTATTAATAGTGGCTGTGAGATCCAGCAAAAGTGCCAGTTTCTTAGAATAAAAGATATTTTCATAATGTTGTATCACCACACAGAGGTATGCAGATCTCTGTTTGGGGACAGCCTGATCTTCATACAGAGTTTCAGGCCAGCCAGGCTACACATTAGACCCTGTCTCAAATAAATAAAATAACAAGTGGCAATTTTTGATGGAAGTTATATGAAAAATTTTTGGAGGTATTTTTTTTTGTGGAAATTTTCTATCCATTAGGAATTTTTTTAAAAAATACATTTAAAAATAACTTAGCAACTCCATTGTCACATTGTAGGTATTTATCTTTTTAAAGATTTATTTTATATGTTTATGCATTTTTACCTGAATGAGATATGTACTACATACATGCAAGTGTCTGTAGAAGCCAGAAAGCATCAGATCCTCTAGACCTGGAGTTTCTCATGGTGCGAGCCAGCCAGTTGGTTTGGGTGATGGGAACTGTCCTTACAAGATGGTACGTGCTTAGCCTCCTACCTGCAGTGTTGAGTTCAGAAACAAAATGCACAGGCTTGGAGTCATAGGTTTGAGAGGAAAATTAGCTATGTCTGGGATGTGTTTCTCCAAAGGCCTTGTCATACTGAGGGAAGCATGCCAGGGAAGCATGCTGAGAGTTCATGAAAGAAGGGACATTGAAGTCTGAAATTTTTGCACACATTTTTACATTGCTTTCTACTTGCTAATTTCTTTGTATAAAATGTTCAGATCTGTTGAGTAACTTATTCTCAGTACAATAGTTAGAAGGGTCCAATAACTACAATTTGCTGTTGTGGACCTGAATGGAAATGAAGAGCAGTTGCTATACGGCCTCAACATCAACTGAAAATGATAACATGTCGGTTTAGAAATTCCTTGAGAAAATCACCCTCCTTCCTTCAACTTTTCTAAACTTCATGATCTACAAGGACTTATACCACAGGAGCTAATCTGGATACAGGTTTGATAAACAGCACCACAGTGAAAACGCTTGATTTAATACAGACTGCCTTTTCACCTAAACCTAATCTCATTAGAAAAGGGAGGGCATTAATGCCAGAAAAGGGAGAACACAGATTGTACTAGCTAGGCTAAGCAAATATCGGATTTTCCAAACCTCCGGGTATAAGAATGAACAGATTCAAAATGTTTTGTTGAAATAAAAATTATCTCAATCTTGTACATGGACAGTTTCTGGTTTTTTCCAAGGCCAAACAGTGGATATTCTTGCATGAAATCATTTGTTTCAAAATGCCAGTGATACCTTACCACCCCTCTGTGACTCAAACTAGCATGTAAACATCTCATGCACAATTTATTTCCATTTCTTGGAGCAATTATTGGAGTAAAGCAGAGGAATTCTTCTTCCATCTTTACTGAATTTAGATGCTGATCAAATTATATCAAGATAAATATCTGGCTGCACTGCCTGGGTTTGGTTATGAATACTTCTTTGGATATGATCTTGGATGAGACCCTATTTCTTTTTGAGTTTTGCTTGTCCATCTATAAAATGGAGCAATGTAAACGTCTTGAGTTTAGTCACATTTTGGAACATGTACATTATGAAGAAGAAAACTAACTCCATCCACCTAGGTAAACAGTACCATCTTCCTCCTATGGCCTGAGGCCCAATAGGATGTTACTTATGTCTACAGAGTGAGGCTTGGAACTTCCCAACCACAACGTTGACTGTTTCTCAGAGGGAAGCACTCTGTCAGCATTGTTCACACATAGCAGTTCTAGAACAGATATTCTCTCTGGGCTCCTGCAGTGACCATTGTAAGTCCTTCTGTTTAGCTACAGCACCCAGAAGTATGGGACACTCCTTGTGTTCTTCTTAACATTGCTGTGCTCTGGACCAGACAAGTCTTTCTTTCTCATCTCCTGATCTGTTTCAAGACCACTGGAGTCCATATGCTAGCCATTACTGTAGTCCAAGACCTTTTTGAAAAGCTGCGCACCACCTAATTTTAAAATACCAACTTGTATATTTTAGATTTTCTTTGTAACAATTTTCAATAACTTACAACTACAGGTCTTCTTCTGAAAAAAAAAATCCTCTCCCTGGTTCCTTGAAAGTTGAAGTCAAGAATGCACATGCTATGTATGGATATGGCATAGTGTACAGATCCATGCCTACCATCACCAAGCCCAAGTTAAACTCATACAGCAGAAAATTTGATGGTGTACAATGTGTCAAAAAATGTTCAGAGTCTATGAGCTTTGCAACAAAGCTTTGAGGAAGTGTCATATCCCAGCATGGCCTCTTCTGAACAGTTTTAACAGAACAGAGGTCACCTAAGAAGCAGCTGTTATCAGAAAACCAAGGTAATTCAAGTTTATCTCAGCATGGTCTTGGAAGACCACCCTCTTAGGTGACCAATGTGATCTCTCTGAATCAAATGAAATATGTATGCCTACTTTTTATGTCCAGTTATATCTTACAGGAGAAAAAACTCCGAGGACATGTTCAGGAAAGTTAGATTACAGAGACAAGGAGTCAATAATTAAATTTTATCTCCTAGAGCTCAGAGGAAGGAGCAGTCACTTCAGTGGGCTGCAATAAATTTCTCAAAACACTTGTTGATTCTCAAAAAGAAGTATGTCAGAAACTCAATAAAAAACTAAGGTTGTATTCAGTGGTGGAGAAGGAGAGAGACAGAGAGAGATCACATGTCAAATTGTTAAGATATCTATACATCCTCCATAACTACCATCATTGCTTGATTGTTTTAAATCTATAGGCATTCTAATTATCCAAAATTGTTCCAATGAACCAAAATTGAGGTTTTGTACTATATACGTTTTTGATTATACTTTTCCTCACCTTTTCATACAATATTGTTCTGCTTAAAACTTTGGTTATTTGACTTTATGATTGGCTTATTCACACTATTATATTATTGTATGCCACATTCTTTTAAAAATATTTTACAAATAATAAAACTTAAACCACTACCATGAAATTACCTTTTTTCCAGACAGTTCTTTGTTGTGGGATTCGGGTGTCAGCTGGTGGGGTCCAGGGAAGCTTATCCAGGGTCCTGGGCTCCTGGAGGGGGTGTGGCCAACCCCATTGATAAGGGGCTGCCGGGACCCTGAGAGGCTCTCTTCCTGGTTCCTGGCTGCTGGAGGGAGGCTCCCATCGTCCGTCCGTCTGCAGACTCCGGTCCCTGTTCAGGTGCTATTGTAATCTGTTGCCTGTACCGTGAGTGTTGGTTTATATTCTAATAAATATCTATCTGGAATTGGTGTCCTTGTGGGTAAACTCCGCCTACATCTGGCGCCCAACGTGGGGCTCGAACCCACGACCCTGGGATTAAGAGTCCCATGCTCTACCGACTGAGCTACATCTGGCGCCCAACGCCCCGGGCTGGCGGACCCGCGGGTCGGGCTTAGAACGCACTCAGGTCGGGTTTTGGGATTCTGCCGCGGTCAGTAACTCCACCCCTTAATCAGCTGCACGGCTCCGCTGCCTAGCTGTAGGAACTGCTGCACGTGGTCAGTATCTCTGCCTATTAATCAGCTGCTGCGGCTCCGCTGCCTAGCTGTAGGAACTGCTGCGTGCGGTCGGTATCTCTGCCTATTAATCAGCTGCGCAGCTCCGCTGCCTAGCTGTAGGAACTGCTGCGCGCGGTCGGTATCTCTGCCTATCAATCAGCTGCGCGGCCGCGGCTCCGCTGCCTAGCTGTAGGAACTGCTGCACGCGGTCAGTATCTCTGCCTATTAATCAGCTGCGCGGCTCCGCTGCCTAGCTGTAGGAACTGCTGCGCGCGGTCGGTATCTCTGCCTATTAATCAGCTGCGCGGCTCCGCTGCCTAGCTGTAGGAACTGCTGCGCGCGGTCGGTATCTCTGCCTATCAACCAGCCGCGCGGCCGCGGCTCCGCTGCCTAGCTGTGGCCATTTGATTACACCGCGCGCGGTCAGTAACTCCGCCCCTTAATCAGCCGCGCGAGCCACGTGGCCGGGGCCCTGCTGCCTACCCAAAAACTGCAGATTCAAGCGGCTGTCTTGATTTGTGAGACTTTGCTTTTCCCAGGAATTCTATTCTGCCCGCTGAGACCCTTTAACACCTAGGATCTGTGAATAGCGTGCTGAGTGTCTCTGCATCTGCCATACAGCAGGGCACTAAAAGTTATTGTGACATCTTCTGACCACACAGCATCATTGCACCTGGATTGAGGTAATGGCTGACAACTATTCTTTTGAGGAATTCGGTATATATTTTTCCACGATGGTTGACAAGTTTTTAAATGAGTATCTTGAGGTATTCAATACCCCAGTTTTACTATTTTTTGGTCTGTTTCTGTATGTTGTGTTCCACAATAGACGGGTGATGACTGAGGTCACGAATTCAAACCTTCAATTACAGTCCAAACTTGGTATTATAGAATTATCTAACGCTACACTGTCAGATGACGTTAAGCAGATGCAGAACTTAAATCGGCAGCTGTTGTCCAACGTATGTGAATTACAGCTCTCAAACTCTGCTATGTCAAAGACGATAGATACTCTACAAATTGATTACAACAAGCTTTCTCATTATGACAACACTATACGAGAACAATATAAACTCTACGTAACTGATGAGAACAAGAAACTTGTTGACCACATTAATAAAGTGGACGAGAAAATCATTAATTATGTTAATGATGTAGATCTCAAAATTGCTGACTCGGCGAGGTCTTTAGAAGGATTACTTCATCAAGAAAGTCAAACTTTGAGACAGATGGTATCCGAAATACAAGAATTTGTACCTGCAATGTCCAAAATCCAGGAGTGGGAACCCATTATATCCAAAATGAAAGAATGTGAGGACCATATTGCAACACTACAAAAGGGCAATGATACATCTTATGCTCAGAACAGTTCAGGTCAACCCCCAATGGGGTGTTATGGTACTGGAAATACTTTACATAAAGTTGTAAACATCACGGGTATACCTCCTTCACCACCACTATTGTTCCCAGCTACTATTCAGACGAAGATGGCACCAGGGGGTTCCTCAGAATATGTAGAGTATAGTTATGAGCCACTACATATGAAAGACATCAAAGATTTTAAAGAGGCAATATCCATGTATGGTATTCACTCTACTTATGTAAAGCAGCTCCTGAATTCATGGTCTGCAAAAAACCGAATCCTCCCCTTCGATTGGATGCAGCTAACGGCTGCTGTTTTGGACCAAAGCCAAAACTTGCAGTGGAGAAGCTGGTTTAGAGAAGAAGTCAGGACCTTAGAACACCAAGGAAGAATTAGGGGTTTCTTTGCTTCTCAGGACCAAATCCTTGGTGAAGGAATGTTTGCTGACGTGAAGACTCAGACTACTTATGACGAACATACTTTATTGCTATGCCGTACGGCCGCACTTAATGCATGGGAAAAGATTTTAGACCCAGGTCAAAAAGTTGAGCATTATGCTAAGGTCAAACAAGGTTTGAAAGAGCCTTATACTGACTTTCTACACAGGCTTACCACGGCTGTAAATAGAGCAATATCAGATCCAGAAGCTAGAAAGCAAATAATACTTTCTCTGGCCTTTGATCATGCTAATCCAGAATGTAGAAGAATGCTTCTGCCTTTAAAAATCAGAGCCGCACCTCTAGAAGAATGGATTCAATATACAATCAATGCTGAACCTCTCCATAGTAATGAAGACAATTGGGTAGACCAAGCCATTGATAAGGTAAGGAAGAGGAACCAAGGAATCACTTGTTTCAACTGTGGTAGACAAGGCCATGTAAGACAAAACTGTACACAAAGTACTTTTAGAAACGATGCCCGATCTAGGTTTAATTCGAACAGAAGGCCATTGCCTTCTGGATTATGCAGAAGATGTGGCAAGGGACAGCATTGGACCAATGAATGTAGATCTACCAGAGATAAAGAAGGCAACCCTCTGCCATTGGGAAACGCCTTTCGGGGCTTCCCCCGGGAAGCCCCCCAAAATCAGACTCCAAATTCAAGGATGGTGAGATCATATCCGGTCGTAGTAGAAGACCAGCATTCTCAAGACGAATAGAACACCCAATACCTGATCTTGAAAAACATACAATATCAGATGATAACATAAATTCAAAAGAAGATTCAGAAACTCCAAAGAAAATTACGAAACGAATATTTTGGCAGACTTCAATAAATGAACAAAGACCAAAATTGGGTGTACGGATAGACAATATTTATATCCAGGGTTTAGTCGACACGGGGGCTGATGTTTCGATCATAACCCCACGGTCCTGGCATCCGAGATGGCCTTTACAGACAGTAGATATCCAATTTCTGGGTATTGGAACAATATCTCAGGTGAAACAGAGTGTGAGGTGGCTTGAATGCATAGGACCAGAAGGTCAGAAAGGACAGTTGAAGCCATATATGGCTGATATAGCAGTGAATCTGTGGGGTCGCGACCTCCTAATGCAATAGAATACCCAGATTAAAATCCCTCCTGGTTATGATGTCAGCCGGAGGCTCAACTATGTTTCCAAAAATGACAAAAATTCACCAGCCATTCAAGTTGTACAAAAGAATTGCCCTCTTAATAAGACACTCACAGCACTGCCTTTGAAATGGTTAACGGAAAAGCCTATTTGGGTTCAACAATGGCCTTTGACAAAAGAAAAACTTCAGGCTTTAGAACAGTTGGTACAGGAGCAGTTACAGGCTCAGCATATTGAAGAATCAACCAGTCCGTGGAATTCTCCTGTTTTTGTTGTCAAGAAGAAATCTGGAAAATGGAGGATGGTGACAGATTTAAGAGCAATTAATAAGGTGATTCAACCTATGGGCTCCTTACAATCTGGTATTCCCCTGCCTTCTCTGCTACCTAAAGGATGGCCTATTACAGTTATTGACTTGAAAGATTGCTTTTTTACCATACCTTTACAGGAACAAGACAAAGAGAAATTTGCTTTTACAGTGCCTACTCTTAATAATTCAGGGCCAGCTAAGAGGTACCAATGGAGAGTCCTGCCCCAAGGAATGTTAAATAGTCCCACCTTATGCCAATATTTTGTACAACAACCACTAGAAATACTGCGCAAGCGCTTCCCACAATCTATCATTTACCATTATATGGATGATATTTTGTTGGCAGACCCAAACCCACAGACATTAGAAACATTGTTTGAAGAGCTACAGAAAGTATTGCCTAATTGGGGACTGCAAATTGCTCCAGAAAAAGTACAGAGGGGAGATTCTATCAATTATTTAGGATATAAGATAGGTTTACAAAAAATTAGACCACAAAAGGTAAAATTAAATAGAGATAAATTGAAGACTCTTAACGATTTTCAAAAGCTACTAGGAGATATTGCTCATATACGGCCCATGATTGGTATAAAGAACTATGAACTAGTTAATTTATTCAAGACTTTAGAAGGTGACAAGGGTTTAAATAGTCCAAGAAAACTATCTGATGAGGCCGAGAAAGAATTAGAGTTGGTAGAAAGAAATCTTCAAGAAACACATGTGGATCGTGTGGATCCAGACCTGGAATGCATACTTGTTATTTTACCCTCAAGACAATCTCCAACAGGAATCTTAATGCAAAGAGAAAGCATCATATTAGAATGGATATTTCTGCCACATAGGCCAAGCAAAAAGATGAAGACATATATCGAAAAAATTGCTGATCTGATTTTTAAAGGTAAATTGAGACTCCGTCAATTGACTGGAAAGGACCCTGCAGAAATTGTTGTGCCTCTGACTAATGAAGAAATTGAACGATTATGGGCAGACAGTGAACCTTGGCAAAAGGCTTGCAGTGACTTTTTAGGAGAAATTAATAATAAATATCCCCAAAACAAGAGAATTCAATTTATAAAGGAAACTAATTAGATCTTTCCTCGTGTAGTACAGGATGAACCAATTTCTGGAGCCCCTATATTTTATACAGATGCAAACAATTTAGGGAAGGCTGGCTACAAGTCTGAAAACCTAACTAAAGTGGCTCAGAGCCCTTATAACTCTGTTCAAAAGTCAGAACTATACGCGATTATTATGGTGTTGTTGGATTTCACAGAGCCTCTTAACTTAATTACTGACTCTCAATACGCAGAAAGAGTTGTTTCACATATTGAAACTGCTGACTTCATTCACGATGATACAGACTTGACCTTACTATTCATACAACTACAAGATATCATCAGAGGTAGGATACATCCTATGTACATAACACATATCAGAGCACACACGGGCCTCCCAGGCCCTCTAGCGCAGGGTAATGAGGAAATAGATCGGTTGCTAATAGGAAGCGTGCTAAAGGCCACAGAATTTCACGAAAAACATCATGTTAACAGCAAAGGGCTGAAGAAGAGTTTTCCCATCACTTAGATTAAAGCAAAGGAAATAGTAAAAAAATGTGACACTTGCTCTTTCTATAACCAACCATCTTTACCGGCAGGAACTAATCCTAAGGGTACACACGGAAATGAGATATGGCAAATGGATGTGTTTCACTTTCCAGAATTCAGAAAGATGAAATATGTACATCATACTATTGACACCTATTCTGGAATGCAATGGGCGACTGCCCTGAGTTCTGAAAATGCTGATGCTGTACTTACTCACCTTTTGGAAGCCATGGCCATAATGGGAATTCCCACTCAGATTAAGACTGACAATGCCCCAGCTTACGTCTCCCGAAAAATGAAGATAATTTTTGCATACTATGATATAAAACATATTACGGGGATACCACACAATCCTACAGGACAGACAGTCGTGGAGAGATCTCACCGCACATTAAAAGAGATGCTTTATAAACAAAAAAAAGAAATGAAAAAACCCAGAGAGAGGTTGCATAGTGCCTTATTGACTTTAAATTTTCTTAACGCTGATGAAAAGGGAACTTCAGCTGCTGAGAGACATTGGGTAGTAGAGAAATCTTCTGAGTTAAATCAACCCATTTACTTCAAAGATGTGTTGACTTCCGAATGGAAGCCAGGGTATATGCTTCGATGGGGTAGGGGTTTTGCTCTTGTTTCAACAGGGACAGAAAAGATATGGGTACCGACAAAACTAATAAAAGCCCGCTTCGAAAAGGAGTCTCTTCCTGAACAAAAAAAGTAACTGCTCATCCTTGACATGACAAACGGATGCGTGGTAAGGAAAACACACTTAACAAACCTGGGGCAGGGTCTCTCAGTTTTGTCTTTACAGGAAAATGGATACAACTATTTTTACGGCATTGACTAAACATTGAATAATTACTCACCTGCAATAGAAGACAGACTGAGGATTAAGGAATGTACAAGATGGACTACGAGACCAACTGATACACACATGCACTACTGGGTAATTTCTCAATTTTTACTGCTTTACATCTTGCATCTACATCTCAAAAAAAAAAAATGGTCCTGATTTGACTATTTATAAGGCTGGATTTGGATTGGGAACTTGTGGCTTTCTCCCTCTCTAAACCCAAGCATATTGGTAAAGGAATATGAAAAATTCTGTCTCACATCATAAAAGCCACCTAGTGTGAGACAGAAGGCAAAATATTTAGGGACCAATATTACTGTGACTTCATCTTAAACCTTGTTCCTCCCTGTTTCTGTACCTCTCAAACATCTCATTCTGTCTGCTTAATATCCACAATGCTTAAGTTTTCCACTGTAAATAACATTTCCTCCTATCAGCTATCTACAAAGAATCTGGAACCGAGATGGGGCCCCCACCGGAACAACTCCTGCTAGAAAAACAAAAATGAAAGAAAGAGTATGAGAGAGAGAGAATAAGAGACAGATAGACAGACAGCAGAGACAAAAATAGAAAAATCAAGAACCTGGTGCGCACCAATCAATAATTGCTTTCAAGAAATAGATTATTCAAAAACAGCTGCAAGATAGCTCCTTATGATTATCCTTCAGATCACACTGCTAATTAAGTTTCCAGATGGAGTTAACCACTATCCTAAAAATGGTTATAGATGTATGTGGTCAGTCCATTAAGAACTAACCATTGTTTTAGCTTTTACAGGATCCCAAAGAGATGCCATCGCCCTTAAGTCAGCAGGAAGCAACCTTATAAACGACTACGCCCCCTTTCCCAATAAGTTTTATGCTCCAAAGGTTGTGGGTAAAACTGGGTAAAAGACAAAACTATAATGTAGCATCAGAGATCTTTTTTTGTAGAAGAGAGGGGGAATAGATAGGATAGATAAAGGTAGACTGTTCTACCTACCTATAATTCATTTTAGCTGAATGTATGGGCTAAGCTAAAGACAATTTGCACTGTCATAGATATCTGTATACTGATACTAATGCAAAATCATTTTATATGTTTAATTGTGATAATTTGTACATTGGTACAAAGTTTAATCTGAGATTGTTTTTTTATGTAACCAAAGCAACTTGTACTTCGATATAAATCTGAATCTGTAACTATTATGTAAAGCTGAATTTGAAATTGCTATATTTTATGTATGCTTCTACCTTTGTTTAAAATATTTGCACATCATTGTCATGTATACTATGCAATTACTACCTTCATTTAACTATACTAGATATAATGTATGATTGCACTAGTTATGATATATGCACAAGATGTTTTATATACCTCTGTTTGGATGATATATATGTATTTACATGTCTAAAATGCTGTGGACACTTTACCTGGTAAAATACCCCTGGCTAATGTTCGATAGTTCTACTAAGGGTCATTGTTCAGAGATTGTACACCCCTTATATAGGTATTCTAATTTTTAAGACAGGGTTTATTCCTTAAGACGATAAGATCTGCAGTCAACACTATTTAAGGTATCATATCCCAGTCATGTCAGATACAGGTTAGAATATCATAGATGAACAAGAATCTTCAACCGTTTCATAGACCCAGAGAATATGGCATTTAACATTTAAAATTCGGCCACGAGAGACACGACGACTCCTGGTGTCACTGCTCCCTTCTCGAGATGGTGTTGAGCATCAAAGATACTCCTTTGGAGTTGGTCCTTTTGGCAAAAAATGGCCGGCTGAGTAAGGAACTGTCCTTACCTTGATTGCTGACAGTACACACATGATGTCAAGCTGGATGAACAAGTTGATAGATGGAGACTGACGAAACCTGCCTAGACAGGATAAGACAGTCCCTTCAAAATTGTTCTGCTTGTGAAAAGATCTGTCAGATGCCATAGGCCTATAGCCAATCCGATAGATGCTCTAACGGTACACAAATCCAGAGGTGATTGTCCAGGTAGCTGTGTTGCTGTCCTCTCCCAAATTTTGGAAGTAGCTACTTCCATATACTTCTGTCTTTCAGACAAATTCACCTTCCTTCTCAGGTCTTGAAGAGGTTGAAGAATAGATGTTTAAGGTTTTCACCCTAGTATCCCTTAGATAAGAACACTCAGGTGTTAGATTCTCACTTTCCCAGATTAACCCTTTAAAATAATCTATACACCCTACTATCTACCGATATTCTAGAACTATTAGATGTACCTTATATAAGTTAGGCTTTGATTAGCAATTATACTTTGACCTCTCCTAGATACTACCTCATAATAATTCCTACTGTACATAGTCTTAGTTTAGAACCTTCTTAGTTAGAAAAAGGGGGGAGATGTTGTGGGATTCGGGTGTCAGCTGGTGGGGTCCAGGGAAGCTTATCCAGGGTCCTGGGCTCCTGGAGGGGGTGTGGCCAACCCCATTGATAAGGGGCTGCCGGGACACTGAGAGGCTCTCTTCCTGGTTCCTGGCTGCTGGAGGGAGGCTCCCATCGTCCGTCCGTCTGCAGACTCCGGTCCCTGTTCAGGTGCTATTGTAATCTGTTGCCTGTACCGTGAGTGTTGGTTTATATTCTAATAAATATCTATCTGGTATTGGTGTCCTTGTGGGTAAACTCCGCCTACAGTTCTTCATTTTATTTTTTTGCTTGTCATGGTCTTCATCTATAGAGCTCTTTAGGGTGATGGATTTGTTGTACATTCAACTCTTTCAAGCTTCCCCAGGTCTACATGTGTATGAAACCCTTGCAAAGCCTTCCTGGAGTGCTTTGTCAGTCCACATCTCTCCCTGGAGAATGATAGTGAAGACTGTCTTTGGGGAACTGCTACACTGTTTCTGAAGGGATCAGTGTCATTACAGAATCCATTCACTCATCCTACGCTTATTTTAGAGACTCAATCTGCATCACCCACTCTATTCAGTTTAGAGCAGCAAACAGCATAGACTAAAGAAGGAACCCAGGTGTATCAACCTCTAGGGACACAAGACAATGAATGAGGGGTGTTCACAAGACAGTTCAGAGTGAACAGGCCAAGGTGACGCGTGAGGAGATGTTAAGGCCTTGAGCTGTGACTTGGAAACTAGGAGAAGCCATCTCTGTCAACAGTCATGATTTTCTCGGAGGGCTTATTTTTAGGGTTATTGTCTTTACGTTATCACTTTTCAACTTGATGGGCAGAGGTTGTACCCTCTTCTCATAGGCTGCTGCTGGTGTATTTCTTCTTCCTCTTTGATTTTAAGTTGGATGAAAAGAAATTAAAGCTATTCACACAGGTTCCCGCCCTCTCTTCCTCCCCCACCCAGGGGACAGTGGTTTTTATTTCCACAGTGCTCTCATATTGGTGGTTCACAGGAAGGGCCTCATTCACAGTCACCTTCCGGTCTTTGTCACAGAGAGTTGTGTCCTGTGGCTGGCTCCACAGCACTGCTCAGAGACACACTATCCCAGCCTTGGTTTCCAGGATCCTGGCAATGTGAACCTGCAGGGTAGTGCTTCCCAGCACCCTTTATTTGAATGTATCATTCATAGCTGAGTTGTTCTTTGTTTAGTACTAACTTTTTGTAGAGTTTGAAGTGTGTGTATGAAATAGTTGTAGGTTCATTTTTAAGGAATTACCACAAAGATACCAGGCTGGTGAGATCTCTCAGCAGCTGAAAGTTACATGACTTGAGCTGGACCTGAGTTGTTTCCTGTTCCACAGGCCCATGTAATAGAAGGAAAGCACCAAGTTTGGGCCATTTGCCTTCTCACCTCTACATACGCGCACACACACATACACACACAAACACACACACACATATAAACGTGTACAGAGAGAGAGACATACACATAAACACACACATACACATACATGGACACGGACACACACATACATACCTATACAAACACCACACACACATGCACATAAACACACACACAAACACACATAAACACACACATACACATAAACACACACACACATATACACACACCTACACCACACACCACACACACACACATACACATAGGCACACAAACATATAGGAAAGAACAAGAGCCCTCAAATTACTACCGAAATCAAAAACAAAGAAACAAGCTATAACCAGCATACCTTGTTCTCTCTTATCTATTGCACAAAATGCTGCTTGGTCTTAACATAAAAGCCCAGAGCCAGATATTAGGGAAAAGCTGAAAGATCAGAGAGACAGAGGAACAGGCACTTCTCACCTTGCCAACTCCTCAGGAACCCTCAGACTGAATGCTGGAGTCCTCAGCCTAAAGGGCAAAGGGGTCTAGGCAAGGACCGAACTTCTGTCTCCTCTCTTCACCCAACTATCTGACTTCCTCATTCAGCATTGCTAGTACTACGATTAAAGGTGTGAGCCACCACTGCCTGGCTCTGTTTGGACTTGAACTCTCAGAGATCTTTGTCTCCCAAATGCTGGGCTTAGAGGTGTAGGTTGCCACTCTCTGACTTTCTTGGCTAAATCTGTGCATGGCTTTGTCCTCTGATTTTGAGGAAAACTTTATTAGATAGACAGTATATCATCACACTTATTTCTGTCTATCTGAAGTAACTTCTTTTTGAATAAAAAGAAGGTATCAGATACATAAGAAATCAACTGTTACTATTTTAAGTTAAATTTAAAGTTTTTACTGAGAAGTATTGCAAACATGTCACTGAAGGGTTTTGTTGTTATTGTAGTTTCTAAGACCACACATGTCAATTAAATTAGAACTGAGTATGAGTCACTGAGCTACTTGAAACATCTGGACATACTATGGCTTATATATAAAAAATTTTAATAGTGATTTCCCAAAATTGTACAGTAATTTCAAAGGATTACACAACAGTCACAATAGAGAGGTAGGAAAGAAGAAAGTATTTCCAAAGTAATGAGAGAAGCAAATTTGTTTCATTAACTATATCAGAGAAATATTGAAATTCCTTATTAATGTACCTATTACAGTTGCCATTTCTATATTTCTAAGTTACTAGCATATAAAGAGATAAAAATTTGGCAAGCAAAAATTCTGAAAAAAGGAGGGGTGTTAGACAGTTAGCAAATAAAAGTATTGCTTTTATAGTTTTTTGAGGCCTATGTTATTTCTAAGCTCTTAAAGTTTGCAGCTAGTTCTTATTGCCTTTTTTTATTTTCTTATTATATATATATATTCGTGTTTACTCCTAATTTTGCATGTTACTTTGGATTCTTAACAGGGCTCCCAATGTCTACCATCAGTCTCAAGCATTGCTAAAGGTAGTTGCTCGCCTCCCTGCTGATAATATAATTTCAATGAGAAAAGAAAATATGTGGGAACATTTAAAAGAAAAGTAGTTTTATATTTCCTCACCTCAACATAAATGCCTATGAGTCTAATGAATAAAGAGGATGGAGAAATTGATAGATCAGTGTGTTCTCCATTTCTGTGTAAGAAGAGGAGAGCCAGGAGAGTCAGGATCAAAACTAACATGGACCACCTGCTCATTGGTGCAAAGAATTGACATCAAAACTCAGGGATCTCCTAATTTGAGAGAGTGAGAATGCTCTGTAATTGACCCACAAAGGCTTATTGCCTTTGCGGCTGAGGATCATTAGAACTTCTAACCTCTCCCAGCTCTGTGGCCTGCTTCTACACTATAGTGTTTGTTTTCTCAATAAAGTATCTATTTCTACCACTATTCATAAGTGCCCACTCCAGCTCCTTGTTCCTGGGTACAGGAACCTGAAAGCTTCAGTGTTTGCCCTCCAGAATCTGGCTTATGCCCGTATCTCTCCCTCACAACTATGAGGGAGAGTTTTTCCATCACCTTAGTTGAGCAAGAAAGGCTTTCAGAGTATCAGAACAAGCCCTTGTCATATCCTCTGAACCTACACCATCTGACATCCCTTGGAGATTTCCAGTATCTACAGCTGTCGATTTCTGTCCATAGAGCTGTGCTTTCCACAGAGGTGAGTAAAGGTGTTGAATTTCTCAAGATTCTACTTGGGGAGTTGCAAAAATTCTACCCATGGGATTTTCTGGATAGGAAACAGACCACCAAAGAGAAGCCATACAAACTTACTGACAAAGATATTCAAAGACTTTTAACACTGGCGTTGACAGCTTTTACAGGCATGTGCATGAAATCTTAGTGAAAGCTTGCACACACATGAGCAAGTACATACACCACACACACACACACCCATACACACACAAATATTTGAGCATCTAAACTCCATTTTATTTTGTAAGTTTCGGAACTGAAAGAGCTGCAGAAGTGTTAAATTCTGTGGCTAAGAGATTACAAATCTGATATGTTGTGAAATGACCCAGTTTGAATGGTACAATTTGTTTTTGAATAATTGTGATTCACTATTTTCTGCTCTGTTTTGTTTTTGACACCCCCTATAAGCAGTCCACTCTTTTAAATTTAGAGTTTTTTTCCCATACCCACCACTGCTCCCCTCTCTCTCCTCCTCCCTGACCTCCCCCAGCCTTCTCTCATACCTATCCATTCCCCAGAAAGGGCGAGGACTCCCAAGGTGGGTCACTTCGGTCTGCCATATCAGTTGAGGTAAGACGGAGTCTTTACCCCCAGTATCAGGACTGAGAAAGGTGTTCTTCTGTAGGAAATGGGCTCTAGAAACCAGTTCATGCACCAGGAATAAACTCTGGTTCAACTGTCATCTACATTTGGAGGGTTTAGTTCCTTTCCATGAAGGTTCCTCAACTGTCATTTCAGAGTAGTGAGCTCCCAATACTCCAGGCAGTCATTGGACCCAGTGCTTAGATGCATCTGCTTCCATCAGTTGCTGGGATGAAGGGTCTATAATGGCAATTAGGGTGGCCATTCATTTGATTATAGGGAAAGGCCTGTTTAGATACTCTCTTCATTTTTGCTTAGAGTCCTAGCCAGGGACATCTTGTGGGTTCGTGGATGTTTCCCTAGACCAGGTTTCTCTCTAAACACACAATGGTTCCCTCTATCAAGATATCTTTTTCTTTGTTCTCCCTCTCTGTTGCTCCCCGCCAACTATCTCAATCTCTCCTGATCTCTTTCCACCTCCCCTTATTCCCTCCCCCCTCCCCGTAATATCAGAATTTACTCAGGAGATCTTATATATTTCCTGCTTCCCAAGTGGATCCATGGATGTCTCTCTTTAGTTCCTCCTGTTACTGCTGCTTAGGAGTTGTGGATTGTAGCCTGGTTATCCTTTGCTTTACTTCTGAAATTCACTTATGAGTGAGTACATACCATGTTTATCTTTCTGAATCTGTTTACCTCACTCAGGATGATATTTTCTAGATCCATCCGTTTGCCTGCAAATTTCAGGATGCCATTTTTTTAACTGCTGAGTAGTACTCCATTGTGTAAATTACCATAATTTGTTAATCCATTCTCCAGTTTAGGGACATCTAGTTGTTTCCAGGTTCTGGCTATTACAAATAATGCTGCTATGTACATAGATGAGCTAATGCACTTGGGGTAAGAATGTGTGTTCTTTGGCTATATGGCCAATAGTAGTATTGCTGGATCATTGAGGAAGTTGATTTCCAGTTTTCTGAGGAACTACCTTACTGATTTTCAAAGTGGCTGTTCAAGTTCACACTCCTTCCAGCAATGGAGGAGTGTTCCACTTGTTCTACATTTTCTCCAGCTTAGGTTGTCATCTGTGTTTTTGATCTTAGCCTTTCTGACAGGTGTAAGATGGTATCTCAGAGTTGTTTTGATTTGCATTTCTCTGATGTCTAAGGATGTTGAACAATTCTTTGTCTTTTTGCCATTTGAAATTCTTCTGTTGAGAATTCCCTTTTTAGCTCCGAACTCCATTTTTAATTGGATTATTTGAGTTTGGGGCTCTAGTTTCTTGAATTCTCTATTTATTTTAGAAATCAGTCCTCTGTCAGATGTAGGGTTGATGATCTTTTCCCGTTCTGTAGGCTGTCGTTTTGTCTTATTGACTGTGTCCTTTGCCTTACAGAAGCTTCTCAGTTTCAGGAGATCCCACTTATTGATTCTTGTTCTTAGTGTTTGTGCTACTGGTGTCATATTTAGGAAGTGCTCACCTGTGCCAATGCATTGGAGGGTATTTCCCACTTTCTTTTCTATCATGTTTAGTATCTAGGTTTATGTTGAGGTCTTTGATCCACTTGGATTTGAGTTTTGTGCAGGGTAATAGATATGGATCTATTTGCATTCTTCTGCATACTATCATCCGGTTATGCCAACACCATTTGTTGAAGATCCTTCCTTTTTTCCATTATATATATTTGGCCTCTTTGTCAAAAATCAGGTGTTCATAGGTGTGTAATGTTGGGGTCTTCAATTCAGTTCCATTGATCCACAAAGTCTGTTTTTATGCCAGTACCAAGTTGTTTTTTATTATTGTGGCTCTTTAGAATATCTTGAAGTCAGGGATGGTGATGCCTCCTGAAGTTCTTTTGTTGAACATGATTGTTTTGGCAATTCTGGGTTTCCTGTTCTTCCATATGAAGTTGAGTATTGTTCTTTCACTGTCAGAAAAAAATGTGTTGAGATTTTGATGGGGATTGCATTGAATCTGTAGATTGTTTTTGATAAAATCACCATTTTCACTACATCGATCCTTCCTATGTATCCAAGAGCATGGGAGAGCTTCTCATTTTCTGATATCTTCTTTAATTTCTTTCTTCAGTGACATAAAGTTTTTGTCATACAGGTCTTTCACTTCTTTTGTTAGAGTCATCTCAAGATATTTTTGTTATATGCAGCTATTACAAAGGGTAATATTTCCCCAATTCCTTTTTCAATCCTTTTATCATTTGTGTATAGGAGGGCTATTGATTTTTTTTTTTCTTTTTGAGTTATTCTTGTACCCTGCTACACTGCAGATGTTGATCAGCTGAAGGAGTTTCCTGGTCTAATTTTGGGGGTCACTTATGTATACAACTATATCATCTGCAAATAGAGATAGTTTGACTTCTTCTTTTCCAATCCGTATCCCCTTAATCTCCTTTTGTTGTCTTACTGCTTTAGCTAAAACTTTGAGAACTATATTCTATAGATAGTCTATATTCTATATGCTATAGCGCTATGGAGTATTATTTTATATTCAAAAGAGAGTGGACAACCTTGTTTTGATGTTGATTTTAGTGGTATTGCTTTGAGTTTTTCTCCATTTAGTATGATGTTGGCTGATGGATTGCTGTATACTGCCTTTATTATGTTTAGGTATTTTTACTGTATTCCTGATCTCTCCAGGACCTTAATCATGAAGTGTTGAATTTTGTCAAAGGTTCTTTCAGAATCTAATGAGATGATCATGTGCTTTTTTTCTTTCTGGTTGCTTATGTAATGGATGACGTTGACAGTTTTTCATATGTTGAACCATCCCTGCATTTCTTGGATGAAGCCTACTTGATTATGATGAGTGATTTTTAAAAATATGTTCTTGAATACAGTTTGCCAGTATTTTACTGAATATTTTTGCATCAAGGTTCATGATAAAGATTGGCCTATAATTCTCTTTCCTTTTAACCTCTTTGTGTGGTTTGGGTATCAGTGTGACTGTAGCCTATAAAAAGAGTTTGGCGGTGTTCCTTATGTCTTCTGTTTCTACTGTGTGGAACAATTTGTGAAGTGTTAGTATAAGTTCTTCTTTAAAATTCTGGCAGAATTTTGTACTCAAGCCATCTGGTCCTGAGGGATTTTGGAGGGGGGGAGAGGGGTTGGGAGACTTTTAATAACTGCTTCTACTTCCTTAGGAGTTATAGGTCTCTTTAGATTGCTTATCTGGTCTTGGTTAATTTTGGGAAGCAAATAATATTGGCTGGCATCCATGGTCTCTTAGTGTCCCTTTACCACCTGTCTAGAACTGTCTATCTTTCATAGTCTCCATTGAGAAGTTACATGTTATTCTTATGGTTCGGCATTTATAAGTTACTTGTCCTTTGTCCTTTGCAGCTTGTAAAATTCTTTCTTTATTCTGTATGTTTAGATTTTTTATTATTATGTGGCAAGCACACTTTTGGTGGTTTTCTAGTCTATTTGGTGTTCTGTAAGCTTTTTGTATCTTCAGAGACAATTTTTTATGTTGGGAAGATTTTCTTCTATGATTTTGTTGAATATATCTTCTATGCCTTTGGTCTGGTATTCTTCTCCTTCTTCTATTCCTATTTTTCTTATGTTTGGTTTTTACGTGGTGTCCCAGATTTCCTGGATTTTTGTGCTATGATTATTTTAGCTTTAGTGTTTTCTTTGACTGATGCATCTATTTCCTTTATTGTATCTTCCACACCAGAAATTCTCTCTTCCATCTCTTGCATTCTGTTTTACTTGCAACTGTAGTTTCTGTTTTTTTACTCAGATTTTCAACCTCCAGCATTTCCTTGGTCTATGTCTTCTTATGGCTTCTATTTCGATTTTTAAGTCTTATGCTGTTTCCTTCACCTATTTGATTAAGGGTTTTTTTTTTTTTTATCTCCAGTGGTTTTTTTTTTTTTTTTAAAGATTGTTTTCTTTCTTTCCTTTATTCTTTTCTTCTTTCTTTTTTCTTTTTCTTATCTTTTCCTCTAGTTACATAAGGGATTTTTTCCATTTTTTCTTTAATAAAGGCTTCTATCATCTTTATAAAGAAATTTTTTAAGGTCATTTTCTTTGCTTCTTCTATATTGGAATGTCTTGCTGTTATAGAACCACTAGGTCCTAGTGGTGCCATATTGTTCTTTATGTTATTGAATAAATTTTTACACTGTTGCTTACCCATATCTTCCTTTGATTGGTGCAAGCATTGTCTATGTTTTGGTGAGCTGTTTTTTGCCTACTAGATGTTCTTGATGCAAGTGGAGCTATTGGAAAAATCGGAAGCAGTGGAGTCTGTGACTTAGGAAACAGTCAAGATCTGCAACTGGAGCTCTTGTGAAGGACCACTCCAGAGTCTATGCCTCAGGAAGCCACTTTTATGATGGGACTCTCCCAAGGCTCTGTCTCAAGCAGCTGCCATTGAACGGATGAGTCATTTGGGGGAATAGATTGAGGCTTATTGGGTAGAGGGTCTGATAGGGAGTGTTGGTTGTCAGGCTTGCACACAAGGATCCTGCATGCTTGCCTGCATCTGGAGCTGTAATGGGTTTGGGGAACACATTTTGTGCTCTATTGCCTGACCTAGTAGCCTGGTTGGCCAGCTGGGAGAGGGTAACTCACCTCTTCTTCTGGTGCTCTCCAGGGGCTGTGTCTCAGGAAGCAGGTAAGATTGGTGATGATCTCATTCTTTCTTTATACTTTCTGATTTTTCCAATTTGAATCACATTTAACACATATTATTTGGAAGAGATGAGTATTTCTTAGTACTTCAAGCTTTTACATGAGTTAGTTTAATTGTATTGCTTCTATCTTGGGCTCCAACTAGAATCTCAGTAAAGGGTCTTTCAAATGTTAGGCAGAAGGTGGGGAGAATGAAATGATGAAGGAGGGTATTTTAGCACTGGACAGGAAAGCTGTCAAGATGTCCCCCCTTAGCTGTAGAAGGCTTAGTGACAAGAAGATGCAAAGAACTATCAGTGGAAGATAACTCCATTGCCAAAAGATATTGACAAGTTCACTGCCACTAATCATTTTATGTAAAGTGTACTCAAAAGTAAATGTGAAACATTGCTAAGTATCAGGCTATATATGTAATCACATAAATTCAACCAAAGACCTAACAATACACAATTGCTTTTTACCCATAGGAGTAAGTGGAGGAGAGATGTTGAATAAATCCCCAGTTTCTACTTCATTAAACAGCTTTCTGGAGTAAGTTAGATATTTCTAGGATCATCCCTATATTTAATAAGGAAACACTCCCATCTCATGAAATATGGACTTATTCTAGCACTTAGAAGTATAAATAGAAACCTACAGTTATATTTCCATGGATTACATTTTATTTCCTCCAAGTTCACTGGAATGGGCTCCGAGAATAAAGGAACAAACGAACTTGTAGTCAAGGAAAAGCTGACAGTTGAAACTACCTGACTCCTACTCAAACTCCTCACCAGTGATAGTTAATTCATAAGAAAATCCAGCTCCCTTCTATTCCTGTTCCCTGGTTTGCTTTTTTCTGAAAATTGAAGAACACACCAATATGATTTTTATTAGTCTCTTCAAAGTCCCTCACTACTTCACTTTCCATATGGATGTGGTTTGAGTGTTTCCCGAGACCATTGTGACTAGTGGCATGGTTCCCAGAGTGTAGACATTGGCAAGTAACATGGAGCATTTTAAAAGGTGGAGCCTCAAGAATGGGGAGATAGCTCATTGAAATGATTGCCAGGGGAGCACAAAGACAGGAGTCTGGGGCACTCTAGTCTAGAGCTTGAGAAATCCATGTGAGAAGCTGGGAGTAGGTCATGTACTCATAATCCCAGTTCTCAGTGGCTGGGATAGGCAGATCCCTGGATCTTTCTGGTCAGCCACCCTAGCCTAATCTGTGAGCCCATGTCCCAGTGAGAGACTCTGTCCCAAAACATACAAAACAAAACAAAAATTCAAGGTGGATGACCCCTGAGGAATGGCACCTAAAGTTGGCCTCTGACCTCCATATTGACATGTACACACATAAACTTGCACAAATATTTGTACATACATATATGCATATACATACATAAACAGTTACCACCAATGAATTTGATAGTTCCTAGTGGGAAATCCTTAGGTCATTAGGGCCGTGGAATGTAGTTCTCATCTGATGAGGTAAGTTTTAATGAGGTAATCGGAATCAAAGGATCCAGCCTGGCCTTTCCTCACCCACTGGCTCCTAATGTGGAAATATTTGTTTGTCCCACACACTTTCTCCACAATTGCTATGCAAGTCGTGAGATGATTCAGTGGAGGTTTAGCCTTGCAGTAGAGCCTGTTCCATGCCATTTGGACTTTGAGCCTCCAAAACTGTAAGCTATTAGTCTTGCTTTCCTTACGTACCTTGTGTCAGGTACTTCATTGTAGCAAATGCAAAGCCAATGAGTGCAACATGGTTTGGATTGACTGTGACTTTGATTCCAGCCAGGAGACTACATGACTATATTATCTACAAACGATTATCAGATGCTGGTGCAACTTAGGTCAGCTTCCCAAATTTACACACTGAGTTGTCATAGTCTACAACATAATGAACCTGCCTCCCTGGGGGCTTTTTATTAACTTTTAGAAAATATAAATAAAGAAGTGGGGGTTGATGTTCTAAAAACTATAGCCTGGAAGCAGTCAGTAGAAAAGTCAAATTTGGCTGGAGAGTGGTCAGGAAATAGGAAACAAATGGTATCAAAGGCCGAGGAACTGGGTGGGGGGGGGGGGGGTGATGGGAAGGAGGAAGAAACTAAAACAGGGTCAGTCAATATAGCATAAAACTCAAAAAGGAAGTATTTGGAGACAAAAGAGAATGATTTCTTCATGCTGGAAAGTAGGACTAGTAGAAAAACGAAGGATCCCTGAGAGGAAGGTGGGCAATCCAGGAAAGGACTTGATGTACTTTTAAGGTGAAACTGAGAATTCCATAGTGTCATAGAAACTGCTAGCCAAAATCTAATGCAAACTAAGTTTGCCTTTTAAAATCTAGACAAGTTTGAATGTGACTTGTCATGGCATTCTGTCTTGTCATGTTTAGGTTGAATGTTCTGCGTTTTCTCACTCTGACTTGGCTTCATTGCTAAAAGTATCATTTTTAAGTATTAAGACATTTGTCAAGAGAAAGGCACAGATTACCATTTCCAAGCCAGTAGACTGTAAATACTACTGGGGAGAGGCAATGTTGTTTACCTCTATAACCTTAGCAACCAGCTAGGGGTTGGCTTCTTCCAATGCCTCAGTAAATATTTGCTGAATGAGTCAGACTTCAATCAGACCACCCTGGGTAGCCAGGTGTTGAGTTAGCAAAAAAAAAACACCAGATTAAGGACAGAAGTTATTAGATAATCAGGGCAAACAATGAGATATATTGTCCAGAAGATACGAATGTAATATAAGCATATGTTATGGCTTGAATCTGAAAAGCCCTACAAAGCTAATGCTTTGAGCGTTTGGTTCCCAACCCATGGTGCAATTAGGTGAGATGGTGGAATCTTTGAAATCCACGGCCTCACTGGCTGAAGTTGATGGGTGAACGTATAATTTGCAGGTTATATCTGTCTCTGGTTCTAGTCTAAACTCTCTGCTTCTTAGTTGGCTGCCATAATGTGACCGGTTGACTGGTGTTACCACAAACATAGATTAAGCCTATCCTGTATGTGTCTTCCCATGAGGCACTGTTACCTCTGAACCTGTTAGTCAAGGTAACTCTCTGCTCCCTTAAGTTGTTTCTGTGGGGTAATTTGTCAGAGCAATGAAAAAACTAACCAATAGTGTATATTTTAGTATTTGAGCATTAATAGCAAGTCTGGTCTAGAAATGGTAGACTATTACACTTCAGACACAATTAATTGATCAAAACTGTTTTCCCCCAGAACTATCAGTAATAGCTCAAAACCCTGAATTCAGTGCAGCACTTTACATCTTTCTGAAGGTATGGAGGTATCACATAAGGAGCACAGAGAACTCTTATCATTCAGGCAATTAGTCTGTAACTTTATCCTTTCTTATATGCCCATCCCTGATCATCTGAGGAGCGGTCTCTTGCTTGGTAGATAAGACAGGAATGGATACCTCTTATCTTACTGCCAAAGTGGGAAGCCCTATCAGCCAATATTCATTGCCAACTTCGTTGAATTTATAACCACATGAGTGCTAAGAGATTGGGAAGGCACACCTCAGAGTGTGTCTGTGAAGGTGTTTTCAGAGAAAATTAACTAAATAAGTGACCCACCCTGGGCCAGGGGCAACTGCAAGGGAAAAAAGAGAGAAAAACCAGACTTCTCTCTGCTTGTTTGTGTTTCATAACATGAAGGGCTCTGCTCTGCGCAACGTGAAGCTCTTCCCTGTATGATTGTATCCGACTGGTATTCTGGTACAGGACTGTGTAAAGAAATTACTGCATACACTAACAAAAAAAAAAAAAAAAAAAAAGAAGTGTGGATCAGGTAGAAATAAAGCTTTTCTTGTTGTTACAAATTTCTTGAATCCTTTAAAATCCATTTTATAAAATGTTTTAATTATAACCCATAGTAACCTCAGAAAAAAATGTAATAAGTTCAGTTTTAACACTAGCAGATTTTAGTGTGGAGGTGAATGGGCATGGGGTGCATGTTTATGCACACGTTTGTATGGTGGGTGAATGTGCAAATCAGAGATCAATGCTGTATTTCTTACTTGCTCACTATTCACCTTAATTTTTTTTTTTTTTTTTGAGACACTGTCTCTGACAGGACATGGATCTCAGTTGTCTGGTTAGACCAGCTGGTCAGCAAGGGAACTTTCTGTACTATGACCGCAGCTGCTGCTGCTGCTTCTTCTTCTTCTTTTTTTTTTTTTTTTTTTTTTTTTAACAAGGATTCTGGGTACACAGTAAACACCTTACTTAATATTGAAGAAAAATTAATTATGGGAGTCTCCATTCTGTACAGTAGAATGGGAGGTCCAGAGGTCCACTGCCAGTTGCTGAGCAGTCTGTGTGTAAGATGTAAGCAATAAAACAGTATAGTAAGAAACTATCAAATGGACTCAGGTCCTTGATGCCACTTTGCTGCTTTCTTAGATTGCAGATTCCAGGTTTCTGCAAAAACAGGTCTTGACATCTATGTGCTTCCTTAAGGTTTTAATCTGAAGTGACATTTGATTTCTTTTGATCTGGTCTGATGGTGTACAGTACAGGAGTTCAATCCACAACAAGGCCCTTCCATAATTTTTGTTCAACTACAAACATGAGGCAAATAGGCAGAAATCAGAACAAATGGTAGAGATTTTCTTCTCAGAAGCTTTTATTAGCTCGTGAATTTTGTTGGAAGTGCTTAATAAGGTGGGAAGCCAGAAAGCCATGGCTATGTGTAGTTACGATTCAACATACTTTGACTTAAATTTATCTTCTAGTCATCTTAATCTAAAGAGCCCCGAGTCCTCATCTCTGTGAGTATGCACTTTTAAAAGTCTGAGGGTCACAGATATTTAATTTAAGCATAAAATTTGATTTTGAGAGAAATGTCATCTTACATAAATTTCACTGGCTTTGAAATAAGCCATGGTTGTCTCTGTTCCGGAGTCAAGGTGAGATTGCAGTATCTCAGAGCACCGAGTTTGATCCCGAACTCCTTAGACAGCTCCGGTACTGCTTTTCTAATTGTGGCTTAGGTCTTGTGCTGCTCTCGTCACAGCACACACTGAGAGTCCAACTCTAACAGAGCTACTGCAACTGAACCGAAGTTTCTGATACCTGGAGAGAGACTGCAGTTTTGAATTGATACATTAGAAAAATCCATGTTCCACTTCTATCAATTGTTATCTCATACACAAAGCACTTTCTACGTCCAGGGTGGGATTCTCCTGCCGCATATTCTTTTACCTGAACTCAGGACTGTGGAATGAAAACTACAGCTGCTACTAAATACACACATTCACACACGCACACTCACACACACACATTCACACTCATACATACACACATTCACACACATAACACATACATACACGTACACACTCACACACAGTCACACTCACATACACACATACATACACACACAGTCACACTCACATACACATGCACACATACACACACATGCATACACACATACACATTCATATGCATACACACACACATACACACACATACACAGGCATACACACATACATATATATATACACACTCACACACTCATACATGTGCAAATACACATACACTCATACAAATACACAAATATACATACATATACATACACCACACACATACACACATATACATACACACATACACCACACAAATACACACACATACATACACACCACACACACATACACACAAAACATATAAACAAATAGACACACACAACACATATGCACACATACACACATATGCGCACATGCATGCACACGCGCATACACATACACACATACACACACACAGTATCAATGTGGAGATTCTGCTCACATACTTGTGTTCCACTATAAAAAGAATAGAGCAGTTCTCACTGAAACCTTACTTCTGGTGGTAAGTGATATAGGGGACACGGAAATATACAAAGCCTATATTTTGCACGAATTGCTTTTGTAACGTAAGTGGGACGATACGGAATACAGACGACTAACACAGAGTAAGACAAGTCCAGGTGACAAGGCGATATCACGGCCAGCAAATGCTGCAAGGACGGTGTTAGAGTCCCTGTGGGAAAACGGGAAATGGATTTAGATTTGGTTCCAAAAGGCTGAGAGTGGGAGTCGAAGGAGGATGAAGAACAAGACATACAGGACAGCGTGCTCTCCCTGGGTGAGAGGGGTGGCTAACGAAGCGCGAAGGGCACGTGATTTGACCTGGCTGTATAGGGAAGGCGGAGTTACAGAATCATTTCCTGAACACAGGATTCTACTGGAAAAAAAAGAGGGACAAAGTGGCCAAGTAAGGCATTACACTCTGGCTGGACACCTGTGAGCGCATTTCAGCTGTGCACCTGCTCTTTGAGGGAGGGCTCCTCTGTCGTGCGACACATGGCGTCACACACTCACACTGGGAAAATTCAATAAGACCCATGCTGCGTGACTGAGGGTGAGAAAGAATTGTCTAGAAGTAATAGCGTGAATAAGCCACGCAATTTGGATAGAAAATTAAATAAAACAAAACAAGCTTGTGTTTTAAATAATGGCTCTTGACAGAGAAATAATACACAAAATCCGCCCCTTCTGGCAAAAATCAAAACCCAAACTGAAACTTCACTTCAGAAATGTTCAAACATACATATTTACTATACATTAAAATCGGGCCACACAAACATATGCTTTCTGTAAGTCAACCTATCTACATAACATGGGTCCAGTTAATGAGATCGCCAAATTATTAAAGGATTATAGAAAATATTTTTAAAGTCAGTTTTTATGTCTATTCAGAATGTGGTCATCCACATGTCACCTTATGGTAATGGAAGCTACCAAAGGTCATGGAAATTGAAAGGCAAAGAAAAATATTTAAAACTGCTCATAATAGATAAGGTACATAAAACCAACTTTATAAGAAGCATGGACAACAGCATACTATCAATTGGGAAAATACCCAAATTGCTTTCCTTTGCAATCTAAATCAATGTTATGTTCACATATCTCATTTGAAATATAACATTTAAAGATTAAACAGTAAATTCCTACTGAAGTGTAACTTGTATATACCCCATGACCAGACAAGTCTTTTCCCACATACATCCTTCACCGAAATGTGTTTGTAGCTTCATCAAAACACAAAGAGGTGGTCAGGACAGAACAATTCAGAACTCATTGCAGAGAACTCCGGTGATCATCAACAGTAGGATGCACAATCCAGTACTCAGATTTCAAAACATTACAGCAGTTAAAATAAACGATTGTGACCTCAAGCAGCATGATAGACAAATTTCACGAAAGACCCTGAGATGAAGCGGTCAGTCCCATTAATATAATTTCCATACTATGTGACTACAATCGTGATGAATTGGGTGTTGGGGTTGTGGTTATGAGTGAGAGGATTGATGCAGGAACACAGAGCCAGCGCTGATTTTCATTTTGGGTGTCATTCCCTGCGCCCTCACTTTGAAAACCTCACAAGTTCCTCATTTATTAAATACGGTTTCTTCTGATGCAGCTGCCTGCTGAATCAGATTTGGACGTCCCACTGACTGAACCCCTCCGTCTTCGAGCTGGTTTTGTAACCTGCACATGACTCACCGGGAACATTTGTGCTTACCTTTTGTACACAGTATCTGGATACTTTCTGACAAATGTTAATTAAAGTCATGTCCTTTTATAGGTGTTGGCCTCTCTAATTAAAACAAAATGATTCCTTCCAAGGTCTGAGCAGAAGCGGGCCCTAAAGGGCACCGAGTTATGTAAGTCTCCACTGCCTCTGGGCTCCAGCGCTCTTAGACATCTAGTTTATGGATGACTACCGACACTACTACTCCCAACTTTTACATCTGGCCACAGAATAAACAAAGTCCTTTCAGTTGCTGCTCTACAGAAAGGCTAAGATAAACGGATAGTTTTATAATAAATCCTAAGATAAAGAAGTGCCAAATTGAAATAAAATTTAAAAGCCAAACTGAACCCAGATAGAGGTAGTTGTACCCCCAGTAACTTTCTTACCGTCATCCTCGTACCTGTTCTTTATACTCTTTTCTGAAAAGCTGTCCCAAATTTAGGAACAGATGCAATTTAGCTTCCTGTGCTGCTAGTTCCATTTACTCTTCTGATTTATGAAGGAAGATCACAGATTTCAAATCACATTCTCAATCAAATTGGTCCAAATCTATTCATGAGGAGGCAAAAAACTCTTGATATTATATCTTTTCTCAAAGTAATGGATTTAATTGAGCTAATGACTTTTAGACATCAATGTCCAAGGCTTGTCTGAACTCCAGTTGAAAGAAGAGTAAAAAAGTCTGAAAAATAGTAAAGATATTCTGCAAATATAGGTCAGTGACAAGTATAGGTTAGAACACACACACATGAAGAAGACGTTTTGAAAAAAAATATGAACAATTAACTTTTTGCTGTGCATCATATACACTTAACCTCTTTCATATTTAAACTTCCAAAGAGTAATTTTCTTGCTTATCCTTATGCAGCTATTTATCACATGACCAAAGCACACCTCTTTTCTTGAGGAAGACTATCTCTATCTCAGGAGTTATCACAGATGCTTCTAAGTATCTCTCAGAAATACTCATTCCAGCTTGAGTTAGCATCCCTGCCTTGATAATCTGTAAACCATGAATTTAGGTTAAATTTACCTTATGAACTGTAACTTTTGAATTAAGGTTAGCTGGTGCAAACCCTTGCCACATGAAATAGTAGGGAACTGAGAATGTTGGAGGTATGTGTGGAGAGAATCTACTCCAGAATGAAAGGAAAAAAAATATGGGTAAAAATTGCAAACTCCTATGGCTGAAAAATATGGTATATACAATTCTTTGAATCTACATTACAGGGAGATGCTGAGCTATTACCTTTCATTTTATTTTCAAATGTTGGTCCTAGGTAACTCAAATTACCTTCATAGTTAATACCATCTCCAGATATTTAAGTTAGGATGTTGATTTGAGAATTTCTGATATGTGTTTTAAATTAAGCTATTTAGCTTCATCATAAATTCTGTCTCCTCGTTCTGCTTCTTTAATCTCTAGGATATATCCCCATATATATTGTGACTTTTGCCACAAGTCAACAAAACATTTTAAATTCTCTGTTATGTAAGCTTTCCCTCCTGTATTCTCTTAACAGAGATATACTATCATATTACTCTGTTCACACTGACAGCCAGGAGAGATGTGTGGGTGTGCATGAAGAGAGGATTCTTTTTTTTTTTTGGTCTTCTCCAAGTAGAGGCCTCCCAGCCAACAGGGAGTGTGTGTGTGTGTGTGTGTGTGTGTGTGTGTGTGTGTGTGTGTGTGTGTGTGTGCCAACAGGAACTTTGAACAACTGAGAACTTCAGAGCCTCTTTAACGTGTAGACTTCTCCCCTTGCTCACAGGATGCCCTGCCTTATCAGATAAGCACAAAAAGTCTGTGTTCAGTTTATTTTCTTAATTTGTTAACTCAGGGGACCTGATTTTTAGTTTAATTTTTAACTACTCATGCTCCAGTTCAAATTTGGAAATTTTTAAATTTTTTGGAAACACCTGCCCCTGTATGCATGCTAGGGTCGGGGGTGCTGGGTGTGTTGTCTTTCTGTAAAGTCTTTAGTGCACCTAGAACCAAGCAGCTGACACCCCCTCCCCCACACACACACCTGCAGGCTTACATTTCCCGAGTATACCCTACTGATTCGGAGCACTGGTCATTTACTTCTTTCTTTAGCCTGCTAATTGAAGCAAACATTGCTGAAGGCCTAATTTAGTAGTTCTCAACCTCCCTAATGCTGCCACCCTTTAATACAGTCCTTCAAGCTGTGGTGACTGCAGCCATAAAATTATTTTCATTGCTTTTTCATAATTGTAATTTTGCTATTGCTATGAATCATCATGTAAATATTTCCAGAGACAGACGTTTGCCAATGGGATCATAACCCAAAGGTTGAGAACCACTCAAGTCTTAAGTCCATTTTGCCACTCTTCACATAGACTAGCAAAACGTCTTCTCTGGTAACAGTTTTATTCTCAAGATTCTCAGACAGAAGCTGGGCAGATTATAGAAGATTTCTATTTCCTTATGAGTCTAAATGCTTGCTATTTAGGATAATCATTTGTGATTTTTATCCAAGTACTAGACTGTAAACAACAGAGTCAGTTCACACTACTTCACGTAAGGACTGGAATCCAGAAATGCATACTGGGCTTCACAGGGTATGTGTGAGTCAAAGATTCAGTGTCTAGTCTGAAGAGCTGCCACATCCCCTCTATGGCACCACAGCCTTCACAGATGTGCTTCTACCATAATCTGGGGAGCAAAATCAATAACAGTCATCACCACTGTAAAACCACCGCCACCCAAAACCTTCGCAGAACACCCCTCAAGACTGACGGTAGACTATCCCCTATTGGAGCTGCTTACACAGGGGCTTTATTTCCTTGAGCATACTCTTTCAAGGCAGGCAAGGAATATGTCCTCCGACCGTGATGCTTTATATTTTGGTGAAAAGTTCATCAAATATAAAGAGAAAATGTACTGGCTTAGAATGGTAACCTTCTATTCTTCTCACCCATGGTGGAGGATTCCTGTCACCTCTGCTTTGGGGAGACTGAAATAACAGTTTTCAAAATGTCTGGGCACAGAGATGAGTTAGGTGAAGGGAGCCAGCTCACCCCAGAGACCATGTGGTGGGCTGTACCTGCACATAGTGAGCAAGTGTGGGCTGTGGGAGGCAAGGCTTTCTAGTTCCCAAAAAGCGGTGGTATTCCTTCTTACAGGGAGCTGGGATCAACATGTTTGATTATTTGATGGGATATCAGAGAATTGAAGTAGGAGTACCCCTAGGTTCAGAATTCTGAAACCAGTGATACTTCGAAGAACAGCAGGTACTGTGCCTAATGTCTATGGTTAGAATCATAGAGGTTTGGAACCGTATCACCAGAGCAGGGTGGAAAAAAGCTTTTACAAAGTCTGAATTTTCCTGGATGTGGGATAATGTTCTTGTAGATTGAAAATATTTGTTACTGTGTTGGTTTAGTGGAATGCTGATTGGCCAAGAGAGACAGGAAACAGAGGCAGGACAGACAGGACAGTTCTGAGAAGAGAAACTTCCAGCCTGAAGCACAGGAAGGACGAGGAGAAGGCTGCATTAAACAAAGGTACCAAGTCATGTGGCTAAACAGATGAGAACTATGGGATAACTTAAGTGTAAGAGCGAGTTAGTAAGGAGACTGAACTGCTGGCCCAGCAGTTACTATATTATTAAGCCTCTGGTTAATTATCTTATAAGCATTTGCAGGACCTCTGTGGGAGAGATTTGTCCAGGCCAGACAAAAAACATCCAACAAGTGGGTATTAGTGCAGTACATACAATTACACCTTATTCTTACAACATACAGAATCACATATATGACACATGTCTATAACAATGTACTTATTGAAATGTTATTTTAAAATCATGTAAATACTTTTATTTTAATATTCAGTTTTATAACTTATAACATTTAAAATATTATTTTTATGTGTATTCAAAATTTATATATATAACTCCTATTTATGGAATTTTATAGAAGATTTTTTCTGAGACAAATGTTGTCTCCAAGTTTTCATAACCTGATATCATGTTATGATAAAACCACTGATAATTCTTTTGGGGCCATATCTTTAGAAATGTAATTAGTGTATATGTCAAGATACAAAAAAATCTTAAGGCTTTTAAGGTTATTATGATACTGACTTTAATGAATGTTTTAACCACTTGGGAAAATAATTTTATTAAGAAAGACTAACTAGCACTTTTGGATGAAATACTAAGATTTTACTTCCCTGCAAAATATTGTTTTAAAAACCACTATTTTAATAATTATAACTCTTCAGAAATATAAGGCTAAATATTACAGCTTTGAGACGTAAGTATTTGACTATTTTCATTTTTTGTGACTGTATTTTATAGAACTGCAATTATTAGAGCACCTCAAAGCAAAGGGCATTTTAAAAGGTTAAGGAAATAGCTTTACTTTACTAATCAGAAGGTGAAAGCTCAGTTAATGGAAATGCTTGCATGCATCTGAGATTTTACACATCTTTCTCCGCTGATGCAGACATTCCATGATAGGCTTCTATTTTAACAAAGAGATTTGCATTTGATTTAGTGGGAATGTTGATGGCAGGCTGTTTGCAGGGGAGACTGCACACAGGCTTGCTGATTTTAGATGTTTTTAAGGAACAGGCAGTAACAATTCGACTCGAGCAATTCTCTAGCATGGGGTCTCCAAAGTTTGACCACAGATCATTTGTGGTGGAGAATTGGGTAAGCTTATTCCTTAAAATGATTCAGCAAACACATATGGTACTTCATGGTATATACAAGGCATTGGACACTCGACTTCCCATTCATCACTAAAACAGACCCAGACTTGCATTTAAAAAGCATGATGTGGGACTAAACTAAAGCATGGGAAAAACTAGCCCACTAATCATAACCACCCTTTACTGTGTGCTGCTAATGTGCCTATGGTACTGTGCATGCTATTTTATCTAATTCCTAATCCCAACAAGCCTATTGATTGTGTACTAGATACTATCCACGAATAAACTAAGGTTAGGAGACATTTAGACAAAATAATTTAAATGCTATATTGGTGAGATGGTTTTCAAAAACAAGTCTGTCTACAGAGGTTAAATAAAATAATTAAACATTGACCAACTCCGGATTTGGCAGATCATGTAAGACTACTGAGGACTGGGAAATTAGGAAGCTCAGAGAGCCCTCAAGAGAAGCCAAGTCAGAACTAGCATGTTCTGTGGGTTGTAGAGGAGGATTCAAGCCTAATACAAAACCTATGGAAGAACTGGAATCTGTCACTTGCCATTTGTGTGTCTGTGTGTCTGTGGGTCTGTGTGTGTGCCTGCACGTGCACTTGCTCACATTCGCAGATACACATGACTATGTGGGTTTCAGGATCATCTAGGTCTTGTATTTACCTTCTCCTTCCCCTACTGTTCTCTGAAAGGAAACTCATTCCCACAGAGAGCTTTCCTTCCTGTGGCTCACTGGAAACTTTCAAGCATAGCCTCATTGCACTGTCCATGCTGTGGAGTGATTGGTCCTGATTTCCATCATAGCCTAGAATCCTATTTCACTCTCTGGTTTTGTTGCTGGTGATTACTGATGGCTTGAGAGGTCTTAGGCCACGGCTAATGACCACTGTTAACTTTAAAGAAAAAGAGAGTTTAATGAATGATATACCAGTACACTCATATGTGCGGGCTTGAGGCACTGTGGAAGCCAAGAGCCCCAAATGCTTTCAGGGTAGAATTCTTATACCGCACTCTGGGTAGGGGAGGGGTACATCTGGCTTGTGAGATAGCAGTTGTAACAGTTCTCATGGTATGGCTTTCCTGGGTGGCCCCACCCGCGTTGTTATATCAGGAATGTGGTCCCAGGGCATTATCTTGGATGGTACCACTCGAGTGAAGTCCAGAAGCTGCTGACCAGGTACATCCTAAGAAGGAGGCATGAAACACATCCCGTGGGCAGCTAGGTAAGCAACCATAAACCCTGTGAACAAAGCTTTATCTGAGAGGTCTGAGAGCCTGAGTCTTTGAGCAAACAGCCATCTGATCAATTATCAGTCACACAGGGAGTCCGAGAGCCTGAGTCTTTGAACAGCCATCTGATCAATTGTCCATCACACAGGGACCGAAACTCTGTCAGCCTCAGCTAGTTTCGGGGACCTCAGGAAGGGGGTTGGACAATTCAGGTTGGAAAGAGTCAAACAAGATTTTTTATTATTATTTCACGTTACTGTATGTAAGTTCTATAAGAACAATTAGGGTGGTCACCAATCTGATTACAGGGGAAGGCCAGCTCAGGCACCCTCTCCACTATTGCTAGAAGTCTTAGCTGGGGTCATCCTGGTGGATTCCTGGGAATTTCCCTAGCACAGGTTTCTCCCTAAGCTGCAAATGGCTTCTTTTGACCCTCCTCCAACTTGGCCATACAGTTTCCTCATGGTATCCTCCCCCTTCCTACCCCTCCCAAACTCCCAATTTATTCAGGAAATCTTAACTATTCCTCCTTCCTAGGGGAATTCATGTTGGAGAGACTTTACTTCAAAATAAATTTTCTTTAGGAAGACAGCAGAGTAGCACATGAAACTATCCCTAGGCCATAGCTAGAGTGGGGTGCCTTGGGAAGAGGAGGAAAAGAAGGTGTGTAATCATGAAGCTGACTTCCCCAGGCAGAAGGAACCGCATAGAGCTTTGTTCTAGAGATTTTAAAATAAAAATATCCAACCAAGGGGAGAGGAGTCTCCTTACTTGTTTCTCTGAATTGTGGTTTATACCTCTATTTGATCTTTTCATGGCATTCTACATATCTATAATGATAAAAAATATTATCTCTATGTGTGTGCGTGCACGCATGTATGTCTCTCTGTGTGTATGTATATGAGAGACAGAGGCCATCTTGTAACCAATCTAGTAAAAGCATTCTTAAAATTCCACCTTGGAACTTTCTTCTAGTGATGCCTTCTATTACCCATTGGTTAACTGACAAATGAAAAGAGGGAATTCATTGTAAAGTGAAGCCTTTGCTTTGCCAGATTCCCTTTGCTCTATTGTCATTAGATCTGTGATCTCATTCAAAGTTCTTGGACTCCCTGGTTCTCAGCTTTCACTTGTCTTTGAAATTGCTTCAGCAACTATCTCTCTGCTCTGTCCTGGCCTCCCTCCTTGCCTGATTCATTCATTCCCTGACTGGGCTATAGGGTGTGCTTTTTTCTAATGGTACCCATGCTGGGAAGCCACATCTTACTGACTATTATCACAGTAGGATTCAAAACACTCATTTGGCAAAGACCTGCTGCTCCTGTTAGAAGACAGAGTGCTTTACAAATGAGCACAGAGAGCGTTTGAGAAGGGCTTTTTATAAGATCTGAAATCCATTTTTGCTTATATTAAAATAGTTTTCTTCAAGGATGAAAAAGTCTGCTAGCAATCAGAGGCTTGTGTGACATTCACATCTATCCAGAGGAAGCAGCCAACAGAGAAGCTTTCTGCTTTACAGATTTGCATTGTTCTGCTAACTTTCCTATGCCAAAAACACTCAGTTGCTCCCTTTTACCAAACTCTAAGGTCACAAGACAGACAGTTCTTTCTTGATTAGTCAAACAAATACAGGTCTGATTCAGAGGAGGAAAAAGACTTGCCAGTACTCAATGCTTAGGAAGGGCAAGACTGCTTTTGCTTTATAAGCCAATCTGATGAATCACCAGGTCCATGACTAATTGTGGTGTTAAAATGTGCCCAGGAATATAGCCTGTTTTTTATAAAGAGAAATTCTGAAGGAGACCCAGAGAAATAAGGAAGAGACCAAGACGCTTGTGCATGAATGTGCAGATGGCACAACCATTCCAACAAGCTTAGTAAGTCTCTTGTTTTGCACTAGGCAATTAAGTCCTAGAAAATGTGACCCTGGCATCAATCTCAACATGGCTTTCCTCATAGCAGTTAACTTTATGAGCTCAAAAAAGATTTTCCAACTGTTTTCTCAGTCTCAGAAGGTTAAGCCCAGACAGCAATAAATGTAGACTGATAAAAATAGACTAATGTTCATGTGTGTAATATATATGTATGTAAATGTATGGCTATATAATATAAATATGCATGTATATCTAAATAAATACATACATGCATATCTACATAAATGAAATGTCTATGTACATAGTGAGTACACATATATAAAAATTTATGCTTTTTTTTGTACTGATATGTTAGTAAAAAAACATAAGTGTATTATTTTTCTGAGACAAGACCTCTCGCTATGTAGCCCAGTCTGGTCTCCAACTTGAAGTTCTCTCTCTCTGTCTTACATATGTTGAGCATACAGACATATGCCACCATGACCAGCAAGAAAAAACACTGTTTTTTTTTTTTCTATGAATTGCATGGTCTATTGGGAAAATACAATACACAAAGGAGAAATCCTAACACAGGGTAAAACAGTTAATGATGCACATCTACAGAATGATGAGATAACAAGGAAGTAATCTTGGGCGGAGGAGACAACTGCACGGCGAGCTTTGAGCAAGTGAAAAATGAGCTATTCTGTCTTCCAGGAGTTGTAACAGTTTTGTGATGGGGGAGGAGGGCTGGGACAGTGAGTGTGAAGAATCTCAGATAGAGTAAACCAGAGAGCTAGAACAGGCCTGCCTCTTTTATGAGTTTGACAAGCCACTAAGAAATTTCAGCAAATAGAATCTAATAGTGAATTGAAACAATAGCACATCATGAATAAATGAAGTTTGTTACAGAAATATGGGTAATGTAGAAAATCTAAAAATCAATTTAAGTGTGATTTTTTAAAAAAAATAATTAAAATGAAATAAACACATTTAAAAATAAAAATCAATGTAATGCCATATTTTTAAAATGTGGTCATCTGGGCACAAAAACAAATTGGTCAAATTGTGCATGTCTTCATAGTAGAAAGCACCCATTCTGACAATCCAGGATGGAAGTACACTTCTTAATCCAGTCAAGGACTCTGTTTCCAACAGAGGCACAGAAGTCTGTGGGTCACATGACTTAGTGAAATGCTGTGCCCTGAGACAGAAATGCAGCAAGGGTATCTGGAGCAGAAATGAGCAGGGGGGCGGGGGGGGGGGGTGGTTAAAAGGAAAACAAGTGAACAGGAAACAAGGATGTCTGTTGCTGCCTGACTCTAGACTCTCCAACTACTGAAAAGAATCCACAAGAGTCCTTAGAACTAGCAAATAATTCAAGCAAACTTGCACTAGAAAAGCTCACTGTGTACACGTCATTCATAGTTTTTAAGTTCTGGTGCTCTCTGAAAAAAAAATTAGACATTTAAAGCTGAAAACAACTCCATTTAGACTTAAATGACCGAACTACATAATTTTATTTTTCAGGTAGGAAGCTATCACAGAATGAATGTATAAGAAATCAGAAAATAAAAGTATTCTTTAGTATAAACATAAACTCCACAAAATATGTATATGAAACTGTTAAACTGTTGTAGATATTGAAGATAACATGTGCAATTAAAGATATGTGGGGCTAAGGAGATGGCTTGGTCTCCAAAATTCTTGTTACTTTGTATGAAACTTGAACTCAATCCCCAACACTCACATAAAGTCACACTTGTTATCTCAGCACTGGTGAGGTGAAGACGCTTAGATCCTTGGGACTCACTGGTGGACCAGCATAGACTAATTTACATGGGCCAGCCTAGATTAATCAGCAAGCTCCAAGCCAACCAGTGAGATACTTTGAAAAACTAGGGTGGCTGTTTCCTGAGGACTACACCCAAGCTTGATCTCTGACCTCCACATGGTAAGAATATTGGTACACACATACCTGCACATGAACCTGTATAAGCACACACAAAGATGTGTCATCAGGCTGTGGATATTGTTCTTGGTGGTAAAATGTGAGGTGATTGGTAGTTTTGAGGCCCTAGATTTGACTTCCAGCAATGAACAACAAAAAGTATGTCATGTATACCATGTGCCTAGATAAACTTTCACAGCCCCCAGAACAGTGCCTGCTCCCATCAGGGACTGGAGGGTCTTCTAACTAGATCACACCAATCTGAACACACCTAACCAATCAGAAAATCAAGACCCCAGGGTACATCATGATCTCACCTTTTATCTACACATGAAACTCACATCAAAATTCCACCTCTATCTACTATATTTTCCAAAGTATAATTATCTGGACTTCCTAGTATTCAGCTGCTGATGACTTGCCTGTATTCTTTCTCAATGTGATAGAGTAACATTAAAGAGCCAGAACAAAATTAATTAGCAGTAACAAGAATCTTGGTATTGTTTGGGCCAATAGAAAAGAAATCTAGAAGCTATTTCTACAATCTAGGTGAAAGGGGAAACCATGGACTGGGCTCGAGTAGTAATAGTGAGGATGGTAGGGAATAGGTATAGTATATATCTAGGAAGTAGGAATGGTAATTATTGAGAAAAATGTAAAATATGAAATAAAAGTGAAATGTAATGTTAACTCCAAAGTGGTCAATTGGATCTGTTAACAAAGATATAAGTATATATTAAATTATTCTGAAATAGAAAAAACTTTAGGAAGAAATATACCCAAACTGATAGTCCTATTATGGACATGTTAAGTTTGATATTCCTTCTAAATATTTCTTTTTAGTTAGACATAAGACATTAACAGTTGTTCAGTGTTGAAGATTTAGGGTCATCTGTATACAAAGATATTTAAAACAGAAGACTTGAACAAAGGTGAACAGGAGAGAGAGAGAGAAAGAAAGAGAGAGAGAGAGAGAGAGAGAGAGAGAGGGAGAGAGAGAGAGAGAGAGAGAGAGAGAGAGAGAGAGAGAGAGAGAGAGAGAGAGAGAGAGAGAGAAAGATCTTTGCACTAGGACCCAGCAATTGCTGAGCCAAAGTAAAAAAAAAAAAAAAAAAAAGTGGCCCTGACAGGAGAACTCTCTATGGAATTGTTAGAAAAGGACAGTCTAGGAAAGAAGGAGTCTAGATAGAAGTGAAGTGATTAATGAAGGAAGGGACATGATTGGATGGTGTAAGTTGATACTACACTATGTGCTAACTGGTGATGGAAGAGGCCCAAGAAGGACTGAGACTCTGAGGGCTCCTGCTTCGTTTTGTGTCCATCGGTTGTGAAGGATGTACGTGAATGAAAGTATGATGAATGAGTTGGTCAGTCAACAAAATTCAAACACACTTAGCTAAAATATCCACATGATTTATATTTACCAACCTCGATAAATTGTTAACACATGCAAAGAAAAGTTTGTAATATACCATAACCATGCATTTATCCAGATTATTTTGTGGGTCACATTTGACATTATACTACATAGCAACCAGCTCTTTAAAGTTTAACATTCTTAGCTTACCATCAACACAAAAGTCACTCACCAGATAATGACCTCACTGTGTCCTGAGCTCCCTCACAAGTGGACATTTGGGCTCCATCACTGTTTGTATAATAGCTATGTCTGATTAAGTAAAAGCAGAGTGTTATTGTTTATTTTTTTAAATGTACCTAGTATACTTTATGCACTTATGCATTTCTGAAAACAACATTTAAGACAGACTTAAAACAGAAAGTATAAACGTTAGTGTCAAGCCTCACGACTTCCACCTAGAATTCCTGTTTGAACTATTCGGAAGTTGACTGCCTTGTAAAGACTTTGGGTCTGGTTGCTTTTAGTGTGCAATATTTTTATTTGTTTACAAGCTTTTTATGGTAAAGTTTATAAAATTAAAAAATTAATGTCAGTTCAGATTTTTAAAAAGAGAAAAAATGTGATTCTGTTAACGAGATCCAAATAATAAATTAAGGTAGGAGTTGCTGACAGTTCCTGTACCCATTCCACATGCTGGTGCTATATTGCAGGTTACATGGTCACTATTTCATGCATACATCAGAGTAATTCTGTTTGGGAGCTGCTACTGTGACCCTATGCTACAAACTAGTGAGTTATAAGCCACTGGGTAAGTGGTTTGCTGTACAGCTGATGAGCAGTGTAGCTGAAATCTGAAGGCTCCATTTGAGAGTCAGGGAGCATGACCTCTCTTATTACCAAGCTGATGAAGTCAGGTCTGAAACACACAAAAAGGGAAACTAAGTTGCATAGGAAACACAGAGTAATGAATTGATAATAAAATGTTAGATTTAAGGATTGCTTCCATGTAGTAGAATATTCTCAAATGAAAGACTTAGGTAAAAGTCTCCTATTTGAAAAGGTAAGTACAGCATATTTCCAGTTTGAATTTGGAGACACAGTTTGAATTTGAGTTTGTGTCTCCAGTATTTGGAAGAGGAAGGTCAGAGCTGAAAACTCTAAAAAGCAACTTTATGAGGCAGACAGAATTCCTTTGGGACTTAATATTAAACTATTTTCAGTAGGGAGTACAAATATTTTGTTCAAAATGCTAAGAAACGCTTTTGAAACATCTCCTAATAGGGTCATACATGTCTGTTGAAACCAAAGGATCCAGTTTGCCCCTAAGGTACATGAGAAACTGGCGGGCACTACTCCTAATAATTTTTGAGTAAACAATAGTCTACCTTGGAACAATGATAGGAACACTACAAAACAATATTTGAGAAAGGAATTAAATGTTTGAGAAGCCTTGGAGATAGGAAAGTGCTTGCCACAAAACCCTGAGGACCATAGTAGGATCCTCTAAATCATGGGTAGGCTCTACTGTGCTGGAAGGTGGGGGAGGAGGAGGCTTCCTGGGGCTCACCAGCTGAAACAAGATCATTGAACCCCGCTTCAGTAATTAAGTTGGGGACTTTCGAAATGGTGCAGTCAGTACAGAGCTTGCCACTCAAGCTTGACGACTGGAGTTTGAATTCCCAGAACCCATGTGAAAAGCTAGGTGCTGGAGCACATGCCTACAATCCCAGCACTGGTAGCTGCTGGTAAATCCCTGCAGCTCAGTGGCCCTCCGAACCTTGCTCAATCAGTGAGCTCCATGCTTAGCGATAGTATCAGACTCAAAAATAAACAAACAAACAAACATACAAACAAACAAATAAATAAATAGGAAAGTGACTGAGAAAAGTATCTAAACATCTGACATCAATCTTTAGACTCTAAATGCATGTACTCACAGGTGTACCTAAATGCATGCACTCACAGGTGTACCTAAATGCATGTGACTACACACCTGAAAACGTATACACACACACACACACACACACACACACACACACACACACACACACACACACACACACACACACACACACACACACACGCATGATGCACGCTCACTTGCATACCAGGGTAAATTGCTCCTGAGGAACAACACCTAGGGTAGACTTTTGGCTGCCCTGTGAATGCAGGCTCCTGCGCATGTGCACATAGGGTGTTGGGGGGAGAGGAGAGAGAGAGAGAGAGAGAGAGAGAGAGAGAGAGAGAGAGAGAGAGAGAGAGAGAGAGAGAGAGAGAGAGAGAGAGAGAGAGAGAGAATGAGAATGAGTGAGAATATGAAAGCTTGGCAATTTATTTCCAAGGTTAATGTTTTCTTTTGTGTTATTTGAAACTGAGTCTTATCTTTTGTATGTCTTTATATTTGCTGGAGGAGTAAGTGGATTTTTTACCTAATGAAAACAATTCTAGGACCTGTAATGAAAAATAAACAGCCAAACTTATCAGGAGTACACTTGTAGCCAGGAGTATAGAACTCCCAAGCCAAACTTGTGAAGTGATTAGGAGAGTACCCACCTGTAGTGGCTAGCTGTCTGCAAATGGTAACATCTTCCCCCCCCCCCCCCCATCCTTCTCGTTCCTGGGTTACCTTCCCTGGAAGCTGTCTATTCAAGCACCTCCCAGGTGCTTACAGTCCACTGTCACCATTCCCTCACTGCATAAACCCTCACACCTATCATTTTCACCTCAGGGAGAATTAAAGCTGCCATGTCTCTGCTCTCTGTAGGTTTTTATTTTAATCTTTGTTGACAACCTGACTTGGAAAACATGTTCACTACATTGCAGCCTCCCTGTACTTACACTCTGAGTGCTGGGGATTAGAGTTAGAAAAGGTGTTGCTTAGATAAGTAGCCTTGAAAAGTCTTAAGTGATGTACCGTCTGTGACACAAATGTATGCAGAATGACACACGGCTTGTCCCCAAATAAGCTACAATACACTGCACAAAGTAAATAAGTCCGAGGTGCTTTAATCACAGAATCTCCAGAGTGGGTGGCATCTTTAATTTCATTATTTTCTTTCCTCCTACTCCAGGCAATAAAGTTCTCCAGAAAAGTACTAACAGATGGCTGATAACTAACACCACTAGTATGATTTTCTTATTAATGTGGCTAGATTTTAGAATCTAGCTTCTTGGCAAGGTGCTTTCAACTGCAGAAATGCATCTGCTCAAATCCCAAAATAAACACGCTTCTCAGAGGAATCAAGAGCATTCTATAAAATCTCAGCCCTTCCTAGGAGGTAGTAGGCATGAATTTCACTTCAAGTTGATTATGCCGTGATGGAGTTGAGGTCCTTTGTTCATGTTAAGGAGCAATTAATACGTTGGTGATGTTCTAACCTGTGGACAGAGGCTGTGAATTGAGATATACATGTTCAAATCCTGAGTGTAGCTTGACATTCAGTTTTGGAGACCTAAAAAGTCTTGTTTTGGGAGACAATTACATTTCATAATTTTAAGGGTTTGAAATGCACATAATCTATAATTTTATTCAGATATGACCTTAATGGAATAAGTCTGGATAAAATACAACCTGTAATAGGGTCAATGAGACATGAGAAAACCACTCCCTGAACTCTAGGCACACTGGCATTCTGCATTGTGATTTGAAATGCTGAACTCACCCAAAAATAGTACAAAATAATGTGTAATCATAACCTATCATCTTTAGTTCGTGTGTCTGTCTATATAAAATGATTCACTTCCAATGGGTCTGAAATTCTAATGATGGTGTGAATTTTTATTTTTATATATACTCACCAGCCTGTTATACCCAGTAGATAATATTATTGTACGTGTGTAATATTTTTAAAATAACATTTATTCAGTATGGTTCGTGTAATAGGGAAATACTCTATAATATTTAATGGTATGTAGCCAAACACTTAAAATAAATGTTACTATAATCTAGAAATAAAATGCAAGCTATTTAAAACCAACCAGTACAAAAATGCTATGCTTATGAAACACGTAGATATTTATTATAGCCAGAGATTAGTTTCAACAAGAGGCCTTAAGCTGTGCTGTGCACACTACATACATGTATATTTATGCAAAACAGACTTCACACAGTTTAGATTGATTATTTTATGAATTTTTCCATTGTTGATAGGTGTCCCTATGGTCCTGGTTCTGATTCTAAATTCTCTCTTTCTTTTCTTTACCTGTCTCACCAACTCCCTTTGCTAACATCCAATTATGATGGGGGGAGGGGAACAGAGATGGAAGAAAGGTATCATTTAAGTTTTGGGATTTGATTGGTTGTTGCAAAACTTTTGGATATTTCATGTGCAAACTAACAGGAAGCAAAGGGGACGTGAGCTCCCTTTAAGATTTATAGTCCTGTAAAAGGACATTACAAACTACAATGGTTTTAACCACAGCAGCAAATCTCCTACCAGTTCATTATTATTCTGCTTTCATTCTGTTGCTAAGACAAAACACCCCCACCAGAAGCAACTTGGAGAGGAAGTGATTTATTTGTCTTACATTTACAGGTCACAATCCACCATCAAGGAACAGAAATCAGGGCAGGGACCTGAAAGCAGGAACCATGGGGGAATTCTTGTTGCCTCTCACTTTCTGGTTTGCTCACAGGCTTATCCATAACTAACTTTCCTTTGTAGCCCGGGGCCACGTGTCCAGGAATGGTGTCACACAGTGGACCAAGCCCTCCTACATCAATTAATAACCAAGACAATCCTCCCCAGGTTTCCCACAAGCCAATCTGCCCTGTGATTCTTCAATCAAGACCTCTCAGATGACTGGCAGTTAGCTAGGATAACTGAAGTTAAAAGGGAGGTTTGTAGCTGGGGCATAAGATAAGAAACCTGCTTGATGTAGTGTTCTTGGTCTCCTGTTAAAAACTGATACAGCATCCAACACCCAGCCTAATTTAGAGCCTCAGCTAGGATTTTTTTTTTTTTTTTTTTTTTTTTTAGATTAAAAGAAAACTCTCCTCATACTCCAAATTCATTTTGAGACAAACTTTGAGAGCTCTTTTAATAATAATAAGTTTATTATACCCCTTTTTTAGTCTGCAGTGAAAGTCATTAGGCTTTTATTTTTCAAGCCAATTTTCAACACTCTGATCTGTGCTGACCACAAGTCATAAGGCATATGTTTACTATATGTTGACCATGCATGTTTGACCCAAATTACAAACTGTCCTCCTTGTGTGAAGTTTCTTCTATGGCAGATACTTCATAGGACCAGTACCTAAAGAGGAGGGTCTGAGCAGAAAGGAAAAGATTTGTGTTATCTAGGTGAGAGATAGTAACAAAATAAACCAGAAAAATGGAATAAGATATGGAAAAGTAGAATCATACACGATGGAAAGATGATGGTAGAGATGGAAAACTGGCAGGATTTGGTAACCCACTTGACTTTGGGAAATAATGAATTTTGCTTGAGAGGATTTGTGTGGTATAAAGGCTGTACATAACAAAGAAATGATATACTTTAGCTTTGTACATTTGTTTTATGTGCCAGATCACATGTCATCCAGAAACTTGGTAATTTAAACTGCTCTACCTTTCCTGTCTTGCAATTACACTACAGATTAATGTCTGGGACAGCTCAACTGTGGTGTTTGTGGGAACACAAACTTCAAACAAAGTGTTACCTGAATAGCAATCTTATCTAAAAGACTAGCTCAGGAAGATTAATTTTTGCTAATGTTCTCAAAAATTTATTTCCTTGTGGAAGTATAACCAAAGGTCTTCATTTCTCACTCATTGGTAACTGAAATTCTCATGTCTTTGACATTGTTACTTACACTTAGCCTCTAGCAATCAGAATTCATATATAATATGGTAATTTTCCTTGTCAAGGCCAGTAGGAAAATCTCCAGTCACAGTTTGATAGCTCTGAGTCTTGTTCAATTAAGACAATGACTATGGTGTTAAGAAAATGACCCCCAGAGGGAGTGGCACTATTAGGAGACATTGCCTTTTGAGAGTAGGTGTAGCCTTGCTGGAGGAAGTGTGTCACTATGGGGGTGGACTTTGAAGTCTCTTTTGCTCAAGCTTCACTCAATGTGATGATACTCAGTCTACTTCCTGTTGCCTGCAAGCCAAGATGTAGAAGAGTTGGATATTAACCTAGCACTATGTCTGCCTGCATGCCACTATGTCACCACAGTGATAATGGACTGAACCTCTGAAAATGTAAGCCACCCAAGTGAAACGTTTTTCATTTATAAGAGTTGCTGTGGTCATGGTGTCTATTAACAACAATAGGAACCCTAAATAAGACAGTAACAGAGATGGAAAGAGGGCTAGTGTTTGTTGTATAAGCATGAGACCGGAGTTCAGATCCTCAACACTGACATAAGATCCAGGTATGGTGGCATGTTCTTATAACCCATGTTCTGGAGGTAGGTAGATACAAGAGGAATAACTGGTCAACCAGTCTAGCCAAAACAGTAAGCTCTAAGTTTGATGAGATACCGTCCCCCCCCCAAAAAAATAAGGAAGGAGAGACAGAAGAAGATACCAGAATTTGACATCTGGCCTCCACATGCATACATACTTACAGAGGGGAATACACCTTCACACACATGTATACAGATACAACACACACAAACACACACACACACACACACACACACACACACACACACTAAAGATAGCAAGCTTCACTTTTTTTTGCTGAATACATAACTCATATAAAAGTCTGAAATGCCATCATCGTATCCATATTTCACTGACTTTTAGCAAGCCGTACGTTCTGCTCACATTTAAAGAAGAGGACCGAAAAGAAGCTAAGGCTCACTAGAAGTTAGCTTTTGTTGTTGACCAGACTTTGAATGTGTTGCATCTGAGGTGATGGAGAGGCAACCGATGAAGACATCATGTACAGTTACAAATGGTACAGGGTACATTTAAAATATATTCTTCTTAGTAAAATTTTGGTAACAACTGAGTTAATAAACTACTGCAAGTTTATGACTTCATCCAATCTGTATTAAATAAGCCATAAAATCAGAAGAAATGAGGCATTAATATGACAGCAGAAGTAAAATAGCATTCTTCAGGTGGTTATGAAAACAAAACCTAGAAAGATACACACCATGGCATCCTTCACACAAGGCTAGAAAGCCTGCAGATGGGTTTATAATCTCTTAGAGCCAAAGATAAAATAATTTGTTTTGCTTCTCGGAATAGCTCAAAGCACATAAATTAGCAACCCAGCCAACTTTCTCTTGGAAGAAGTGATACCTCCTACTATATATCATCACATCTGAGCCAATCTCCACCTAACACCCAGCAGTTAAGTTCCATCAGCTTTCACAAAATTGGGGCCTTTGTGCAGCATTTGGAAAAGTGAAGAGAGATGTAGGTGCAGAGGCCTGAAGGTCTGAGTCAGGTGACCCACATTCTGCGGGCTACTGTCTTATCTTATGCATCAGCAGCAAAATAAAATGAATGTAAGTCAGTTTTACCCAGTTTGCTTGCTCAAGGCTGCCAACCAATTAGTAAAATACACCCCAAACCTCATGCCCCTGCATCTTCCAGAGACTGGTTCTGCCTGCACTCTGTGCTGGTGGCTTCAGCCAGCAGGCACTGAAGTTCCTAAAAGCAGGAGTCACAGGATGAACTCACCATCCTTCGCACCGAAACCCAGACCTTCTACTCTGAGCAAATTCAGTAGTGTTGCTTATGTGCTCACAGGTTTTTGATTCAGAGCTTGTCTTTAAACTGTAGGTGTAAAAGCTTAGGAAGCTATAAAACCCTGAGGGGATACTTCAGACATTTATGATAAAGATTGCTAACATGTGTCATGTTGACTTAAAAGCCAGCTCAAAGGCAAAAGATAAAAGTGAGTCTTTTTAAAGTAAGTATTTAAAGTCTTATTTAAATAAGAAAATAGGCTCTACCATTAACTTGACAAATTATTGCCTAGAACATCAGCCATAGTTGTAGCTAAACTAATTAAATTATTTGAGACAAATTTGATGAGAAAAGAATGAGATAGAATCCTGACATTCCTTCCATTTAAAGGCTGTGTTTTTGTGGGAATTTATTAATAAGTAAACACATGAACCACAGTGGCAAGCCTTCACTGTTAACCCGTGTATTTATGCTCTTGAATGTAGGCAAACAATGAGTTGTGAAAGGACTCTAGCTTTATGGAGAGATGTCACTTAATTCACACTCATCAGAACTGGCAAGAACCTGTTGTGCCCATGTGTGACAAAGATAAAGCTGTGGGAATGCATTATGATAAAAAAAAAAACAAAAAAACAAAACAAACAAACAAAAAAAAAAAAAAAACCTCATTTCTACGAGACTAGGATTTTTGCTGGATTTCACAGCCAGAGTTAATGATACACACTGAGGTCATTTAAAATTCAGGACTAGTATCAGACTAGTTTGTGCAAACTGCCTTTAAGATAATAGTGTAGCAACCACCTTTACTTGCCTTGGACTTTTCCGTGTAATCAACTTTTATAACCTAAGCTAATATATAGCTGTAACCTTAAGTTATGTACCATTCCATGCTCCAAGCCCCAAGTAATGAATGTGTGCTATGACACTCATTTACTAAAAACTGAAAATAGAGCAAAATAACCCTTATAAAAACACATATCCACGATAAATACTGGAAACAACCTTTGTACATTGCTTGATGGTGTTGTTTGCTTGTTATTTGAGTCAGTCAAGGTCAGTGACTTAATCCCTTATAAAATACTATTAAAGATTTCTATAAAATACCCCTCCTCTCTCTTCCATGTAATGTTTTCCGTGCTGCTCAATAATCTAAGTCCTTTGTTAGAGAAACACAGAGACAGACACACATACACACAGGGACAGGAACAGAGATTTACAAGGCAGCCATAAGGCAGGCACAGATTCAGACTCACACTACACACAAGGACAACAGAAGACTCACAGTAGAGAATGAAGTCTGAACTTTCTCTTACTCGAATGACACTAAGGCAAAGTGTTTTGATTTCTGTCCTTAATGTAACACTGATGCATTATTGGTGACAGAAGTTCATTATTAATTTGTTCAAACCAATGCATTTTGGTGCTTCATGTGAGAAATCTCTAATGTATTAAGTCTACCAATGAGACAATATTTTTAGAGTTACAAGAGTAAAACACTGAAAAAAATGATATTTTTACAAGTACTGGAAGATAAATATCATAAAGACTTTGTTAACACCACTTTAAAATTTTCTTTTCAAATATGCATAGTTGTAATTCCAATTTTATTTTTTAAACCTTCCTATATAAAAAGGTAGTTAAGGCTTTCTACAAGTAACAGTTACTATGAAAGTAACAAGAAATGGACTTCATGTTAAGAGCACAGCTGTTGTAACAGTAGAAACAAATCCTAACAGTTGAGCATAGTCAACTGTGGGGCTGGGATGTATGTATCTGCCATGTCTCATATCCTTCTCATACACACAGACAGCACTGCTGTCCTTGGCTTTCAAGGGAGCCTTGGATGTCAACATTCAGTAGAAAGAGAAGCTGGTCAAAGAGAAAAACTCTACTAGATATTTAACTACACAAGCCCTTACGTGACACACGTCACTTTCTCTCTCATGTGCCGCCTCCTCTGACTACCAATGGACATGACAAGCTGGTTTGGGCTCATTCTGCAGATGTCATATGATTTGTTCCCTCCAGAGCACACAGTGAAATTTAATCCCCAGTGTGTCAGTACTAGGGTTGGGGCCTCTGGGAAGTAAGTAGGTCATGGATTAGGATGTGACACCCGCAAAAGTGGATTAACCGCTCTCCTTTTGTTTTTGTTAATTTGTTTGATTTTTGAGATATGGTATCACTCTGTAGCCCAGGCTGGCCTGGAACTCAATTTATAGCCTCGGCTATTCTCAGACTCATGACAATTCCATCTCAACCTTTTGAGTGTTGGAGTTATGGAGAAGAGCTAGTATGCCAACTCTGTAAGTCAAGGTATTTTTCTTTTCTTTCTGGTTTTGTTGAGACCATGTCTCAGTGTCCTATTACTGTAAAGAGACACCATGACATCAGCAACTCTGGTAAAAGAAAACATTTCATTTGGGCTAATTTATAGTTCAGAAGTTTAGTCCATTATCATAATGGTCAGAGGCATAGTAGATGCAGGCATACACAGTGCTTGAAAAGTAACTGAAAGTTCTATATCTGGATCTGTGGCAGTAAACAGAGAGAATGCCATTGGGCCTGACTTAAACTTCTGAAACCCCAAAGCCCACCCCCAGTGACACACTTCCCTTAACGAGGCTATATCTACTCCAACAAGGCCACACCTCCTAATACTGCCACTCCTTATGAGCTTTGAGGACTATTTTCTTTCAAATCATCACAGGCAGGGTCTCATACTGAAACTCACTACATCACTGAGGATGACCTTGAACAAACACTTCTCCTCCTGATGCTTTTCTGTTAATACTTCAATTATTGTTTGTGGTCCCTAGTCACTGCCCTGACCACTCAGACTACAACCTAAAGAGCCTTCCAGTACCGTGCCCCTGGATCTGCTGCAGCCACAATATGTAGGTTTAAACTAAGTCTTTATTATTCTATTTACCAACAAGACACAGAAGTCAAATGTGGAGGTGAAAATCTGCTACATCAGAGAAGTCCAGAAACAACCAACCAACACTGCCTTTTGGCCAGAAATCCAGCAAGACACATGTCTCTTCACTAGCCCCCCCAAAACTCAAACTCAAGTTTTTACTCTCTCCTTCCTGTGTGATTTCTCTGTCCAAATTGCTGGTTTTTCTATGACCAATTTCAGGCAGGTACTTGCTAGATCCTCCCTCTGATTTAAGGCAAATTTTATTTAACAGTCTTAGAGTGTCACAGTGAGATCAAAATTCTCATAACATCCTTCTGCCTCTAATCCCAGGATATTGGGATGACAGACATCTGTCTCCATGATGTGTATATTCAGTACAAAAAATTAAACCAGGTTTCCTGTATGCTAGGCAAGCAAGATATCAACTGAACTGCATCCCTTTTCCCAGCCCAGAGAAATATCCTCTTCACAAGATGGAGTTAGCTCCACTGAAGGTAGGTTATCTGTGCCAGGAGTGAGTTAGGACTATAGTGCTGAATTGCTTCTTAGATGACTAAACTGTTCTGAATTGAGCCTATTCTTTAGCCTGTGTGTTAAACTCTCCTCTCTTTTCTTCCCTGCTGCGATATGACACACTTTGAGGCTATCACTGGAACTCAGGTACAACAAAGCGCCACAATAAACATTTTGTATTTATAATATACCTGACTCTGGGTATTTTGTGTTAGTAAGCACAAAACATACTAAGACAGTTAGACAGGTAAAAGATAAAAACCATGAAATATATAACAATTGCATATATTGTAAGCCATTTCAGTCCTAATCATGTACCAAAGAAATTTTCGCAAGAAAAACTTATTGTGTCACTGATGAAATGGTTCATTGGCTCACAGAACACTGCTGCTCTTCCATAGGACTAAGTTGGTTTCCTAGAACCCACATCAGATGGCTCATAATTGCCTATCACTCCATCACTTCAATGTCTGGGAATCTAATGCCCCCTACTGCCTCTGCAAGTACTTGCATACAACACACACACACACACACACACACACACACACACACACACACACACACACACACACACACCTGAATATATAAATAACCAAATAACCCTCCCCTGAAGGTTCAGTGATCTATGGAAATATTGTTAAGAGTCAGAGCAGATTAAAAACTTCAAAGAAACAGTGTCTCCCATACACAATAAGACTGATGTACTTAAGAATTCACAGAAACTTTGGCCACATTCACAGGGCCTAAAAGGTTCAAACCAGACTAGACCTCAACAGTGACAGGGGGAAATTGACACAGGCTCCCACCCCTAACCAATTAGTTCCAACGGATAACTTAGTTTTCTGCAGTGTTTTCCCTGGTATGTGAACCACATTTCAGGCAGGACCCATGCTCAGCAATGATGGCCAAAATAAAAGGAACTCAGTGGCATATTTGCAGACTTTGTGCCCCAAATTGCATCGTTTAGGAACTTTTTGTCTTATTGGTCTTTTGCTTCTAAGTTTTGGGGTCCATCCCTGTGTTTGTGCATATATGTGTTTCTTTCTTTCTTTTCTTTTTCTTTTTTTTTTTTTGCTCATGTTTTTTGTTTGTTTGTTTTATTTGCTTGTTTTTCTGTTTGTTTTTCAAAAGAAAAAATAACCATGGGGTTTGGTGGGTGTAAAAGGAACTGGAAGGAACTAAGGGAGGGAAAGCATCCTCACACTATACTGTATAATTTTTTCCAATAAAAATAAATATAGAAAAATATACACAATTTTTCCTCTAAATTTCCTTGTATTTATATTCTTTTAAAAATATAGTTACATTCAGAATTGCAAAGATAGTATTATTAATCTTACTGGTGTGGCTTGAAAATAATAAATAATAAAGTTATGGTACTCTGTCAGAGTAGTCAATGGTGTATTACACTTTTCACAAGAGCCTTATGGAAGAACTAAGGCTTGATTTCACACTTTCTCTGATACACAAACTTGGATGTATTTTTACCATCAACCAAAGGTTAAGCTGGTTCTGGATCCTGGAGCATCTCTTTATGTCCCTGAGACCAAAACATCCAGTTCTGCTTTAAGTTAAACTACATTTGAATTGCTTATGGCTGGGTATCCTCAGAAAGCTCCTGTTCCTGCAGAGTAATTGTCAAGAAAGAATTCTAGCAACAGTTTGGCTAGACACTTCAGATCCCAGGCCTTTCAAAACTAAATGGTAACATTCTAACTGAAAGTTTATCTTTAAAAAGATTGTGGATTGTTTCTCTTGGGTGAAGGTCGCATGATTTGGGGGGAGAGCAGGGAGGGGAGGAAGGAAGAGGGACTGCCTCTCCATGAACTGATAACACGGTTGCTAATATCACAGCTATCAAATGTCTTTGCACTTAATTTGTTTAGAACTAAATGAGGGGAAAAAAATGCCACGAGTGAGTCACCACATTGCAAGCACTTAGTCTTGGCAGGCCACCTTGTTCTAGTGAACAGAAAGTCTGTGTGGAAAGAACCGACCGTGTCCAAGTTTCTTCATATGTTCATACCTATGTCAGGTGAGCCAGGAGCAAGGGAATACCTCACAACTGGAGTTGTTAGGAAAGAAAAAAATGATGTGTTCAAATGGAGTCAAGAGTTCTGTGTGACTTTTGACACTAGTAAGGGAACAAAGATGCACTCTGTTTATGAAAGCGTTCCTGTGGTAACATTTGTATCCCCCCAACATGTTCCCCTTTTGTTTCTGTTTTTTGGAAAAAGTCTCACTACATGGCCCAAGCTGGTCTGGAAATTATAAGTCTCCTGCTTCAATCTCGAAATTCTGTGATTACAGACCAAACTTTAACTTGGAGGAATCAGATGGTGTTATGGATAAGGTTATTGCTCTGTATTAGCTAGTCTTTTCTGTATATTCATATAGACGTTCACATCATTTTATTAAGCTACAATTCCTATCCTATTGCCCCTGCCCAGTTCTTTCCACTGCATTTAATGTCTAAACAGATGGTCAATACAGGAGCAAAAGGCTATTAAGTGTCAGGAGTGAAGCGAATATATTCATTGCAAAGTCTCCATTACAAGCTGTCTTAGGGTTTAAGTCAGAAGATGCTTTTCTGAGAACATACAAGTAAGTAGAAGGGCTCAGGGTTCGCTCAGATCAGGATACTTCACAGAACAGAGCCCTGCACAGCTGGAATGGCATTCTCTCTGTTTAAGGAAGCCATTTTGTTTTCCTTCTTATTTGGTTTCTCTTGAGCAGCTCTTCCATCTACAGACTATTTTTGGGGTATGTGTTTTAGATGACGTATTGTTCACTCTGAACAAGGTTTGGGGGGAGGAGGGTACAGCTGAGGCATTCACAAATATTTCCTGTTTGTAATGGCTCCCTTTTCCTCTTAGGCATGTGTTTTTTACATTTTCTAAGGCTGCCTGCGTGTTTAAATGCCATCCAATCACCCACACCTAAGTAATCAGTGTGGGACAAAAGAAAGAAGTTGACTAGCAGTGGACATGTTCCAAACTGTCACAAAATTCTTGTGAAACTCAAATAAAGTATGTATGTTCTATGATTAAGGAATCAAAATGCATAAAGATCTTGAAACGTTAAGAGTAAATTCTCAGACAAATGCATTTGTCAATATCCAAAGAGGAAAAGTTACACAGTCATTGGTAAATGGCCCATAAAAGCATAATACAAAACAGCATCCTAAGTCCAGCCGCTCTCCAGACAGGAAATATCAGGAGGTAGACGCAATCCTGAGGTAATCTAGATTGTGCATATGTTCTATTGTCACTAGGCAACAGTATCCCATAATGAATGAAGATGTAGTGGGCAAAACCCAGAGTAAGTTACTTTGAGTATTATTAGAAAGTATTGCTATTTTAAAAAGGAATGATTTAGAAGTTACTTCCATTGTCCCACCCACTACTGCTTACCCGTTTCCCTGGTTTGTAGTATTATTGTCCATTTTTTCCTTTTATTGACATGCTAACCGACATACTTACTCTTCCATTTTCTGAGTCAAGTTTAAGTAAAATTATTTCTACTTCGAGGTGCTCAGGTGTGCACATTGCTCTCGTGTCTGTCACTCTCCTGAGTTTGCTTCCTGCACATGCACAGAGGTGTGTGTATCTGCTTTTGTTATTCTCTTGTTTTTTGGTCAATAATAGATAATTCTCTCTCTCTCTGTCTGTCTGTCTGTCTGGCTCTTCCTTCTTTTTTCTCTTGTCTCAGCACAGCCCTCACTCTCATTCCACCGTCTTTTCTGGAAGTCTTAATTTTCCAGAAGCAAGGTTGTGTTTCACTACTCAGGGTCACATCACTGCAACCTCCTTTCAAAACAGTCCCCCCTGGAAGAACAATGTTTACCCGAGAGTTAGTGTAGGAACCTGATCATATTCACAGGTTACTGTGTATCTCAGAATAATTTTTAAAACCTTGTCTACACATTATTCATTGCTGCTAGAAAATAAAGGTTCAAAATGTAATTGTTGTAGGAATTATATCCGCAGTGTATATAAACAGTGTTCTCGCCTTACTGTTGTGGTTTTTAAATATGGGAAATTTCACCAGACTCGATCTCGGTAGGGTTAGGTCTCATTTAACTCATTTAGTACAATGTAGACCTTCTCAAATGTCAGGCTGGCTCTTTGTTCAACTTTGGATGATTTTCTTCTGTTAGGTCTTTGATTTTTTTTTTTTTTTAACTTTTTTAGTTTCTTAGTTTACAGAATCCTTTTACTCTTCCTAATATTTTTTTGCTGTAGTGACAGATATATACATATAACATAAAATATTTTGTTTACAATTCAGTGGTATGCAAATATTTACAATGTTTTTCAGCCATCATTACTATCCCTTCTGTAACTCTTTTACCTTGTGAAATTGCAACTCTGTGTTCATTAATCATAACTCCATCCCTCCTCCCAGAAAAGCCTGATGCCTGGTGCCACTATGCTACTTTCTGTCTTCATTATTTTGAATACTTTGGTACCTCAAATAAATAAAATCATGAAATAATGTCTTCTCACGACTAGGCTATTTTAATTAGCATGACACATTCAAGACTTATTTATGTTTTAACATTCACCTGATTTTGTTGAGGCTGAATAAGTATTAAGTTGTCCAGACCACACTTCACTTATCCTTCCTTCCTCCACTCATAAACACCTGGGCTGCTACCGTGTGTATTTTATTATTGTAAATATTTTACAGATGTAATATTGTATATATTTCTCTATTGTAAATAGTTTTGCTATCTGAGAGACTCAACCTAAAACATTTTTGGCTTTATATACAGAAGTATGAATGACTGCATGGCAGTTGATGACACTTCCAGCTTTAGTCTTTTCTCTTGAGTATCTGTTGGTTTGGTTTTTGTGTTTTACAGTGGCTGTCCCATTTAGCATCCCACATCCTTGGAGACATCCATTTTCTGATTTGTTTCCACTGTTGTTTTATACCCAGTGTTCTACTGTGTACTAAGCACTGACTTAATGCTTTGATTTTTTCATTCTCCAAATGCTCAGGCTGCTGAGCACCTGCTCATGTGTTTACTAGCCACGTGTACGTACGTACGTACGTACACACACACACACACACACACACACACACACACATATATTTGGAGAATGTGTTCAAGTACTTCATCAGTTTTCAAGCCAGTTTTTCACATTTCCTCTGTGTACCAGAAATTAGTCCTTTATAAGATTTGTGGTTTCAACTATTTCTTCTCATTCAGAACACTGTCATTTTGTTTGGTTGAAATTGTGTTTAGGTCTACTTTTTAAAAACATTCCCATGAGGATCACATGTTTGTTTTTTTTTAAATTTGTTTTGTGTCCTGTCATTTATTGTAATATCAAAAAATAACTGTCAAGTTCAATCTCATGAAGCTTTTTCCATTTTCTTCTAAGTTTTAAAGGTTTAGATCTTACATTTAGGACTTTCTATTAGGTATTACTTTTTATGTGATGTTAGGTAATATTTTAGCTTCATTCTTTTGCATATAGATATATAGTTTTCCTAGTACCACTTATTAGAAATATAATTTTGCACATTAAATTATATTTTTCTGCTATTGATTATTATGTGTGTAAGGATTTTGATAGTGAATGTAATAAATCTGTATCATTTAAACAATATTAAGATTTTTATTCCATTTACAGGGAATGACTTTCAGCTTTTTTTTCAGCTTTCAGGCAGCAGGAATATTTGTACTATAACATTAGGAAATCTAGACAAAATGAAATATCCTAGAAATAGAGAACCTACCCATATTAATTCATAAAGAAGAGAATCCAAGAAGATTAACAATATCTAACAGTTTTAAAATATCCATCTGCAATAAATAAATAAACATTAAAATTAAAAAGGTCTGAACCTGATGGTTGCACTGAGTAATTTATTTTCAATATTATTGATTTTTACTTTTGTGTATCTCTTTGCGTGCTGTGTGTGTGCAGATGTCCACAGAGACCAAAAGAGGGTATCAGAACTCCTGATCTAATATTACAGCAGCAGTAAGACAGACAGACAATATGATGCTGGGAACCAAGCTCCAGTACTCTGAAAGAGCAGCAGATGCTCTTAGCCACTGAGCCAGCCTGTCACTAGCTACTTCTACCAAACACTTAAAGAAGACTTAACAACGGTTGTTCTTAAAATTTCTTAAAAAGTTGAAGAGAAAATGGCACGTCATTATCCTGATAAAATGATAAACAGAAACACTAAAAAAAATGGGAAACTACAGGTGATTGTTTCCTTGCATACCAATCCAGTATTAGCAACAAAATCTGAGCTAGTGAAGGCAGCTGCACGTAACAGTCCACAGGAGGACAAAGCACTCTTTACTTCTGAAATGCAAGGATGGTAAACATGAAAAACCAATCAATATATTACACCACATAGACAGGAAAAAAGGAAAATACCCAGATAAGTATTTCAGTCAGTACAGATAAAATATTCGGCAAAGTGCAACACTGTTTTATTATAAAAACACTAAAAAATTTGGAAAAGAAAACTTACTCAACATAATAGAAAACATAACTTAATGCCTGTGGTAACTGTTATATTCCAAATATAAGCTAAAATCTTGTTTTGTTTTGCTAACAGGAATGAGTGTAGCATCTGCTGTTAGTGAGCTGCATGCATGCTAGGACTATCTGCCTTATTATGTGATATCCCCACCATTCACCTCTGTCTGGCTCTTTATTATTGAGACTAGGGTACCAAAGTCCCAACTTCCTCTTATGCTTATATTTTGCTTTTAGCTAGGGCACAAAATAATGGTTTCATTATGATGTTTCATGCACATGTGTCATTGTACGATGGTCTAAGTTATGCCTTACTACAAGCCTGTGTATCTTTGGTCACAATACAATGCTTCACTGACCCCTTTGTATTTAGTTGGTTGTATCTAATGAAACATTAACTGCCTTTATCATTGCCTTTATAGGGTACTCAACAGTTACTTTTTCATGATTATTTTAGGATTCCACACACCATTCTGAAACTGTAACACCAAGTAATTCCAAATTGAATTTAATGGCATATAAAATATCATTCCTTACCAATTTCTGCCTTATGTTCATTACATATGTGATAAAATTATTCCTTTAGTTAGTTGCTTTTTATAACAAGATATGCAGCCCAAGAAATATGACAGTAATCAGTCTTGTCCTTGTTGGAACATCAGAGAATATACTTACACACATCTAGGCAGTATGCTTATTACCAACCCAGGCTGTGTGATGCAATCTCAACATGTTCAGTATGTCTTTGTGACAGGAGTCAGAAGCAGGTAGTCATGGTTACAGACAGAAGGAAAGCAAAATGTTTGTAGATGCCCTGTGTTAGTTCATAGAACACCAATGTTTGACAAAAAGTAAAATAATAATAATAAACTTTGCGTGGTCCATGAGCAAATACAAAAAGTGAGTGACAATAATGCCTTTGTTGTCTTGATGAACAGAGTATCAAGATGTAGGCTACTCCCCCAACAATATTCATTTTTATTTCCTGGTTATTCCTTCCAACTTTTTTGGTGGCCTTCTCTGACATTCTGTCTTTTTTTTTTTTTTTTTTTTTAATCATACTTCAATATTTGTAGGTCTCCTCCTCACTACAGAAGTTTCTAAAAAGCAAGAATGATTGTGTAAAAAGACATGGTAAGCAAATGGGAGAAGCAGGAAGGTCACTAGCAGATGAGAAGATCAGGAGCACACATGTGAGAGACACTCACTTCCATGATCTCCCTTTGGACTTCTCTGCAAGGGTCAATGTCAATTGCTGTGGGAAAAGGGACATGCGTATGTCTAATGTTTTCCAAGAAGTGAAACTTTTTAAATTCCTAGACCTTATTTTGTTTAACAAATTTGATGGTAAAAGAAAAAAAGTATTTTTTTAACTCACAATTTGATCTCCCCGGACAACAGCAGCCCTGATTTCATTTGTCTTCTCTTGTGTGTGCTATAACGCAGAGCACAATCCTGCATCAGCTTTCTATTTTTATGCGTTAACATTGCTACCAAGTTCTCAGTTCTCAAATCTGTTTGTTATTCCCCAGATGCCTGCTTCTAATTCACTGCTAATCTTTTCTGCCCTTGGGAAACAGATAACCGACTTGACCAAGAATGCGTGTAGAATACCCTGTATTCCGAGCAGTCTTAGCCTCTGGATGTCTCTAAGCGCTTTCTGGTATAAAACAACTTCCCCCAGCCCTTACAGGCACGGTCAGGGCTACAGTGAATGTCTATAGAATGTCTTCTCAGGAAATGAGAAAAAAGTGCTCTCCTAGGGCTCTTGGTTCCTCACACCTACAATGGCAGAGTTTTACAAGAGGGGCAAAATGTCATTCTTATCACTCAGTCTGTGAAAGGTACGACTTAAAATTGGATTAGCTACGTCACAGGCAATCTGCCCTCAGCACACTGTCAGAAACACACGGACATGTTTGTGTGTTTCGGAAATGTCGAAATGTATTGAGTAACTGTAAATTCACAAGCTACATCAGCTTTATTGGCTGCAGTTTGAAAATTAGGCCCAATTTTCTGAATGATTAGCCTTTGGTAAACATGATTTCTTTTATTCCAATCTAGTCTATTGATATTAAAGCAGCAGAAGACATCATTTAGTGTGTGTATGCTTATTTTGTCTGTGTGGGGGTTGGTAGTGGGGAGACTACAAAAAGGTAAGAAAACCGCAACAGAGTTCAAGAATTTCCAAAGAGCCCTTAAAGGGTAGAGGCAGAAGGCTAGTAGAGAGGCAAAGAACTCTCTAGTGAGGGTTAAATAATGACACCTGGTGGAGAAATGATGGGGGTCCCACCGCAAAGCCAAGCTGTGAGGTCACAAGTTTGAACTGAGCCTCGGGTCCCGTTTGCTTGAACTCCATTTCCATCATTTTTCCAGTGAATCAAATGTGGTTATACTAGATAGTGTTTGCAGCAATCAAGACATCATTACAAAAGTCTGTGCTTTCTTTTTCTCCCCTCTAGGTACTCAAGCACAGTTCTTCCCATTATATCTTCTCCCGGCCTCTCTAGTCTATAACCTCTACTCTACTGGTCCTCAACCTTCCTAATGCTGTGAGACTTTAACACAGTTCCTAATGTTATGGTGACCAGCCATGATTTATTTTCATTGCTACTTCATCACTGTAATTTTCCACTGTCATAAACTATAATATAAATACCTGATATGTAGGATATCAGATATGTGAGCACTGTAAAAGCGTTGTTTTGCCTCCAAAGTCAAGATGCACATATTGAGAACTGCTATTTTAAAATCACTGTGGCCTGATATCAGATTCATATCATTCTGCCTTGGCTCATTATAATAGCTTTCTACTTTTATTGTTTTCTCCCCCACCTCTTTCTTTTTTGCGTGTGCTGGGGATAGCTTCATGCTTGCTAGGCAAATATCTCAATATTGACCTATGTCCCTCAGTCCCTTTGTTACCCTTTAGCTGGCTGGGGTGCTCTGATCTAATTGACAGAAATCCTAAGTGGATAGAAAGCAGCCCCTCTGTGTGGCTCTTGGGTACCAAGGCTTCCTGGGATGAGATACTCACAGATTTATAATAATCGAAGTCTGGGAACTAGATGTTTATGAAGCCAAGCTTTAGAAACTGGTCAGTGACTTATTATAGCCTTAGGTATTCATGGTGGATGTTTCTTACATTAGGCTTTGTCTATGGCCCAGCACATGACAGTGAATGAGATCTTTAGCTTTTAGCAGCATCTGGCAACAGCTAATGCTATGGCTCAAAAGCCCTGCGTGTCTGGACACTGGGCCTTTAAGGCATGCCAACTCCTAGAGCTCTTCCAGGGAAAAGGCCTGCAGTCTCTCCTCTTCAGCTCCTAACAGACTTATGCCTCCTACAGTCATGATAGTCTGTCTTCTTCTACCCTCTCTAAACTCTCAATTCCTCTTGGCCTCCGTCTCTCTCTCCTACATCCATCCACCTACTTTCTGAAGCTCTCTATCTGCTATCTTGCTGCTATCAGCACTGTTTTGAGTGCTGTGACCACTGTTGATGCTTCTGTTTGCCAAGGTGGCTCCTTACCATAGCTGCTCTGCCCCTCCCCCCATGGTCGCTTGTTCTCTCTCTCTCTCTCTCTCTCTCTCTCTCTGTTACTGTCTCAGATATTCCACCAATGTTAAAAATCACAGATAAGCAAAGAGAAGCCCTTCTTGGTCTACCTGCTAGAGCCCCAGTGTGCACAGAAGAAGGGTCGGGAAGCTGCACTAGGAAGCTGAATAGCCCGTGGGAGGAGGGTGTGGCATGCCAATGTGATGATTGTAACTTGCAACAATCACAACTGAGTTTCCAGTTTTCTCAAGACTGGTGAGAGCTAAGTAAGTACAGGTTCATAGCTTACCCATTACCCAGCTTTTTATGAGTTGCTAGGGAAGTGTTCTTCCTTTTTTGAAGATGATGGAATATAGTCTTGGAAAGGTCTAGAGTAGTTCTGGAGGATGGCTCCTTTACAGGTCTTCAAGGCTTGTCTTGCCTTAAGTGGAGGTTGTGGTATTATTATAGGATGTGACTAGAACAATTCTCCTGGAGAAGTCATGTCTTAAGCAAACAAGGTGACAGTGTCCCTCATAGTTGGAGTGAAGTTCTCTTTAATCAGATCCCACCTCCAGGCTCTCAGGCCCAAGTGTGAGAGACTCATTCTTGACAGCTTCATTCCTTTACAGAAAATCATTAAAACATGCTCACAAAAGAGAATTCATGAAAGCTTAATAAAAACTAAACTAATATTCTCAAACAACACGTGGTCATGCTTAGGCTCTGCCCAGTATTTTAGAGAGAGTTGGGCTCCTCTCTTTGCTTACCTTTCAGGGCCTCTAATAGGTCTCCTTACCTCAAAACTTTTGGTCCTGTCTATATTCCACACAGGAATGATATGTGCCATGGGATAATCTAATTTGTAGAACGCTATATTATCTCTACACTTGACATTCCTAGATCCTTGCTATAAATGCAAATTAGTTCTTGACCAATCACGTCTTACCTTCCCTCACACTGTTACAATGGGGTTTCTTGGTCCTGGAGCGGCCAGAGGTCCAGACCCACAGACCTGCAGCCCCAGGCCCCCTAGCTGCCTGCCACTGCTTAGGCCCCCAGAAGTGATTCAGACGCTTATATTAAGTTCATGCTGTTTGGCCTATGGCTCAGACACATTGCGAGCTAGCTCTTATAACTTAACTCAACCCATTTCCATTAATCTTTCCTGCCATGTGTCCCGTGGCTCACCTTACATGTTACTCCTTTGGGCTTCTGGCTTCTGGTTCGGACTGTCTGGCTCCACCCTGCTTCTCCTACCTATGCTCTGATTTCTCCTCCTTCTTTTTTCTATGGTGCCTGTCATGGGCCAAAACAGCTCCCTTATTTAAAGATTGATATTCATAGCATACAGAAAGACATTCCCACATCATCACACTGTGTACCTTGTATTCTAGAAATACAGACCCATTTTCCACTTCTGTGCCTCATTTCCTTTAGATTTTATGCCCAGTGTTTGTCTTCCCCCTTTACCCTGCAAAACCAAATACCTTCTCTGAATAATATAGTTATTCAGAGAGTTGTCCAGATTATCTCTAAGATTCACATAATGATGCTATTTCAAAGCTTAAAGCAACAAAATCAAATATCTGTCAAAGAAATTGGTGTTTTGTGTCCCGCGCCCACTTCTCGCCAGCAAGAAAAGACGCAGCACACACATAGGATCCTTCTGCAGTACAGCTTTAATGGGTCTTGAGGGAGAGCATTTAGCTTACGGAAAATGGAGGGGAGGGCAGAGAGAGAGCCACGAGGTAGGAAGCCCAACCTTTATACCGACCAAAGGCCTCTGCCTTGGACGTGTCACCTTTCTATAGGCTGCAGCTCATTATCCCACATGACGCCACGGGAGAGGCGGAGAGACCAATCTCGCGAGAGTATCAAACGCATGCGCTCTTTACTGACTCAGGCGGGTTGGTCAGCACCGGATATTGGCGCCACCTTGAGGAGCTGGGGCCAGCGGCTCCCAACATCCCACCCTTTTTTATTTTCTAAGCAATGAGAGAATCCTGTAAGAGGGTGGAGACAGTGGTTATCCCCCAGAAAACATTGTGGACTTGCGTGGGCGTCATCTCTAATCCCTCGACAGATCGAGATGCCCCCAGCCTGTCCTCTGCCTTTTGTTGGGAAGGGAATTAAGGCAGACACCCTTATGCAGGACAACATACCTCCCAGGACATAGCTATGTCCTGTGCGATGCCCTTGGCTCAACATACCTCTCAGGAAACGGGCCGAACGCTCCACCTAGTGCAATAGACAAGACTGTCTTAGGTGTGCAGGAGCTGTTCGAGCCAAAACATCTCTATTGCTTTAGCATAGTTAGTCATACCTCTATCGAGGTTTCTGAGTCTAGAGCCATTAAGGCTTGAGCCGAAACTGTTTTGTTTCTCTGACTTTGGATTCTGAACTTGCAAACCGTCTAGAGAAGAATGACTAGTCCTCCGCAAAAGGCTAGGTCAAACATATCCACCCCCACCCACTTTTTGGAGTAGGGGAAGGCTGAGGGAATTTATGGAGTAAGCTCTCTGGTCAGCGACAGGTCTAGCCGAGTGGAATTGACCTGGACGATCGCCACCTGCAGGTCACGAAGGGTCTGTTCAAACTTAGACGACCAATTCTGTAAGAAAATTGAGAAAGGCTTTTCGAAAGATTAGCTGTCTTTGTAAAGTTTTTATATTGAATAGAGGTTATGCATAAGCCAGCAAGTTTTTGCTAAAGAAATAAAGCTGAGCATCTCAGCATAAGGCATAAAGGCAATTATCAAATTTGTATCTCAATTTATCTATAATTTCTGAAGCATTGCTAACAATCTAAATAACTGGTGGTTAAATTGGGAGAAAATGAAAATATTTTAGGCATGGCCCAACCTATATTTCTGGATTGGCAACTGTTACATGGTAAAATTGAATTTTTATCTGGCCTGCCTGAGCAAAAGGGAGCCAATTTTGGTTTTATCAAACTCTGTTTCTTTTGTCAGGCTGCCGAGAAATTTTTTAGTAATATATCTGAACTATTTTTAACTAAAACATAAACCTCCCTTTAACCCCAAACTTCTATTTTCTTTAAAGCTATGTAGTGGTATTATACATCACCGGCATTGGCAGAGGGAAGGTGGGCATTATCTTCTACCGCTGTCACCAAACACATCAACTGGAGAAGGCGAGGGCTCTTCCTCTTGCAATATTTTCTGGTGAGGCGCTCTGGGATCCAAACTGGATTTTTTTCATCCTGTGGAAAAACACAGACAGCTCCCCGGGATCTTATTAAAATAGGATCCGGGCCTTTCCATTTATATTCCCCCTTTCTGTTTTAACAAATAGGATTTTAAGGTCTGATGTGCACGTTTAATAATGCCTTGTCTTTGAGGGTTGTATGGTAACCCGGTAAGGTGTGTCACTTGCATTTGTGCACAAAATTGGGCGAATTTTTGGGAGCTGTAAGCTGGCCCATTATCAGTCTTGAGGTAAGCTGGTTTGCCCCAGGCGCTCCATGCCTCTAAGCAATGTTGAATAACATGTATGGTCTTTTCTCCTGTAAGTGGTGTGGCATGAATAATACCTGAACATGTATCAATAGAAACATGTATAAATTGAAGCTTTCTAAAGGATGGAACATGTGTCACATCTATCTGCCATATTTGTAATGGTGAAATGCCTCTTGGGTTAACCCCAACAGTTTTAGCAGGGAGGAATTGACAGCAGTTTTGACACTGTGTCACGATTTCGCGAGCTTGTTGTCTAGTAAGTGAAAAACGCTTGCGTAAAGTCTCTGCTGTAACATGAAATTTTGTATGAAAATCTTTTGTAGCTTGCAACGGATTAGCAAAGGCAGCAGTGACCAGGCGTGTAGCTTGGTCAGCCAAATTATTTCCTTTGCTCATAGGACCCGGGAGTCCCAAATGTGCCCGTATATGGGTAATATAGAAGGGTTCACGGCGTTGCAGCAAACAGTCTTGTATGGTACAAAACAGGGCAGACACTGTACTGGAAGGATTAATAACACCGGCCGTTTCAAGTAACTGAGGGCATTTACCACATAATGGGAATCAGACACAATATTAAGCGGACAATCAAACTTTTGTAAAACTTCTAACACAATTAGACATTCAACAATCTGGGGTGATTTTTGACCAAAATCTTTAAAAAATGTCTGTGAATTTATAATATAAGCACTCCTTTTATTTCTTGAGCATCTGTATACACAATTAAGCCATCTTTTAAAGGCACTGAGGAAGTAACATGTGGATATATCACAGGGTGTTACAAACTGTAACAAAGGATGTTTAGGATAATGATTATCAATTTTTCCAGGAAACATCAAACAAAGGCTTTAAATCTGCAGTGGGAATTTTCAAAAAAAGGTCTAAGCCAATTAATATATTCTATGGAGAAGTGGAGGGCTTAAAAATATGTCTTTTAGCAAGCTGTTCTGTAACAGGCTCAATCACTGTCTTAAGCTTGTCAGAGGTCAGTGGCCACTGAGGAACCCATACCGGCACCTCTGTCTTTTAAGGTATGGGTCGTGCTGCCTCAGTGGCACCTAAGAAAAACTCAGGCCCTGTCTTTGCCTACGAATCTTGGGCGTGATTTGTCTTTGTCTCAACTGCCCCAGGCCCTGTCTTTCCTCATACCATGAGGAGCCAAACTTTAAATTTAAATTTTCGAGTTCCCGTACAGGGTACAAAGTGAGGGGACCAGGATTTAGTTTCTGGTTCTCTCGCTCCCCCAAATTTTTTATCGTACCGGGGGGTCCTTTTTCCTTATCGAATATTCCTAACTCCCCCATAATTACTTTGCCGGGGGGTCCTTTTCTCTTATGAAGTAGTTTCTGGTTTTTCAATTCCCCCATATTTACCGGGTCCTTTTTCCTTGTATTACGGCGCGCGCCTAACCTCACACTGCGCTCGGTTTCTGACATGCTGTCCTGAACTCTTCCTATCACGCCTCGCCCTTTAGCTATCAGATCTTTACAGGCCTTGTCTTCTACAAAGTTCTTTAGGGTAGGCTGTGCCAAAGACTGGGAGGATCTCACAGACCGGTAGAAGCAAAACGCAACCACGAGCAACAACACTATTAAGACAAGCACCAAGGCCTCAAGAAACCCTTTCCAGAGCGGCAAAAATACCAAATTAAAGTCCAGTTCAGACATACCTCTCCGAGCAATCTGTCTGCAGTTCTGAATCCACCTCGTCTCCGAGGGCTATCCGACGGTGCAAATGGTGTTCACTTCCCGGGTTCCGGCACCAAATGTCCCGCGCCCACTTCTCACCAGCAAGAAAAGACGCAGCACACACATAGGATCCTTCTGCAGTACAGCTTTAATGGGTCTTGAGGGAGAGCATTTAGCTTACGGAAAATGGAGGGGAGGGCAGAGAGAGAGCCACGAGGTAGGAAGCCCAACCTTTATACCGACCAAAGGCCTCTGCCTTGGACGTGTCACCTTTCTATAGGCTGCAGCTCATTATCCCACATGACGCCACGGGAGAGGCGGAGAGACCAATCTCGCGAGAGTATCAAACGCATGCGTTCTCTACTGACTCAGGCGGGTTGGCCAGCACCAGATAATGGCGCCACCTTGAGGAGTTGGAGCTAGCGGCCTCCAACAGTTTTGAAATTGTATGGATTCCTCAATCGGTCTTTCATTCATCTACTTTGTCACTGCTTCCTAATGCCCCAAAGTCATATGCGATAGCAAAAATAGTTCCTACCAATGATGGTGTGTATTTTTTAAAACAGATATTTATAGTACAGAGTTGTACTCATCTTGGCTTTGGAACTCCAGACTTTGGGGATAAGTACTATAATAGCACTTAGCAGTTTTTCACCACTCCTTTTGTGGGGTACTTAATTTTGGATCCAGTCAGGTATCATAAAAAACAAGTCTTGCTGAATGAAAGATATAGCTCCTTTCTTAAGGGATGAGACCACTAATAAGTACAGGGTTGTCATTACTTAGCTGTTGTTCTGGTTCACGAAAATTCATCACAGTCTGCTGCACATAAATGGCATACTCCAGGATATGTGCCAGTCAACGCCACTCTGTGAACCCCATTTCAGCCTATAAGGGCGGCATTTCTACTCGCTCTGTCCAGGCAAAGCTGAGGTCTTGCTAGAAAAGGGAATACACATTCTTATCATCCCCAAAGGAAGCTCAAGTTCCAGCTTTATCACTATGCACAGTGATGCTCACCTGTAACCCCACACTAAAGAAACTTAGGCAGGTGATTGCAAATTCAAGATCGGCATGGGCTACAAAAGGCGATCCTGTCTCAGAAGAGATAGAAAAGAAGAAAGTGGAGGAAGAGAGAGTAGGAAGAAATGGAGAATGAGGAGATAGAAGAAGAAGGGGGAGGGGGAGGAGAATGAGCATCAGAATGCATATTATCTTGGGCATGGATCTGTAAGGGTGAGAAGGAAATCTTAGATCCTGAATGAAGGGATAAAGATGTGCAAGTGTTGAAACCAGTCTGAGCTATGATAGAAGGGCATTGTGCTGGGTGAAGCTGTATCAGCTGTTTCCCACATATTCTTTCTCGTGATCCTTTGCCAAAAAGGTCAGTGCTGCTGATATTTGCCACAAGGAACTGTATGGAAAATCAGCAAATAGCTCTGTCTCAGAGAAGGAGGACATTGGGTTAGGAGCTGCAAACACCTATGATTTGATCTACACATAAATTAGTGTCTCATGAGCTCCCAATTTTATAGCATCTGGCTTGCAAAGGATATGAATAAATATCTCATGAAAGCTTAATACACAGACAAGAAAGGCAGTATTTTTTCCTTTGGAAACAAGCAATTAAGACAATCTACTCAAAACTTCAAATACCTCTTTGGTTTCACTTATTATACTGGAGAACTCAAGACTTCAAACCATCAAGGAATGCTCCAACTCAAGGATATACACTTTTGGTCTAAGACAAATCTTGATCCACAGAGGATAAAGGATGAATTAAAGAAGCATCCCTACAAAGTGCCAGAGAGTCAGCTCCCTGCCACACAAGAGCAACCTGACTCAGTTCAAATTTATTAGATGCCAACTTTAGAGTCACCACAAAATAACTAAAGTAACTATCATGTAGGTGACACTTTGAATTGCCATCAATTTAGAACATGATATTAATTCTTAAATGTTCTTAGAAAAGAACCGTGATTACATAGAATTAATCCAAGACAATATTTTTAAATTGTGTGATTTTTAAAAGACTAAATAAATAAACATAGACTGACGCATTTAGTAAAAATCAATTATAGGAAAGGGAAAAATAAACTGTAAGAAATGAAATGTGTTAATGTCTTTTTACTAAAGTGTGGTGGGATTCAGGTGTTAACTGATAAGGTTGGGAGGCGTGTCTTTAGAGTTCTGGGAGCCTGAAGGGGGTGTGGCCAGCCCCATTCAAAAGGGGCTGCTGGGATCTTGAGTGCCCCTTTTGTTCCTGCTTTGTTGGAGATTGGATCAAATCCATCGCCTAGATCATCCTTTGTCAAGGAATCCTCCTAAGGTTTGACTTGTAATCATGAGTGTTAAAATACTCTCCAATAAATATGAATCCTGTATTTGGAATATTGCAAGTGAGATTTATTGCAATACTAAAGTTACCAATGTCCCTGGTATTGACCTCACCGACAACATAAACTTGGGGTTTCTACAGTTGTCCAATTACAAAGGCCAAGCAAGAGTTTGAAGGTGTTTCACAGTGCTTCTATTTCTGCCATATTTTTAGGTACAAAGGAAGGTATTTATTCACTAGTAACAGAAACATTCTCCCCACTTAGAATTAAAAGAGTTCCCAGAAAGCCCATCAGACCTTGAAGTCTGGTATCTGGAACCAAACTGTGTCAGGGAAATCAGAATGTTTAGTGGTTTTGGAAAAATCAAGATCAAACAAGGAGCTGTGTTTTGGGATATTTGTATTTTATGTAAAAATATATGGCTGCAATTGGTTTAGTAGAGCTGAATGGTCAATAGCTGGGCAGGAGATATAGGCGTGATTTCTGGGGAGAGAGAGGTAGAGGAAGGGAAATTGAGGTGTGACATGGAGAGAAAACAGGAAGTACAAGGAAGGGGGGTCATGCCACACGATAGAATGTGGATTGATTTGTAAATGTGAGTTAATTTAAGTTATAAGTACTAGTTAGGAACAAGCCTAAGCTGTAGGTCTAGCTTTCATAATTAATGAGAAGTCACCATGTCATTATTTGGGAGCTCATTGGTGAGACAGAAAAAGACTCATTACAGAACTATTTTTAAAAATCTGTGAGGTAACTCTAGGGTCATCTTGGGTTCAAGACAAGTGTGTGATGAGCGCTGTCCTAAACACAGTGATGGAAGAAATGTCGAGTGACGCCTATGCTACGGTTACTGGGTATCTTTTTTAGTCTCATTGGTGAGGTACTCCCAGCATCACAGGTGAAGTTACAGACAAGGCTGCCAACTGGGAAATCTGTGTTCAGCACCAGCTCAGACCCCATTCGGGGACAGTAGCTCACTGTCAGTGCTCTCTATAATGACAGTCATTAGTGTCCTGTATCTAAACATGATAAAACCAGCCCTTAAATTGGAAATATCTCAGTTCAGTCACCACGATTGCATTTTTAGAAGTTAGTCGGTATGCTAATGAGAAAAATAAAGTCAAAAATCATGAAAATGAAAGGTATGCTGAATTAATAGTGTCTAATAGTCATCCATTTCATTCTAAAATATCAGTGCAATCAAAATGATTTTTAAAAGCCACCCACTCACTGCTATAGGAGGTCAGCAGCAGTTTGTGCAGAACCAACCCTCTTTGTACGTAAGCAGTGTTTGTATATCCTCCACGTATCCAAGCAGGGCTTTTTAACTTTCCGTGCTACAGACAGTGCTGTACTTTCCTGACTGGTAGCCAGGAAAAATCTTGGAGATTTGGCAGGAACACGGTGGGAAGCCTGGTGCAAGCGCAGGCTGAACCAGAACAGGGGCTTTCTACAAAGGCGGATGAGCAAAACACCTCCTTTGTTTCACTCTTGATACGAGTACAAATGGAGGCCCCAGATTGCAATCAGATTCTATTGTGTAAACTTGGGGTTTCCACAGAGGACAGCCCCTTTTGGCACTGTGCGCCTCATTATTTTTCAGCTGGAAAACCAATTAGCATTCTTTTGCTATTTAGGTGTGAGCACTTGGGCCTTCGAGCAGTTTTTGGCCATCTGCCCACATGGCTGTGGTCTCTTGGGCCATGCCTGACAAATTAAGATAAAACTGTTACTTCGTGTTTTCCTACAAAGGGAAAACAAAAACTGTTTCCTGCTCTTATTAATTAGATGAAGTCAATGTCCACATTTAACAACTAAAAAGGTAGGTATAATCAGGGTGTTTCCCCTGAGCCCTTATCTACAGTTGTGTTCCTCCACAGGAATGTGAGAAAGAAGACACGTCGGGTTCTGACCAAGCTTTTCTTCATACAACAGAGGCCTCCATCAAGTGGACAGAACCAAAGGCTCACCCTTTGGACTCTGTGGTATTTTCGATTCACAGGTTTGAGGGAGGTGATTCACCTGGAGGAAAGAGCTGTTAGGAGATTCCAGCCCTGACAAGTGGATTAGTCATAATAGTCAAGAGGGTACTACCCAGTTCAAAAGAAAGAAACTGAGCCAAATAGTTGCCTATCTTGAAAGGCAAGCAAAATAAAGTTCATGTTGCAGGAATGTAGCTTATGATTAGAGAAAGCCCTATCTGGGCTGTGGTGGGTGTCAGAAGAGGGGAGCCTGAAGGCTGACTGGGAGGGATTGGGAGGAGGGAAAGAAGGGGGAGCAGGGAGATAGATGGATTAAAAAGATATTATTTTTATATATAAAAAATTAATAAAAAAAATCCTAGTATGGGGAGGAGAGGAAAAGGGAGATTGGAATTGCCCATCCTGTGAAGTGTTCCCCAGTGGTAAACAGCCTTTGCCATAGCAACAACCTAATGCCACAGATTAGAGGAATGTGCTCCTCCGGCAAGCAGATGGAGGCTTGGCAAAGTCTCCCAGATGATGCAAAATATTTAGAAGGGAAGTGGTAAAACAAACAGAAAGAAGGCACAGCCATGTGGCTGTAGTTCGAAGGCAAAAATAAGTCACACACATGAAGCAGAGCAGTGTAGCTACAACAGTGCTTTTGTGTCCTGGGTACTGAATGTCCATCTCTTTGCTAGAAACGGCCTAAGGGGTTACTGCTCCCCCTTCAAGACTGTCTTTGTAAATACTGGGTAGTGGCATACTTTTAAAAAAAAATCAATTGAAAGACTTCTTTAAGGACTTTGTACGGACCATTTTCTTTGCTACAAAATCTATTCTGAAACTGTATTATTTAACAAAGGGTCTGTGTTCTGAGTCATCCGGAAATTTTTTAGCCATTTTTTTTTTCTTACTGCTAGTTGCTGTCACGAGCAGAGAATGGTCATCTGTAATAACCTAAAGGAGTGACTAGAACATGCCCAGCCACGTGCAAGAGACCAGTGTCTAAGTGCCAGAAATTACCCAGTCCCCTGTGCAGGATTGGCTACACAACCAGATTTGCTAAGACAACTTCAGTTTAGCTCAGTATTCAGGTTAAATTACAAAAGAGGTTATTGCTCACAAAAGTGTTCTGTTTGAGAGAATAAATACTGACCACCCTATTCATGCTCAGAACCCAAGGGTTTGCCCACTCCTAGTCCATGCCCCAGAACACCATTCTGAAGTTCTTCAAGGCTCAGAGCCTACATACAAAAAATAAGAATGAATTTAAAAGGATGAGATGACTCCATTTGCGTGAGGACCTGAATTCAGGTTCCCACTCCATGTGAAACTCTAGTGTAGAAGCAAATGCCCACAAACTCAACGCTGGGAATGTCGCAGCAGGAAAATCCCTGTGGCTCTTTGTCAGCCAGTTTAGCCAAATGGATTAGTGCCAGGTTCAGTGAGAGGCTTGTCTAAAAGATAACTTGGAAAAGGAAGAAAGAGGATATCTGATTCCAACCTTTGGCCTCCACTCACATGTTCACATCGCGCGCGCGCGCACACACACACACACACACACACACACACACACACACACACACACACAAATAACATACAATATTAAAATAAAATAGAAAGGAACAGTTTTTTTTTTCATCCTGATAAGAAGAACCTTTAATAGTTTGACTTCATCTATAATAAACACAGGAAATAGAATCCTCTTCACTGGCACAAAAGCAAGGAGAGAGCCTGCCTGTTCACAGCCCCCTCAGCGTGCTTCCAAAAAAGCTGGGAGTTTCCCAGGAGGCTATCTGCAGAAGTACAAACATACATTTCTCCACCAGGTGTAGGAAGGCAGCCATCATTTTCAAAGCAGACACACAGGCTGCCTCTTTTTATGCCTCACAGCCTAGAACGCATCTCTGAGATGCTTGCAATGAGAGAGGATTCAGAGAATTTATGCTGCCCCCTCCCCCACCCCTGCTGCACTGCTGGGAGGCTGCTATTTGAATTAGAATGGAAACCCTTTGATCTCTTTTATATCTAAGTTTAACCATGGCCTGGACCCAAAAGGTGGACTAATTTTGGCAACTTCCCCTGTACACTTTTATCTAGAGATAAAAGCAAGGTTTGGAAGCATAAACAGAAGGTGTATTTCCCTGGGCCCAGCAGCCAGCATATCAAATAAATAGCACTATAGATGCTGGTGCTCAAGTTAACTCTGGGTTTTTTCAGCTCTGCTTCCTCTTTTTTCTGACAGCCAATAGGGTCATTTTCTTCTGTCTTAGACATAAAGATGGCTCAACATTAAAGAAATTATGAAGGAACCTGTGGTGATATATTGTGTATTTAATAAAATCAATCTGGAATATCAGAGGACAGAATCACCCACAGTCAAGCCATGAAGGTCAGAGAGTGGTGACTCATGCCTTTAATCCCATCACCCAGGAGACAGAGATCTTTCTGGATATCTGTGAGTTCAAGGGCTAACAGCCAAGCAGAGGTAGCTCACACCTTTAATCCTAACTCTAGGATTATGCCACAGAGTTGAACCAGAAAGTAAAACAGCTAGGTAAGGAAAGATATTTAAGGCAGAATTTGAGCATTATGTAGAAGTGACAAGTCAGGTTGAGGACCCATGAAGACAGCACTTACCGTGTTCGGCCTGAAAAGCTGGCTGCATGAGAAATGACTGTGATCTGTTTCCTCTCCCTGATACTCCAGCTTTTTCCCAACATCTGGCTCCAGGTTGTCATTATATATCAACTAGAATTCATGTAATAGGAACTAACATCTTGCAGCAAAATAATGACTTCTGTTTTCACATAAAGTTTAAAAGATAAGAACTGGAGAGATGGGTCAGTTGTTAAGGGCACTGGCTGCCCTTCAAAGGATCTAGATACAGTTCTAAGCACCCATATGGCAGCTTAGCTTACAATTGCTTGAACAGTTCCAAGGGATGTGACATTTTCTTCCGGTTTCCAAGGGCACTTCACACATGCATAGCACTTACATGCTTGCAGGCAAAATATTCATGTACAAAACAATAAAAATATTTTTTACATGAACAGAAAATCATGTTATTTAAATTATGAAATTGACTTGGGACGTAGATTTGAAGATTCTTCTTCCTGTATGGGTTCTTCTCCATCTGAGTGAGGGTGAAACTTCTAACAGGTGTTTTTCTAACCTGTGTCTCAAGGGATTGGGCTTTGCATAGTGACTAACAGCATGCTAAGCCCAGGAAGATCAGTGGAATATTGAGCCACAGAAGAGAGTCATTGCTCATATACCAACAGCCTTTATGTCATGTGCACTTATCACAGGACTACATGCAAAGTTCAAGGGCCCAAGGGGGTTTCATGCAGCCCATTTGAATGCTGCATAAAGCAACCAACAGTCCCTTGCAGAATAGGGCAGAATACAATTGGGTTCCAAAAAAAGAAAATGTCCTATTTATAAGGGTACACATGTAAGTACACAGTGGTAGCCTCTCCAAATGTTAACCAGAAGGGATCTGAGCAAAGGAATTTAACACAGAATTGTCAGAGCAATTTTCCCTAGAACTAGTATTGACAACTTGAGAAGGAAACCTTCTATTTTTCCTTTGCCAATATTCAGAAAGACTGGTATGTTTCTTGGAGGGTCCATAAAAACCCTCAAAGGATATGTCACAACATAAGTACACTAATATTACCAATGCTGTCAAAATACAGTGATTTAACCAATGTGGATAAACCAACCACATGTCTGGGCTGAGTTAAGGAAGGCAATTCAAAGTAACTAGTGCTTTTAAAAGTCCTGATATAGATAGAGAATTGAAGTATCAGGACTGGGAAGATGGCTTAGCAGTTAAGAATGTTTGCTTGTCCAGAGAATCTGAGTTCTGTTCACAGCACCATATCAGGAAGCTCACAACTGTCTGTAACTCCAGCACCAGGGGATCTGATGCCCTTTTCTGTTGTCCACAGTTACACACACACACACACACACACACACACACACACACACACACACACTTTTACATAAATAAAAGTTTAACATTAAAAATAGAGTTAAATTATCATTGAACATCACCATTTTCCTAGGCTAACAGATGGAAACAACATTGTCTTCTGAGAAAATGTTGATTGCTTAATTTAATTTCTGAATGAAATTGTCTTTTCTTTTTAGATTACTGTTTTAGAAATGGGGACATAGTACTCCTTTATTTGGGTTTCCAGGGATAATGCTTTTCCAGGATTGTGGGTGAGAGGACGTGACTCAGGCATGAGAAATACTGAATTACCTTTAAATTCTCCTCCTGGCATGTCATAAATCAGGGCTCCACACAGAGGATGGCAGTTACATTATGTCATATCTAAGACTCAATGTCTGCATAACAAGGATCTGGATATTCTTAAAGAATTTCCTCTTAGGAGAGAAATATTGACAACATAGTCCAAGGTCAAAAATAAATATAAGACCCAAACGAAGTCAGCAGCAGCCTTGTGACTCTCGCATCCTCCTGAAAGCCTCCTGGTGCCTCCAGGCAGCATAGTATTGAATACTCCTCTCCTTTATTATTATTATTATTATTATTATTATTATTATTATTATTATTATTATTGAAGCACATGATCATTTCTCACAATGAAATAATCAAACTTTTAAATGGTTTTTATAATGCCTTTCTATTAAACACTAGCAGGTTTTCTGTTTAGCCCTAAGTATACCTATGTCGTGTGCTACTGTGAATGATTCTCCTGTTAGGATCATTGCCAATGTTAAGAAAACCAGGCTTTTGTCTGTCGACCTTCATAGCTGGTCACCTTTGTTTCTGTGAAAGCTCCCCTTAGATTCTAATTTACTCTAATATTTTATTAGTGGAAACATTCATATTCTTTTTAAATTAGTTGGGAAGATTTTAGCTAAATTCTGCCTCTGATGTTTTCAGAAACCAGAAAAACAGTGGTCATTCTCTAAGATTTGCATTGTATTGGTCATATTGAGAATGCTGTTGGCTTCCCCTGAACATAAAATAAAAATCTGCAATCAATTTGCTTGTTCTGTTAAATAGTCTAGCGGAGATCACATCCTATCTTTTTTATTGTCACATTCCTCCCATATATTTACACACACACAAAAATTCTCAACTTAGGCTCTTTTCAATAGCATTTGCTACTGCAGCCACCACTGAGGCTTCCAGTTAAGGGTAAGGAAATGACAGAGGGAAGGAAGGAATCAGGAAAACTGATGAGAACATACATGAGGAAATCATTTTCAGGCTTCTGACCACACAGCTTGTTTCTATTCTTAACTAGGGCTGGCCTTCCACATAAGATCACCCTCCGGGTCAGGGTGTGCTTCCCCAGCCTAGGAAACACTGCAGCCGACTTCTTTTGAATTGCCCAGCCCTTCAGCTGCAAGGCCAAGGTTCCTGTGGAAGGGAATTCCAGAGGCTTTGATTGTTGCTGACTTCCATTTCCAAAACTCATTGCTTCATAGACAGAAATGCTTTCTCTGTTCTGAACACCCAAAAGAACTTAGAAAAAAATCCTGCAAACAACTTTTGGGTGGTATTTTTGTTTTCTCTGTTACAAATGAAAGGCTCATTTCTTTTAGTTTGAGAGAAGGTCTATTTGGGCTCTGGGCAAACATGCACACTGAGAGACTGGTGGGTGATATGCTGTCACTTTCCACCTTTGTCAATCCTTTCAGAATAGATGGGTTTCTGCTTTTTTTGTCCCTGACTCCTGAGCACAGCTTCCTAGAACACTCTAGGAGAATGGTCTAAGGCTGGGAAGGGTAGGATGCCTGACAAGCTTTCCTGTCTTTGAGCATAATTGGCTTTTGTTTCTGAGGTTGGCTATACTACCTTAGAGGTTTTGTTCTTTTGCAGATGAGTACAGATATAAAATGTAAAATGTTTACTTATTTTTATAGAACAACTGATGCCTAACACATTTAAGAGTCCTTAAAATAAGATAGCCTTAATGAGAAACATTAAATGTGTTCATTTATATCCTAAATAAAGCTTAAGCTACCCTGATGTGTAGTAGTGAGGTTTCTAGGTCCCGGGCAGCCAGAGATTCAGACCTACAGACCTGCCATCAGAGACCCCTTAACCGCCCAGCCGCCCGCCGCTCAGACCCCCAGAAATGAGTCAGACACTTATATTAACTTCATGCTGTTTGGCCTATGGCTCAGGCACTTTGCTAGCTAGCTCTTACATCTTAAATCAACCCATTTCTATTAATCTGTCTGCCACGTGGCCCGTGGCTCTGTAGTAGTGGGGTTTATAGGTCCCGGGCAGCCAGAGACCCAGACCCTGCTGTGCCAGACCTCTTAGCCACCTGCCACCGGCTGCTACTCAGGCCCCTACAAATAACTCAGACACTTATATTAAGTTCATGCTCTTTGGCCTATGGCTCAGGCACATTGCTAGCTAGCTCTTACATCTTAACTCAACCCATTTCTATTAACTGTCTGCCACGTGGCCCATGGCTCACTGTGCTCCTAACATGTTGCTCCTGTGGGCTTCAGCTCGATCTATCCCTGACCCCACCCTGCTTCTCCTACCTATTCTGATTTCTCCTCCTACTTCTTCTATGGTGCCTGTCATGGCCCAAAACAGCTCCTTTATTTAGATTGAGATTCACAGCATACAGAAAGGCATTCCCACATCACGTGGCAGACAGATTAATAGAAATGGGTTGATTTAAGATGTAAGAGCTAGCTAGCAAAGTGCCTGAGCCATAGGCCAAACAGCATGAACTTAATATAAGCGTCTGAGTCATTTCTGGGGCCTGAGTGGCAGCGGGCTGCTAAGGGGTCTTGGGCGGCAGGTCTGTGGGTCTCGGATCTCTGGCCGCCCGGGACCGAGAAACCTCACTACTACACTGATGTCTAACTGGGAAATTGTTCTTGATCAGTATTTTCTTGGGATGAGGATTAGCAGGGCTTTTTAATAATTACTGACATTTGTATTTTAGTCCCGGTAACAGTGATTGTAGTTGATACTTTCTAACAGATAGATATTCCTGTAAGACTTGTAAATAAAAGGCATCCAGAAAATAAAAAGAAACTTAAATCAGCCACAACTTTGCAAACTCAGAACACTCCATTGCAGCTCTGATTGTTCCCATTGTTTGTAAAATTATCAGTAAAATATGAGGCCAATATTTCCAGATATAAACAGAGATTCTCATTCACAGCTCAAGGATGTCAGTTGCCTATGTGTTGAAAACTAATGTGAATGTCACTGATTTTCCCCTGAAGGGCACTTGTATATTTTGGTAACATTGAAAGAGTATCATGACTTAAAAGTGAGACTTTGCAAAGTTTTCAAGAAGCAGGAAAATAGTGATGTGAGTCTATCCATCAAGCTTGTAGTGACTGTGGTTGAGAGAGAAAATGATCAACAGCATTCAGGGATGTATGATAAAAACTCAAGTCGCTATGTTTCCATATGCACACACTTCTGGTATTTTAAATAAAGACCACTCTGTCCAAGCACCTCTGATATGACTTAACATGCTCAGTCAACTACAGCTATCAAGTAAGCTGAGAAAGGAGAATTCACTTGCCAAATTAGCTTACCAAACCATTTCCATAAACTAAGAGGATGTCACATGAGAAGATTGCCTCACAATTCACTTAGAAGACTTCACTTATATTAATTTTCCAGTTTCTACAAATAATAAGCCTAGAAGCCCCGTACCAATGCATCCTAATAGCCCTGTAAATTCAGGACGTTATTCACCACTTGGTTCCCAGCTCAACATATTTCTAGATACATGTGCCAGCACAAGTTACAGAACCATCTGTGTTTTGAGGTTCTTTACATGTGAAATGAAGGCAGTCATTGTGCCTATCCCTGGGGTGGTGAGAATGCAGTAAATCGGCATGTTGAGCAGTTCCCAGCCTAGGACTGAACTGCAGTTGTACTTGAGAATGTGAATAACAAAGCAATCAGATCTTTCACTAAAAGTGTAAATGATTCAAGTAGGAGGTGGTGTTGATGGCTCCCTGTTAAACTCATCTTGTCTCTGTCTAGTAATGTTTTGCATCAGACTCTGACACAAATTTCAATGTCTATTCATTTTACACAAGACTCATGTCAGACTTTGTCAAAATAACGGCTGCATGACAAGTGACCTATTAAAGACTTTAAAAGCCATTGTAATTGTTTCTCAATAAGGTAGGAAATGTATAGGTTTATGAGATTTAAAGATTTACGTGCTTATCAGATATAATGGTTTCTTTTTATGTATAGTATCTACTTTGATTATTGTTTGGTAAGTGAATCTGGCATAAAACCTCTGTAGAAATTATACAGCTAGAATAACCATGTGGACCATCTATACTAAGTGTATTATTTATTTAACATTGGCTAATATCATTTTACTAGAAACTACATAAGGAATAAAGCTCTCAGTCAAAATAAGCCATTTGAAATTACCTACCATAGGAATAAGATTTAAAGATTAAAGTGTGTCATACACGTATAAATATGAAAGTAGTCTTAGAATCCAAATGATCTAACCTCCATAGTTTTATACTTGAGTCATGTGGGATTCCCAATAAGTGAGTCCAAATTAAGTAGCAAACAGTTAAAAACAGAATCCCAACAAGGAACTATGACCCTAAGCTTTCTGTCCAGTGGTTTTAAACTATTCCATGCCACTTCTTTCTTGCTGAGTTAAACTAGCTTGCTGATTAGACTAAATGATGTTTTATTTAGAAAAGGCAGGTCTCAAAAACATTAGGTCATTTCTGATCACCACTAAGTATCTATTTTGGCTCTTTGGCTTTTATGTACAGTTCAAATTATTTATTGTACATAGACTGACAGCGATTTGTGTCAGCCAGGACTCAAAGTGAACCAGGACTCAGCTGTAAAATTCAGGAAATCATTGGTAACAACATTAAAATTTCCCCACAATAGCTTAACAGAATGGAAGTGAGAGGAGAGTAATTTTGTGCCTGTAATCTTTTGCTTTTGTGTTAGTAACCCAAACCACATTGTCATCATTCTTCATTAAAGAAGACCAGATCATATCTCTGCTGTTAGCACTTCTTACAGATGAGTATTTGAAAATGCCAGCTTGAACTTTAGGGCTGTCAGTCCTAACCAGTGTTCTAAGTAGCACAACAGTGCGAGGTATGGTGCACGCTTACAGGAGGGAAAACACTTCTTTCTTTATGTTTCTGAAGGATTTTAAGGTGAATATGCATCCATTGTCTCGCCATCTTCCTGTTCAAGGATCTGCCTTGTGAGACAGGAAGCTTAGTGTTTGTGAACTGTTTCTTGAAGGTAGTCCCAGCTCATGGGTCCCACAATAAATCCGCAAATGGCACTGTCCACTTCTTCAATACAATGGCATATCAGAGGCCAGGCTATTTTCTGTGGATGTCTATCAATGCTGAAGAGCAAAAATGTTTCTTACAAATCAATACTAATGAAAAGAGTTTGGATCCTGGCGAGAGGATCACTATATCAAGTTATGTAATTACCCATCGTCAATTTCTTCTTTCCAACTGTGGCTGAGTAGTACTGGGACTGAATAGTCTTTCCCCTCATTGTTTGGTACATTTCCATTCTCAAAAATCCCTCATCCCTGAAGCCTTTCTACCTTTCCTTAGGCAATCAGTAATTCCCTTCTCTATAGTTGAGAAATATAGTGAAGACCATGTTAGGAACATTTGTCACCCTATGCCAACGTTAGTCATCTAATCATTACTTAGCATCTCTGGACCCCACTGGAAGTCAGGAACTGGGTCTTACTGACATGTACATTCCTCAGACATACAGGAGAATGACTTTACAGTCTCTCATCTTAAACTCGAAGGTACAGGCTGGGGAGATGACTCAGTAGTTAAAGTGCTTCCTACGTCAGCACAAGGACCTGAGTTGAATTCTATGAATTCCCCAAACTGGTATTAAAAACCTGGGATGGAGCATTTGCTTGTAATTCCAACTCTGGGAGGAAATAGAAGCATCCTGGGGACTCATTGGCTGGTCAGCCTAGCCAGACTGCTGAGTTCCAGGTTCAGTAGAAACACTGTCTTGAAGAATAAGTTGGCACAAGGTTGAGGAACACACCCAACATCAATCATTCAATCAATGGTCTCAACACATATGTACATATACATGCATGAACATACCCATGCTTGGCTCACATACCCCCCCATAAACAAATAAAAAAATAAATTAAGACAAAATTCTAGAGTAAAATTCAGAGTTTTAAATGAATTTTAGAATGTGCTTATCCAGGATCAATGCATTATTTAATATATGGCCTAGATCACCCCCCCCAAATAAAATACCTCCATATTTTATACTATATAGATATGCATCCTCCATACAAATAAATAAAGACACAATGACCTCAGTTGGATGTGGTGGTGCACACCTTTAATCCCAGCACTCTGGAGGCAGAGTTAGGTAGATCTCTGTGAGCCCAAGGCCAGCCTGGTCTACAAAGAGAGTTCTGGGGCAGCCAGGGCTGTTGCACAGAGAAACCTTGTCTTGAAAGCAATCAAAGTAAAATGGCCTCAAGAACTCAGATTAGATTTTGTCGCCAACTGTGTTTGTTACAAACTTGTATAAATGATCCACTTTTTATAGCTTTTTTTAAATTCTAGAATTGAGAAGAAGTAATTACAGTAGTGCTTTGCTGAAGCTGTGTCTTTAAATGTGATGGATTTGCAACATAGTATTAATCTATCTTGCTTACAAACATTATCACCATGCTCATTATTTTATTTTAGCTCTATTAACAAGCTCTTTGTTCTTATAAAAATAAGATTAACTTGGCTTGTTTTTATTCATCTTCTTAATGAGTTATATTAGACGGAAGGATAAAATCTGACAAAAATCAAATTATTGAAACCCTGGAGAGGAAACTAAATGTATGATTTAGTTCACAGAATAATTACCCCACATGCCCAATGCCTTGGGTTATATCCACAGCACTACACAAACCAGGCATGGTGGTACATACCTGCCATCCTAGCATGAGGATAGAGTTAAGTGGGGAAGAAGGAAAAAGCTAGCCTTGGCTACACAGAGACTTTGAGATCCTCTCTCATAACAAAACAAAAGTTGGGTAGCAGGAAATCCTTAAAATAATTTAGAAACTGTCAGATAATTTGTAAGGTTATTATCAGTTCAAAGCTGGAGAGAGAGAAGACTCATCAGTTAAGAGCATGTACTGCTTTTACAGGGGACCTGGATTCAGATCCCAGTATTCCCATGAGGTTGCTGACAACCGCCTATAACTGCAGCTCAAGACAATGCAACAGCCTCTTCTTTCCTCTGTGGGCAACTGTACTCATGTTTGTACATATAGACATACTTATTAAAAAATAAAAATATTTTAAAGTATATCATTACATGATCTGTCTGCTCCTTTCTCTTTCTATGTATGTATGTATGTATGTATGTATGTATTTATTTATTTATTTATTTGAGACAGGATTTCTCTGGTTAGCCCTGGCTGTCCTGAAACTCACTCTGTAGACCAGGTTGGCCTCTTACTTGCAGAGATCTACCTGCTTCTGCCACTCCAGTGCTGGGATTAAAGGCATGCTCCAATATGTCTGCCCTTGTTTCTGTTTTCAATACCTATGTTTAAGATAGTTTTTATAGATAGTCTGTTTTTTGAAATAGAGATCTTATTCAGTGGGTGAGGACAGTAAATCGTTCCCACTAGAAAGGCAACTTGTTACCAACAGAAGACCTGCTGAGTTATTGAGAAGTATGGGAGTCCATGCTAGGACCCCTAGGGTTTAGCATTAGCTAGTATGGTACCTAGCCCTGACTGATCATCTTGGTTGACTGAGACCCTGTGAAAACCTGATGAGCTTTCTTTCATTGGCTGCAGAGCTCTAGGTTAGTTAGTTTACATGTGAAGACTGTCACTTTTCCTGTCTCCAATGTTGTTGCAAAAGCAACAGTAGAGTTAGCTTCCTTTAATCATCATGGGCATTTAATGCTTTGTTATAAGTAACTCCAAAAAGAATTTCTCTTTTTAGTTAGCTAACGTTGAGTTATTTCATACGTAATTATGTGTATGTGTCTGCATGTGTTTATGAGTAGCCACAGAGGCCAGAGAAGGGCTGTACCAGGACTTTTCTTTTCGGACAATCTCTCAAATCACGACAGGGAGACTTTTTATTAGTTATGAATGTTTTGCCTTTCATGCCTTTAATCCCAGCACTGGAGCGGCAGAAGCAGGGGAATCTCCTTGAGTAAGAGGCCAGCCTGGTCTACAGAGTGAGTTCCAGGACAGCCAGAGCTACACAGAGAAACCCTGTCTCAAAAAATTAAAAAATAAAAATAAGAAAGAGAGAGAGAGAGAGAGAGAGAGAGAGAGAGAGAGAGAGAGAGAGAGAGAGAGAGAGAGAAGAAAGAAAGAAAGAAAGAAAGAAAGAAAGAAAGAAAGAAAGAAAGAAAGAAAGAAAGAAAGAAAGAAAGAAAGAAAGAAAGAAAGAAAGAAAGAAAGAAAGAAAGGAACAGATGGATTGTGTCTGCACTTTGCCTTGGGTTTTTTTTTTTTTTTTTTTTTTAACCTTCTCTCACTGTGCCTTACTTTCCTGCTGTGTCTGTGTCTGGTTAGCTGTCCCTCTCTCCACCAACCAGCCCTGCCTATCCCTCTCCTGCCCAACTCTTGACTGTTTAGATTCTTTATTAGACCAATCAGGTGCCTTAGGCAGGCAAGGTGAAACAGCAACACATCTTTACGTAATTAAACAAATGCAGCATAAACAGTGTAACACACCTTCACACAAAGTGTTATATTCTGCAGTATATACAAATGTAACACATCTTTAGATAGTTAAAATAATATTTAATAGTAGAAGGCCTGGGACCCTCTGGAGCTGGAATTACAGGTGAGCCTTGAAATAACCAGGCTCCTCTGGAAGACCAGCAAGCACTAATAATTACTAAGTCACCTCTCCAGTCCCTAATTTTATATTTTTGATTGAAGTATAGCATAGGTACCTATGTCTGTGGCACAGTATGATGTTTTCAGTTCTACAAACAATGCAGTTGTTAAGTATAAAAATAACTCCTGGCATTCTGTGGCACAATAGTGAATGTAGTTGATAATGATATATTATCTGTCTAAATTGCTAGAAGGGATTATTTTAGGCTGGTGAGATTGTTTATACAGTGAAGTGTTTGCAAGACAAACGTGGGGATAGGAGTTCAGATACCCAGGATTCATTTTACCAAGTGCCACCCACTTGTACATCTAGGGCTCAAGAGGCAGAGATGGAGCATCCCCAAAGCAAGCTGGTTAATGTATCTTCTGGATTCAATAAACAGATCTTCCCTCAATAAAGAAGTAATGGGGGTGATGGAAGAATCCTTATGTGTCCTGATGTCTTCCTTGGGCCTTCATGGATGCTGTCCCCCACCCAACACACACACATATCAGAGAACATGCATATACACATGTACAGACACCACACAGCAGACACATGAAAAAGAGAGATTTTCAATATAATTACCAAATTAGATTTTCTGTGAAGCAAGATTTCAGCTCTATTAGACTTTGTTTTGACACAGGGTATCATGTAGCCCAGTGGCCTCAAATTGGCTGTGTAGTAACTAACAAACTTGAACTTCTCCTGACTCTATCTTGGGATTGTAAGAATATATAACCACATCCAATTTAGCAACTATTTTAAAACCAATTTATCTTCATTCATCTTTGAAGATTATGTTTGCTTCTTAATAACTCATTTTATAGATACCCATAACACTTTGCCCTTTAATATCATGTTATATATTATAATACTGCAAAAGCAAAATTCAGTAAAAACAGATTCTTCCTTTTATAATAAGAGTGCTGTGTCAGAAATTTCAGTATGCAAAGTATCTTTCCAGCATGATAAAATTTCCAATAAAGATATATCTTCCTGATTATCAGAGGATGCTGACTAGCCTGAGATGAAAGTCTGTGCTTCACTTCATTTCTGAATAATGCTGCCTTCTGTCTCACAAAGCCTCCTGCCTCCAGTGTGTTTGCTCTTCTCTCATGGACCCCAAGTGACTTCTTAGGGCTCTGGGCAGTGCAGTCTGTTCATTTGCATCCAGTTCCAGCTCTGGTAAAAATATTGATCTCCAAGTCAGGTTGAAATCTTCATTTACTTAATATTCTTAGAGGCCACTCTGTCTCAAAGTCCAATGAAGTGATGTCTCCACTGGTGCCAACCTTGAACACCAGTCATGGGAGAGTGGAAGTATTATTGAACTTGAGAGTCACAGCTTGTGTCCCAAGCCAGGTTCAGCCACCTATCCTCATGGCTAGTTAAAGAAGTCAAAATAATGATGGAAACCAAGAAAAGGAGATTTGTTCAATGTGGTTACACTGGGAAAGGGGACAGAGACATCTAGTAAAAACACTGTCTTCCAGTCTTATGGAGTTAGACCAGAGTTTAAACACAGGGCCAAGTAGGGAATTTTGGAGGAGTTGAAAGAGGGTAAAAGCATATAATCAAAATATATTGTCTGAAAATAAATAAATAAAAATAGAGATCCAAGAATATACATGTAGGAGAAAGTTTATGTTCTGCAAGCCACTCCCAAATAACCACACAAAGCCTTAATATTAATTATAAATGCTCAGCCAATAGCTCAAATTTGTTACCAGCTAAGTCTTCCATTTTCAATTAACTCATATTTTTGTCTATGTTTCCACTTGGCTTGGTACCTTTTCTCATTTTGTTTCTCTCTGTGTCTGCCTGCTACTCCTCAGACTCTGCCTTTCTTTCCAGCATTTTTCTGCCCTGAAAATTCTGTCTCTCTATCAGCCAATCAGCTTTTTATTAACAATGAGAGCAACACATCTTCACAGTGTACAGAAATTCCACAGCATTTGCATATCTTTGCAGTCTGGGTCAAGGTGTGGGACCATCCACAACTCACCCATGCTTGTTTGAGAGTCAGTTGAATTCTATAAAGTGCTCTTGACAAGTTGCTGGTACTAAAGTTCAATAAACTACCTAGGAATCCCTTAGTTCTACTGAGTAGTCACATAATGTCAGCCAACACGAGAGCAGAGCTAGGAAGAGAAATATTTTTATTGTATAGGTGAATAAATATGTAAATCTTCTATATGGTTAGACCAACTTCCTTGTCTGAGACTTCTGGAAAGGGTAGGAAGATAGACGAAAAGACATAAAAGATTACATTGGGTGACCTAATTCTTTCAAGTGATATGTAGAAGAAATGTAGATAGATGATAGAGGATAAATAGATAGATACATAGATAGATAGATAGATAGATAGATAGATAGATAGATAGATAGATAGATAGATACTAATTTTTTGAGTGTCTGAAACCAGTCATGTGATCTTATAGCAAAATGCCAACTTATGTAAATCTTTTGCTTAGAAAGTGAGGGAAGAAAATAGAATTTTTAAACTGTGAAAAGAAAAATATAGTGAATTTATTTTATGTCATACATTATTATAATTTAGCAAACGTAATATCTGTAATATCTGTAATATCTACCGTTAAGTTATATCGTGTGTGTAAAGTCTTTATCAGCTATATGAGCTTAAAAAAATGAATGAGTATATTTTTAGCTTTATACAACATGACATCTTCAGAAACAAAGAGTCTTTGGTAGCTCTATCATATCAAACAGGCAGAAAACTTCATAGTTCATAAGTAAAAGTGAACAAAACTTCCTTGGGTAACATTGAAGAGCCTCAGTGACTTTTATCCCTAAAATAATACAGTTTGGACACATTTCTGTTGACTAAATTAATTGTGTAACAAGGCTGATAAAATGAGTTCTCGTCATCTACATGATACTCAAAAGCACTGAAAATAAGGACCGAGTGTGTTGTGATAAACACAACAATAGTTTTCTCACTCACAATCAAACTGGGCTACATTGGACAGGCATTATGGCTCCAACCTGCTGATAGTCCAATAAGATACTTTAGCATAGGGTTTGTACAGAGACTTCTGGGAAACTTCATGTTATTGTGACAGAGAGAGCCTTTTGCAACACAGAATCTGTTTTTATTGATAATTTCTATTTTATATTATAGCAAATTTTTTAATGCACTTTATTTCCATCAGTAGAGTAACAAAATCTTAGGATTTGGAAATTTGTTACTAAGAATTTAAAAATGTATTCCAGGCCCCAACATATTTATAAATAGGTGCTTAGAGACAGCTTGGAGACTATAATCAGTTTGGATTTTCTTCATTGGCTTTAGGACTTTCCTTCTAAGTAAGCCAGCATTCAATTAGACAATGGCATGTTTTCACAATAGTTTAACAGGGTTAACACTTACAACACCCGGTAAGGAGTTATGGCTGCCGGCTTCCCCGGCCGCCTCTCTTGCTTGTTCTTCATTGTAATGCCCACCCTCAGGTTCTTTTCAGTCACACTTCCCTCCACATTTACTAACTTAATGAGCCCAAGAGAATGAAAAAGAAATGTCTTAAAAAGCCCCCTCTGAAGGTTCTTTGCGATTCCAAGCTGGGTGTCAGAGAGCCAGGAGTGTGAGCAAGCAATCTAAAATAAGAGCTGGCAACAGAAGCTTACCAGCTGCTCCACATTTACCAGCCCAGCTATATTTTCCCTCCCTCTGGGCTGAATAGTTACAAAGGGCCAATCTCAACCTTATTTGGATTAAATTTTATACCATTCACATGAGAGGACTGCCCTAAAAAGTTTGCACGTTCACTTTTCCAATTCAGTATTTATACTGAGTTCACATATGTCTGATGGCCCATTACATTTTTTTTTTTTAAATGACTGAAATGTTACCATTAGATCTTTGGAGAAAGAAACTGATGACAAATTTCAATTAGTCTTTTTGATGGAAAAAAATTCTATGAATACCCAGCAGTGACACATCTTCTACTTCTGTTTTAATGTGGTTTATTGTTAATTTTTAAAATTCTAAAATACACTGATGTTACTTGTTCTCAAGAACTGGATTGTTAAAGACATTACATGTCCTGATTACAGGACATAGAGAAATTGGCTGGAACTGGCCTGGGAGTTCCCTAGCTCTTTCAGTGTTAGAAGATGCTGTGTAGGCTGGGGAAGAAGGGGAATTTGTTAGTGACAGTCTTACTCATCTGTGAACTCTGGATGCAATAGTACTGTCTGGCCAGGCAAAATACACCTTAGTGGCAAATTAGTCACACATTAGTGGCATATCTGTTTGGGATAGCCAACTACATCCTGATTGGATCTGAGGCCAGTTCTACAGGAAGGAATTCACAACTAGCACCTTAAACACAGTTTAAAGTCTATGTCTAGAGAGGTCATAGGCTCTAGTGAGGAAGTTGCTGCTGTTGTTTTGCTAAATGGACATCAGAGTTCTTTCTAAGTGATCATGCTATGCCCAGCGAATAGTGCTGCTACTGTTGGCTCTGGTCAGACAAGCTTCTGTAACCAGAGAGACTAACAGGTCAAAGTAAGGAGAATAAGTGACTTTTGAATGTTCAGCCATAAATGGGACAACTATATCACCCCATGGAGTATCATGGAGTACCCCAAAAAGCAGGATAAATGATGTAAAAACCAGTGGTAGTTGTTGTAGAATGTTATTTTAAGATGTGTTGTATTTGTTTGTACTGTGAAACATTTGTTTGAGGATGCAAAGATTTGTTTCATTTTTTATGTTGCATTTGTTTACCTCTGAGAAGCTGTGCTGCTTTGCCTGTCTATAACACCTGATGATCTAATAAAGAGCTGAATGGCCAATGGCGAGGAAGGAGAAAGGATACGCAGGGTTGGTAGGTAGGGAGAATAAAGAGGAAAAATCTGGAAGAAGAAGGAAGAGAAGGAGGAGGGGGAGGAGCAAAAGAAAGAAGGAGCAAGAGAACAAAGAGAGGAGGATATTGGGGGCCTGACACCCAGCCACCCAGCCACCCAGCCACCCAGCCACCCAGCCACCCAGCCACCCAGACACTCAGCCGTCCAGCCACCCAGCCGCCCAGCCGTCCAGCCACCCAGCCACCCAGCCGCCCAGCCACCCAGCCACCCAGCTACCCAGCCACCCAGCCACCCAGCCACCTAGCAAACCAGCCACCCAGCCACCCAGCCGCCCAGCCACCCAGTCACCCACCAGCCTAGCATAACAGCTGCACAGCCAGCCACAGAGTAAGAGAATGAAAGTAAGATTACAAAAGTAAAAAAAAGGGGGGGGGGGAACCCAGAGGCAAATGGTAGATAGGATGATTTAAAGTTAAGAAAATCTGGCAAAAGACAAGCCAAGCTAAGGCTGGGCATTTATAACTAAGAATAAGCCTCTGTGTGTAATGTACTGGGGAGCTGGGTGGCAGGATCCCACAAAAGAACAAAGATAAATGACAATATCCTGCCATTCCTGTGCATTACTTTCTTCCAGATACGACATGGCTGTTGTACTCGTGAACCCATAGCCACCACAGTGATTACCAGCGGAAGAGCTACATAAGACTGGGTCAATGGGCATCTTCTCATAGAGTGGAGAGTGGGGCTCCTCAAATTATGCACACTAAACAGTTAATGGAGGAGGAAGAGACACTTTATTCAGTGGTGCGGCCACAGGCAAGGAACTCATATTCTTCTTGGTCTATCCTCACCTGTGCTCCTGTAACAAGCCCTAATGAATATCATCATTAAATAAACAAAAAAGGGGAAATATTTAAATATATATGGGAGATTTCATTGGAGGAAGAGGAAGATCTATGAGAGGAGAAAAAGGGTAAGAGAAGAGAGGATAACGGAGATGGACATGATTGAAAAATATTAGACACTTGTATAACATTCCGCTATGAACCACAATATCGTGTGCGATTAGTATATTCTAATAAAATACATTCTAGTAAACTGTAAAATTCCGCAAGTGTCTTTTGTGGTACCTAAGACTGTAGCAGGTTTGAAGATTCAATGCAAAGACTTGTGGGATTCAGTTTGTAGTCCTCATCAAATGATGCAGTGGAGTAGGAGAAAGACACAAGCTGCAACCTGGAGGCGTCCCTGAAGAGCTCCATGGATGCATCCCTCCCAGGTCAGCCTGCAGTCCCCAGGGCTTAGCACTCTTTAGTGGCCTGCAGTGTTTGCAGGAACCAATTGATCCATTCCCTTTATCAGGAACTATGCCCAAGCAGGTGCTGTGATTTAGAAATGAAGAAGTTAGCAGAGGACAAAGAAGCTGGCTACGGTCAGGCGTTGCTTGTGAGCTGCAGAGGTTACTCTAAGTCAAAAGGCAACCCCCACTATACAAGGCATTCCCTGAGCTTCAATAAATGGCATTCTTGGTTCAAGAGTGACTAGTGTGTGTCTATGTTTCAATCTGTAGGTCTTTGCTTGGCGAAGTTCACTCTGTGACACTGGTGTTTACATAAAGCAATAAGTAGTAAGTAGCAAATACACAGTGATATTAAATCAGACAGCTACACTATCCAGCAGAAATAACTGGGAAGCCCCACAGAGGCAGCAAGCTGAAGTTCCCAAATGAGAGTCCTGGGTAGAGAAGAGCATTTTCCCTCAGGTGAGGCTCCCAAGTAAAACATGAAATAGAAAGTAGTACTTAAGAATGCATCGTTATACTGTACCCTGGCAACCTTCTGCACAAGCCACTGGGAAAGCCATGTAAAAACCCTTTTGTGGCTGTTATTGGTTGAGAGAGATCTAGACAAAGTGTCTTCTCCACAGATAAGCTTCTGGCTTCTCATTCCCACTATGGACATTTTTATACCATGGGATAAGCGATAATAACTTCTATTGGATATGGTTTGCTTATAGATGCTCTCAGGTGCACAATGTCTTTAATATCTTCTACTGTTCACCTTTCTCTTTGTTGCAGAGTCTGGAAATCACCCTGTCCTAGGACAAAGAGTTTCGGAGACACATGAGATAAGCATGCCTGAGTCTGAGTGAAGGGGGCCATTTTGTCCCAGAGGCTTCATTCCTCAGGCACAAAGAACAAGTAATTGTAGAAATGAAAAGTCCCATTTATGGGGCACACATAAACTCATATTTAAGAACTAAGAAGGAAGGGTAGAGAGATATCTCAGCAGTAGATTACTTGCCTGGCAAAAAGAAAATAAATATTAGTTATTTTTATTACTGTGATAAAATGCTACATCCAAAAGTGATCTATAAAAGGCATAGTTTAATTTGCCTTAAGAAGGATCCAGAGAGAGAGAGTCCATAATAGAAAGGGAGAGATGACAGCAGGTGGCTGGTGTGGGAAGCTGAGCAATCACATCTTTAATCAGGGGCAAAGAGAGGAAGCTGGAAGTGGGCAGAGGCTATAAACTCTCAAACACCACCCCAAATGATGCACTCCTGCATCAAAGCTCCATAACCTCCCTGAACAGAGCCACCAATGGTAGCCAGGTGTTCAAAGACATGACAAGCCTACTAGAGACACGTCTCATCCAACCCTCCACAATATGTTTCAAAGCAAAGTTCACAATTTCATTCAGTAATTCTATTGCATTTTATGATGAACTTACCTATGAAATACCAAACATAAGCAAAATGCTGTTATGAACATAGATTTGACTTTGATAAAGGTCACAAAATATTTAAACATTTTCCTCATCTTTCCGAAAGTTTCTAGGGTAACAAAAAAAACCTTTTAATTTAATGAAATGTTTAAAATAAGGAGATGAAATAGTTTGATATACAGATACGCACACACATATATATGTATAGCCTTAATGCCTTAGTCAGTGTTGCTAAACCATAATTTTGGAATTTATAAATAAGAAGAGACCACAATATATACTATTAAATATCAGAACCGTGTACTATTATTATTTACATTGATTTATTTTATTAGTAACTGTAATAAAATATTAGAAAAAAACTTGAGCAGTATGTATCTAGGAAGCTGTTAAATTCAAATAACATTAAACTATAAGAGATATTAGTACATATCGGCTTCCTTTTCAACATCCTATTAACTGCATGAGTGGGGGCTTGAGGTCATTGGAAAAGATTTTTATATGTGACCTCATTACGTGTGTATTTGTTCTAAGTCACCACCATTAAATAAATCAACCCATACTAATTATGCAGCATTCCCTATGCAAGAGTTAACTGGTTACCAATCAACCCTTGAACAAGGATGCTAAACATATTTTAAGTTAGTATTCTCATCATTTTGTAAATTTCTAATATGTTTTGACCTTGCATTTTGAATTGATATACATATATATAGGTATTTGTTATCAGATTCTTGAGGAAAAAATAATTGAACTTTGAGGTCCTTTCCTAAGATCTAGAGTGAGTCCAATTATCTGAAATGGTGTGTTCATCCCTAACAATCCAGTGTTGAGAGGCTGATCTAGAAAGATCAGCACAAGTTGCAGACCAGCCTGTTCAACATAGTATGCTCAGGATAGCCAAGGCTAGGAAGTAAGACACTCATAAAGAAGGGAAAAAGTCAGACTCATATGCCTAACTTTTGGACATTATGACATTACATTATTATTTCCAGAAGTCATAATCAAGAAATATATGACCGAGGTACAAAAACAGCAATATTTTATTTATTTAAGACAGAATCTCACTATGTAGTTCCAAGGCTAGCTTGAAACTGTCCATGTAGACCAGTTTGGCCTCCCATGTGCCAGGATAAAAGAAACACTAACTTGCTTAGCCTCGAAAAAAAAAATCTCATGTTTTAAATAATTTTACAGTTGTATTGGGCCGTATTCACAACTGTCATGGGTTGGTCATGGCTGTAAGTATAGCTTCTGTGGTGGTTGGTCTTCATTGTCATCCCTTCTAGGATTAGAATCACCTAGAATATTGAAGTGTGTCTATGAGGGCATTTAGAAAAGACTAACTCAGGGAATGGCCCACTCTGAATGTGACTGACATTATCCCATAGGCTGGGAAGTTGGGCAGAATAAAAAGGGAAAAGTAGAAAATCAGATGAGCGTAATCACTCATTTCTCTCTTTTCTGATCCACTGTGATGAGAGCAAGCAGCCCCACACTCCCTCTGCCACAGGAGCCTATCCTAGAGCTCTATCATCCCTTCAATGGGAGACACTGTCCTTAAACCACAAGCCCATGTAAATTCTTCCCTCATTCAGTTCTTTCTTGTCTGAGATTTGGTAACGTCAATGAGCAAGGTAATGCACGGAGCCTTCAAATTAGAGGACAAGCCATTTGGTCTATTTTATAAACGTGGTAGCATTTGATGTATGATTTTTTTTTGTATGCAAACCACTTCTTGACATTCCGCATATTATCTCCTGGTGAACTCAGGGAAGAAAAGGAGTTAGTAGAATAGAAGCGAAGAGGAGAGTGTAGTAGAAAAGGAAGGGGAGTGGGAAGTCAGTCAAAACTGGTAATCCTCAAAATTTTATCCTTCTGACTTTTAGGTCCATGCCTCTGCCATTCACAGTTTTGGCCTTGCATTTTGAATCTTTCATATTCTCATCAATTTGAATGTTTTGCTCCACTAAAGTTGCATTGTTCTGAGTTGGGTTAGGTTAAAGGGGTTACACGGCAATTTGAGCAAGTAATACTCTGAATAAATAATTATTAAATACAACAGGATTTTAATTTTAAAGACTGATTGGTACAAAGAAAAACAAGCCTGAGCACATATGGATGAAAGACACGACCAGTTCATACCCTCAAGTCCAGGAGACACTCCAGGGGCTTCATTGCTCACTACCAGGCAGGAAGAAGAAGGAGTTCTGGGGTGATGAGGGGACTCTGTGACGTTCTCAGCAGCTCAAGCTCTTCAGGTTTCTGCCATCTTTAGTGCCTGCTTCTGTGCTCAAACGAAGAAGAATGGAAAGGCAATCCAGTGATACCTTCCTTATATCCAGAAAACAAGACCTTCCTCATAAAATCCTCGGTCTTCTTCCAATCTCAGGAGACTTAAGTTAAAGGACCATTTTATACACTGAATGGTGGACGTTCAACCTAACTGTTGTGAACCGAGCAGGAGATACAAGTGTACAAGTAGGCACTGGGTTGTCCATTCAGTACTTGTCATTTTATACTCTGTATGCATCACACTAGTTGTTCCTTCTGTTTGTAAATACATGCCTAGTTTATCTTCATTTTCCTTATTATCAAGAGTTCCCTGATTCATAAACAAATGTAGCATTTCGGGCATGTTAGTCATTCAGACAGATTCATTGAGTGAATCAAGTTTTCTAAAAGGTAAAACTAGTTACAGAGTTAGTAGAATCTGTTACTTTGGCTCCTGAGATATAGACACACATTGTGAGTTTATTCAGGGGAGTTGCTGAGAAAGAAAGAGAAAAGGGGAGGGAGGGAAGGAAGGGAAGGGAGGGAAGGGAGGGAGAGAGGGAAGGAGGGAGGAAGAGATGGAGGGAGGGAGAGAGTTAAAGGAGGGGGGAGAGAGAGACTTTCCTTTTAAGAGAGTGGGTGAACACAGATTTATATAACCATGCCTAAGGGTGTGCCCTCTGTATGCATTGTTTTGCCAGCACCATGTTAGGTCTACCACATCAGGGTTACATGCCAGGAATTTTTATTTCACCCTGTGCCATGTTGGGTTTACCATGCGACTGGTATGTGCCATGAATCATTACATATCACCCTTTTTGTTTATTGTAAAATGAAAACCGAGTTTATGTGGAGGGGGCAGGGGAAAATGGAACAGAGTTGATGGATCTCTTAAGGCTGCTTCAAGCTAAAGGGCAAAGAGCTATATTTTCTAGCAGTCTTGGTTTTGCAGCTCAGAACTGCAGCCCAGGTAAGTTTAAGGCATGGGATGATGGATTTTGATTTTTTGGACCTCATAAAAACCTGAGTTAGTAAGAGAACCTTGGGAAGTGACACATATAGTGAGGGTCCTCTGCTATTATGGGGTCTGGAGGTCAGATTAAGAGAAGAGGAAAAAGAAGGAGAGAAAGAAGGTTTGAAATTGGGACAAGTATAAATTTAAGTTAGGCTTTGTCTATGCTTTAAATAAACCTTGAGGTAACTGTTTTTGTGCCCTCCCCCGGGGGGGGGGACTTTAGCTGCACTATAAAGTTCATGGGTCTTTGCTAGGTCTGGGGATGGAAAGAGGTTAAAATGTTTCCTGTTTTTGTTTACCCCTTGCTGAGGTTAAAATGGCTTTTGGTTTATTTTTTTGTTTTTTGTTTGTTTGTTTGTTTTGGTCCTGGGGATGGACAGGAAAGTCTGTTTTACCTGTATCCGCTCTAAAAATGGCTCCTGGTTCCTTTTCTCCAGTCCTCAGTGGGTGGTGGTAAACTGTTTTTCTGATAGTTTTTATTTTCTAGATCAGCAGCTGGAAGGTTAGTCTGTGGGTGAGGGGAAGAGTGAAGCAAATATCTCAGAGCTATTTGCTTCTGGTAACTGTCTGGACTTTGGCTCTGAGAAGAATGCTGGAATGGAAAACTTAGAGATGGGGAATTTTAGGGAAATGTGTCTAGCAACACAAGGATTTGGGGTATTTCTACACTCAGGAGTCTAGCTGGGAGGCTGAAAGAAGGTGTGCGTGATGGGTCTGGTGCTGACAGGCTGAGCAGATAATTTAGTCAAATATGATGACTAAAAAATGAAAGCTCTTATTTTAGCTAAAAAAAAATTTCTTCTCATTGGGGGTATGGGCACAACCAAAAGTGAGTGGGTGACAGGGATATCTCTGAAAATGTAATTGTTTGCTTCCCATCCCAACAATAGAGGCTAAAGAGAACCTCAAAACTCCTACAGGACTTCGTATTGTGGCGCTCCTGTCCATGGGAAGAAGATGGACCACCCTGATACCGTTATGGCTAGCCAAGGCTCCCTTTTCATGATGGCAGTGGTCGGGTTATGGCAGCCCTGGCATCACCATCCAACCACCCACAGCCAAGCCTAGGAGATGAGCCAGGAAGTGGTCTGTGTGTAATAACCCCCTGCCATATGGGGCTTGGGAACAGTCACTTAGCCCAGTATTTCTCTTGATAGCACCTAGGACAAGGCTTGAACAGCCTCTGTGAGGCCAGGAAAGACCAGAGACCAGTGATAGAGCTGGCCACACTCAAAGCACTCACTGAGGTCTCTGCTACAGGAGGAGGCAAATGAGCAGACCAGATAGCTTTTGCCAGCAGGAGGTATCTTTCTTGGCTGAGTTTTCTCATCTCTCCTATGATACACCTTAGGAAGCCAGTGCTAAGACTTCCGCCTGTGGAGTCAGTGATCCCCTCTCAAGAGATGAAACTCTGATGTCGGGGTAGGGTAAAAAATGGGCCATGAGTTGCTTTTCTTTAGCGCTCTCAGAGTCTAAGTTAGTATACCGTGAGAGTGCATTTGTGAGGCTTCAGAGCAGCTTTACACAGACTTGCCAGTAAGCAGGTTACAAAACTGTCTCTGGCTACCTTGGTGTATTGCAATTCTAATGGGGTCTACAGATGGGACAGCCTCAGCTCCCAGGGTGTACCTCATTTATCTGATGAACTTTCTCTGCTTGAGTCTAGCCTGTTTCCAAACTCGTCTTCACTCTTGAGAAGTTTTTGACAGAGGAAACAGCATACAAACTTTTACTATCTTCTCTATAGATCTGGTCATGTGGTTAGAAACAGGTGGAGGGAAAACAGAAAGCCAGAAGAGAAAGTTTAGAGCTGAGACTTGAAAAGAGATAAGGGAAAACTCTTTCTATCCGCCCGTACACTTACACAAGTTAACTACCATAAAATATCGGGGTCCAGCGAGCTGTAGGCAGCTACTTTGAATTATTATCTAAGGGATACTAGAGCCATTTCTTTGAACAAAAATGGATAAGCTTGGTGGTGTCTAGGTAAGGCAAAATGCTAAGTGGCTTGAAAGTCTCAAGAACATATCCTAGAGGTGAGGATGGAGAGACATTTTCTGCTGACTCGGTCTCCACTATTGAGACCCAATGGGAGGGATTCTGCCGCTAATCTGGGTCATCACCCAGCCAATGAGTGGTGGTGGCTGGGGCGCGGGGGGGGGGGTGGGGGGGGGGTGGGGGGGTGGTGCAACACAACACTGGCTACTGCTAAGAAACTCATCAGCTCTCAGCAGTAGACAGTAAGACAAAGCCCAAAACCACACTAGCCACTACGAGGACGGGTGTATAAACCATGCTTATCCACTTGTCAGTAACTATGATAGGCATAGGGCAGAGTCCAAACCTACACTCACCACCCCTAAAAACTCTGTAGTTCTCAGGAGCAGGCATACAAACCATGCTAGCCACCATAGGCACTCATCAGCACCAAGGGTGGGTGTCCAGAGCAAGCTACCTATAGGAGCTTGTTAGCACCTACAGTAGGTGCTAAATTGGAGCCTGGGGACATGATCAAAGATCATGGACTTCTATAGCAGTGAAGGCCAGAACTGAGTGTTGGGCAGAAGGAACAGCTGGAACCAGTGAAGACCGTGCCTGGGGTAGTCCCCGCGGGACTATAGTCCTAACAGAAAGCCTGATGATCCGATAGTCTTCTGCGAAAACAATAGTTCACATTTGCTGACTTGGAAAGGGGAAGTTTACCAGACGAAGCCGGTGGTGTTCGAACGAGCTGCGCAGGGGCAGATGAAGGTGGCCTGGCAGTACGGCCTGGGTTCAGGATCTGCTAGAGCTTATGTGCACCTAAGCCCAGGAGAGAGTCTATCCAAGCCATGGCACAAAATGTTTTCGTTCCCCACACACAATCAAATGCCACACAAGAGTTTATTCAGGGGAGTTGCCAAGAGACAAAGAGAGAGAAGGGGGAGGGGGAGGGGAACAGAGAGAGACTTTCACTTGGCAGCTCCTTTTAAGGGAGCAGGTGGGCACAGATTCATGTAATCATGCCTAGGGGCATGCCCTCTGTACATGATGTTCTGCCGGTGCCATGTTGGGTTTACCACGTGAGGGACTATGTGCCAGGAATTTTTATTTTACCCTGCACCATGTTGAGTTTAGCACGTGGCTACTATGTGCCAAAAATCATTACAGTATCAGTAATGCCTATGAAAAGAATGTGTAATTATACCCTCTCCCCAGAGGATTCAGAGTGAGTAAATTACCTCACACTGGCTCCGTTTTCTTAATGTAAGGTAAAAATAATAGTGTCTACTTCATGAAATTGTTTACCCAGGATCATCTGTTTCTATTTATAAAGTGATTAAAGTAGTGTCTGGCTCAAAGTAGACACACAATAAATACTTTATAAAATGCTAACAAAACACAGATAACAATCACCTAAATACTTGCCTTTTATGATCTACTTAATTTTTAGCTCACCTGAAATAAATTCCTGAAATTAAACTTTCAAAATATTAACACATACTACATAGTTATTTTATTGGCATACAATAAATGTTTCAAGAAATGTTTTGATATACACAAAATGGGAGGGTACCTACATGGCATAATCATTTCAGAAATTTCTTAGTTTTTCCACCACAATCTTGTTTCTTTCCAAGAGTTAGAATCATTTTTATAACAGTGGTTCTAACAGCTTCCAACTTTCCAAAGTTTAGCAAAAGGATGAACCTAACTCATGCTAGCAGCCTCCTGCCTCTTCTGTGTGAGGGACACAGCCGAGAACTAAGCTAACCAAACAATTTTAAAGTTACTTACCTAGGCCCATTAAAGAAGTGTTTAAAAGTGGTAGACTTTCATTCTTTCTATATGAGACGGCGACTTCTACCTCATTTGACCTAAAGTCTACAACAACCTACTGTGGTGGTTAGAATTAGAAATATCTCTAAGGCTCATGATCCACAGTTGGTGGTGCTTTTTGGGAGATTTGGGGACCTTTCAGAATTATAGCCTGGCTGGAGGAAGTGCATCACTGGGGTGGGCTCTAAGAGTATATGGCTTCAATCTTCTTCCAGTTTCCTCCATGCCTCTTTGCATTTGAAAATGTTATCTCTCAGTTTCCTGTTCTGGAACTATAAGCCAAAATAAACTCTCCTATAAGTCATGTTGGGTACTGAAGTTTTTTCACAACAACAGAAAGTAGCTAATCCAAGTCCCCTACTCATTCAGGCCCAGTAAAGAAAGGTTATTGAAGGCCAAATCCTGAAAGGTACACAGGATCCCTAAAGTTTGGTACCACATCATGTGCAATTTCACTCCCTTGATGTAGGTAAAACTTGTAGTATATCTTTCCCATGATTAGGTAAGCTTATGTGGCAAAGATGAAGGATTTCGAACATGCTCTCAAAATTTCTATTCTATGGAATTACAACTAATAGTAAGGGAGGTAATTGTATGTGGGCTTGATCTGAATAGGTGAGCATTTAAAGGTCTTGGAGGTCATATCAAGGAACTGCAAGCAGCTGCAAATACCCTCATATTGGCTTTGGATAAATAATTGGCCATGCTGTACAAAAGGTATAACATATACAAAAATATGTAAATGATAATTCTATTCTATTAATTTGCCAAATAGTGGAAAAAAGAAGATATTCCAAAGGCCTTCCATTGAGAACACTTCCCTCTGCCAACCACATGACTAAAACTAAATCCTGAGAATTAGAACCACCCATCCACCAATAAGATGAGCCAACCTTGGCTCAGGCCTGGCTGTAGACTTCGTTATTTTTCTGCATTCCAATCTTGACAAGGCTTTATTTAAAATGTGAGTAGCAGTATTCTAATTCTCTTGAGGTTTTCTGTTGGGGTCAACTTCTCATAACATCCTAAATAAAGATTTTAGGTCAGTTCTTTCATAGACACATGGAGGGATCATGCTTAGACTCATGGGGAAAGAACCATGGGCTGATGGCTCCAGAAATAACACATCTCTTCTATGAATCCAATTCTTAAATTAGCTGTTTAATTTTTTTTTGGTGACAGGGGACTCTACTTCCATGTGGGGTACATTCTCAGTTTAGACAGTCGCTATCGGCAACTCAAAATAATTCTTTTAAAAGTCCAAGTCTTTGGGAAAAGAGATAGCTTGATCAGTAGTAAATTGCTTGGTGTTTAAAAAGGAGAACCTGAGTCTGAGCCACCAAAATCCAAGTGAAATAAATCTGTACTTGAGGGGGTGTGCCTGTAATTCCAAGACAATGGGGAGGAGACAGGTGGACCCCTGGAGCTTGCTGGTCAGCCAGTATAGTCAAATCAATGAGTTTCAGGGTTAGTGAGGAACTCTGTCTCAAAAACTAAGGCAAAGAGTACTAACAGAGGGCACTTGACCATAACCTCGGACCTCCACAAGTGCACACATACATCAGTAAACACAGACATACAATCTCAGTCTTTAAAATTAAAAAAGGACTCCATATTTATTAATTAACCGTACTGAGGGCCAGAAGAAAGAAAATCACAGAAACCCATTTCCTTATCTATTTTCACAAAATAAACAGAGGATCACATTAAACATTCCATAGTCCAGTTCCTATCTCTGTATTCCCATCATTCTCAGACCTCCTGTTGGCCAATCCCCAGACTATGGCAGAGATGATCTAATAACATGGTGAGCTAAGAGCAATACAATGAGTCACCCAAGTATCGGGCCAACAAGAGGTATTCAAGTATGGAAGCTCAATGCATTTTCTAAATTCATTGATGAAACCCTCAGCATTGAATGAAACCTGGCTCAGCAAAGGACACTTTCCATACACCAGACCACTGAACTTAGAAGACTGTCAGCACCACAGGTAATACTGAGCATCTCTAGCCCTCAAGGGGATATATTTATACCTCCTGTAGGTGGTTGGGCACAGGGGGCATGTGGAGACAGGCATGAGAACAGACTATACTTTATAAAGACAAAAGTGACTCATCACCCAACCTTCATTACAAAAAGGGTCACATTCACTTCATTCCGTCTACTGTGGTCTATTGGGCATCACCACATTGTTTACTCATCTCTTTCTGAGGGTCTCTAAGACGTCCAAGTTAGACCTAGTCTTCCAGATCTTCAAGTGACTGTGGTGTGGTCCTTATTACCTGCATTCTATGCTGTGTTTTTTTTCATGTAACTCAGTGATATCTGCGTGTGGTTTTTGCTCAGGGTTCATTCAAGCATGTGTCCTATCTCCTTTCTCCACCTCCATAAGCTTTCTTCACAGTCTCATTTCTGTTAATGTGAAAAATATAACTTCTGGCTGACTTCATACCTGTCAGCTGCACTAGGCAAGCCCTGTACAATTGAATTAAAGAAGCCCAGCCATCATTTACTTAATGTCAAACACTTAACTTTGATAATGTTAATTGTTATAATAACCCTTGAAGGGTGGATATTATAATTACAACTTGTGATCGCCTTAGCTGTGCAATCATAATCAATGGAACACTTTATCTGTGATTCAGTTTCTTCTTATGCTGAGGGGAAATAAAAGCTTATGTCACATTTGTTGCCTAGATAAAGTGAGCACGAAGAGGTAGTAGGCATGAGCACATATAAAACACTATACAAATGTAAGCACTTAAAATTCTACATAAGTATTACATGAGAATTCATAGGCTGTATAGGTTGGCATTATTTTAAATAATATATATTTTAAATACAACATGGCCCTGTTAATGTTTTAATATTATATGTCTTGCAGTATAACTTTAACCAAATTTACTTTCATGTCTTAAAACAATTAAAAATGTGAACTTATCTTAATGCTCTAACACCTACAAAAATGTATGTCCTTCTAAAAACACAAAAATAAACATCTACATTGAGAGGAATTCGTGAATCTCTTTTCTCCACTTCAGAGATAAGATAGACCCAGAACAAGACACTAAACTTCAGCAAACGTGCTTTAGACACTTACTACATGCTAAACACTATGCTAGGCACTTAGGACCTGAGATAAGAAAAGTAGCTTTCCTGATCCCAAGTAGCTTATGGCTAAAAATAGGCAGCTTCCATGTAGAAGAGTGAATACCCTCCCACTAAGTTTCATTAAACAGCATTAAGGGAATCAGAAACTCTGATTTGTGGCTTCTACTCAACAAGATGCTTTTTTCCTTAGATAACCCTGTGTTATCCATCTAAGATTAAGGAACAGATTTCTTTGTTGGGTAGAAAACATATTCAAGACGTCCCCAAATGTAGGCCACCAAGGATGGATTCTGAGAGTTCACATTTTCAACTTCAGTTGGCCGAGAAAGTGAAGCTGTATATCTCAAAGCCAACCCCCCAGTGACATGCTCTAGCAAGGCTCTAGTTCATAAACATTCTGTTACCTCCCAAACAGTGCCACCAACTGGGTACCAAGTGCTTATAGATGAGTCCATTTCTCATTCAAATGATTGTCTGTAGCTAAATTTAAGACATTGTGGATCATAAAAAACATGCCATACTGGTATCAGTATCACTTGCTATGGCAGGTCACGTATGTGTATATTTGGAATTTCCAACCATATTATATAAAACTTTTTTTAAAAAAATTTTTTTGGACAAGCGCTGCCATTACCATCACTGGAGAGGATGTTTCTCTCTTCAGTTCATCTGGAAAACGTGTACACTCACATCCCAACACACAACATATTCTATTTTGAATTCTTTGGCCATTGGAAACAAAAGCCATAGACATATAAAGGCCAATTCCTTCTACAGGCCCCTGACTCATCTCTCTCTCTCTTTCTCTCTCTCTCTCTCCCCCCCCCCCCCCCCCCCTCTCTCTCTCTCTCTCACACACACACACACACACACACACACACACACACACACACACACGGTGGAGGATTGATTTACTTAGCTTTTTCCATCTGAAAAGTAGGAATTTTTTATTTAACACATGGGAATAAATTTTAAAATAACTGAGGAAGTATTTACAGCAAGTTTTGGGTGAAGGAAGACAGGTTGGTCTTGTGTCTTTCACTGTAGACATTTTTAACAAATATTCAAAACACATTTTGCTGTCTACTAGGATACTTGAAGAAAATGAGGATGAAAGAGAGAAAAGTGTGTCATATAAAAAGTGACCCAAATGTGACATAAAAGGAGACTGACTTCATCCTTGGTGGCAAATACTAAGCAGTGAGTTAACATGAAATAAGGGAATAAAACAATTCAGTAAACACTGTCATGCCTGATATTAAATGAAAAATTAAGCCTATTCACTTCTTTTGTTTGTAGTTGATGCTGGAGTGTAGTTTCATATTCCCTTTGCAAAGCAAGGAGATTTAAACCCTGGCAAGATTGGTATCGTGACCACTGGGTATGTTTTCATTTCATCGGGTTGCTGGGATATGCGCGGCTGTGGGGCTGGCAAATGGATTTCCCAGCAGCCTTGTGACAGCCCGGTCTTTCCTCTTCTCTCTCACAAGGCTAGTGAGATTCCTGCAGATGGCTAGGATGCAGAGGGCCTTATCACTGCCTGGTGATCAGTGTTCCAGCCCCGGACAATGAGGGTTCATCCAGAAGCACAGCTTCCTCCCTGCTGTGGACAGGAAGTCCTGCCTGAGACACCAGTGAACGTCTCACGCAGTGCCTGGCCAGGCAGCAGCTGGACACCGGAGGGAAAAACAGTTTCTAGACATGATGTTTGTCCATTAAAATCCCAGGTGGTAATGAGATGAGAAAGCTAAAGCGGAATTTTAGAAAATGTTCACTGTTAAGATAATCTTGACTGGAATGTAGAGAATTGTGAGATTCAGAGAACGCACCAACAACCAAGGGTTGCTCTGTACAGCCTTGGTCTCATGGTTTGTACCTGGTCTTGCCAAAGTCAGTTGCTATCACTGGAAGGCCTGCTCTTTTCTGAAAGGAAGTGGAGGAGGAGTGGGTCAGGGAGAGAGGAGGGGTGGGGGGGGTGGCTGCAAAGAGGGGTAGGAGGAAGGTTGCAGGCAGGATGTATTGTATGAGAGAAGAATAAAGAAAAAAATACCTCTCAGACTAAGGTAAATAAGAGGTGAGAAATGGAGGAAGCAAAGAGTTAATAAGGCTCCATCATAGCATGCTACGTGCATTACGAGGGAGCCACTTCTCTGAAGGACCTCCTAGAAGTGAGTGGGTTTTAAATCCTTGAATTTTTACGTGCAGTTACAGAAAACTGAACTGGATCCCAATTCAATATCAAAAATATGTGGGAAATGCTGTTGAGATACCACCAGCAGGAAAATTAAAATAAACAGGCCAGCAATTCATGTACCCAGTGTATTCCTTTCCATGTACCACATTCCATCTATCTTGCTAGTAAGAGAAGCATTTATTACAAGATTTACTGGGACTCTTTCAGAAGGACCAGAGAAAGAAAGGAATACGGTCTTCAAACTGCTGAAGCTGAGATGCTGAAGAGAAGACAGAGAGGGGGGCAGGTCTCTGCAGTAGCTAAGGGTTTGGAACGAGTGTTCTCTGCAAGTTTGGAGCTGCTAAGGCCAAGGAAAAATGTCAAAGAAGAGAAAAGATAAAAGGGTCAAAGCAAGGTCAAAAGGAAAACGTCTATATTTGGATGAATAAAAAAGAAGAAACATGGTTTCACTGGATGTACATCTAGATAAAGGGAAAAACTCAAAGGAATTTAATAAGTCTAGAGGCCTGAGGATGAACAGGGTTGGGCAGAATTATTGGTAGGCAATTAAGATTGGTGAACTGGCAATGCTTTAATACTTGAGCAATAATTTTTGTAGACAAATGAAAGCTGGACTCAGATAGCCAGAAAATCTGGCTTGCAGATGAGTAATTGGTGAGGCGGCTGAGGAAAGCTGAGCAGAAAACCTTTCCAGAAACATGGAGATGCAAAGTAGGAGCAGGACCTCTGAGAGAGAAAAGCTGGAGGGAGCCGGCTTGCTGCTGAGAAGCCCAAGCTCTGATAATGGTGATAGCTTTACATCCACACAGAGTCAAGGAAAGGATTTGGGATACAGTGAATTTGCCCTTTGTCCCAGGGAAATGAGTCATCTCCATCAGAAAATAGTAGTTACAAATCATATCCAGTTTCAGTTGTTCTTATATACACTCACTTAGATGAGCCACAGCACTCAGCACTAAGAAACTGCCTTGAACAGACGTGGCATTGAACCCCAACTCAGGCATCCATGTTAGGTCACCTCTCCCTCCCTTTGGTGGAGAGCTGTACTTCCTGTGGTGAGCCCTGGGCACCCCTGCACTTCCCTGCCTACTCTACCTGCTTCCTTCCAGCTCACCAAGCCCCTCCTCCTCCTCTTATTTTATTTTATTTGTTTTAATGTCCCCAAGCTGTATTTGTGTTTGGAATTCCAGCACAGCAAATTCAGATTACTAGGACAAACTATCTCTAGCAACCTAGGAAGGATTTGTTATTCTGGAAATAGTAGCCAAGGCTTTAGAGAGAAGGGAAAGGAAGAAAGAGACAAAACTGGGTTGACAGAGCCTGCCTTGTGGTGGGTGTTGGGGTTTCCCATGCCAACCTTTCAGGGCTATCTGGAAAAGCTATTGAGGCCACCACTGACAAGAGGAAAGAACGTTGGTCAACTCTGCTCAGGCCAAAGTTCCAGGTGACAGAACAAGACCCTAACTCAAAGATGAAACCCGAGGGACACTCAAGATAGGGTCTGCCAGCAGGGAAAGGGCCGTCTTCTTAGGAAGAGAATGGCACATGGGCGTGTTCATGTCCAGGAGACTTTCCCCCATCAGCTCCAAGATCTTTCCCTGAATTCCCTTCCACTGATTTTTCCCCCCAACTTCAAAATCCTCCTGTACCATCCCCCAGGCAAGGTTAAAGACCCACACCTTAGAATCCTTCCTTCAGAGCAGGTTTGCACACAGACTTTGGGGGCTCATAGCTTTGCCTGCCTCCTCCTTGTTCTCCGGGCATCCTGTGAGTATCTCTTACGTTCCCCTCCCTCCCTCCTCTCCGTCTCTTTCCCCCTCTCTTTCTCTCCCCACCACCTCCCTCCACTTCTGTTTGGTTGATGTTGTTTATTTCGTTAGGTTTCTTTTTTGGTTTTGTTTTGATTTTTTTCCAGTCAAGGTTTCTCTTTGTAACAGCTCTGACTGTCCTCAAACTCCTTTGTAGACTAGGCTGACCTCGAACTCATAGAGTGCTGGAATTATAGGCACAGGCACCATCCCCTGGCCCTCCTCTGTTTCTGTTCAGAAAGCAGGAGGTCTTCCCTTGGTGTTAAGAAAGCACAGTGCTGAAAGACTAAGCACCTCCTCTTGCATTTACACCAGGCAAGAGAACCCCAATGTAAGGAATAGGTTCCCAAGAGCCAGCCAAAACCATAATAACAGCCCCTGCTCCCACTGTTGGGAGTCCCACAAGAAGATCAAGCTATGCAACTGTCACATATATGCAGAGAGCCTAGGTCAGTCCCATACAGGCTCCCTGGTGTTCAGACTCTATGAGTTTCTACAAGCCAAGTTAGTTGATCTGTGACTTTTCTTGTGGTGTGCCTGACCCTTCTGGCTCCTACAACCCTTCTTCCTCTCTTCAGCAAGATTCCTAGAGCTTGGCCCTAATATTTTACTGTGGGTCTCTGCATCTGTTCGCATGTTACTGGATGAAGGCTCTCTGATGAGCAATCTACAAGGATGACCCTGGATAAGAGTCCTAGCAAAAGCAGACATGTAGCCTGCAATGGCCATCCCCTGTGATCAGACTGGTGACACCCCAGTTGTCATCAGAGAGGCTTCATCCAGGAATTTAACTGACATTAAACTTATATGTTCATATATTGTATGTTGAGAAAGATAAAAGCAATAAAAGGTCTCTGTGGACACCTGTTTCTCATGCAGTATGTGTGATACATGATTATCAGACTCCTTTGCCAGCAATGTCATGGCCTGGTGACTGGGAACATCCTTTACATTGACGGTAGGTGCTTCCCATGTGTCTTCATTGACCATAAGACTCTTCCTACATTAGACAGAAAATCATGTTTGACAACCGGTGGATGACCCTGAAGCCAGTAGGGAAGAGAAATTACAACATACCTGAGAACAAGAGAAAGAAACAGGAGTCCATGTCCCCTAGAGAAGTTTTGCCCACAATCCTCATGCAGACGATGTCTGGATGTCACTGCTGGACCTGCCTGCATTCGGCCTCTACTAGAGGAAGCCTGACTTTCCCTTTCTCCATCTCCCTCTTCCCAGAAGCTGCTTCAGTTTCCACTTTCCTGCTCCATAGTTCAGGATACCCTTGATCTCCCCTGACTCTGTTACATTTTCTTCATGCTCCTTTCTGTGGCTATTTTAAAAATTCCTGTATCTGTTAGACCAAGAATCACAAAAAAGGAATCTAGAGCCTCCTTGGACACTACTACAACACAAGGATTTTATTTAATTCACAAATACATGTCTTATGCATAGCAGTTAGCATGTATTTCTTGAATTGATCAATAAGTTCATCAATCATGATATGTCTTTAATTCTTATAGTATGTTGGACATACATGCTTAAAAAGCATATTTCTTATACATCTGTAGATTGGTATCTCACTTATATGGCAAGATAAGCGAGAGCATGCAAGACTGCTATCTGTTATTAAATACATGATAACAATAATACCAGGGCCCTCTCGCTCCCATTTAACCATTCAAGGTCCTGTTTTCTCAGTGCCTTGGATTCTCATGTCCTCATATGTCACTCAGTGCTCACAAGATGTGAGCTCCCTGACAGCAAACCTTGCTTCTCTTTTCCACAACCCATATTCCTTGAAGCGTGAGCGAGCTACCCACCAAATGTTTCATTGATTTGAAATTGAACGTGTTCACCTTGGCTCCAGGCTGTAGCTACCTTCAGGGCTCATTTACACCTAAAATTTTGGCTTATAGAATATGTTTTTCTGAGCTGAAGCAGGTGAGTGGTTTTCCTCTCATCTAATTGACTACCGTGAGAGCAGAAAGATGGAAATGTGTTTAACAAAACAAGTGTTAAACACTGGAAAGCATTTGAAAAGATTAAAAAGCCATTTCAGGAAGAAAGGACAATAAGAGGGTCAGTGTAGAGACAGGCAAGGAGGTTGGAGGAAGCATGCGCAGACCAGGGCCCAGACCCATTTGTCTGGGGACACTGACAGCCTAGAGTGACTGTAGGCGTAAGAGACCTCTGAGTAGTCACCTCCCCAGCTCTAAACTCTGGTTGTCTGTAGGTCCCATGGCTCCCAGCCTCTGCTGCTTTAGCAAATCATCACAAACTGAGGGCTGAAACAATGCAAGCTTACTATCTTACAGTGCCAGAGGAAGACTAAAATAAATTTCATATGACAGAAATTAGCAGGCCATTGGAGATGTTCACTTTCTGGAGGCTCTAGAGCGGTGTTGTGATATCTCAACCTTCCTAATGCTGCAATCCTTTGATATAGTAACTCTTGTTGTGGTGACCCACAATCATAAAATTATTTTTGTTGATACTTCACAACTGTGATTTTGCTACTGCTTTGAATGGCAATGTAAATATTTTTTTGGAGCTAGAGGTTTGTTAAAGGGTGGAGACCCAAAGGTTGAGAATCTCTGAGCTAGAGACTCTCTGCTTACCTTTTCCAGGTTCCCGAGGCTGGCTAATCCTCTAGCTAGTACCCCACCCCCTAACTCAGTCTCAGCTTCTGCTGCTATTTATGTGGGTCATATCTCCTTCTCTCTCCCCCTCCTTTTCATTTATAAGAGACCATATAATGACATCAGATCCATCCAAATTATCCAGGATATGATGGTATTAGTTTCATGCATCCACTTTTCTTGATGTTTCTATGAAACTATTGAATAATGTTACCATTTCTGTGTATAAAATGTGTAGTGTGTGTGTGTGTGTGTGTGTGTGTGTGTGTGTGTGTGTGTGTGTGTGTGCAGTATGAACATAACTACGTGCAAATTTGGAGGACATAATTTAACATGAGGTGTCTTTCTGCATTGTTTCCTACCATATTATTGTTTTCGTTGGTAACATCTCTGACAAAATCTGGACTTAGTTAATTTGTTAGATCGAATGGTTTCAAAGCCCTAAGATTCTTCTGTCTCTACCTGCCCAGTGCTGAGATTACAGACCCTTGCTACCACATTCAGTTTGGGACTCATGCCTTCATAGTGACACTTTAGGGACTGGAGTATCTCCTTAGCCCCAAGTTAATATTTTAAGTGATTAAATTTTTGAGTATGGCAAATTATCCTCCATAAAGTAGTAGGGCACTTTAAATGTTTTAAATTTTTATTGTGCTTTTTTAGTTATGTTTGTGAAACTAATTGAATATATCACACCCCAGTTTCTCTGTTGTTTACAGGTGGAGATGATTTTGCTTAGACACATTAGAAATAGAGTCAATGAGGAAAAATGAGTATTCTAAGATACTACAGCTGACATCACAAAACTGCAGCTGTTCCATGGATTGTACCATTTCACATGTTTGTCTTTAACAAGCTGTTGGAACCCTCACACAAAGCACAACTGTGTACTTGGAGGGAAACTTACTTGATGGAGCTGATAAGGAATCGGGATATGTATTCCTCCAGTCCGGATTCTGATTTCCCCTATCTTTTTGTGTTTCTCCAGGTAAAGTGGAAAATCTCCAATCCACACCATCTGTTTTCCTCACCCAGAAGAGCCTTTTAGTCTCTGTAACAGAAGACTCATGCCAACTGAACAATAAAATTCCTAAGATTATCAAGACATGGGATACTTGGGGGAAAGACTAAGATAACATTTTCATGGTTAAATTCCTTCCGCATATACACGCACTCTCTCTTTCTCAGGACACCACTGGTCACAGCCAAAGATTTCAGGTAAGTTAGAAAATGCCACACAGAGAGGGACTCCAATGATTTATTCCACAAACACCCAGTTGCTACACTGGAATCCTTGACTCACTCAGCTGTGAGACAGAAGTCTGGGCTCCCATTTGCATTCATTTAAGTTGGAATTAGCTGTTGGCAAATCTCATCTATGCTAGGACATTCCATAGAGAATGGAGAGCCAGCCTGTCAGAGAGCCCCTCCATGGAACCCACAGCCATCAGGTTTTGTGTGGAGCCCAAAGGAACAGAGTCACAGTAAAAATATATTATTCTTTCAGTTCTATAACCCCCATGATGGTTGAGAACCTGCTTTCTAAAATTAGAAACTGTGTACCAGAGATTCTGGGTGTCCTGGCAGGGAGTCAGAATACTTTCTGAAGACTCATAGTCTCATTAATGAAGAAATTTAAGAAGGAACTTAAAGCTGGAGGGCAATTTTATTAGAGTTAAAAAGCAAACATCTTCAGGGCAGGCACTGTAATCTCAGCAGCTGCCCAGAGAAGGATGATGGAAAAGAGACGAGAAGATAGAGACAATGGAGAGGAGAAGGAGAAACATCTATGCCAATGGAGGTAAGTCAACATGGACGTCAGTCTTATGGTAGACAATCAGCCACAGGTTAGGAAATGGAACTGCAGAGAGGGAAGGGAGCCCAGAGTAATAACAAAACCCAAAAAGCATCTATAAGATGGAAAAGAAGAAAAATTAAAAGAGAAGTTACTTCTTAAGTCAGGACTAAGAACACTTAGGCAGCCTGGCAGAACCTCACATGACCTGGGGCAGATACACAGAGTAGAAATTCTGAGAAGTAAAAGTACTCTTATCTCATTTAAGAAATAATCAGTCCTCTTATATCCACTTGAACAGTACTTAAGATGGGTTTAGCTTTCTGAGGGGTGGTTCACTAGCCAGGTGATTCCCCAACTATCTCCACCTGGAGATAGATCTCATTTCTTATTGCACTAGCCATGTATTGAGCACTCTCTAAATGCTGGTGGCTATACTAAGAACGTAATGCACACTATTGCTGCATCCTGTTATCTATTCTAATCCACGTAGGATTTGAGGCAGAAGGTTTAAGTAACTTGCTTAGAGTTATGTTGCTACAGAGCCTAGGGCCAGGATATAAATGCAAATAGCATGTCTGAAGATGTGGAGCGTTAGGCTAACCATGCTTTGCAACATTTCTACAAAGCCCTTTCCCTAAGGAAGGCACTACTCTTACCATGCTATTGATTATGAGCTGATTTTTCTGGGTTCTGAAAAAACAAATTTGCCGTGAATGCGAATTCAGCTAGCCTCAATGGGCAGTTTTGCAAGACAGTTAGCTGAGTCTGGGTGGAGCTGGGGTTTCCAAGCCAGTGTGGGTTTATTGGCTCACATGGGGATGAATCGGAATCTTGGGCTCATTAGCATAATGCTTTAATGAAGCAAATGGGAAAACCATAGTCACTGTCACAAATAATCTCCCTAATTATCTAAAGTTACATGCTATGAAGCAAAAACGAATAGTTAATTAAAAACAGAAATTTTCTCCTCCTTGTAGTATATGGGATGAAAGTATTTAGTTGTCTTTTTCTTTCTCCTCTGGAACTATATGGTTTCCAGTGTTGCAATATAGTCTAGATTCTCCAAATTTAATTTATATTGCCTTCCAACACTCTAATCCATTTAATGCCAGGAGTATGTGGTGAAATCAACACTAAAGAGCAGGAGGAAGCTCTCTGTGTTGCACAAACGTTGTATTCTCCTCATACAATTTCTCACAGACCCTTCAGCAGCAAGCCCTTCCAGCACTGGATCCAAGGACAAGATTAAAGAGGCAGCCTGTTTCATGCATGAGAAGAAAGCAACAGGACCACCGGACTCGGGATCATTACGGCCCCACCACTCCTGCTCCATTCTAAAGAATGGAGCAATGACCGCTCAGCAGAATTGTTCTTTCAATCAACTTTCCCCATCAGAAGGCTGAAAGCAGGAGTTGACACGGGGGAACAGAATTCCTCTTGTAGACTAAGCCTGCATTGTTTTACTGCTTGGGGAAGAACAACTAAGAGTCCTGTGTACTTTGCTTTATTGTGAAAAAATTTCTACTCTTTATCTTTTTCCTTGATGGCCTATATATCAAGCCATAGTGCATACAGTTACAAACTTCTCTTTGCTGTTATAGGCTGAAGAGTTTTCAGCTTAATAACCATCAGGTCATATTCACATGCTTCATTTAATCCAATAATATTTTCCATCTGGCAATGTTTTTATAATTCCTTTAATAATTAATGAGATTGTAATTTAAAATTTTTTATGAAAGTACAGGGAAGGGTTTTAGAGATTAAATTGTTCAAAGTAATACTGTATATACGTCAATTTCACCTTAGTATATCTTCCAGCTTGTTTTGGTATCCTACAGCAGGAGCAGAATGTATGTAATTGTTAAGTTCTTTTAGTGATTGCCACTTGGAAGTTGGCAGTACAACTGTGAAGTACTTCAATCCCAGGCAAGAGACTGTGTAGGTTTCCACCCCTGTTCCAGACGAGTGTGTGATTCAGAGTTAGGAACACAATCATTCTAAGACAAGTTTAGTTCTACAAGACAATCTCCTTCTGCATCAGTTTGCCTGTTCCTGACAGAGGTAGAGTTTCACTAAATAAGGTTTACCCTTGAAAGGCCACACCCCAAAATATGTGAAGCAACTTTATTTAAAACAGGGCCTTAGGGAGTCCAGGCTACTTCTGGAGTCCACTATGTAGCTGCTAGTGAAGATCTCCCTTCTTCCTGCCTCAATTCTCAAATGCTGACAGTGCAGATATGTACCACCATGCCCAGCTTGGAAAAGAGCATTTTTATTTAACAAATTCCCTAGTCTATCTCAAACCAAATACAGTTTTTAGGATGGTGTATGGTTAGAGCAACCCTCTCAATGCAGAAAAAATTAACAGTGTACAGATGTTAGCCACTCTGCATCTCCTTTCCAATAAACAGATGTATGTGAAGCCACACCTTCAACTCCGTATCAGAACTGCATGTGAAGTCACAAGCTCCTAGTTCTCACACACCTCCACAAAGATTTTATTGTCAGCATAGTTTTATTCATGAGTTAGAAACCATGAAGTGCAAATCCTCCAGGAAACAATAAAAGATCAGATTTAAGATTGCCTTAATCCCAGGCCAGCTACCCATGGAATAAAATGAGAGGCCAAAAGCCAAGAGCAAAGCTTTCAGGAAGCAGGCTCTGAACAAGGGTACTGGAGGAGCGGACCACAGAGGAGCAACACATCGAAGAACATCTTTGACTACAGTAATAGAAAGCTCCATTTCCTCTTTTATCTCTAGGCCATGACTGTACCGAATTACTGATTTTATTTATTAATTTCTGTTAATAATCAGGAAGCAAAGTAAAACTCTATCTCAGAGAGCAAAATAAATCTACTAAAAATTAAAAGCCACTTGGCCAGTGTTTGTTCAAGGAAACAATTTTATTTCGAGTATATGGTTTCATTTCTATATTGTACTCACTAAGAATAGACTGTTAATGTCTCTAATAACGGTTAACTCATTAACCTATTGCTATCTATATTCCCTTGACAGCGATTGTTCCTACAAAATCAAGAGAAAACAGTGACATATTATAAACTTTGGAAGAAATACAATTTGAAGGAAATAATCTTAAAATGCTTCCCCAAAGTAGTTTTCATAGAATAGGCCTGGGTGAGCCCTGGGTAGCACTATCTTGGGAGTCAAACTAACTGGATTCTTAGATTTGATTGGCCGCTTGGATACCACATTGTCTGTCCATGCACATGCCTTGGGTTAGCAAAAACAAGCCAGAAACCGATGCTCCACTAAAGATTTTAATGTCCAGAGGCCTTATCTAAGGGCTCAGTGAGATTCATGCTTACAGTCTGATGCCTAACTACATATTTGGGAAACAACAACCAATAGGAATGCTTTAAACACAAATAAGCCTCACAGTATTAGCAAACACTTTTATTCATTGCCATGAACCTTAATGCATCAGAAATAACGATGGCAGGAACATGTACACAGAGGGTGACTAGACAGCCACATGGTCATAGAGTGAAGAAGTACTTTGCAGGCCAGTGGAGAAGGACGGGTTATAAAGGATAGTACTTTAGAAAAAAAATAAGTAAGCAAACAAACAAAAAATACCAAGAGAAAGCTTTATACCACATGATTTTTGCCATGGGTCAGTTTTATTCAAAGAACGACAAAATGTTAGTGTTTGTAAAAGTGAAATACGACAAATATCATCGAACCAATTGGAGATCTATTTTTTTGATAGAACAAGAAATCAGGAATTAGATAGTTCAAGAATCATCTCATTTACAACACAATGAAGCTGGTCCCTTTCTGCCTTCAAAGGGGTCTCAAGCTTCTTGGTGTTTGCACTGACTTCTTAGATTTTTGAGCAATCAAGGTTTTTCTACTTGATATACACTTTTAGGTAAATTAGGAGTAACTTTAACTAGTTTTCAATTTTCTTTCTTTTTTTTTTTTTTAAATCCATCAGTTAAATTGATGTTTTGATAAGGAAAATATTTGCCATGATCTCTTCTCTATCATTCTGCAATTCCCACTTCTCAAAGTTTCTGGATTGAGGCTTCATAATGAAGTCCTATCACTTTTGCTATATTCTATTGCTCAGATCAGAGCAGGAAATCAGCTTACACTCAGGAGGCAGGAAAAGAGAAACCATCTCAAAGCAAAGGGTTTGGGTACAAGGAAGCGTAGGCCCCCGAGACCACAGAGAGCTCACTATCAGAAGGGACCGCTTTCTGAGAATTTCCCCCTTGCTTACCCTCTGCCTCTGGCTGCACTGGAGAGAGAAGGATCCATCACTCAAATTAGCAGAAAATAACAATGACGTTTTCAAGATCTATGGTAAGAGACAGACTTTGTCAGTGCTGAGAAGTGCAGAGGCAACTGCTGCTCTGGCAAAATGCACGCCCCTCAATTTTAGAAGACAGCTCCCAGAGTTTAACCAGGAAAGAAAACACTGCCCAGTGTCAAACATAATTAAAGTTAATGTTAAATATTTATTTAGAAATTTGGAATAAATATTCCTAGCTCATAATATATACTTTGGGAGGTTTCTGGAAAGATACAGAATTTTACAAGAAACATCAAGTAAAGCGGTGAACTGTTGTACACTGAGAAAGACTGGTACATGCTGTAATCCAGATGAATGTGTTTCCCGAAAATTCAAATAATCTGACTTGCTTCATGATGCTACACAAAAAAGATATCACTGGATTATTTGTACTTTTTAGAGCACATTCTCTACATTGCATGGTTCAGATTGTTTTATAAGTTATTTCACCTGATCTTTATGATGAGCTTATAACGTATATGATTAGCTTCTCTTTAATAAAATAGAAAACAGGGAAATGCCACATAAGCAGATTAATTGGATCAAGCTAATCCAGTTACTAAATGCACATGTTAGATTCCATAGCATAACTTTTTCTACATGTCATTCTTCATTTATTAATCAAACAAGAGAGGAAATTGACAGGGGGAAGTTTGGAAAACCAGGAAGTGTGACAGCCCAGAGTTGGCAGCATTTCATTTTCTGCCCTGTCAGCCTTTAATAATGGAAGTGCCTTCATAAGTCACAGCCATGTCAACAGATAGAAATATGGGCCCAACACATTGTTTATAATGACAACTTTCCCCCAGAATAAAAACAACATCTTTTTATTCATTTCCTCACTATTTTGTTAGTTTATTTTAAAGCTACTCAACATTCTGCTGGACATTTCTCCAGCGAGTCCCTTCCAAATGTATGCGTGATTATAGTTTTGTAGACAGACTGCAGTGTATTCACCAAACTCCATCTCTTCTGTTGCCTAGGAACAGAGATAAAGTGCATTTCCCAGCTTCCTATCAGTTAGGGAGCAGTGGTTGTCCCATAATGGACATAAGAAGAGGAAATCTCTATACTAACAAGTTCAGCACAAAACTCCTACCTGTACCTGCCTTCTTTCACATAGCTGAGCCAAAGTCAAAAGAATTTCTTTCTAAAGAGACTTGTCTTTAATTTTTGTATATGAATATTTTACGTGTCTGTGTACCACATGTATGCCCAGTGCATGTGGGGGCTAGAGGAGGGCATAGGAACCCCCGAAATCGGCATTACAGACAGTTGTTATCTACCCTCTCTGTGCTGTGAAGTGAACCTCGGCCCTCTGAAAGAGAAGTTGGTGCTCTTAACTGTTAAGACCTCTCTCCAGTCTGAAGAAGACCTTGAGAGAATTCCTAAGGAGTCATAAAGTGAGAGGTGTTTGGGTCCTTATACACTCACTGGAACCATCCATTTGAGAAATTTATTTGAGTACATTTCTTAAGAGCTCTTTGTAGCTGAATCTTTGTGCAAACATCTAATTCTTTACCAAAATGGTATTCCTAGGAACAGAATTTCTCTTCAAAACGTGAAAATTTTGTTTTTGAAACTTCTTTCCAGAAAGCTTGCATATCGTTTAAAATTCCTACTGACAGCACAATAGGAATTTCCTAAATAGCTTACACTTTAGGGTTTAACAATATATTTTTTTAACACAGTAAGTAATTATTGTAAGGGATTTTGGGGCACTACAACGGGCCAGTTTTACTAGTAATTCATTGTTTAAAATTAAACCTATATGATACAGCTATCTTTTTATTTGTTTCAAGTGTCATCAAATAAAATATAAATATAATTTAGGTACAAATTTATCTTCAGACACACACACATATATTATATATAAATATATATATATATATATATATATATATATATATATACACACACACACACACACACACACAAATATTAAACAGTTGTAGTGCCTTGTTCATTTTGTCCGGAGTTTGAGAATATGTTCTGCAAATGTTGCCCTGTCTGATTTTTAGCTAGATTGTCACTTTGCTGATAATTGCAGTATTAGTTACACAGCCATGCAGATGTTTCCTTCTTGTAGTTTATATTGGCTCAAAGTGAGCACAAGCTTTAGTTCAAACAAAGGTGGGAGAGGGAAATTTAAATGAGGATATGGCAGACTGTGTCCTGGAAAAGAAAGAAAGATGAAAGAATCGGTTGCTTGTTTAGTTTTCCTTTGGAATCCATGGCCATCCCTGCTCCCTGCTTGACACTTGCAGTCTAGAAACTTTTCATCCGTGATGAACAGGACCTCTGTCTCCCCCTGGGAGCTTAAGTAAGCTGTGGCAGACCACAGGAACCAATGGAAATACCTCACCCTATTTATGCTGGATCACATTTCACCATTTCTGACAGATGGAGCCTTTGGGGAAGAATATTAATGATCATGGGGGACAACAGAAGTCATTTGGAGAAATATGCAATAAACAGCCAAGAAATACCTCAAACAGACTCCAGGTCATTAAATGCTTAATCCCCCCAAAGCTTCCCCAGTGACTAGTAATGTATATGTCTGTGTGTGTGTGTGTGTGTGTGTGTGTGTGTGTGTGTGTGTGTGTGTGTGTGTATGTGTGTGACAAATACACTCATGATGCTAAGCACTTCGTGGACCAGTCAGCTTTCTACTATTACAATAAGTACTTCAGATAATGAACTTCTGAGGAGAAGAGGCTCATTCTGGTTCACTGTTTGGGAGGTCCTGGTCCATGATCTGTTGGCACCATTGCTTTGGGGTCTATAGTGAGGAACTTCACTGTGACATTTTCATGAAATAGATATTCATAGCCAAGAAGTGTAACAACAGAAGGTAGAGCCAGCATCCTACTACTCTATTTAAAGGCACACCCCTCACGAATTCTACACTTTTAACTAGTTCCAACCCTTACAGGTTCTTTGATGTGTCAATAATGCCACACCATACACCAACCCTTTAACACCTGGGACTGTGGGAACAAACCATTTTAGGTGAAGAAACATGGTACATTAATACACTAGTACCAAAATAGTCTTTAAAGATTTATATTAATTTATTTCTCTCATGAATTGTAGCCTTATTAAAAATGCATGCCTGTTTCTCACAATGATAAGCCTAACAAAATCTCACAAGACACTGTGAGAGATGCCCAAGGTCAAGAGGATATGAGTGACCCATCTTCAAGGGGTCTCCCAAGGCCCTTGCCAGTTGGTAGGTACTAGCAAAACTTAGTAGGTCTCTTTTGGATGGAGAAACAGTAGATCCCACCATTGGAAGACACAGTCCTCACCAAGGTAGCTAAGGACAAAAGGCAATACCTCCCAACCAAGAAAACCAATTCCTTAAAACAAATCCTAACTGATTTTCTTTCTTAATTCTTATACCTGTCGCCCTAAAACACTAACGTATATACTCATAGCAATTCCAACTAGAACAAGATCAAAAACGTTGTATAGGTTTGCAATTGGTTCAAATATGTCCAGGTCATGACCACTCCTACATGTTATAGTGAGTCACAGTTCTACTAAGACAACTGATGACTGAGGGAAGCCTCCTCTCAGTACTTGAGAAGCCTAATGTTTGTCCATAAATGAATTACATTTGAACAAACAGTTCAAATTTTCCTCTGACTTTATTTTTTCCTGGTGTTCAAGGTTCTTGCCATCATCTGTAACGAAGAATATTAATCACTCCTCAAAGACTGCCCCAGGATTATCTTTGCACTAAGAAGAGGGAAATCCCAGAAACTATGTGCCTGTAGAGGTCTGAGACATGTCAGAAATGCTAAGGGGACAGGGTGTGCCCATGCTGATGCTTTAGAACTGGGTAACAAGGTTCAAGGAACAAGTCGGTGTTTCACCGGGGAAAGCTATTTGTTTTAAAGATCATAAGAACAAAGTACTTGGTTCAAGAGGAATTCCACTGAAGCACATTCTTAAAAACAAATATTGTTGAGTTTAAATGTAAGTTCACGGCTAGAGAGTGCTGAAATATCACATGAAAGGCTAGACATTTATCACTGGAGCACAGTTTCTGTACATTTGAATAGTAGGTAGTTCTAAGACACTAACACATTCATATCTAGTATTTTAGTGGCAGATACTCTAGCAATGTTTTTATGAGAAGTAAAATGTAGAAAATAATAAAAATTATTAAGAAAATGTATGATTGGCAGAATCAAAACTAATGGGAGCAGACAATAAGTGTGAAATCTACTAAAATGAATCATCTTTGCAAGATTTCAGAACCTTTAAAACTGTTCCGAACAAAGAGATTTAGCCATTACAATTTAATAGACCATACAATAAAAGAAGGAATCAGTTAAGAGAGCCCACAGGGAGATGCTAATACAGAATGCCAGCTGGAAAGTATGAAAAGGAAAATTGAAGAATAAACACAAGGATGTTCCTGACACTCCGACCTTTGCTAGTCACTTAGACGAGACTCAGAAGCATGGTCCACATATTAACCAAGCCTCTCGTTTCCCATCTTGATGCTCTTCATGGCAGCCCACTTCAGGCTGCATTGGCTTTTTTTTAGAAACTTCTCTTCTACCTACAGTCAGCAGTAGCCAAGAGGGGCTGATCATCAATTCATGTAATAGTAAATTAGTGAGAAGCATGCAGCCTTAATCCCTAACCTACACACAACTCTGTTGCAATGGGGTTTCTTGGGTCCCGGGCAGCCAGAGGACCAGATCCTGCCGAGCCAGATCTCTTAGCCACCCGCCACTCAGGTCCCCAGAAATGACTCAGACACTTATATTAACTTCATGCTGTTTGGCCTATGGCTCAGGCACATTGCTACCTAGCTCTTACATCTTAAATCAACCCATTTCTATTAATCTGTCTGCCACATAGCCCGTGGTTCACCTGTGCTCCTTACATGTTGCTCTTTTGGGCTTCAGCTTGGTCTGCTTCATTCCGCCCTGCTCCTCCTACCTATGTTCTGATTTCTCCTCCTACTTCTTCTATGGTGCCTGTCATGGCCCAAAATAGCTCCTTTATTTAAAGATTGATATCCACAGCATACAGAAAGGCATTCCCACATCACAACTCCATTTAATTTTCTCATTAAAGGACATAGATGATAAACAAGTTCCAAAAACTGCCACAGATGCTTCAAATTTCATGAGGGAAGCCAAAGTTCATATAAGTGATTTCTTCAACTCTCTAGAATGCATGTGCCAGGTAACTTCCAAGTTTTTAAATAATTTTTAAAGGAATTATGCTCTGCATTTCAGTTCTTAGCTCTTAATAAGTGAAGTGATGTTATCCTCATGATTAAGGAAGCTCCTCCTTAAATGGGTTTTTTTTTTTGAGAGCTAAGTGAAATAAGCCAGCTGTTTTGTATTAATATAACTCTAGAGTATTTTTCTCAGAGTTGGATGGTAATATAATTCATAACAGTATTAAGGCCACTGGTAACTAAATTTCTGTCCTATTCCTGAAGAAGCCTCTGTCACAGATTTCAAAATTTTGTTGAGCAAAACTCAGAAGCTGTGGCAAAAGTTTTCTAACCTCTGTTACGACTTTATAGAGACATTACAGATGGTGAATGTCCCCAGGGCATGCCATTTTCATTCTAATTAATTCTGTCTCCCATAAACATTTTCTGGGTGTCTTTTAGATCTGGGGACTCTACTAAATAAGCTTGCCATGCATTTTCCGATGAATAGCCATTCATCAGCCTTCATTTGTACACACTTCTGCTTTTCTTTGCTCTTACTCTGTTCCATAATTGGAGACTTTTGTGTAGTGTGCTGCTTTAAAAAGATAAATTGTAGCTTAAGATATAGCTTAGTGGTAGAGAGCCTGGTGAGCAAGCACATGGCATGTATTCACCCTGGAGAGCCACAAAAAGCTAACATGAAAGAATTGTATTATGTAAATTTAAGATTATACAACACAATATCATGGGCCACAGAGAACAAAAGGTTATGGTTGTGAGGAAGCTAACATATCCAGCCTGTATATATCTTTCTCTCTCTCTTATAATTTAAATTTCTTCCATTGTGTTTTATTCTTAAATTAAATTATATTATGCATACGCAAGGCATATAACATAATGTTATGGATTGATTAGAGAACAAAAGTTACTATAGTGAGCTGATTAAAATACCCAGGTCCATACATTTTATTGAAATGACCAGTTACTTTCAAAATTAATAAAATTTAGGGTAAGTATGAATAAAATGAACATATCTTTAATTTAAAATTCATTATTTTCCTACCCAGAGCGGTAGTCTATGAAATCTCTCTCTCTCTCTCTCTCTCTCTCTCTCTCTCTCTCTCTCTCTCTCTCTCTCAACAGTTTTATGGATCTCTTGGGACATGTGAGCACCTCTCTATTTCTGCACTAAGCCTTTTTGTTAACACTACTGTTCGCAGCAAGCTTGTACTCATTTTCCAGGTACTGACCCCAGGGTGAGTTTTCTTCCCCACATTCACATCCTCTGCCTATCTGCCTGTGGGCAGAAAGTAAAGTATAGAGATAAACATACACACACCAGAGCAAGAACCCTTAAGGAGAGACAGCGATGTTTATGGTGAAGGAAAGGATGAAAGCAGATTCATAGAAAACATATTCATAATTCATGACCTTAGACTACCTCTGGTAAGGGAAAGTAAGATGGCAGCCTTGACCTGCTCCTTCCAGGACATAGTATGGCAAAGTGGCCTCAGCAAATCCACATATGCATCTGCCAAGATGATGTGACTTTGGCTGTTCTTGTTCATGGAAAGCCACATAAGGAGCCTGAAGAGCCAAGAAAGCTCTTCTCGCTGTCCAGTAGAGGCGACCCCATGCAGGCTGAGAAAGCACAGAACACAATGTGCTTCTCTGCAATCCGGATATGACAAACATCTATGAAAAAACAAAACTAATTTGTGGAGATTTAAGCAAGTGAGAATTGTTTGTATTGAAACAAACTTAAAGTTAGCAGCTAATAATGTTGGCATCTGTGGTTCAGTGATGTTCTATCTGTTATCTGACTCAGGAATTCTTCCCTCCTGCTCACAAAGTAGTTGCTTTAACTCTAGAGCACGCAACCTCATCAGAGAAACAAGAAAGGAAAAGAAAGGAGAAGCAAGCACATGTCTATTTAGTTCTTATCCGCATGGTCCTCCTCGAGTCTAAAAGAAGCCAGGAAATAAGTATCTCATCAGAAGACTAAGTAGAGTTGAACAGGAAGAAAAATTTGACATTAAGTGATAAACAAACAAACAAAAAAAAGTGGTACCACCAAGTGGATTCATTAACATTGAGAGAGAGAGAGAGAGAGAGAGAGAGAGAGAGAGAAGGAGGGAGGGAGGGAGGGAGGGAGGGAGGGAGGGAGGGAGGGAGGGAGGGAGGGAGGGAGGGAGGGAGGGAGGGAGGGAAGAAAAACTCCTGAGGAATTGCATCAAACTATCCTTCCAAACTCTAAGCTCACGGCTTCATGTCATTTGAGTGTCATCTGGGCACATGGTGTGAGTGTTTACGTGGCTCAGGACTCATCTTACTTGCTCCAGCCCAGCCACTGGGGAAATTGTACACATCTTCAGAATTGAAATGCTAGGTTATGGATGATGGGAAGAAAGAATGAAGTAAAATTCTCTTTTAATCATCATGTTCCCTCTTTATATTCTGTTCAGCACACACAGTCTCACCATCTATCCAAACTGTAGCTCAGTGGTTGCTCTCTTGTTTTCCTTCGGTAACTTCAGATGGCTCCTGCAGTCCTGAATGTCCAACTAAAATCTCTGTTTGTCCTCTAGCCTAGATTCTTCCTCTGGCTCTGATTCTACCCACTCAGACTTTGATTTTCCTCACAGTACCTTTGCTCTGTAGTCATTCATCTCTTTCTCTCGAACAAGGAGCATCCCCTTCAGCTGCTGCTGACTCCCTCCAAGACCACACAATGTGCCTTTCTGTGTGATGATGGTGGGCAGATGTGCTTTTTGCAATGGGTCCTATTTTGCTTAGCTATTTATGTATTCCTCAGACTTGAGTCTTTAGTCTGAAACAAAATAAGATGGAGCATTCATCCTCTCATTTATATTGAGATGAATTTTCCATCAATCTGGAGTGATTCATTAATTAAATCAAACTCTTTAACCCCTTGACTGAAAACCGTAGAATATATGAGGCAAGGTTTAAAAGGTATAAGTTGGTTGTTTATGAGGACTACATAGGAAGGGGATTAATCTTACTGCAACTTGATATATCATGTTTTGTTGATAGTGGAGACCTGTCCAGAACCGGAGGAGAGTGGATTGGGAGATGGGAACATTGAGGGGGGGGGGGAGATGGAGGGAGGAGGGAGGAGGGAGGAGGGAGGAGGGAGGAGGGAGGAGGGAGGAGGGAGGAGGGAGGAGGGAGGAGGGGGAAACTGTGGCAGGAATATAAAATAAATAAATACATTTACTAAAGAAAAGAGAGTAAACCTGAGAAAAAGGAAGCAGTAACATTTGGCATCAGTTTACCTTCTTGCCAGTTTTCATGGCATTTGTCCAAACTTAACACAAGTATCCCACAAATTATGCATCAACCTTTTCCAATTACTTCTCTTCCTTCAAATGGCTACCCTGTGCAACAGAGCGGCGTATTGGACCCAGGAAAGCGTTTAAGATGCATCATGTCTAATTCAACAGATGAAGAGATATCTGTTGTCACAGAAGCAGAGTAATGTCCAAGGGTTGGTTCACAGTTTACAAGTAGGGAAGAAAGGATTGGGGACCAGGATCCTAACTTCTATTTCAGGGGCTTTTCCCCAGTCACCAGCATGTAAGGATGTCTCTTGGGTACCTGCAAATTCACAGGTGTGGGTGACGGCTGACATTACAGTTGATCATAAAGACAATTAAATGCTTTGCAAGCCCCGATCTAAAAACTACAGGAAGAGCCAGGAACTGTAGTATTTCCTATAATCCCAGCACTCAGGAGGCTGAAGCAGGAGGAGTATCATGACATTGAGACCAGGTTGGTTACACAGTGAGTTCAAGACCAGCCTGTACTACTTAGCGAGATCCTGTCTCAGCAACTAAGAAGGGAAAATATCCCCACACTCCTCAAAACAGAACTGTACAACTGTACAACTGAGATGGCAGACCAAAATGGAGTAACTAATATGGATCTGCTACCTTAGTACATAGGTTTATTCTCCACACTACTGGACCACACCCAATGAGACTGTCAGGGCAAAGCTAAAAGTTCCAGGGAAGACAGAAATGACTGCCTCCAAGCACAGCTCTCAGAGCATCTCAATAAAGCCTGGGAAAGATTAGTTGGAGAAAACATTATGTTTTCTGCATTAATTAGTTGTAAATAGGTCGATCAATTGCCCTAAGGGAAATTTCAGTTAGAATGGACTCGGGTGGAGTGGTGGGAAGGAAAGCATTATCCCTGCTGTGACTTGGGCTGAAACACATTTTCCAAAGATTTATCCCAGCAACACAGCTCAGGTCCCTTTTAGAAGTCTTTGCAAGAAAGAACCTGTGCTAAATTGTTAGGCTTCTGTTTTCTTAGGATCAGCCCACACAGATATCATATTTAGCAACTTTCTAAGATATGCAAAATAGCTTGATTATTGTTAATATTCTCAACAAAATGGCTTTTCTTTTCTGTACTAGAGGCTTAGAAAACATGTCATCTTTTCAAAGCACTTTCTAAAGTCTGCTTTACCATTTGCCAATTGAGAGTCAGTCGTGATGTTTGTGCTCAGAGAGCAATTTTAGTGCCTCCTGCTAGAAAAGAAGTTAATCTTATCTTCTTGGATTCTAAAATCAACAAACAAAACACTTCAAGGAGAACTGGCTGTGTAAGAACGGGGTGAACCTGGGTGAAAACACTTCAGAAGAGCAGTACTTACTTGTACCATGCAACAATTTATACAAAATCTATTTGCAAACGAGGATAGTATTTCAAGGAGTTGAGCAGTTATGATGGTGGCATTAATTCATCTTAAGCTTTAGATGGTTATTTAGATGTGTGGTGTGCATTTATTGTGTGCAAGACTTGGTTTCCACTCTTACCTGCCTGCCCACAATCCTGCTCTTTCACGTCAGCGAAACAGAATAGAGAGCAAAAGATTCAGTTAGTGAAACACCTACAGATGTTGGTGTGGGTGATGGGAAGGGTGTATCTACAGGTAATAGCCCAGGCAACCTTTGCTCTGTTCCCAGTTTCCTAAAGCATTTTAGGGTTTTTTATTGTATTTTTATTCAATTTTTGAGAATTTCATACACTGTGTTTTTGTTACATTTTTTTTCTCTCCCCAACTCTTCTGAGATTCTCTCACCAACTTCAGATTCTTTATCTCTCTTAGAAAAAAGCAAAAATAAAGCAAAGAAACAGACAAAACCCAGGGAGTCGGATCTGTGTTGGACAGTTAGTCCCTCCTGAGCATGGGGCCTATCTGGAATGTGGTTAATAAACCTCTTGTCTCTTCATTGTAGAAAACTGATGCTGCCTCTCCCAGCACGCATCGATTGCAATAACTCCTTGACTAGGGGTAGAACTTTGTGCCCACTTCCCCTTATCAGTGCTGGGATTTTTGTCTTGTTGAGCTTATATGTCGGTGCTGTCTCTGAGTTCATACATGAATCACCTCTGCTACAGCTAGCAAACACTCTTTCCTGCTGTTGTTCACTAACTCTGAATCCTAAAATCTTTTCTCCTTTTCTGCATAGATCCTTAAGCCTGGAAGGAAGGAGTCTGATAAAAATATCTCACACAAGGCTGATGCTCCAAAGACTCTCTGCATAAATGAGTCTCTGTGCTACACTTTCTACAGGAAAAAAGTCTTCTCTGTTGAGGGCTGAGGGATGTACTGATTGATGGGCATAGCACTGTTAGTAGGAGTCATTTCATAGTCTTGTGCTCTTGACCTCATTAAAGTGTCAGATAAGGATTCTATCCCATCAAGCAAGCTTTCAATGCAATTTAAAAATGGCTAGCATATAGAGCACATTTCTGCATTATAAACACTGGTCTCTAGGGATGAAGCTTCTTCTTGGGTACCACCTTCCCAGTCAGTCTTATCCTACTTCCCATTCATGTCTCTACAAGGAGACTTACCACCCTCTAGATGGCAAGAAATATACAACAAACATATTTCTCCTATGAATTTGGCTCCCATGTAGCTTAATTTAAGGTTACTTAAGGTTGTGATTACATTTTAAAAATAAATTTCCATTCCATCTTACCAAATGAAGTACAGAGAGGGTAAAGAAAAAAAATTATGTTTTGCTAGCCACTAAGGGTACTGCCAGCTTGCATAGAAATGAGCTAAATGCATGAAAGTATAGAGTCATTTATAAATATATTTAATTTAAAATTGCAAGTGATATTTTCTTCTAGGGTACACTCAGTAATGACTGCTATGCCTTCAGGCACATCAAGGCCAAAGAAAAGTAGTTCTTACACATTGTGAGACTGACCACCATCAGGACTGCAGTCAATGAGCAAAGTGGCGCTAGGAATCCCCCTTTCCCTAGCATATCAGTGCTAAAGAACATGATCAAAATTAATTATATACATATGTGAAATTATCAAGAAATATACTTAAACAATTTCCTCACAAAAGGTCATCAAAAAGACATTGACAAAGGAAAAAAGAAAGAATCTGAAAATAAGGCACACAATGTCTAGCACAATGCAGCACTCACGAGATGAATGTGTTGTTAGAACTACTCACAGCTGACATCACACAGGAGGATGGGAACTTGATAACGGCATTCAAAATGCTCATCAAAGAAGAATTAATTTAAAGGGGTGGTGTTCTGCAATCACCAAAGTAAAATCTCCAAGTCAATCAATTCATCGTTTTCAAGTGCAATTGCTAAACTCAGAGATAGTGTTATATCGATTTGGTTCAAGGCCTCTGGCATACCATCATCATTGACCCTCAGGGAAACTTCTCTCAGACATCCTGCTATTGCCCTGAGTCATGAGGATCCTGCAGTTACCAGCCTGCAGGACCAGTCCAGCAGGTTATAGAAGGGGTAGATGTGAGGGTAGGTAATGAGCATTTTGCAGATTGGGCTGATTGGAAAGACGAATATACTCCGTGACACATTGTAGCTCCTGATGTCACTAGAATGAATAAAGAGAAGTTGTAAGAATGGAGAACCAAAGTGGTTTTTTTTAGTTTGTTTTTAACAATTTTTTTAATTAATTAAATTGGTGGGTCATGCTGCAGGGGTGGGGTGAATATGAAAGAACTGGAATGTGAAATTCCCAAAGAATCAATAAACAATTATGTAAAAAAAAAAAATTGTGTTATTTCATTGAGGAAAAAATGAAGTGTCAAAATAGTTTTTATTTCATAATAGCAGTAGAGATGATAAGCATTTTCCATGGGTGTGAAACGGTTTTTCAGTTTCAGGTGCCTTAGCCAGACTAGACCAATCAGTGATTATTCACATATGTTTTAATGTCCAAAACCCAAGAACTGATGTTATGCCAAGGACATCAGGGTGTAGACAAAGAAATGCAGGAATTCAGCCTCACCTTTTAGTGTCTACGCGAATCAACTTCCCGCAGAAAATATTTGTATTAAAGTTGGAAATTTATTTTAGCTTGAGTGTGTAGGTGGTAAATCAAGCAATCTAATGGGCTGAGCACCGGATGGGGAGAAACCTTGTGAATGGAAAGGATTCTGGATGCTTGTTATTTAACTGGCCTGGGAAGCTGATGGAGTCTGCTCAGGCTCCTCTGTGGGTGAGTGAGAGTAAAAAGAGAAACAAGGAGTTTCTTCCTCCTCCACTTACTATAGTCTATATTCAAAATATAACCCAAATGCACGCTCCCTTTAGCATAGTGGAATAGATATTTCAAGGTGCAGACAATGGTTGTTCCCAGAGCCCTGGAAACAATGGTAGATTCTATTTATTTTTGCAAACGTTACTATCTCATGGTTTCTCCCATCTCTTTGTGTTTATCTCTCTGCTTTTGCACAATGGTATCATATTGTTCCTCCAAACAAGGAATTGTACCAAAGTCTAATTTTACTGTGGTCTCCAAGAACCTTTCTCTTCTCCCTCCCATTTCAGACTGCTCACTTCCAGCCAGGATGGACTGGACCCCTCACACTATAAGTCAAATAAACCTCTCCTCCCCTAGGATGCTTATTTCGGGCATTTTTGTCGTACCTGTGAGAATAGTCACAAATTCAGTTATGTCAGTTCACCTAACTCCCTGAGCAAAGTTAAAGCTAATTTTGTAAACATGACCATCAGCCTTTCAGATTCACCACTAACTACCTCCAGCTTTCCCTTAATCCAGTTTTTAAAGCCCTCACACACCATGCTTCGTTTTCTCTATGGATTGACATGCATAGTCCACTTTCTCCAGAATGCCCTGCTTCTCTTTCTCACCTAATTAACTCACCTCCATTATTACATCTTCCTTAGGGACTAGAAGAGACTCATAGATCTCCCTAGGAAGGGGAGAAAAGAACAGATTTGTTTGTTTTGTTTTATTTTTGGTTTTGAGACAGGGTTTCTCCAAGTAGCTCTGACTCTCCTGAAACTCACTTTGTAGACCAGGCTGGTCTCAAACACAGAGATGAACGTGCCTCTGCCTCATGAGTGCTGAAATTAAAGAAATGGATTTTATGAGTAAACAGTGGGAAGGCAGGGGAACAGGAATATCAGGTGGTAAGAGGAGATGAGGTTCATGGAAAGAATTCAGGGAGATACAACTAGTACCGAGGATTATTTAAGGGATGATGTCTCAGTTAGGGTTTTTATGGCTACAAACAGATGTCATGGTCACAACACACTCTTATAAAGGAAAACATTTACTTGGGGCTAGCTTACAGTTCAGAGGTTTAGTCCATTATCATCGTGGCAGTTGGCAATGGCAACATGCAGGCAGACATGTTGCTGGAGAAGGAACTGAGAGTTCTACATCTTGATCTGAAGGCAGCAGAAACAACTGTGTGTCACACTGAAAGTAGCTTGAGCAAAGGAAACCTCAACACCCACCCTGATGTGATCCACTGCCCCCAACAAGGTCACACCTGCTCCAGCAAAACCACACCTCCTAATAGGGGCATTTCTTTCAAGCCACCACAGATGCTATGGAGATCTAGTGCAGTAAAAACTTCCTAAAATATGTGAAAGTGATCCTAAAGAAGTACCCAATGAGAGAGACAGAGTCTCGAGTGATCATCTCTTGTCACAGAACAAAGTTTTCAGTACCAGGACTGAGTTGTAATCAACAAAAGAATTTTAGACCAGCAGCTGTGGAGCCTGCATGTGACTGGACTAGGCCCTCTGAATATGGGATACAGTTGTACAGCTTGGTCTGTCTGAAGCCTGTTCTTTTCTAATGAAAGACAGAAAGGGATTGGATCCAGATGATGGGGGAGAGGATGTGGGGAGTAGGGGTGGGACTGTGATAAGGATATTGTATGAGAAAAGAATCTATTTTTAATAAAGGAGATGTGTCTTTCTTGAGCATCTAAGTCAGTTGAATATCATCTTCATGAGCCTTTCATATTTTCATGGCATCTGTGAATGCTAGTGTTGTCATCCTGACACAGTTATCTGGGAAACAAGCGGAGGGAGTACACCTGTGAAGAAGTGTCTGGATTAGCTTAGCCTCCACAGGTCTGCAGTGGATTATCTAGGTTAATTGAGAATGGAAGACTCATCTTATCTGAGATCCTGAACTAAAAAAAAGGAAAAACAAGCTTAGGGGGAGCATTTGTCATGTTCTACTTACTGACCGTGTGACCAGCCACCTCACATTCTTGCCACCATACGTGCAGTGACAAACTGATAAATTGTACCTGTCCTTGAATGGAGAAACAGTAAATACCCCTTGCCTTAAATTGCTTTTGTTTACACAAAGCACAACTCTAACCTCAAAGGGAATAAAGAGTTAGTTTCTTCTGGAACCAAATGAGCCACCATGGCCTAGGAAAGCTTATTTAGGTCACTCCAGATCCCAGGTTCCAAAGTAAAAGAAGTTTCATGATGTTTTCATGGTAATAAAACAAAGAATTGAGACATTCTCAAATACATTTGTAGGACCATCGGAGAAGCTGGCTACAAGACAATCAGGGGTCAGTTAAGCTAGTCTATCTCAAATGTTATACCTGCAAATCACAAGAGTCATATCACATACAGAGGTGGAGAGGAGTGGCCAATAAGGTGAGCTAATATATACTCCAAGATAAATTGATGAATTGTAATTTGGCGCTGGACTTGCAACAGCCTACTCTTCCCAGAATCTTTATAGTTCTATTTGGCTAATCAGCCTTGGAGAAGGTTCAGTTTTTTCATAACTTGTCTGGGTATTTTGTCACAGTAAGAAACAGGTAATTAGCACAATACGCTTCTCTAACAGCACCCAGTTGTTTTCTTATGATCTGTCTGGGAATCTTTCTCTTTCTGTATGCAAGTGTTTTTAGGTGTGGGGGTGAGTGGTTGGAATGTGAGGGACTGTCCGTGAGAGGTTAAAGGGAACACCAGTTACAGGTCTCAGTGTCAGGTCTAGAGAAGACATCAAGAGATTGAATATGAATGCAACCAGTTAAAAGTCTAGGGGATTTGGGAAAAAGGGCTTTCTCATAAAGTTATGGAGTTATAGAATATATTAGTACATTAAAAAAAAAAACTCCAACAGAACAGAGACCTACAAATCTGATATTTAGACCCATGTTGTTGTTGTTTGTGAGTATTCTAAATTCAAAGTCTACCTAGAGTACCAAGATCATCTCCTCTACTGAGAAATGTCTTTTAGTCATCATTAATTTATAAATAGTAAAATACCACGGAAATGATTTGCATTTCAAGACATGACAGTACACAGTTCTTATAAAGCTAGTCATTCTATAGAGAGATTTGCAGATGGTTTCCTCAATCTCAGAGCAACACTTGACTCCTTAAACGATAAACCATGAAGAGAAGTTTGGGAAGTTCTTCCAGTGAAAATTAGAAAATGAGATGATACGCGTATCAAGTCTCTCCAAATGAATCTCCATAATTGAGGGAGGGAAAAATAGCTTTTAGGTAAATAGTTAATTGTTTTGGAGAATCTTGGTCTAAACAGGGAAATGCCTCTTCAGAATGGCCCTCATCCTCTGAGGATACATCTGCATAAGGCAAGGATGTATGACTCAGAAATTCCGCTCTCTAGAAGTCAGGGCATTTTTCCCCCTTAGCTGGGCTCATGGCCAATGTTGCCACAACTTTAATAGACTTGGTGGAACTGTGAGTTGTATGACCTCAGAAGTATAGCCCTAAAGATAAAGTGAAAATAACATTCCAGTAGATGACTAACATTTTAATATGACATGGATAAAAACACATGGGCATTGCATTGGAAAACTAGTAAGAAGTTGACATGTATGGGAGTGTATAGATTTGGTCTCTAGAAGAGAAACCACAGAGTAAGGAAGAGGAAAAAATGAACATGTGATGGACAAATAATTATAAGTGGAGCCATGCTGATTTGTACCTGTAATGTTAGCAGTCAAAAACCCAAGGCACATAGATGCCTAGTTCCAGACCAGCCTGAGGTACATGGTAAGACCCTAGTTGAAATCGCAAAACAAAGCCAAATGTCATCTTAACAAAAAAACTGGCTGGGAGATAGCTCAGTAGGTGCTTGTGTAAGCACGAGGACCTGAGTTTAAATTTCCAAAACCCATGTGAAAGACCTGGCTTGGTGGCATCTCTACCACCAAGGGAACAGGGGACGGAGAAAAGAGGAACCTGGAGACCCTCTGGCCAAGCAGTTCAGCTGAAATTGGTTGCAAGACCAAAATTCAGTGAGAGACCTTATCGCATAAAAGAAGGTCGGCAACGACAGGGACATGAGATCAACCTCTGGCCTAGATAGCATGTGTAAGTGCCCTGACACACACACACAGAGAAGGAGAGGGGGGAGAGAGGGAGGGAGGGAGGGAGGGAGGGAGGGAGGGAGGGAGGGAGGGAGGGAGGGAGGGAGGGAGGGAGGGAGGGAGGGAGGGAGGGAAGGGGGAGAAACAGATAATGAAATAAAAGAGATAAAGAGTTTTATACTATGTAAGTGTAAGTAGTAGAATTTACAAGGTTGGTTCTGAAGGCCCTTCCACAGTTTCCTGGGTGTTGCTTGTGGCTGATTTCCTGATGCACTGCCATGTCTTCCTGATGTGGACTAGATCTGACACTTTTAGTCTTGTATTTTGATTGAGTGAGTTTTGGATACTTTTTTTTCCTTAGATAATCATACTTGGTCTCATTTAAACTCACATCTGCAAGGAGAATACAAGCCTTAGTTGAAAACATCAGGTATGTTTGAGCGACTCTGTCTTCTTATACAGATGCTCTATACACTAGGTCTTGTTTGAAAGCCCAGCAAGCTGAGTGTGTGTGTGTGTGTGTGTGTGTGTGTGTGTGTGTGTGTGTGTGTGTGTGTGTGTATGTCTTGTCTTTTATACTGATTCTTAAATCTCACATAGGAATGGTGTGAGCACATTAAATTGTTCTTCTATTAGCCAATGATTAACCTTAAAGATCAGAACGTAAATGCAATTTTCTGATCTGATGTTGAAAACGTAAAGAATACTTCTCAACAGAGTTTTACGCTCAGTAATGATAAAAAAAACTGTTTCTTACCTTTTGGTAATTAAATTTAAATAAATCAACCTATAAGTATAATTTTAAATCTTTATTCTTTCCACATAAAGTCCCATAGATATTCATGTTTAATTTACAAATGCATTTGAAAATTACTCTCAGCCCCTGGCCATTGACTATTTCCTAGTGTCCTATGATCATCCTAGAGAACATGTTCCATGAATCATTGTTGTAAAACATAATGTTGAAGAGTCTATAAAGTCCTTGGTTAAATCCCCAACCCAATTAAATCTATTTCTAGACTCAGCCCATGTGGCTCCACTAGTTATTCGCTTTTCTCTTGAGGAGCTTAGCATCAAAACCTCACTTTATAGTGGGAGAAAAGTACAATCCAGATAAACAAAGTCAGTAAAATCTGCATGACACTCCTCTCCTCTTAAGGTTTTAGGAATAAACCAGAAGCACAGAATAGAATACAGACTTGAAGAATTTATTTTCTTGGAAGAACATATTAGCTAATTAGTCATTTTGGAAACCCAATGCCTTTAGTTCTATCATCTAGCTCCAAGAAAGTATTCTCATTGGCAAATAGGAGAGAATTTTTTGAGAGCCATTTATTGCTATTTTCTGGTTAAAACAAGTCTGTGTTTGTTCTCTAATACAACTCCAAGAGGAAAGCCACACTAAATCACAAACCACAGTGGTTCGGGCCGTGACTCAGTATCCTTCCAAAGGCAGTTATTTCACCCATCTCCATCTCTGTCTTCATCTCCACCTCTATCTCCACCTCTATCTTTGCCTCCAGCTGTTTGGATTTCTTACCTCTGCTTTTATGCCATCTCTATCCTGCTCCCAATTTCTCTCTCTCTCTCTCTCTCTCTCTCTCTCTCTCTCTCTCTCTCTCTCTCTCTCTCTCTCTCTCTCTCTCTCTCTCCCCCCTTTCTGATCAGGTTTGTTCTCTTCTGAAAATGAGGTTCCTCCAGGTGGCCAGGAAAATGGTCACCAGTACTAAAAGGGATACATGATTTATTATTTCAACAACATGATTTCAGATTTACTCAGTTTGATTATTTATATGTATCTACCAAAGTCACGAGGTTACAGATTATAGAAACCAGAAACATATGTAAACAAGAACACCAGGATATATAAATATAAACGTGTATGGGATAATGTTGGATTTGCTTAGTTTTCTTTCCAAACCTTCCTCCTATTGCTGGACTGCTTATTATTTGCTATTCATTTGTGCTATCTCTGGAATCATGACTAGCCCACAAAAATTGTGTTTTACCAAAAATAATTGACATCTTTATTAATTATCTCATTTCCCACTTCTCCTAATAATTTCATTTTTCCCCCTTTTTGTACTATTTGATGTAATCAGTTCTCTCCTTTTTCAAATGTTTGATAAAACAAAAAAATCCAGTCAGGGCATACATTCTCTTGCCAACATCTTTGGTCACATTATGCAGACTATGATATATTACATCCTCATTGTTTGTTCATACGCTTATCATTCACATCTTCATTTCTTCTTGAGCCCAAGGTTTCCCCCAAGAAGTATCATTAAGTTTCAAAACAAGTGTTCTAGAGCTAGGGATATGGTTACCTAGTATACGGCACTCACCTAGTGTGTTTGAGCCTTGGGTTTGATCCCCAGAACCACCAATAAATGAATGACCCTCTTGTATCTCACATGTAATATGAAATTATTTTATAAACTAAAAATGATGGTCATATTTTAATTAAGTTTAAATTTTATTGTACTGTGTTATATATTGTTTATGAGGTGTTCTTTAGGATTTGGTACAAATTAAAACATGGCTTTCTGGTTATTTTAGCTTAAAAAGTTGGGACCTAATACTCATTCCCTTTCTTATGTACACTTAATCAAAGTAATTCTTTCTTAAAAGCCTGTTCCGCCATGTTTACTGATGCTTACTACTGAGTTTTGGAAAACACAGTGGTATCTCTCATTACTGTTGTCTTTGTATTTTGACAACTTACATAACATTTAAAATCTGTTAATTAGCCATTACTATTTGGTAGGCTGTACTGTTTCTTCCATATTAGTTCTCCTAAACAGTTACCATGTTCCACGGTTTGCATTTCACTAGAAATGAATATTGTTCTACTTCATTTTATTGCCCCTTATCTGACAAGTATTTTTAAACTCACAGTTTTTAAAGTTTCTTCTATATTTTGTTTTTTTATCATCTTGTTATCCTTGTGAATAGTTTTGAAATAATCAATGTTCAATTTTTAAAAGGTTTTTGTTTTTCCTATTAGTTCCATTTTCTATGCGCAGCTTTTCTCAAAATTTTAATAATTTATTATATAGTTAGAAACCTCAAATTTGCTTTTCTGCACTTGTAGGCATTTATCACAGAATTGTACAATCAGTTCTCATGCAAGGAAGATGATCTGTGTTACCAGTCAGGATGCAGGAGAAAACCCATGACTGATCTGGGTTTAAGGGCTTCTGCTGCTCATGGGATCTCTCTCTCTCTCTCTCTCTCTCTCTCTCTCTCTCTCTCTCTCTCTCTCTCTCTCTCTCTCTCTCTCTTCTCTCCCTACTGCCCCCCCAAATGTCCATGTTTCAGCACAAGCATGGAAAAGAGCAGAGAACTATCTCATCCATGTGAAATTATTTAATTATTTCTTACCATTAAATCTTTTAATTCTCCTTCTCTACTGCTTTCCAGTGTGGAAGAATAGCTTTGTTATTTTCACAAATTTCTTTAATTTCTGCCCAGTATTATTTCTGTTTATCTCAGTCTACCACAGTTGCTCCTTTTAGCCAATAATAATGTGTGTGTGTGTGTGTGTGTGTGTGTGTGTGTGTGTGTGTGTGTGTGTGAAGTACGGCTTATGGTGTAAGTACTTCTATTTTATCTTTAATCAACATTGCTAGAGACAAGAGAGGAAGGAACAGAACTGTGATGCTTTGGTGAAAGTAGAGCTTGGAGTCCGTCTTAGTCTCCCTCTGTCTGTCCTGTAGTGACACACTTTGTAATGAAGTGACTCTTCCATCTCTGTGGAATCAGGAAGTATGTATGAAGTACCCAATCAGGGCTCGTGGGTCTTCCTAACAGCGGGATTTGAGCCCTTCTTGTCCTTCAGATCTTTTGCTGGGTGCTCCGCTCACATCTCTGCTTCCTCTCTTCTTGGCTCAAGATATCTTAGCCAACTTGCTGCTTGTCTTAAATATAGTGCGTGTTTCCATTCTCTTGCTGTCATGGAAAGGTGCATCCACCAACACACACACACACACACACACACACACACACACACACACATACACACACACACACACACACACACACACACACACACACACACACACACACACAATCTTCAGTCTCTCAAAGTGAAAGATTATAGCCCTTATTCCCTACAATACTTCTTGCTTACCTGTTTTCTAAACCCTCCAGTTTCTACGAATCCCTGTGTCTACAGATCGGAAAGAATCACCTGTTCCCTCAGAAGTGGCTCTATTAGATCTTTCTGTTTTTTATCAAAATGTCTCTTGACAGTGTAAGTAGAGGACACAGCTCTTTGTTTTCATCTATGGATTTTTCCCTTGATAGCAGGGATCTCTTCCCTACCATCTCCCAGTGAAGTAGAGGGCAGTTCAGAAAACACAAGAAAATGGTCACATAAATTAGTGTTTTAAACCATCACCCCACCAAATACTCCATATGCCATCTTAACAAATGTTTATAGTCTGCAGTGAAAGAGAGAACATGGCTTTACTCTGAGTATGAAGCAATGAGGATCATGAACTTGGATCTGTATGCTGAACTGTAGCCTGTCACCACACCACAAGAGCTGAGACAATCATTTGAGGAGACTGCCTGGATGCTTCAATAAAAGTTGAGATGATCAGTGGGCAAAATAATAGAAGAAATATTATCATCCTTGGTCCAGCTCTTAGAGACACAGGTGCAATGCAAGGCCTGTCGCTAAGACCAGTGACAACAAATGGCCACTATGTCTATTACAGTCAGTTTTTCATTGCCTTCTCCACTTCATACTGCAAGACTGCATTCCTTACTTGACAGAGAGAAGCCCCAAAGGGCCACACCCTAGATGTCTAACACTTGGAACTAACAAACATTCAGGCTTTGTGGAAGATAGATTTCCACAGAGGGGGAAGACTGTCTGACCACCTTATTTACACTTTTTGCTGATGATTAGATGACTAATTCCTTATGAGGTAACAGCTAAGCATTAGCCAGGTTGTTAGACATTTCAGTTCCTTCAGAAACACTGTGTGTTATCCACTTCATGCAATGCTGCTTAGGTGAGAAGGGCATTGTTTTATGCATCCATGGAAGACATTGACCCTTGCAGCAATGAATTTGAGGCTATGAATGGAAACGTTCCAAGTCCCTTGACTAGAAAACTCATGCAACAAAGTGCAGCTTAGAAATTTGAAGAGAAAAAAGTCCTCTTCTGCTTCTAAAATAGTCAGGAGCAAGGATGCATCCCATAGTAACTAGGAAACGATTAAGTCAATTGGAAGACACACCTAATGATTTTTTTACTGTGCTGCTCATAATAAATTATTTTTATGATGGAAAAATCACACAACCTTTTTATCTCTGGTGCATACTTAAAATTAGAATATTTGTGACAAATGCAGTGACGGCCTCAGAATTAGCCCTTATGGTCCCGCTGCTTATTATTTGATAAAACTTTTAAAACTCAACTTGAATGTGAATTTAAACAACTTTTCTTTCATGAAATGCATTTTTCAGATTTGTGTGTCAATTAGCAAGCTTTGGAATAATTCACCAAGGTTTCTTTAAAAAAAAAAAAAAAAGTCTAATCTGAAGGCCAAGTGAGGACTACAATTCAAGTGAAGATAATGTCTATTTTTAAAAGAAGTTTACAGTTAATACTAACAGAAAAATAGGAAAAAATGGAAATTTGTCATATGCAACTACATGAAAGGCCTAAGTGTTATCTCGGAGGAATAGAAGGAAATGTCAAATATCTTAGTACTGTTTCACCACAATTGTAAATAGCAATATTGGAAGTAGATCAAATCATACCTGCTCCGTCAAAAAATTTCTATAAACAGGAAAAATTAATAGCACACAATTGGCAATAGCAGTTAGTGCTTTGATATGCCTAGAAGGTCCCTAGAGCCAAAGTAAACACCATATTGTCCCCAAAGCACCTCAGTTACTACAAAGAAAGTGAAGCCACTTCTGTCACAGTTTGGAACAGACAGAGAGAAAATACGCAGGCATTTTCATTTGAAAAAGATGAAAGAAAATATTTGTTTGTCATTGTGCTGGTCAGGAGGTAACTTGTAAAGAGCTTCATAGATAGTAGATACCAAAGTCTGGGTTTACAATGCTAATCGTCATCCTTATAATGAGAGACACATGTAAGTAATTGCAAAGGAGGTATTACGTGAAGTATTAGAGTCCTGTCAAGTGTTGCAAAAATTTAATCAAGGATTAGAAACTCTTCCCAGAGGGTTTCCATAAAGTGGCTGTGGTATTGGCAGCACTTTAGATGGTTTTTGAAGCATGAGCAGGATTTAGAAGGGTGCAGAAGCATGGTGCAGGACCCACCAGAAGGAAGGGCTAGCATAGATAAGAAAAGACCTGGGAACATCCCTCCTCCTAAGTCCAACAAAATGCCCAGGACATCAGGCTGAAGGGTGCATGTGCATGTGGGAGAAGAAGAGCTGTAATGTGGTCATAGAATCATCTTGAAGTGTTTTTAAGCCATTTAAATTATTTTGAATGTTTATAAGACTCTGGAAGCTCCTATCACTATATAATGGGAGGCTTATAAAAATTTATTTTGCTGATGGGGGAGTGAGAAGGCTCAGCTAGGGCAGGAGAAAGAGGTAAATTTGGGGAAGAAATCCTAAGTATTCAAGGAGAATTCACTTCCAATAAGAACTGTAGGTATTCACCAGGGCTTGGGCCTCAGCAACACCCAAATGATTATATGAGTGGGAAGATGGGTTTATATATTGGAATCAGCCTTGAGGTCAGTGATTAGCACAGCTCAGGCCATGTTGACAAAACAGGATTGACAACACACTGGCAACCAGCAAACATTCTGTGACATGGCAAACCAGGGTTCAGAGAAACATGACTGCCCATAGGCAGAGCTGAAGTTAAACATTGCATCTAAAACAGTAAGGCATGCTGTGTCACTTAGTAGAGTATGATATTGTATTGTAATATCTCTGTAATGGTAAATAATAATAAAATACAAAAATGTTAAGTAATTATGCTCCTACAGACTCTTTTATCTTTTACAACTCATTGTAAATCAAATTTTTTTCTACTTTTTTTTTTAAAGACAGATATCACTATGTTGCTAGTCTATAAACAACAGAAATCTGCTTGCCTCTTCCTCCTGAGTACATGGTGCATCATGTCCAGCCCCAATTTCTTAATAGCCTTATTTTACATTTCATTTAAAACATTTTTAAAGCAGATATTATTTACCTATTAGAGTTCCAACAATACAAGTTTTTCAAAGGTTCTTTAGAGGTAGCTTAGAATCTCATTTAAAAGAATAAATCTCAAAATTAAATGGACCTCTAACTAAGTGAAGGACCTCTAATTTGTGAAGTTATCTTGTCTCTGGGAAGCTGCAGCCTGAAGATGAAAGGAACTAACAGCCTTGGAGTGCTTGTCACAGGTCCTACAAGGGGCCTACGTCCCTTGAGGAAAGCTGGCTTCCTTCACTGTTCCAGACAGGCAGCTCAGGCCACCTGCAGAAATCCAGCCACTACCTATGGCTACTAGATCCAGGCTATCGGTCTGGGGTGGCTATTTGAAAATGTATCTGTGAAAGGAGTTTTCTCTTCCAAACAAATAGAGTCTTTATCTCTCCCTTGGATGATACTGGAAAAACCACAACCAACTTCCTGACAGGTTCTGTGTTAACTAGAGCCTGAGGCATCTTGACACATGCAAAACAGTTCCTCACACCAGGGCTACTACTCTAGTGTACTACTCCCACTCCTGTAGTCTGAACATCTTAAGCTGTTTAAAATTGGCTTTCTGTCTTGTAGAACTGAAGTTATTCTATGGTGGTTTCAGTGAGAATGACCGCATAAATTCATATTGTTTGAATGGTTGGTACCTAATTAGTAAAAAGTGTTTGGGCAAAATTAGGAGATATGGCCTTGTTGAAGAAGGCATGTCACTGGGAATGGGCTTTCAAGTAGCAAAAGCCCACCTCCCTCTCTCTCCCTCTCCCTCTCCCTCTCCCTCTCTCTCTCTCTCTTCCTCCCTCTCTCCCTCCCTCCAACTTGAGGATGAGATGGATGTAAGCTCTCAGTTCTTTCTCCAGCATGATGCAATGCCCTTGAACATGCTAACTAACTAACCCTCTTAAGCTGTGAGCAAACTTATTTTATTGGATTCTTTATTTTATGGTTGCCTTGCTCATGGTGTGTCATCACAGCAATAGAACAGTAACAAATTTGAATCCCAGCAAGAAGCTTTGTCAAAGGCAGAAAACAGCATCAGAGAGGCACAGTGAGTTGGGGTTAAGAGAAGAGTCTTGGAGGTCCTCTGCCAGGGCTAGTTTTCACTCTACACCTCTTATCTATACCTGTAACATGAGGGAGTACTAGGCTGTCATGATTACTTTTATCATCAATAAAATGTGTAAGTAATTCTTATTTCTCATTGTTTGACATTAGAAGTAGTGAGTTTAATATGCAAAACATGCTTAAAATAGTGCCTGGCATATTGTCTTTGCCCTTCTTCATTACAGCCCTACAAATTAGACCACACAGCTATTTATCACTACAATTTACAAGTATATGGGAGAGTGTATTTGCAGATTTCAGTGCATATTTATAGCATGATGAACTTTTAGTCAAGTGTGGATTGTCAAGGGATCCAGGACCAAACCTAGAACCTTTGAAATATTCAATCATTTAGCAACGGTTAAATCCTTCTTATATGAAAATTGTTGTATATATGCAGATACATTTATTTAATAAATTCTCCAGTGAGTTTCTTCTCTCCTTTCACAGAATTAGTGCTAGGATCAAACTCAGGTTGTCAGGCTTGAGGGGAAATGCCTTAACCCACTGTCTTAGTGTTATATTACTGTAAAGAGACTCTATGACCATGTCAACTCTTATGAAGTAAAACATTTAATTGGATGTCTTATAGTCAGCAACATGCAGACAGACATGGTGCTGGAGAAGGAGCTGAGTGTTCCACCACCAGCGATATACTCCCTCCAACCATGCCACACCAATTTCAACAAGGCCCTCCCTCCTAATATTGTCACTCACTGTGGGCCAAGCATTAAAACATGTTCATCTATGAGGGCCACTCCTATTCAAACCACCACACCCACTAAGCCATCTTTCTAGCCCAAATGTTAAGAATAAGTGACTTGGAGTGTCCAACATTAAGTGTGTATCAACCTCAATCTATTTGTATGGTGTATACCAATTCTAAATCCATATCACCACCACTGCTGACCACCAAGACTCAAGAAAGGCAGCAGAAGGAGGGCATAAAGAATGGAAAAGCCTGAGGATGGAGAAAGGAATGCTCTGAAACTCAACCTTCACAGCATGATAGAGCTGCTTACTCACAAACTACTCCGTTCTTGTGATGGTTGCACAAGATCGCAAACGATTAAGCCAGTCAAAATCCAAGTGTGGATGAGGCCTGGGATACTGGTAGTTGATGGCACCTAGGGGAGGAAAAGTCATTTTTTGAAGCGGTGGCCAGCCACTAAAATCAGTATGCTGCTCATGCTGCAGTGTATGGTCGTATGCCCATGGGCACACAGACAGATGTAATTGGACTCTGTGGGACAAAGAAAAGTATACATGAATTTAAGAAGGGGTGCAATGAAGAGATCTGGAGAGAGCTGGGGAAGAAAATTATCATCATATATCTTCTCCATCTATAAAATTATCAAAGAATAAATTTAAAGTTTGTTAAAAATTAAACAAAATACAGTGAGACACATGCTTTTATAAACTCGTGGATTACACTAGAAAACAAAAGATATAGACTTGGTCCACATGACATCCCTACTGGAGTGACTGTCTCTGATCTATAACTAAGCATGTTCAGTAAAATTTGGTTTTGACTTTGAAAAAAGAATAAAAAGAATCCAAATGGCAAGACACTGTGATACATGCTATAATGGTGCAGTAAAACACGCCAAGAAAATGACTAGGGATCAGAGAGAAAGATAGATTGCAAAATATGACCTGGAAACCTGCAAGGTGTCACTGATTTCCAAAGCACGAGGTGACTCAGAGTGGCCCAGTCTATAGGCAAAATAAACAGCAGAAGCAGCAGCCCTTACACCCCACAGGTCCACGTGAGCAGGGCTGGCAAGTTCAGACCTGCTGTGATAAGCACAGAGAAGGAACTATCAAAGAATGTTGATCGTAAAGGACTGGTGTGAAAACATGAGAGCCTGGGGCATTTAGAGATGGCACAGAGAGGAACAAAGCAATGGAGATATGTGCTTGAACTGAAATTCTTTGAATGGATCCATAACACTAGAAAATACCCAATTTACTTCCTAAAGGGTTTTTTTTTTTTTTATTAAATTAGAGTTATTTTAGTTATTTAACTACAAATAACATTTTTAGTTTATTTGCTGAGAATCTCAATATATTTTGATTATATTCAACTCTCACTTTTTCCCCTACTTCCCCTAAGTCCCCTCCCCCACATTCTCTCCCCCTTTTTTATAACTCACTAGGTCTAATTAGGGCTGTGTGTATGAATATTGCTATAGGGATGTCCAATGGGGTATGGTCAATGGACCAGTGACCATACTCCTGAGGAAAATTAACTCTTCCTTGCTCAGTAGACAACAACTGCCAATGATTCCTCAGCAAGGGCTCAGGTCTCTTGAGCCCTCCTCCATCCATGCTGGAACATTGGCTAGCATGTTCTTGTGCAGTTAAGTATAGCTCCTATGAATTCATGAGCAGGCGGCAGGCTTGTAATGTCCAGAAGAGACTGTTTTGCAGGATTCTTCCCTATGCTCTGGCTGTGTGACCTTTCTACATGATTGGTGGTGCTCCCTAACCCTTGAGCCTAAAGAGTTTTGAAGGAGAAAAATAGAGCAAAACAGCCCTGAAAAGCATCAGAGCCTATTATTGATTCACTGAGATCCTTAAAAAGCAACGCTCCATTAAAAAATGACTACTATGTTTAGTTTTTTAAAAAAAAAAAAAAAAAAAAGATCAGACAGTATTGCTAATATGACCATAGCACATAATACTTTGGATCTCACAAAATTGCCCTAGCGTTATAGCCACACATTTTGGCAAGTATTCATATTTCACCTATCCTATTATTTGTGCATGAAATCATATATTTGGAGAGTTGTTAGATTTCAAGGCTCATCTAGTGTAGTGCTTAGACCAGAGCGTGAGACAACTCTTCCTACATCTAACCCTATTTGATAAGCCTGTTTCCTTAGTCTTCCAGTGGATTCTTGTGAGAGCACAAACAATGTACAGGGTGATATAGTGGAAGCTGGAGGGTGTGGAAATTAGCCAAACATACTTTCTTCCATGGAACTTCCTTTTTCAAAACACTGACTGCCTAGCAGTGAACAATTTAGTTTGCTGTTTCTTCCATGTCATAATCATGTTCCCTCCTCCAACACCAAAACTGCACATCATCCTTCTAGCCAAATATGTCAAAATAAGTTCTGGAATGTGATCCACCAGCCCTCTGGGAGCAACATGAGCTCTATTAATAAACAGGGCTATTTCTCAAAGCCTCAGCTACTCTTTGATATTTAGCCCTTATCTCACTCTCTCTGCCTTTTGTTTATGTTTTTAAAATCCTTTGTACCTACCAAAAACAATAACCATGATCAAAACCTCTTCCTTGGGCTGATAAAATGGCTCGGGGGTTTGTCTGCCACCAACGTTGACTACCCAAGTTTAATGCTTGGAGCCCACATGGTGGAAGAAGAAAACTTCTACAAACGGTCTTCTGACCTCCACACATGCACCACGGTACACAGGGTGCCTCCACATACAAAAGAAACAAATAAATAAATGTAATAATTTTTAAAAAGTGTTGTACTTGCCATTTTAAATGCCTTATTTTATTACTGGTACTAGCTTGCATCGTTTTTAATGTGTAATGAGCACTTCTACTTTTCATTGTGTGTGTCTGTGTATGTGTGTATGTGCATGTGTGAGTGAAGTTGCCTGCAGAGACCAGAAGAGGGCACCAGACTTCTGGGAGCTGGAGTTCCAGTTGGGTATGGCCCACTTGCTATGGGTTCTGGGAACTAAACTTGAGTCTGTACTCTTAACCATTAGGCACTTTAAAAAAATACATATATGTTAACTCAGTTCATTTTTTAAAAAATTATTGAGTAAGTAGGCACTCCTTTCAGTCCCATTTTACAAATTAGTAAACCAAGGCATGGAGAGGCTCAAAGGCTAAAACAAGGTTATGCTATTATATAGAAATGGCAATTAAGTTTGGGCTTTCACAACAGACAGCTATCCTAATTTTCCTTAACGGCATACCTTCCCTCCAACCCAACCCACTTGTCTCCTTTTTTTTTTTTTTGCCTAAATATGCAGTTCTTTTAAATCATTGTCATTGTTAAAAACTTGCCACTCCCTTCAGGTTCAATGTCAGAAGAAAATGCTAAGAGAAACTGGCCTGAAGCTATTTTCATGCAGAAATTCACTTTTTGCTACACCAGCAATTGAAACTAGGATGTTGTGTATGATAGGTAAGCACTTTACTACTCAACTAAAGACCATGTGTGTGTGTGTGTGTGTGTGTGTGTGTGTGTGTGTGTGTGTGTGTGTGTGTGTCTATGTTGACTTTTGAGATGTAGTTTCACTAAATTGCTTAGGCTACTCTTGATTCCCTACAGCCTTTGCAAAACTCAAACTTTCTAAGCCATGTACCTCAGCCTCTCAAGTGGCTAGGAAGTTTTGTTCTAAATGGAGATAATAACTGCTCATTGAGTTGTTTGCAGTCCACTTCCTCAGAATCTTCCAGTAGGCAATAAATGTAAGATTCACAAAATCTTTTACAACCCACTTATCAGTATGCTCGTTCAGTGCATAATTACCAAAAAAATAAAACCTTTAAGTTATAAAAACAATCAGAATTTACAGATCAGAACTGTTCCTCCTGGGGGTGAAAACAACACCTCTCTGGAGACTGACAAGATACAAGATTTTGGAAACCCAGAGATCCCATCCTTTTACAAACATATTTTTTTCCAGTTCTTTTGCAGAGGTTGCAGAACTGAGCCCTCTACTGTTTCTGCCATGGGGGGGGGGGGGAGTTGTGTGACCATCCAGTTACTCTCCAAAGTGGGAAGGCAGAAATGTTCCTTCCCAGAGCTCCAGGAGACTGAAAGGCAAAGAAAACAGCATGTCTACTCCCTGACGGGTTTACAGACATTCACCTGTGCTTGTCCTGAAGACAAGCGGAGTTCCAGGATCCGAACACCAGGACCTCTCTTCAGGCCTTTCTCTTTCTACATGATTAATACGTCATAGGCAAACGGTATTTAATGAGAACACGTTTACATCATTCACTCGAGGCCAAAGGAATGGAATAATCTTTATCCTACTTATGTTTCTAATTATTAACATCTTAAAAAAAGAGTTATGAATTTGTATTATCTTTATTGATGTGTTTATGGATCCATTTGAATGTTCTATTTATATTTCAAAAGAGTATGCACACCCATAGTGTCATGCTTGTCTTTGTTGAGAAAATGTAGAAGCTCCCTCTTACAGCGACGATCTGGAGGAGATTTAAGTGGCTAATTAACCCCACCCATTTCCATACAGGGCTTGAAGCCTCGCTGGTGATAGGACCAAAGCACATTCGATGGTGGCAAGAGAAGCCCAGCTATTTGAAAGGCTAGCAGTGTAAATGAAGTAAAGGGGAAAATAGATAGGAAATGGCAGTGGGAATGGGAGGGCAGGGTATAGTAGGCAATGTGAGGAACAACTAACACTGAAAGCCTTCTGAAACGCTGTGTGGAAACCTACTACTGTAAATGTTTCCTAATGAATTAAAGTACATACACATACATCACAAATATATATATATACATATATATATATATATATGTATATATATATCACATCATATATATGTAAAGTTACCATACAACGGAGGAGATAATGCCCCAACTAGACATCTTGTGCTAATCCCTACCAAGAATGATAGAGTCCAACTATTGCCTACGGGATTGATTGCTTATCATACCTAAACATAAGGCCTCATTGCTAAATACAGCACTTATGTCATCAAACATGAAGACATTGAGCTGATGCCCAACTAGAAGCTCCCCTGCCCCCAATGAGCATTCATGGTACTAAAAGGCACTATGCATGCTACCAGAGAGGAAAAGGAAGCATCAATGTCACCCAGCTATAAACTCCGTGACCTACAATACCGACCTACCTTGCAAGGTAGTTCAATCATAGCACAAATGTTATGGGAGCAACAGGAGCATGTGTTGTAGTGGGGTTTCTTGGTCTTGGGTGGCCAGAGGCCCAGACCCTGTCGCGCCAGACCCCTTAGCCGCCCAGCCGCCTATCGCTCAGTCCCCCAGAAATGACTCAGATGCTTGTATTAACTTTATGCTGTTTGGTCTATGGCTTAGGCACATTGCTAACTTGCTCTTACATCTTAAATCAACCCATTTCTATTAATCTGTCTGCCACGTGGCCCGTGGCTCACCTGTGTTCCTTACATGTTGCTCCTTTGGGCTTCAGCTTGGTCTGCCTGACTCCGCCCTGCTTCTTCTACCTATGTTCTGATTTTTCTTCTTATTTTTTTATGGTGCCTGTCATGGCCCAAAACAGCTCCTTTATTTAAAGATTGATATTCACAGCATACAGAAAGGCATTCTCACATCAAGCATGTGTTTAAACTTAAAGCCTGTTCAATAAGATGGAACACATACCTGATTCTTCCAAAGTGACCAAGAACTTTATGCAGTGTAGATCATAGGCCTCAGGAGAAAACTTACTATTAATATTAAACTAAATAAATACAATAAAATGACTAAAGACCTTGCTGTATCCATACATCAATGTATTGTTCAGTTCCCATCAGAGGAGCTTCTTATAGTATATGGCAATTAGTGGCGAGACCCACAATTGTATAATGCATGGAACGAGAGATTTTGGTCTTTATCACACTCCTCCCCCTTGAACCAAAGGGATCTTTACGGAGGAGGAGATGAAAAGATCCTAAGAGCCAAGATTGATGATGACTCCAAGGAAACAGTGTCTTCCAGACATAACAGTGCTGATTCATATATGAACTCACAGAGACTGTGACAACATGCACAAAATCTGCCCAAGTACAAGCCAGACAGATCTCAACATTGAGAGGAGGAGCTGGGGACAGAGCCCCATTCCCAGTAAAGCCATTTGCGACTGATAGCTGCTGGGAAAGGGAAAATCCATTGTGTCCATGGACCATCACTGGCTCTATCAACCCTTGGTTAACACAGAAGAGATCTATGCTTTTGCATGCTTTTGGTTTTGTTTGTGTGTTTTAGCATTTTTTGTTTAATGTCTATTTTGAGCTTATTATTTTACTATTTTAAAAAAGAAAAAAATGTATTTGTGTGGATAGGAAGGTGAGGAAGACCTGGGAAGAGTTTGGGAAGGCAAAGAACATGTTAAATATATCTTATGAGAACAAATTTGAAGCCAATACATTTTAAAAAGATATCTATGTCTATTTATAGGCTTATGAATAAAATAGTTCACTATATCTTTTTCATAAAATAACACTCTTACTATTTTTTAAAGATGAGCTAGAAAGAGAAAGAAACAGAATGCAGTGGTATATTATAAGCCAATGCAAAACTGGAAATGAATGTATGCCAATAAAAATCATAAACTCTAAATGAAAGAAAATGTACTTATCTAAGAAATCTATGTATATTAGGGGCCTTTAATAAGTGTGCACACATGCTTACCATAAGACACTCAAACCCAAGTCACCTTTAAATGGAAAATGAATATTTTTTAAAAGAACCATAGTTTTAAGGAGTCTAAAATGTGAGTGGGAACAGAGCCCACAGCCCGCAGCCCTGGGCAGGCCAGGAAAGAGGTGTGGGCCAGACTGAGGAAGGTGCATTGGAAATTTGAAAGGAAGTTTGGAATCTGACAGAGATGAAAGAAGAATGGAATAGAAATACTTTCCCACAAACACCCTAAATCAGGAATTTATGTGACTAAGTCATGACACACAACTGAAGTTTGTGGTGAGAGTCTAAAAAGACATGAGCAATGTGCCTGCACTTCTTTTTCTGAATTTCTCTTCAGGGAAGAGTACTAAGCCCCCGGGGGAGGGTGACAGCATTTGGGAAGCTTCCCACCCAGAACACAAACTATTCTTCTGCCATCCTGACTCCACAATTAACATCTGGCTGCTTTCCTCACTCACTGGAAGACTGTGAATGAGCCACTCCGTTTTCCTGTCTTGCTTTCTCAGCTACAGAATGAAGATTCCATTAGCATCAATAAACTGCTCTCAATACGAAATGAGGTTATATACATAAGGTGCTAATGCATGAACCTAGGATATATTACTTCACAGTCAGTGGAATTTATGTTAAAGCCATAACTAATTTATTCTTTCTCAATATTTTAAGCCCTAAGCCCATTTAATGCGTAATCTTTGTATTTCTGTCCTAATACCTTTTGCCCTCTTTGCTTAAAACACCACCCACAACTGGTCCTGAACCTGCCTTATTATTGCCTTTCTAATGTAAACGGAATGGCTTCTTGCTGAAAATATATCCTCAATGTGATGTGAATACAATGAAGTCTGCACAGTCTTTCTATTTGGACATTATTAGAAATGATACAATCACAGCCAGGAGAACAGAACATCAAGCAACCATCTTGTGCGTTCATGAATCTGTTTTTTCTTGTCAGGTAGCTGGTACCAGACAACATTCAGGATCACAACTGGGAAGTGTGTCTCTGGTATAGAAACAAGAGCATAAGGCCACCAAGAGTGCCAGGTTTGAAGAGCAAGTTACAGAAGGAATAGACTAATTGCCCCAAATGCCATCTGACAGAATTTCCCACAGTCGGTCCCATTCAGTCATTAAGTGACTAAAGTATGAAAAATACACAAGTAAATAATTGTGTCATGAGCATAAAGTTTTATAAAATAATGACATGTGAATTTCATATGGTGGACAACTAAAAACATTACAGGAAGGTGTTCTTGCATCCAGATGAGCTCTGTCTTAGTAAACATGGTTACATGTGAAAAATGTTTTTCAATTCATTACAGCAAAAGTCAGGATGAAGACAATGCCTCTAAATGAAAAGATGCTATGTCTTTGAAAAATTATACTTAAAACAGGAAGATTTAACTTCAGCACCATGTCAAGTAGACTCTTGAAGAACTTTTTCCAAACACACTGAATAATCTAAATATTGGAAACATGGTAAAAGGAATTAGGGCTGCCTTTCTATACATCACAATAACTACCTGAACCAAAACAGCTACCACACAAAGCCAAAAGTAAAGACAGTCCTTGCGTATAAAACAAGCAAAGAAACAGAGAACAGTCCTGTTTAAACACTCCCTAATATTTTCTAATTAAATATAGGAATAGAATGGATACAAATGGCCAATCATGTTTTTCCTGGTTCTATGAACGATTTAGTGATGACCATCCAGAAGGATAACACTGAGTTCTGATAGCTTAGATGACATTGTATCAGCTACTTTAAGTCCAAATCTGGGCCTTCACTAATGTCCTTTCTCAGGGCACCTGCTACTCTCCAAACTGCTACAGCTCAGCTGACTTATTATCTACTCCACTCAACTCTCTTGGTTCTTGACTCTCTCCTTTCCTATGGCCCATCTTCCTGAAGTTCCCACTGCTCTGCCCCAGGGACACCCTGTGGGAGGTTGTGTTGTTTCATTTTAAATAATTGTCCCACCCACTGGTTTAATAAAAAGAGCTGATTGGCCAAAGGCAGGCAGGAAGTGTAGGCGGGACTACCAGACTAGAAAAAATCTCTGAGAGCAGAGTGCCAGACAGAGCACCAGAGAGAAGCCACAGGAAGCAGAGGACAACTATGCTGCTCTAAAGAAAAGTACCGAGCCACATGGCTGAACAAGAGACATGGGTTAAATGAAGGGTAGAAAGCTAGCAAGTTATATGCCTGGGCCTGAGGCTGGTCAGCCAAAAACTAATGAAAGCGTCTGTGTGTCTCTGTAGGACTGCGGGTCTTTGAGTCTGCGGGACTGCGGGTCTAGACCTTGAGGTTAGGCCAGAAAGTCCGGGCCAGAAACTTCGTACTACAACACCCAGTCAGGATTCACTCAGCTCTTGTAGCTTCCTACTTCCCCACATTTCTCCTCCACTCAGTTTCCTCCACCAAGCAGATGGAAATCTTCCTGCCCAGGAGCTTGGTTCAGGCCAATATCACTGCAGGCTCAGGTGGCCATCTGGCCCTTCCTCTACACTGCATTCTCCATGGCCTTCACAAGAATAAATACTTAATTGAGCTGCTTATCTACCTAAAATACCTCAGAAACACTATCTTACATACATTATGGAGCTTATTACTTAAAAAAAAACAACAAACTAATAAATATTAGTAAAGATGTAGAGATACACAAACTTATATTCACTGTTGATAAGATGGTTTTTAAAATGTATGATTATTATGGGAAACAATGTGGTGACACTCCAAAACTTTAAAATGGTTATTAAGTATTATAGATAGTAATCCTTCTGACTGTGTATTATTTTTGTGTCACTGTAACCAAAATACCTGACAGAAGCAGCCTAAAGAAGGAAAAGATTATTTTGGTTCACAACTTTGGGGCGATTTCAGTTCAGCATGGCGGAGAAGGCAAGATAGAGTTGATGGTGGCAGAAGCATGTGGCTGAGCCTTCCCAAGTCACAGAAGAGCAGGAAGCAGAGAGCTCAATCTGGAACCAGAGGCAGGTTTAATCTTCAAAGACCCAACCCCAGTGAAGTACATCATTAGCTACTTCCTATCTCTTTAAAGGGTCTTCAAAATAATGCCACAGACTGGAGCCTAGAATTCAAGGTATGGACCTCTGAATATTATTTTCAGTTAAAACTATAACAATTTGCCCACAGAGAAAAAAAACAAACTAACAAAGATGTATGTTCAAAAGAATGGATAAAAGGATCTCTAAGAGATATGGACACTCAGGGGCTGGGGAGAGCACAGGCTGTACGAACAAGCATTTGAATACCCAGGTTTTACATAAAAGCTGACTATGACACACTTCTGTCACCCAAGTTTTGGGGAATGGAGACAGATAACACCAGAAACTCAATGGCTGGCTGGCTTTGCTGAAATGGAGAGCTTCAGGTTTAGAGAAGGGCTCTAACTCTCAAGGTGAGGTAAAATGGCATAGAGGAAAGTAACTAATGCTCTCCCTGCTTCCTACATGCTCAACACGGGCATGTGAAATAAACCAGCCCCAAAGGACAACTTCCTTAGGAGTCATTCTTCACAATGTGTCTAGAGGCCTCAGATTCATAGAGACCACAAGCTGAAGAATGGTTGCTAGAGGCTATAAAGACGTGGCAATGGGGAGTTATTTACTACTATAAAGTTTCATCTTTATGAGATGAAAAAGGTTCAAGAGACTGGTTATACAACAAAGTAAATCTAGCAATGCTGACCTGCATAGTTACAGCCAGTAAAAATGGCAACTTCTAGTGTATATATTTTACCACAACTGAAAGAGAGAGAAATATCCCAGTTGCCACAGTAATCCTCACAGAAAATCCTAGTGAGGAGCAGATGTGAGAGGTCTAGGTAGACCCTCCAGCATTTCATCACTGTATCCTGTCTATCCAAGTGCTTCTCCTGACAACAATCACATCCTATTCCCAAGCTGAACCAAGAAATGCCCTCCCAGCAACCTCTCCATGTTACTGTATTCCAGCACATTCTCTCTTTCCACATGGCTAGAGTAGTGAGCTTACCATGAAGTCAACAAAGCTGGAACATCAGATGCATTCAATGCCAAAGCCACAGGCTTTATTCTTAAGTTTTTTTGTTTTGTTTTGTTTGTTTTATTTTTTTAAGATCTCCACCTCCCTTGAAGAAATTTGCATGAACCCTCATTTCTACTAAACTTATATGCACCCTAGCTATGTATTACATAGGTGTTGTAAGCCTCCTGGAAGCATACTGAGCCCCTTTAGAGGATATGCATGTTGTCATACACTGTGTTGTTTGTATTTTTTATGTCACCATAGATGGTCTTTTGCTCTGCAAACCTTCCAAACCTCGTCACATGTTTCCAAAGGGATGGGGTTTTATTGGTCCCTCCAGTTTTCTGGAACATGGTGTGGATAAACACACATTAACAAATAAATAAAATATCTGGATCTAAGTCATTAAGAAAGTTATAGAGCCAGGATGAAACTGAGGCTTTCATAATTGCTACCCCTAACTCATCATCTCTCATTTGCCTAATTAGAGGCACACACACTTCCTCTTAGAAACTTAGAGATACACTTTCTGTGTCAAATAAAGGTTAAATAGGTTTAACTTGCCTTCTTGTACTCTATGAAACAAATGTCTGTGTTAAGCCACTGAAGACAGCTTAAGAAAACCAGGGCCTGAGATATAAATAAGGCATATATAAACTTGACAGTGCACTTCAGAGAAAATAAGAGTTGGGTTTAATATCTCTGTCTGTAAACAATTATTAAAATATGAGATGCCTTAAAAGTACAACTTGCTAAGTTTTTCATATTGAAGCCAGAATGTACTTCAGGTCCACAAAAATGTAGAAGAGTTTGATACAGTGGTGCAAACTTAGGAACTCACTGCTTGGGAAGCAAAGGGTAAGGTAGGTGGGAGAATGATCACAAAGTTATGGCCAAGCTTCAGTGTGAGACTCCATTTCAGCAAAACAGGTCAATGTAGCCAAATAAATAGCAGAGATGAAGCCTAGGGAATCTGTGTTTAACATGTCTATATGTTCAAATGTGCATATTACTTCCAATCATTAATAAGTCAAATTAGTAAAAATAAATAACATTTACTTTTTATCAAATAAATATAGACACTTTGAAGGTTCTTGTGCACCAATCCACTTTAAGCTCTTGGTAGTAATCAGGTACTCATACTCTCTTCTTATGTCTCAGAGTTTGAGAATGGAGATCAATTATCTTCTAGACTGATATTCACTGTCTATCCTTCATGAGCCTCAACCAGCTAAGATGCTCGCTCTCTCTCTCTCTCTCTCTCTCTCTCTCTCTCTCTCTCTCTCTCTCTCTCCCTCCCTCCCTCCCTCCCTCCCTCTCTCTCCACCTTCAACACAAGTTAAAAAGAGTCTGGTCCTGGTGGCTGTATAAAAGCACAAGATTTGTGAGACAAAAGTTAAACTTACAAAGAAAAAATTAAGAAGACATTGGCTTTATATAGGCAACTACAAGTTCAGACTGAAGGAGTTTGGTGAGACCCAGCTATTAAAATCTTAAATTGTGTTGGCCAAATTGATTTCTTCCTTTCAATTCATTGACACATTTTATTAGAATTATAATTGTTTCTTATAATGCAGCAATAACAATTCTGTTGCACTGAATAAACAGGAATATATTTTATGTTGTGCAGTGACTCGGTCCATAGAGTTATTTAAATTGCAAACCATCTTTACGGAAGACAGAAGAGGAAGGCATGTTACTAGCTCGACCCTGCGGTACAGGTGAAGAGATCAAAACCAGCCATTCTTTGCCAGAAGTAGTAGAAATTGATACTGAAGAGACTAAATAAGGAATCAAGACACTGTGCCAATACTTAAAAAAAATTCTCTGCAATGTTTTTAAGAGCAACAGAGCAAGAAATTTGACTTGAGGTCAATGGTTGGATTTTATGAACGTCTTTAAATTTCAGCCTGCTTTTTCTTTTCAGTTTGATATCTTAGAAAGTGTTGGACTGCAGGATTATGCTCCCAAAAGTTAAAACAGTAATAAAATGTTAAACTACAGAAATAGAAAAAAATATTATACATAAAAATAGTCCAACAATGCATTCCTGGAAATACAAAGCCTGGCTAAATTATTGCTGAAATAACATTTTTCTTGTGCATCCAAAAGAAACATGAAATAGAAAGAAATTTCTGGTGCAAAAATTGTAGACTGAAACAGTTTTTTTTCCCTCTTGTTTTATCTGAATCAAAAGTAAATGAACAAAGACTTCATAAAATCACTAGAATAACTATTAGCAAATGAGAGTTTCAAGAATATTTTAGAATGAAAAAAATTAAAAAATATTAAAAAGGGTAAGCTTAGTGTGTACTTTATAAAATTTATCAGAAAAAAAGTTAGATGCAAGAGCATGCTCATTCAATCTTAAAGTCACCCTGCATAAATACATCAGGGAAGTGTTTGCTGGGACCAGAAGGAGGATGGGGTGCAAAGGCTTTAAACCTAACATGCATAATTGCAAGTAAAATGTCATATTTAGAAGAAAATAAGAAAGTTTGAAGCAAGTTGTACTGGATAGTTGTGACTCCCTAGCATTACCCAGTAAGAGTCTTCATGAGTAATTATTTAGATCAAGTTAGCCTGATAGCCTGTAGCAGGGGACCTCGATTAATAACTGATATGGGGAGTTCCAGCCCACTGTGAGCAGCACTATTCCTTAGGTAGGGATTCCTGAACACCTTAAAAGGGGAGAAAGCAAGCTGAACATGAGCAAACAAGCAAGCAAAGATTCCTGCATTTATTCTCTGTCTGCTCCAGACTATGGTTGTGAAGTTTACATCTCTACCTTGTCTCTCTGAGATAATGGACATAATCTGAAATTGTAAGTCAAGCAAAACTTTTCTTCCCTCCATTGCATTTTGTCAGAATATTTTATCACAACAGAAATAAAATAAGGACAGAAGAACAAGGGTATTAATGCACCTTATTGAAACACTGCATTTCTGTGGAGTATTCCTTTATACTATGTGAAGATGTGTCACTGTGATTGGTTTAATAAAGCACAGAATGGCTATTAACTAGGCAGGAAGAGGGTAGGTGGGACTTCTGAGGACAGAGAGCTCTGGGAAGAAAAAAGGCGGACTTGTCAGCTAGAGGCAGAGAAAGACATACAGGAGGAGAGGTTAAAGCCATGAGTCACGTGGAAATGCTCAGCTGAGTAGGAATGGGTTCATTTAAGTTATAAGAGCAAGTGGGACAAGCATAAGCTACAGGCCAAGCTTGTATAATTAATAACAAATCTGTGTCATCATTGGCTGTCTGACAAGAAAGTTAGTCTACCCCAAGTCTAGAGATTCTCTCCAAAATCAATAGGCAACACAGACCATTGCTGAAGTCATACAGTAATGTTGACAAGTGCTGTCAAAAACCTAGAAGGTAGTAGGTGACAACACTCACAGGTAATCCAACTAAAACCTCACCAGTTTGTACCAGAAAGTCAATAAATAGATTTACAATGTTAACTGGCAATGAAGTTGGAAATGGAATAGGCAAATAGATAGATAGATAGATAGATAGATAGATAGATAGATAGATAGATAGATAGATAGATAGATAAAAATTAATTAATTAATTAATTTTGCTTCTGCCTCCAAGAAGCAGAATTAAATGTAGGGAAACAATAAATCAAAAAAATTTATCCTTTTAACTGACAACTCTCTCATTTTCATGGACTTAGTTTTTCCAGTACTGAGTTATCAACCCAAGTACTTTCCTCATGACAGACAAGCACTCTCCTACTGAGTTGCTGACTTTTTAATGTTTGTTTTGAGACAGGGTCTCACCATGTAGTCTGACTGCTGTGTAGACCATGCTATCCTTGAACTCACAGAGATCCATCTACTTCTTTTTCCCAGTATACCACCATGCCAGATACACTACTGAGTCTCCAGGAACCTGTGCATGCGTTTTACTTACAAGAATTTTAAAAGTGTGCTTGAAAATAGTGTCAGATATCATTACTATGTTGAGCCTATCACTTTGAGCTTGACATGCAAGGTGAAGAGGCAAGGCAAATACATTCAAATTGCTAAACCCCAATCCTGCCTAAGAAGAGCATACTCACACCTCTCTTAGGTCGGTTTTCATACAGTGAGGCTGGTTTCTATTCTGGCCGATACAGTCTGGCAGACTGTCAGCTGTTACTCTTTGGAAGACCTGGAGTGGAAGAATGGATTGTATTTCATATGGCTGGCAGACAAGAACAGAGAGAGACTCTGAAGACAATTCTCTTTCACAGTCTTCCCTTCTTTGGTGCAGATGGTAGCACTAGGCTAACACATGGGCTTTAAAATTGTATCCTTCACATTCTAGGTGTAGATCTCTATAATTCACACATGCTCTGCATGATCTGTGATTCTGTGGTTAGCATTTTTGTACATGTTTAAGAACCACAATTGTAAAGGAATAACTTGATTTTCTAGAACATGGAACCTCATATAGCATCTGTTGACTTAAGAAAAATGTCTCTTTATAGATTCAAAAGTTTATACATACACAATTCATACAGGATTTGAAATTTAAATTAATTTGGAAAACACATGACAACACAAATCTTCAGTGTTTGATCTTCTGGTAAAACAAAATGATATCTCAAAGAAAGAATGATGCTATGTGTCTGTCAAGATCTGGGTCTAGATCTGACAGAGTATATTTTTATAACATATGAAGAAGATATTAATTATTAATACAGAACAGGACATAAATATTATCAAATAAAAATATCAATGTCATAGTTTTAGCTAATTTTGATTGCCAAGCAGATTGAATTGAGAAGTACCTCTGCCTCCCTATATCTTGAGGTTTCCAGAGAAGATAAATCAAGGGGTAAAGACCGTTCCTGAATGTGGCAGCACCATGCCATAGTCTGGACTTTGGGTAGGATGAATATTAGAGAAGGAAAAAGCCCACTTAGCAGACATTGTCTCTCTCTCCTTCATGGTCCCTATCCTGTGAACTGAGAGTTACACCAGGCTGTCCATCCATGTTTGACAGAAACCATGAATAACAACAAAAAGTCCATTGTGTCTTGGTTGTTTCTGTCAGGAATTTTGATCTTCATGATGGACAGCTAAGTAGCAATGATGCAATTTGAGCAACATACTCAGATACCCTAACCCAAAGGCATTGATGATGGCTGTTGCCCACCTGCCTGTTGGCTCTGTGCTTTACCCCATATCACAACTCATCTTTGAGCTTGTTGTACGGTTTGTGTAAAGTCTTTATTATGAGTCTCATTGCACATTTGTGTCTCTTCTGTCATGTAACATAATTACCAACTACATTGTCTGTCCCAAAAGATGCTGAATAAATATTTACCGAGTTGACTAAGGTGGGTTAGGCTGACATGTTTTAACATTTCCCACGGAAGCAATGTGGAACTTGTCCAAAATTGGTCAGCTTATAACTGTATCTCAAAAGCAAAGGAAGACATAAAGTCAACAGCTCCCAAATACCACAGTCCTTTCCTGCTTTAAATCTTGTGGTTTCATCTTGAAACAAGTTAAACGCCGGCCAAATTTGCGTGCCTTTCCCCCAGATCCATATACCTGAAAACACAACTCTAAAACGTCAGCTTCACCGGTCTGAACAACAGAGCTTATCAAAGGAGGGTTTTATGTAGGCAGAAAGAGTTTATGACAAGTGGAGCACAGTGACATGTTCCAAGTACTCGTCGTATAAACTGCTTACTTTAGAGAAATCTTCCATTGTTTGCAAGCTCTAGCTTTGTTCAGCAAACTTTCCATAAAGCATGGAAGTAATAAACAACTTGCTATTAGTCATTAGTGATCTGTGCCCATAAGCCACATGCGATGACCGCACATCTGTTAAGATTCCATTTTTATGCTGCCTCTCTTATATCCTGGATTAAAGAAGAAAGAAAATGAGGATTTCAAATATGTTGGCCACATGCAAACTATATTTTGAATTATTCAGAAAAAAATTTCTTCAGTCACATGAAAAAGCTCAAGTTAATTTACTTCGTATAGTCATTGATTGATAAAAATAAGGAAAAGTAGCATGTTTTCTCTCGTTAAAAATAAGCCAGTGTCAGCAAAGATTAAGAAAGCAATAATATGTCCAAACTGGATATCTGGTATCTAAGGTGACAGAAAACGTGAAAGATAGATTGGCTGTGATGGTGACACAAGCATCACTCAGTAAAATCTTAATAAAAGTTGCTTATCTATAAGTAAATATCAAATGCACATTCAGGGAGCTCTGGTTTATAGTCACACATTTACATTTCAAATAATGATACAGCTTCATCATGAGTTTCCGGGTTTGGGAAACAGGGAGGCATTTGAAGCCCGTCAGAGTTCCTATGCTTACATTCCATTATGTCCTGGTCTGTAGAAGCTCCAGTTCATCAGCAGACTTTAATCTTGGCATAAAGTTGGTTGTCATTTATTAAGTTCTTTCTTTGAGCCAGACTCTGCGTGAGACATTATGAGTAAACGCAAAAATGTTCTTGTCTTTAAAACTTCAACCTTTTCTGGAAACAAATGCATGGGGAAATATCAACTGCTAAGTAACAAACTTTAAGGTTAAGGGAGCTTTCAGAGCACAATGGAAGACAGATTACTTCTTGGGATGGATTACAGACTTTGGAGCCAGGGTGAGGATTAGTAATGAAGAGACATTTGAGTATAAGCAATTGGTGAAATTCCGTCTTTGCTGTTTCATCAAATGCAGCCTAATTTTTGCCCAAAGGTGACCAAGACATGTCTTCAACTAGGGATGTGATGCCTCACAGAAATCAAAACAGCTCTAGAGCCAAATGAGTGTGATCACTTCTCATGTGCTCTTTCTAATGTCTGTAATGACGAGAGCACACCACAGTGGCAAACAGATGGTTCCGAGTTCTGTGTGCTGTTGTGCTGCACAGTCAGAAGAGGGTGAGTATCGGTCCCACACAGAAGCTGTGATCTTTTCCGACTTTTGTTGAATTTGTTTCCAATGCAGACCCATCTGAGGCATGTGGAGATTGGACTTTGCCCCTGCTCTAATTTACTCCATATTGCACAGAACAGTGGTACTCAGGCTGTGTCTTGCTCTGAGTAATTGCACTTCCCAAAGAGCAGTTTTCTCCACTGTGGTCATGAATATTGACTGAGTAACTCAACAGCTTGTTTGTGAAAATGAACAAGCACCAGCTGTCTGATGCACGCTGTTGATAACACACTAGTAAGTAATGCTTTAGCGTGTAAAATATTGTCACCTACAAACATCAAATTAAATTAAGAGCTAATGGACATATGGGTGGATCAGAACCATCCCAAACAAACTAAACCTTTGAACTTAAAAAAATGCACCAAATGATGTGACCTTCTCACCCACTTCAACTGCCTGTGTTTGGTACCAGATCAGCAATGAGTGCATTAATACCTACTCCAACCACTGGTAGTGGCTCTATTCACAACAGGCCTTCTGGATTCTGAATCTTGGCCACTAGGAACATAGGTTTGTGATATTTTATAAAGGGTTATATGTCATCTGAGAAAGAATGTTAATAATTAATACTGAGAACAAAACACTCTGATTGTCGGTGGTCTTGTCTCCCAGGGAAAATTAGGAGTTGGTGATCTAAAGTCAACATAATTGATGTATTGTGTAAATTTGTCATTTTCTAAACATGTAGGCAGTACTAGAGAGGAAGGAGAAACGACACAGCTGAGATGCAGCTTTACTTGTCTGTTTTTACTTCTGTTTCTTTTTTTTTAAAAAAAAAAAAAAAGATAAAAGTGAACAGCTTAAACAAGGTGACTAGTTTTGAAAGAGAGAGAGGAAGAGAGAAGGAGAGAAAGAGAGAGAGAGGAGAATGGGCCTGACATTGGCTTTTGAAACCTCAAATCCCAACTCCAGTGACACACCTCCTTCAACGAGGTTACATTCCTTAATACTTCCCAAAGGGTTCCACCAGCTAGAGGCTAAGCATTCAAATATATGAGTCTATGGTGTCCATTGTCATTCAAATCACCACAGACACTTTAGTTAGCTATGAAATACTCAGCACTGTCCCTAACATGAAGAAGAAGGAAGAGAAGGAGGAGGAGATGACTGCAAAGCCATCCACTCACAGCACGGTCAAAAACAGGAAGTAAACAATAGAAATAATGCCAAGGAAGAACACCTGGTAAGACTCACAAATTACAGAGAAAGAAGTAGACCTGATGTTATTTGCACATGTGAGACTCTGTACCTAAAATATCTTAAGTTTTCAACAAAGTAACTAGTAAAAGTAGAAGTAGAGAGTAAATTTATCAAAATGTTCCAACTTAAGGTTAGTTAACGAAAGTGAATAAGAATCTACATGCTGGTAAATTTTAAAAAATTAATTAACATGCAAAAGAATATCATGAATAAAATAAGAATAAATATAATAACAAAAATGCTGGACCTTCAGACATGCAAATGGTGAAGAAAGCATGCTGTTCTAACTATATGATGGAACCACTGTGAAGGTGCCACATTATTAGATGCACATTTGCCATAAGCAGTCTGCAGATTCAGCGATACCCATCTAGAACTCAGTAGGACTTAAATAGAAAGAAACAAGTTGATTCACATTTTATAGTTTTATACAAGACCTAAATGTAAGGGCTAAGAGATAGTTCAGAGGATAGTTGCAGAGGTGAAATCAATGCTTAGCACCCATATCAACTGCCTTTCAATTGCCTGCAACTCCTCTTCATGGTATCCAATGCCTTCTTATGGTCTCCAGGGGCACCACACCCACGTGCACGTACCCACACACAGATATGCATAATTAAAATAATATATATTTCAAAAAAGTATATGTACATAGATATAAATAAATGATGGACAATAGAAAAAGCAATTTTGAAAAAATATAAAGTTTAAAGGTTTATATTTAAAAAGTTAAGAACACAAATCCAGAATGAGACACTGAAATATGAGTAATTCCAAATATTAAGTCACAGAAAAGTATGTCCAGAAAGGGATTCACACATGCATAAGTAGTTGTATTTTAATAAAACCATAATGAGAAAAGAAATTATTTTCAACAAATGATGTTAAAAAATTGCTGAAAATCATGGGAAACTATGCATCTTGGTTAATCTAATGTGAAAAGTAAATAACTTGGAACGAGTTTAGGCTTAAACACATACAAAAGTTAAAGCTTTATAATTCACAGGAGAAAATATTTACCACTTTGGTTTAATAGACAAAGTTTTCAGGAGCTGGGGAGATGACTTAATGATTAAAATGTATGAGGACTATAATTAACACCTCCAGGTGATGGCAAAACGCTGGTAATATGGCCCAAATTGTAATTTCAACTTCCAGGAGGCCGAGTCAGGAGATATCCTGAGCAAGCTGGCTAACAAGACTAGTATCAGTGAGCTCTGGTTTGGTTGAGAGAGCTTGCTTCAATGAATACAAATATAAGAAGTTTGAATGATGCTTACAGATACCAACTACAGGACGCCACATACACATATGTGCATATGCACATAAATATCTATGCATACCAACACACACTTATACCTACTCACATGCACACACTTGTTAGGAAGGGCACTGTGGTGCTTTGAATGAGAATTGTCCCCAAATAGATTTGAATAGAGCAGCATTATTGCTTCAGAAATTTTATAACATATAATAAATATTTTGAAAATACAAGGTTAAAATACAAGATTATGTAGTTCGAAGTTTCTGGCCCGGACTTTCCAGCCTAACCTCAAGGTCTAGGCCCACAGACCCGCAGTCCCGCAGTCCCACGGAGACACACAGATGCTTCCAATAGTTTTAGGCTGATCAGCCTTAGGCCCAGGCATATAGCTTGCTAGCTCTCTACCCTTAAGCTATCCCATGTCTCTTGTTCAGCCATGCGGCTTGGTACCTTTCTTTAGAGCTGCATGGTTGTCCTCTGCATCCTGCAGCTTCTCTCTGGTGCTCTTTCTGGCATTCAGTTCTCAGAGATTTTCTTAGTCTGGTAGTCCCGCCCACACTTCCTCCCTGCCTTTGGCCAATCAGCACTTTTTATTAAACCAGTGGGTGGGACAATTATTTACAATGAATCAACACAATACCCCTACAAGATTATCTTCAGGAAAAGCATGTCATAGAATTTCAGAAAAGATCCCTTGGCCCACAGCTGATGAAGAGGTGAGTGACACCCCTGACTCCCAGGCCAAGTGGAGACCCTCAGTCTCTGAAGCACCTGGAACCCTACCCACACCCAGCTCTGTCCTAAACTAGAGCCAGCAGGGAGAGCAGCTGCAAGCCCTACCTCCAGCAAAACCCATCCAGAGAGACAACTCACAGCCAAACCTTGTCCCAACCCCAAGTGGCATCATCACACAGCAATCACAGCAACCTCCACAACAACTGGAGACCCACAGCCCCCTGGCCACAGCTGAATAAGAACTAAGAGTGAACCGAGGAAGCAATGGGTAGACACCAGTGCAAGAATACATATAACAGTATAAAGAACAAGGCATCACCAGAAGACCTGAACACAACATCAGTACCTGGGCATAGCAATAAAGAAGAAACAGAAGGAAACAACCTTAAAAATAACTTTATGGAGATAATAGAAGCCTTAAAAGAGAATATAAAAACTCCCTTAAAGAAATAGAAGAAAATACAAACAAAAAGTTGGAAGAGATGAACAAATCCCTGAAAAAAAAGAAAGAAAACCAAGAAAAAGAAAACAAACAAGTGAAAGAAACATTCTGGGAATTAAAAATTGAAACAGAATCAATAAAGAAGGCATAAACTGAGGCAAAGATGGAAATAGAAAACCTGAAGGAACTACAGAAGCAGCATAATCTCTGGAGTGGAAGATTCACTAGTAGAAACAGATACATTAGTCAAAGAAAACACTAAAACCAAAAAAGTCATAACAAAAAATATCCAGGAAATTTGGGACACCATGAAAAGTCCAAACCTGAGAAAATACCAGCTCAAAGGCACAGAAAATCTGTTCAACAAAATCATAGAAGAAAACATTTCCAACCTAAAGAAGGAAATGCCTATAAAGATACAAGTAGCTTACAGAACACCAAATAGACTAGACCCCCACAAAAAGTCTGCTCACCATATAATAATCAAACCACTAAACCTACAGAACAAAGAAATAATACTGCAATAAAGAGTCAAGTTACCTATAAAGGCAGACTCATCAGAATAACACCAGATTACTCAATGGAAACAATGAAAGCAAGAGGTCTTGGTCAGATGTAATACAGACACTAAAAGAGATCGCTGCCAACACAGACTACTATACCCAGCAAAATTATCAATCACCATAGATGGAGTAAAAAAGATATTCATGACAAAACCAGATTTAAACAATACCTATCAACAAATCTGGCCCTACAGAATGCACTAGAGGGAAAACTCCAACCTAAGGTAACCAGATACATCCACGAAACCACAAGCAACCAATAATCCAACAGAAGAAAATCCAAAGAATAGAAACACACACACACTACTACCAAAAGTACCAGAAAATAACAATCATTGGTATTGTATATAAATACCAATGGACTCAATTCACCCATAAAATGACACACCCTAACATGATGAATACAAAAACAGAAGCCATCCTTCTGCTGCATACAAGAGACACACCTCAACTTCAAAGACAGACACAGGCTCAAAGTAAAGAGTTGAGAAAAGACTTTCCAGTCAAATGGCCCTAAAAAACAAGCTGGTATAGCCATCCCACTATCTAACAAAAGAGGCTTCAAACTAAAATCAAAAGTGACCAGGACAGGTATTACTTAATCACCTCAGGAAAATTCCAACAAGATAAAGTCTCAATGTGCTGGGATTAAAGGTGTGAGTTACCACTGTCTGACCCTCCTAGACTGACTGTGGGTAGATCCCTCTGATATTTCTGACCGTTTTTATAATATTTGAAAATAGTCCCCACACAATCCTGAATATTAATGCCCCCAACACAAGGGCATCTATATATGTGAAAGAAACACACTAAAGCTTAAGCCTCACATCAAATGCCACACATTAATGGTGGGAGACTTCAATACCCCACTTTGACCCTTATTTAGGTCAACCAGTCAGAAACTCAACAGAGAAATAAGGGATCTAACAGATGTTATGGCCCAAATGGACTTAATAGATTTATACAGAGCCTTCCACACAAACACAAAGGAATATATGTATTTCTCAGCACCCCACGGAACTTTCTAAAATTTACCACATAATTGATCATAAAGCAAATATCAATAGATACAAAAAATGGTAATAACTCCTCATATCATATCAGACCACCATGGTCTAAAGTTAGAGTTCAACAACGACAAAAATCACAGAAAGCCTACAAATTCATAGAAACTGAATATCTCCCAATTACCATCTCTGAGTCAAGGAAGAAATTAAGAAAGAAATAAAAGACTTTCTAGAATTTAATGGAAGTGAATCCACAACATACCCAAATTTATAGGATACAATGAAAGCAATGGTAAGAGGAAAACTCATAGCACTAGATGCCTATATGAAAAAACCTAGAGAAATCTCACAGAAGAGACCTAACTGCACAGCTGAAGGCTTTAGAACAATTAGAAGCAAACTCACCTAGAAGTAGATGGCAGGAAATAAATAATCAAACTTAGGGTTGAGATCAATACAATTGAAACAAAGAGAACAATACAAAGAATCGATGAATCAAGAGTTAGTTCTTTGAGAAAGTCAACATGATAGATAAACACTTATCCAAACTAACCAAAAGGCAGAGAGAGAGAATATACAAATTAACAGAATCAGAAATGAAAAGGGGGACATAACAACAGACACCCAGGAAATCCAGAGAATTATCAGGTCATACTTTGAAAATTTATACTCCACTAAAATGGAAAACCTAAAAGAAATGGACAGCTTTCTGGACAGGTACCACTTACCAAAATTAAATCAAGACCAGATAAATAACCAAACCAGACCTATATCCCCCAAAGGAAATTAAAGCTGTTATTAAAAGTCTCCTAAGTGAAGAAGAAGGAGGAGGAGGAGGAAGAAAAGGCCGTGGCCAGATGGTTTCAGAGCATAATTCTGCCAAGCATTCAAAGAACTAATACCAATACTCCTCAAACTGTCCCATACAATAGAAAAGTGAAGGAACATTGCTGAACTCTTTTTATGAGGCCACAATCACCCTGATACCCAAGCCACTCAAAGATGCAACAAAGTAAGAGAATTACAGACCAATCTCCCTTATGAACATCGATGCAAAAATACTCAATAAAGTTCTGGCAAACTGAATTCAACAACATATCAAAAAAATTATCCACCATGATCAAGTATGCGTCATCTGAAAGATGCAGGGATGGTTCAACATTAAAAAAACTGTGAGTGACATCCATCATATAAACAACTTAAAAGAAAAAAAAATGATCATCTCCTTAGATGCTGAAAAAGCCTTTGATAATATACAACACTCCTTTATGATAAAAGTCCTGGAGAGATCAGGAATACAGGGAAAATACCTAAATATAATAAAGGTAATATACAGCAAGCTGACAGCCAACATCAAAATAAATGGAGAAAAAATAAAAACAATCCCACTAAAATCAGAAATGAGACAAGGATGTCCTCTCTCCCCTTATCTATTCAATATAGTTCTTAAAGTTTTAGCTAAAGAAATGGGAGAGCAAAAGGAGATTAAGGGGGATGCAAATTGGAAAGATATAAGTCAAACTACATTTGCAGATATATAATTGTATACATAACTGACACCCAAAATTCTACCAGGGAATTCCTACAGCTGAAACACCTTCAGCAATGTAACAAGGTACAAGATGAACTCAGAAAAATCAATAGCCCTCCTATACACTAAGGATAAAAGGGCTGAAAAGAAATAGGGGAAACATCACCCTTTATAATAGCTGCAAATAGCATTAAATATCTTTGCGTAACTCTAACCAAAGAAGCAGCAGACCTGTCTGAAAAAGAAAAAAACCAAAACTTTAAGTCATTGAAGAAGGAAATTGAAGAGGATATCAGAAAATGGAAAGATCTTCCATGCCCCTGGGTAGGTATGATTAACATAGTAAAAAAGGCAATCTTACCAAAAGCAATCTACAGATTCAATGTAATCCCCATCCAAATCCCAACACAACTTTTACAGACCTTGAAAAAACAATACACAACTCATATGGAATAACAGGAAACCCAGGATTGCCAAAACACCCTGCTCAATAAAAGAACTTCAGGAGGCATCACCATTTCTGACTTCAAACTATAATACTGAGCTACATAATAAAAATAGCCCGGTAGCTGTCCAGCTAGAGAGAGGGAGAGGAAAGTGTAAATGAGCAAAAAGATCAGGATCATGAAGAGGAGACCCACAGAGATGGCTATCTGGAACTCTGTGGAGCTCACTGAATCAAAAACAGCCACTGGGGAACCAACAGGAAAAGGAACTAAACCCTCCAAAGGTAGGCAACTGTCGAATGGCATGGGCAGTATGTGGAACCTCATGGAGTAGGATCAGACTATGCTCCTGTGCATGGACTGGCACCTTGGAGACCATTCCCTGCAGAGGAACACCTAACCCAGCCTTAATACCGGGATAGGGAATTGGACCTACCTCAAATGGAAACACCAGACTGAACTGACCCACCGTGGGACTCCTTGCCCTCCTTCCAGAAAGGATCGGGGGATGTGGTGGGAGGAGGCTGAGGGAGGACTGGAAGGGATTGGGAGGAGGGAAGAAAGGGAGAGTAGGGGATACATGGGGAAAAAATTAAATAAAATGAATTTCAGAGAAGAAAAGCATGCTAACCCCCACCACCCACAAAGTTCACTCTTATGTATATACAAAATCTCAAGACATAAGCCAGCCAAAAAAATTTCATTTTCATGAACTGATCACACATTAATATTTTTTAAAGCAATTCTCCAACTTAAATAAGTTCAAGACTGAAAGTTGGTCAAAAATACGCCATTGAACTAGTCATATAATTTTTATGCCATCGGATACAAGTATTTGGGATTTAAAGACACCTGTAGATGGTTAGCTTTGATGCTATGGAAGGAGGTAAAGGGGCTATGTGACTTGATACGTACCTGACTAATGTTTTGGGCCATACTCATCCAAAATAACCATTTACAAATGGCTTGAAGTTCCCCAACTTTGTAATAATTTTTCTTGTGTATTCCTTTAACATTTTACATTTCCAAGGAATTTAAAATATTCTAGGAAAAATCACCTTAATGGCATTTAAAATGAATGGTGCTAGTGCTTAATAAAGTGTCGCTTACATATAAATATTCACAAGTTAAAGCATGTACAATTCAGAAGGCAGAAAGTGGAAAACATGTCCAAATTATACCAAAGGAAACTCCAGAGAAAAACATAACCCATTCTACAATGCCAGTAATTGAAAGAAAATCCCCAAACCCTCCCTAACATGGAAGGTACAGTGAAAACTATCATGTAAATCATGTATACAGATCATGTGATACTTTTAATTAAAAATCTTTCTTCCAGAAAATATGGAACAATTCACAGATTTTCAGGCTATTCTGCAAAGAGGATTTAGGGGACACACTGACCTCCATATGGTTCTCACTTTAATTCATATTCTACCCAAATGATGATTGGGATCTTCTGAAACAAATCTCTCCTACTATTCATGATTTAGTAAACAGAAAACACATTCCCCATAAAACTGTAGCCCTAACACAAGTAAATTTCTTAATTAAAAATCAGTATTTAAAGGTTAAGAAAATCAGCCTGACACAGGGCATGCAACTGTAAACCAAGTAGAGCATCAGGAGTTCCAGTCTGGGCTACACAGCAAGTTTCAGACCAGTCTGGGCTACCTACAAAACAAACATAATGTGTCTCAAAACAGAAATGTTTTTTTAATAAAGTGAAACTTCATAACATATTTCCGTCTGTGAGAACTTTTAGTTTGTCCATGCTAAAAAGTGATTTAATTGATAAGAATCAAAATGTTTGCAAGCAAGGAACTCTAAGTTTATGGAGAACTGGCGAGGGCAAGAACATAACCAGGAAATGTTCTGTTCCTGGGCCTGATGACGTGAACTGCCCTGTGTAACCATCCATCACATCCTAAAGCATATAAATTTGTAATAAGCAAAAGTACTGTATCAGGAGCAGAGACATGGCTCAGTCCGTAGTGTGTTTGCCACAAAAGTGCAAGGAGCTTAATTTAGATCCCAGCACCTAAGTGAAGCGAGATTTGGTGCACTTTTGTGACTCCAGTGCTAGGGGTTCAAAAGGCAGACAGCTCCTTACAAGCATCCAGAAAAACCAGCCATAATGGAGACCTCCAAGTGTAGTGAGAAACCCTGCCTCAAAAGTAAGATAAACAGTGATTAAGGAAGACATCCTACATGAACCTCAAACTTACAGAGAGACAGAGAGAGGTAGAGAGGTAGAGAGAGAGACCACCCACTACCCACAAAGAAAGATACTAAAGCAAAAGCATGTGATCAAATTTGAATTTTCAGATAATTGTGTTTGTGTGACAAAAAATAGTTTTCACATCAACAAAATATATAAATCATGAAGCAGTGTTCTGGAAATGTAATGACAAATTGCCCCTTTAAGTCTTCAGCATATTTTTCTTGGTTTTTTGTTTGTTTTTTGTTTTGTTTTGTTTATTTGACTCAGTATTCTCATGTTACTAGCATAGGTCTGTGATCATCTTCTCATGGTTATTCTCTGATCCTTTCTCTCCAGGTTCCAGCACACTGCATTCATTCCCTAGACCTGAGTGCAACACACTGAATCACCTTTGAGTGCAAAACATATCTTGTCACATTAGAAAAAAGATTCCCGAAGGCATACATTTTCTCCACATTCCATTGTTTGATAAGCTTTATGGGCCGAACTTGTGTGAGGCTCCTCCAGCCACTACCCATTTCATGTATGTCTCCCTCTCTCCACCTCAAACTCTAGATCACCACTGCTCTTCACAGTTCTCCGTTTTTCCACTTCTCAGGACCAGATCACTATATTAGAGTCTGCTTGTCTCGTCTCATTAATAGCACAATTAATTATACTGCTTCTTAGTGCAACCTTCAAAAATCTGTCTGGGAACTACTCACATCTGAAGCAGAAAACATAAAGAAGGGTCTTTTGGCCAGCCTTCTGTGGTTCCTTCAACCTATTCCCATTGAGCTCCCTCCCTGTGGGCTGCGATAGTCAGTTCTCAGCACAGCAGGGATCTCAAGCCAGCTTTCTTTCATCTATGATGCCAAAACTCTCACTGTCTTTCTGTCAGTCTGTCTCTCCATCTAAGTCTCTGTCTTTATCTTTCTCCATTATATGATGGCCCCATGATTCTCTCTACAGCAAGCACCATTTCCTTCTTTCTCTGTGGGTGTTCTGCCAACAAAAGTCTTGCAGTTCTGGTGTCTAGTACCACAATGGTATCCGTTTCTTAGATGACTCCATAGGATACACCTCCATCCAGCTCTGGAACTAGCCTGACTATCTTGCCCAATTTAACACAATATTAGGCCCACCATTTAACACAATATATATTTAGAACCCTTTATTGCTGAAGAGTTGTAACATTACCCATTTTGCCACGTGAGCTACCTTGCCATTAAAGCCTTCAACATATACTCAAAGAACATAAATTCCATTTCTTTGCCTTTATCACCTCTTCACTGCATTGTCACAGGGCAAAGAGACCACTCTGATGTCTCTTAAGTGTCCTTTAAAATCTATAACCTCATTATGAGTCTTGACCCTAAGTTATCCCAACTCAACAGCCTTCCCAGGGCCCAATTTTCTAACAGCATTGATTTGGAGAAGCTCAAACATTGAGTTCATCACAGGTCTCAGTCCCTTCAGAACTCTGAGAACACAGCCACGAAACAACTCTCTTCTACATTCCCCACCTCTCAAAGTCCTGGTGTGTTATTGCTCTCACTGAACTGGCCATGCTCCACCAACTCCCGAGTATATTCTGTCTTTCACTGTGCCTCTGAAAACTAACATTTAGGATGATCATGCCCTTTGCACACGGGATAGAAACATCTGCATAAGATCAGAAGGTGGAAGAAGAATGGATCTTGGCTTCATTGATCCAGAGACCAACACTATGTTTATTCTCCCATTTTCAGGCAGCTTGTGGGTTCCATCACCTGCCTTCCTGGGATCCGAAGTCAGTGGGTGGCAATGTCCTCACTGTTGTTGGTTCCCATGGGAAATAGTCCCTCCTTATACTTTTTACCCATTACAGTACACAAAGTCCCTGACTCCGTCTCATATACCAAGGATGCCTTCTATTTGCCAGACTCATCATGAGCCAGGGTTCCAGATGAGGAAGCTAAGTGCTAAGCCGCACAGAAGCATAAAGAGGAAAGAAATTCCACTTTTTCCCCTGCAGATAGATGTATGGAAGTGATAAAGTCAAGTGGAGCTATAAAGAGAAGCCTGTATATGGACGGACATTGTAAGAGTTAAAAGCTGACCATATTTGGCTTGAAAAGATGAAAATCCCTTCCACAGCTGAAGCTTTGCTTCTTGGCTGCCAAAAAAAGCATTGCAGTGTGCTTACTAACTTGCAACACTCAAAATGCTTAAATATCCAGCTTCCTGACGTTCTACCCTTGTCATAATTGAGGCATAACTAGGATTTTCTTTTAGCAGTGAAACAGAATTTAAGATGTTTTTAAATATATTAACCAAAAAAGCATTGAGAAGTGATGAAAATCTCCCGTTGCTGTGGCTATCACTAGGATCTCTCTTATAACTTGTATACTGGGGTTTTCTTTAATAGCCCATGTCTCCAGGCAGCATCACTGTGTACCCAGGTTGAGTACCTCCATTCAAATGCCATTTATTCATCTATTTGTTTTATCTTGTAATTAGCCTAAACAGTAGTAAGTAAAGCTTTTTTCAAATATACTTTCTTTGGGCTAAGCCTCTCCTCCCCTTCCTGTCACATTCCCACTTAACCCTTTAACCGCCAGCATTATCCCATGCCTTCTCTGTCACATGTTTTCTACTGATTTCCAATTTGATTGCAAGATGGGTTTCCTCTTGGCTTCTTATATGCTTCAGTTTGTTAACATTCCCCCACACTCTTGTTCTGCTCTACCCCCACTCCATCCCTGCTTCTGTCTTTCCAGCCAGACTCTTCCTGCTCTCCACGTGTTTTTAATGTGTATTGTAACATCTCATTCTCCTAATGCTCCCTCACCCCACACTGGCCCCTTCCTACTTTACCAGCTTTCACCCACGCTCCAGGTTCAAAAGAGCCAAAGATGGGATCCACATAAAAGAGCCAATATGCAGCATCTGTCTTTTTAAGCCTCAATTATGTTGCTTAGAATATTTTCCCCAGCTTTATCTGTTTACCTGGGACTGTGCCCTCTGAAGGTACACATCAAAATTTCCTTCATTCCTGCAAAGATAATAGTCCAGAGAAATATTTTCAAATAACTGTGAAGCTGAAACATCATGATTGTACAGTCACTGAAATCTATACAGAAGCTTGCATACAAATGTTCACGGCAACACTGATTGTAACCAAAACACAAAATATTTTAAATTTCCATTAACCAATGAGGATGCCACAGGATTAAGCAGGATGATGATTCAGGAACATGAAGCATAGTGTTGTGTGACAAGAAATGACCTGGGAAACTATGCTAAGTGAAAAGTGTCAGACACAAAAGATTGTGAGCTACATGATTTTGTTTATATCAAATGCCTGTAGTAGGGAAATTATGGAGGCAGAGAACAAATCAACAGTTGCTCAGGAATTGTGGAGCTTAGTAGCTCAAGAAACCGTAGATAATATGTACGGGTCTCTTCAGAGGGTAATTAAAATGTTCTACAAGAAGGGCACCGTATGCAACTAAGCAATGAAGCCACATAATTAAAACATTCTAAACTCATGTATAATAACAGATATACAGATTTGAGAATATCCTGAAAACAGTTAAATCATGTTACCTGATAACAAGCTATCTTCTATGTAAAGTTTAAGCTCAATAAATTGGTTTTTTGTTTGTTTGTTTGTTTGTTTGTTTTTGTTTTTGTTTTTCCTTTAAGGAAGGTAACTATGTCTCTTATTTTCAAGCTTCATTTAGCACATTCTTTCAAGGTATTCTTTTGACTCCTTCAGTTCCTATTTTTCTAAAGCAGTTCAGAGATGTTCAAAAGAACCTACAGCCATCTGGGTGGCTGGTTCCCTGGCTAGTCCTCCAGGTCAACCACTCCCCTCAGAAAGGCATGTGCCACTCCTACTGAGTTGGAACATTATCCACTGGATTCTCCCCATTTTCCTTTGTTAGAAGTAGAAGACAAATAAACCCTTTCCTCCCCAAGCTGCTTTGTTCATGGCATTTAATCACAGCAATAGGAGCCCTAAGACCAAATCATGTCATCTGCTAACAACTTACCTCATATACAAAGGATAAAAATGTCCTACTAAACTCCAACTCCCTTTCTTTTATTAATTCTACTTTCTTTACACCATCTATCAAAAAGGTCACTAGACAATAGTCCTAGTTAACTCATGCACAAGCTACATGACATTTTCCTTTGAGATGCATTTTAAGCCCAGTTTAAAACTAATTCTGTTTTGGATAGACTGCTATAACTTACAGAGCATCATATTCTTCCTAGATAGAATTGAAACAAGAATACCAGAGATAATTCTAGTAGTCAGAGAAACATATTAAAGGACCGTGTTTGAGAATGACCATTCCTCATGCAGGAAATGAACAGCTAGAGAGTTTTAGTTTTGGACTATTTCCTGAATAATAATCAATGTTTTGCTCCTGTCAAAACTAAAATGTAGCATATCACAGAAGGAAACATGCCTTAAATACTTTAGGAAAAGTTTCCTTTAAAATGCAGGTGCTCTATTACTTGCCCTGAGCCTAGAGACTGGAGCACAACAGTAATTACCTGCTCCACTAAAGTGTTCATGAGATCAAATGTAAATGCACATAGAGGAAAAAAATACCAATGATGTTTTGTGATATACTGTGTATCTAATGAAGTTTGCCTGAAGATCAGAGGGCAGAGTCAGCCACAAAATTAACCATAGAGGTCAGGGTGTGGTAACTCACACCTTCAATTCTAGCTCTCAGGAGGCAGAAGATCTCTGTGAATTCAAGGCCAAAAGAGCCAGGCAATGGCAGCACACACCTTTAATGCCAGCACTTCAGATCCCATGCCTCTGCTCTCAGCACTTGGGAAACACACACGCCTTCAATCTCAGCACTGGAGAAGATACACTGAAAGTGATTTGGCTGAGCAGAGAAAGAAATACAAAGCAGGAGGAGCCAGGATCACCCCTTCACCTGAACCTCCTTTTTCTTTGCCTTGAAGACTCGGGTATTGAGTCTGAGGATTCAGAGACTGGTCTGAGGAGTTGGCTAGGTGAGGAGTGGCAATGGCTGGTTTCGTCAGTCTCTCTGATCTTTTCCCAATATCTGACTCCGAGTTTTTATTATAAGATCAAGTAGAACTCCTGCAATAATGATGCATGTATTGTGAGGAATTAGTGAATCAGATATGGGCTTCTCAGCTACGGTTTTTAGTTCAACTTTATGCCCTTTTATCATGAGAACACAAGGTTAAAAACATCTGACTAATAGCCAAAATATTCCAGCTCTAACATAATGCTATTTCTTCTATATCATAATCAGGAGAGTATTTCTCCTTTACTTGTTTTCTTGAAAAACTCCACCGCTTTAAGATGCACAGGCTAGAAAATCTAGCCTCTTTTGTCTCCGGAGGAAGACTCCTCTCACAGTAGGGTAGCAATAGTGTCAGCCTCCCCAGGACAATCTTCATGTGGGTCATTCATCTGATGCAGTTACCAAATGTCTCCTTTCACTTTCAAAGCAGTTCAGTTTCAGTCTGAAAACAGACCTGCCTAGATCCACACCACGGAGGGTAACCAGGATCATCCAGCCTCCTCCGCCATCGCTACACTGTGTCAAAACTGTAGATATCAGAATGTGGTACAAATTTTTATTTTCAAGTTTTGTGTGGTGAAGCCAAAAGGAATACCCCTGCCCCGAACTGGCAGCCAACAGGTGACCAATCAGAGGAAGAGACAGGAAAGGCAAGAGAAATAGAATCATAAGTGGAGAATGATGACAGAGAATGTCTTAACTCAAAAACCAAAATTACTGGCTCATCAGCTAGATCAAAAGGCTATTTTGTAAAGCAACATGGCTCTTCTGACATTCATATTGTCTCTTCCAGGAAGGAGGTAGAATGAGAATGTGTTTTTCACTCCCCACAAGGATATTAAGTAAAGTTGATTATTTTGACTTTTGTGTTTTGCTGTGCGTGTTTGCCAGTGAGCAGTCCATCCCTCAGCATGAATATCTGTCTCCAGTCAGTATTGGATACTGCTTTTCATCTACCTAGGATAACAGGACCACTCACTTTTTAATTTAGGCATAGTCCACCCTAATATCTTCTGGGCTTGCTGAAGTATCTAATATTTCAAAAATTGTCAAAAATAAGAGAATTTTAAAAGTTAAAATTTTGTGCGCAATCAGCCAGGCCCACTTATTGACAGTGAAGGTGTAGGTCACTATAAGTATCACAATTGAACACATAATTGTCCCTGAATACAAATCTTCTCTTATTAACTTTATACTTCGCAAATAACATATTCAGAAATATTCATAAAATAGTATGTCTTGTCACATCAAACAGAAAAATCACCAACATTTCATTAACTTTGAAATGAAAAAAAAGCTATTGTTTGTTCATACAATGACATGCTACGTAGCAATGAAATGAGATAAAATAAAAAATGAGATGACCACACACCGCTGTACAATGAATTTCACAGCCACAGTTTCTGAGACAAACTAAACAAAAAAGTAGGGTGAGTGGAATGATTTGGGTATGTAAAATTTTAAACAGAAAAATATGATGCACTATGTGAAAGTCTAGGTTTAAAGTTACCTGTGGGGAGAAGGGTGCAGTGACAAAGGCATGCAGTAGGCTTCTGGGATTAGTGACATTCTGTCTTCATTTTAATAGAAGCCATAGGATAAACTTTCTCTGTGATAACTTATTGAGCTGTATATTTATGATCCTGTCACTTTTATATGCATAGGTAATATGTCTAATAAGAGTATGTTTTTTATTGTGTGTTGTTACATAGGCCACAACACCACAAGGGATAGTGTGTGGAGGAAGTAATTTGCGAGAGCAAACGTGTTGTCTGTGGAGGCTGTTTCAGTGTTCTGAACTGAGACCGAGGCAGGAAGCAAAATGGAGAAAGGTAGAAGCGTTGATGTGAGAGCTAGAACTAACAGACCCATGGGTCAGCGAGCAATGAGCCACTTGCAGACATTAAAACTGATTTCTGAGTTTAGTTTTTAACCAACTGTGTGATCAGAATGACTAGAGTTGTTTTGGGGGATAGAAACTAAAAGCTAGTGTTTTACACACATAAAATTTGAGATAGCAAAGTTTCAACAGGGTTTATCTTTGAAGTTTGGAATCACAAGTAGAACTGTACGTTTAGAAGCTGTCAGCATATAAATGCTATATTTAACAGTCAAATTGAAAAGTTCCATAACTCTTCTCAACTCTGATGAATTCCACCTTCTCTCAGGGACTATGGGTAAATGTGTAGAGATTGTCAGGAAATAAATGCATATAAAACAGCATCACAAGCAAGACAACAACCCAGGAAATGATGAAATTGAATAAAAACGCCTTATTGACTTTTTAAGATCCAGGTACAGCATAGGGACCTAACCAAAGTAACAAAAAGGAGAGATTTTATTTCCAGTGAGATTAATTAAAATCAGAACTATAGGAACAAACAAAAATCAGTATATAGAGCAATAAAAAGAAAGTGATGAGATATGATGTTATGCCCAGCTGTCCAAACCCCAAAGCAAGTGTTTTTACTTTGAGTATGATTTTTGACACATTGTAATAGTCTACACAAAAAAGGGAAACCATCACACATGGAGAACAACTGAAATAAATGGAGTAGCTTAGCTAAAAAAAAAGTTCAGTGAGAAGAAAACCTGGTGTTTAAAATTTTCATCAAATGGAAGCTGAGCTTTAAGACTTATTTTTTTTTTTTTTTGAAAATCAAAGGCAGAATTAAATAAATAGATGATAGGTAACAGATAGACAGATAGAAATAAAGGTAGATAGATGATAGAAAGGAAAGATAGACAGACAGACAGACAGATAGGCACGCAGACAGATCCTTATGTAGTTATGTTGGCCAAAATAACAAAGAATTTTATAAAGCCTTATCTCTAGTTTGCTTTATAAACGAGCTTCTTCCTGTTATAATACTCTGGCAGAGCTTATAAAGGTCCATGGTAGGAAGGACATTGGTCTAAGGCTCCTGAAGTCTTTAGGAGTTCTGAGATGTTGTGAATGGGCCAGACCATGATTGGGAGAAGGAACATCTTAGGAAGAAACAGAAACTCTGAAGAAAGACAAAGAAGGGAAGAACAGCAAAGTTAAACTTTATCCCGTGAAGCTTTATTTGGCTAGTAATAAAAGAACAAAAAATAAAGAGGAGCTGGGCAGGGTCTTCTTCTTCTCCACTCGAGAAGAAGGGGAAAGCAGACCTTTGTGAGTTTGAGGCCAGCCCGGTCTTCATAGTGAGTTCCAGGACAGCCAGAGCTACATAAACGGACTCTGTCTCAAAAAAAAAACCAACAAAAATGTTACAATATAGAGAAATGAGGAAAGCTTTCCCCAAATGATAAAATAATAACTCTATTTTTGTCCCAAACATTTAGCTAATTGTACTCTACTCCTTCAGAAAATACTTTGCTTTTATAATAAAAGTCTTCAGAGCCAAGTCACTTGAGTAGCGTGCCCTTTACAGCAACATTCTACAAATTCTACTGTTTCCAAATAAAGCAGTGTGCAGTTTCTCAGGACCACAGTTGTTTTACTGTCTGAGTTTATTTCCAGTGTCCTGTTTATCCAAGAGCTTCCAAGGACAATGGTTCGTAAAAGGGAAAGGACATGCTTTTTATTGAACTGAGTGATTACCTGAACTAATAGAGACTGACCGTGACAATCAGAGTTTCATCTTGACTCACGATAGGGAGAAACAAACCTGTTTGAAAACAACTACTATCACTCCCCGAAACTGAAATAGCAGTGCAAACACAGGTTTTATGGAAACAACAGATACTCCAATGAGAGCTTTGGTGTTTCTGCTGATGTTTGCATGTTCTTAATTTTCCAAAGAATTTCTTCCTCCTCTTCCTCTTCATTTTGTTCTTACAGAAATAAAATACAAACATCTACTAAGATTACTTTGCAATACAATGTTTATAGCTTTACTAATTGGTTAACTAGAGAAACTACCTTATCCACACACACATAGGAATGGCAATAGTCCTGCTGGTAATAGATTGTAAAGAATAATCTTATTATTACCTTTTATATTCAATCCTGGAACTGTTTTAAATAAGAGATTAAGAATTTAATAAGCATTTGGTAGACAGTTTGGGAATTAACTATGCTTTGTGGGCCCACAAAGAATAAATACAAACATCTATATTTTCCATTTTTATGCCTTTATGTATTATAAAACACCTGCCTTACAGTTTAATGCCACTAAGGAACAGAAATAGATAAACATATTTAAAAAGAAAGAAAGAAAAAAGAAAATAGAAAGAACTCTGGAATCAAAATGCCCACCAGATATTTATTGATAGAAAAATCTAATCTAAAAATTCTTCTGCCCAGCCTCTTGGCTGCATCCCAGTCTTTGCTCTGCTGGATTCCCTTTGCTCTTTGCTCACAAATGATTTCTTCATGAGCTGAAGGTGGGAACACTCTCTACTGTGTCCTTATTTCTCTACTGAAAACATGTGATGAGGTCAAACTACAGGGGAACTTTGCTTACCGTCTTCCTTTTTCTTTCTCATCCTTTAAACTCTGAGGGGGTGAGACTGTCCTGTCCGATCTTGGCTAATGTAGCCTACCATGCAATTTATTACAACTTTGCAATAATTCTAAAAGACAGCCAAAAAGATATTTCTAAATAAGAGAAAGCCAGGGGCTGGTGAGATGGGTCCATGGCCGGGTGGCTGTGACTGTCTACTTGACAGGATTTTAAATCACCTAGAAGACATACTTCTAGATATGCATGTAAGAAATTAATGGATTAGGTAAACTTCTCCAAACCCCAGAGAGATGGCATAGATTGGATTAATTGAAGTAGGAAGATCCATCTTAACTGTGGGAAGCACCATTCTGTGGATTGCAGTCCCAGACTAAGTAAAATGGCAAAAGCAAGCCAAGAGCTAGCATTCATCATTCTCTTTTTCCTTACTGTGGACTCAGTGTAACCAGCTGCCTCAAATTCCTTGCACCATACCTTCTCCACCACTGTAGACTGTACCCTCTAACTTCGAGCAAAGACTAAATTCTTCTTTAAGACAATTTTGTGGTATACTTGATCACTGCAGGGAGAAAGTAACCTACACAGAGGTAAACTATCTACTGTGCAAGCGTGAAGACTTCCGATCCCAGCCTCGACAGGAAACCTGAGCAATGTGACATGCATCTTAATCTAGGGCTAGGGAGGCAAAGACTTGTGGCTCCTGGGAGCTCACTGGCCAGACTGGCCAGGAAAATGATTAGTTATAAGTTCACTGAAAGACCCAGTCTCAAAACAGCAAGATAAACTGAAATAGAGAAAGATACCAGGCCCTAACCTCTGACTTCCACATGTTCATACAGGGGTGAGTGCACCTACACACACACACATGAGCACAGTAAATATATACATGCACATGAGCACGCATATACAAACAGAGAAAAATATCATTATACAACCAAAGCCTTAAATATGAGATGTAATATTTTTTGTCTAATAGAAATCTCAAATCAAGCACCAATGGATGGTTCTGTGGTTTAAGACACGTTTTATCTAACCTACAAATCAGATTTATGTCCCTGAAACCTACATTGTGGAGGAAGGGAACCAAGTCCCTCAGGCTGTCCTCTGACCTTCATATATGTACTGTGATAGGCACAAAAAATTTAATAGATACATGCAATTAAACTTTAACCTCAAGTCAAGAAAGCAACTTCATGATTCACAGTTAACGCTGAGAATAGACAACCCCACGGTGTTCCAAAAGCTAGAATCATACTTGCATACAAAGGAAATTGCACTTCTTAAAAATAAAACTTAAATTTAGTGCTCACTAAAGGTTAATGAGTTCCTATTTCATGTTCCAGAAAGACAGACCATCAAAGTCCTATAGAGGTGTCTTTTTAACATATACAGTACTCCAGAAATCTATGAGATACTTAGAAGGCTAAACAGGAACATCCTTTACTTATGGAAAACAGGATAAAATCATGCTATAATCAATCATCTTGCATTGTTCTGAATGAGAATAGAATGACCTAACCAATCAACATTAGCCCTGAAGAAAGACTTCTTGCGCATACACTTGTCCCCCTGCTGTTCCTAAGAGCCAGGAATTCCCACACAAAAGATAATTCTGAGCATTCTTGTATATGGCGTTTTTGGGGCAGAGGAGGTCCTGTTTGAAACATAAAATATTAAGCTGGTACCAATTATAAACAAGCTACTGTGCCTTAATATTAAGTCACAAATTTCTGATTCACTGATGCAAGACTTACTTTTCATGAGCTTGGGAGAAAACGTGGCGCCTAAGAATGGAGAGACTTTCATAAAGGATCTGGCAGCACTTCTCAAGCATAGTCATTGAAGAAATTTAATCACTCACACCTTTTATCTGGTCCTTTAAACTTCAAGCAGGGGGCTGGTGATGGGGGATGGTTGGAAGGAGCAGGCAAAGTGAGGAAGAGAAGAAGAGGTGTGAGAAAAAAAAAATAGAGAGAAGAAAAAAAGTCCACTGTTCCTGGAGAGAGACGCTCAAGCAATAAGCAACATGGTCTCCAAATTTCTCAGGTGTCCTTATGACAGTGAATGCCTGGCTGTTCTTCTAACAAGGACAGGGATTCCTTAATTAAAATCTCCTAAAACTTGGGGAAATTATTCAATAGGCGGAATTTGTCAAAAATCTCTGGATTTTATATGGTCTATCAAGACATCCGCTAACCCATGATTTTCCAGATATAATCATCTAAACAAGCCATGCCTTTATGTGGAAAATATAGAAGTTCTGGAAAACAGACAAAATTTGGAAGTTACTTCTTCTTGAGGGGTCTCTTGATGGAACTGCATATCCCTTAGCCAATAACTAATATTGTCTTGAACTTTTGATGACTGATTATTTTGAAAATGTTAAAGAATAGACAAAATTCTTAAGCTTAATTTTCTTCCTTCCTCCCTCCCTCCCTCCCTCCCTCCTTCCCTCCCTCCCTTTCTTCCTTCCTTCCTTCCTTTCTTCCTTTCTTTCATTTCTTTGAGACAAGACTTCTGTGTATAGCCTTGGCTGTCCTAGAACTCGGTAGATCAAGTTTGCCTTGAACTCAAAGAGATCTGCCGTCTCTGCCTCCCAGTGCTGGGATTAAAGGTGTGCTCCACCACTGCCTAGTTCCAAGCTTAACTTTTTAATGTATGTATATATAATTCTATGTTGGACTTAATTTTTATAGTCATGAAGCTGTTTCACAAAAAAAAAGAGGTTTTTGATAAGCTATTAGTACAATCCCAAACTTCGTCTGAAGCACGAGTTTACTAATGCACAGTGAGGCCTCCATTTCCCATTTGTGTGGCATTATTCAATAGTGTCAAATTCTGAGGCTTTCCTAACCGGGAAAGTGGAGGAAAGGTGACTTGGGTTCTCGGGGGACATTTGGCAATGTCTGGAAACATTTGGAGTTGTCATGGCAAAGCAGCAGTATCTACAGTTAGTGGGGCAGAAGACAGGGATGTTGCTAAACACTGTACAGTTTATGGGACAAGCCCACACAGCACAGGATGATTTGGCTAATTATACTGATAACGTGGTGGCTGAGCAAACCTCCTCTAATCCAAGTGTTTTGATTATCAAGAAATTATTTTCCTGGACAACCAATTTCATGAATAACCAATGATTAAAGCTGTATGTGAGCACAAAAGGGCACCAGAAGATATGCTTGTGATTTGAAAAGAAAATTGAAGAGGAAAATTGACCTTATTCATACGCACATGCACAAACATGTTAAAAATAAGCCAGAAAAAGAATTTCTTTCTCAGACAATTTGATAGAAAAATAAAGGAACAAAATTCTACCCACAAATACTAATTTATAACCACGTAGTACACTCCCATTATTTTAATATGACATCTAAAACTCCATCTCATTAGAAGCCAGGGAACATAATAGCTGGAAATTGAAAGTACCAGTGTGGATTTAATATGAAGTTTTATGTCCCCTTCCTTATAGTGTATTATGTTTTTGAGGCTCATTGGAGGGTAATCAGCACTCTGGAATACACGATTGTGTACTCAGCCATTCGACTCTAATGCAATTCCTTTCCTTTCTTCCTTATGGGAAAATCTACCAAGTTAGCACTGATGGGACCATCTTTGCTCTGGGAATCATGCTCGTTTAATCCCCTTGAGGATGATGGTCCAAGAATATTCTAGTAAGAAAAGCAAAATCACTTTTATAGCAATGTTTTAAAAAAAAAAAAAAAACAACGTGATGACTTAAACAGTGAAATGGGCAAGAATGCCATTAAAATAAGAGTGTCATTCAGTTTCAACCAGTGTATAGGAATGTATTCAGTAAGTCGCTATGTGAGTCTGATTGTATATGGATGGCATACACCAAGTCTAGGCAGGTTCAGCTTTTAAGTTCAGCTTTAAAGACATCTAAATAAATAAATAAATATCTTTAATTTTACAAATAAAACTGTCCAATAGAAAGCATGTTAGCGTCACTTCTTAATGGCCTCCTGCCTCTACTGCCTGAACAATTCAGCAGTTATTTGCAGTGGCTCCATCGATTGCCTTAATAACTGCACCATAAGTGTAAAGCTACTCCAAAGACATTGGAAGAATGAAGCCCAAGGCCAGACTTTCAGCCACCACCCAGAGTGAAGTTATATGGTTTTCTTGTTTTCATAAATGACCTTACCATTTTGAAGAAATGTAAGCTTTACAAAAGATTAATTGTGTGTAAATTATTCCTTTTGTGTCCTTGTAATCAACATGATGCACCCTCCTTCCCCTCTGCAGACTCCTGCCTTCTGGGAGGGTATCTAAGCCAGTGATTCTCACCCTTCCTAATGCTGTGACATTTTAGTACAGTTCCTCACACTGTGTGACCCCCTAACCATAAAATTATTTTTGTGACTACTTCATTAATGTAATTTGCTACTGTGATGAATCATAATGTAAACATCTGTGTTTTCCAATGGTCTTAGGAGACCCCTGTGAAAGAAAGGGTCATGACTCATAGGTTGAAAACCATTAATCTAGACCCTATCCAATTCTCTAGAAAGTCAGCCTGTTTGAATGAAAACCTAGGTCATCTCTTTGAGTTCAAAAGAACTTAAACAAAACCAAGAAGAAGTGTAACTGCAAGGGTAGAGGGATCCTTGAGTAAAGGTGTGAGGGAGTGAAGGTGTGAGGGCCTTTCAGGTATGCACTTCTGCCACCTTACCGCCCACACACCACAGGAGCAGAGGTTGCACATTTTACGTAGCTATAAAAGATATAGAATGTTAGCTCCAAAATATGTTCCCCATTCAGCTCCTGTTTTCTTCATGTTATTATTGTTTGTTTTGTTTTAGTAACTTTTATCATTCCCCAAATAGTTTTCTTTTCTAGAGAAACCCTTCATATCCAATTCCTACAGGGGATTTGGTATGTGCAGCCAACTCTAAACCCTGATGGACATGGCAATGCTTACTCTTTGGTACTATCTTTTGGGCCCTGGGTAAGCTGCAAGCCTCACTCTAAATCTATATTCACTAAATCCCTGTTTCCTGCAAGCAGATGTGAAAGTTTACCAGCCTGTAAACCCTTTATGCCAACGCCTCCCTTCTGAAGCTCTTAAGAAGATTATCAGGTGGCTCTTTCATGCACCATGGCGTCCTTTTATGCTTCTGTTTACACTGCTCCTATGAAGACATTGAGATCTGTCTGCATGATAGTAATTTCTGAAATCTTTGAATGAAATCCCGACTCAAGGGAAAATCAAGTTCGTTGTATCTTGAAGGTAAAAGAGCAGACCTCTACTTGGGGTATGATGCTGTAAACTCCTAGAACAAAAATTCACATACCCAACTCTGGGGAAAACTGAAGGGCTGGTGGAATTCATCACCTGTCAATCAGTACGCTTGGCTCCTAGCCTCACTTATGCAGCAGCAATGCAGATTGGATGCCTACTGTGAGTTGGAGACCAAGTAAAAGCATAAATTAACATCATTAATTAAAGGAGCAGGTGCCAACGAAACTAAAAACAAAACAAAACAAACAAAAAAAACCCAAACAAACAAAAGAAACAAAACGGGATGAACCCAAACTTTCCTACCCCCCCCCTCCCCCCAGCACCTCGAGACCTCGGTCCAGTACACACATCTGGGTCAATCCGCCTTTAAGCACCAGGGTCTGAACTGCTAGCCAAGTGGCCCGGGAGGCCCGCTTTGCCCAGCTCCACCGAGCCAGGAGGTGACTCTTCGGGTTGCTTCCCCGCGCTCCCTTGGGCTCTGGCAAGCAACCCGAGGGGTGCCCTCCCAGCCCGCAGGCCCGGTGGGGCGGGGCGGGGCTCGGCCAGCCAAGGCCGGGAGCGGGAACCGGCAGCGGGAAGCGGCCACCGCCCGGGCTGCGCGACCTAGGGGAGGCGAGGAGGGGCGGGGCTGGACGCCACGGGAAGGGGTGGCTGCGCTGCCCGAGGACCGAGCGACCGAAGCAGCTCTGCTGGTGCCAGCTACGATGGGTCTGGAGACCGAGAAGGCCGACGTGCAGCTCTTCATGGCCGACGACGCCTACAGCCACCACAGTGGGGTCGACTACGCAGATCCTGAGAAGTACGTGGACTCGAGTCACGATCGGGATCCTCAGAGGCTCAACTCGCATCTCAAGGTGAGTTTCAGGCCGGTCACTCAGCTAGGCTGCTGTGGGTCTCTGGCACTCTGCAGGAGGATGCCCCTTCAACTCCTCCCTAACAGTGGCCACTGGTCCTGTTGGCACCCTGCTGGCAGGGACACATAGCCCTCAAGCTCCTGAGCAGCTAGGAATGTTTGCCCAATTCCTTTGCACCCAATGTCACATAAGAAATGCTAAAAAAAAAAAAAAAAAAACCTGCCCTAGCCCTCTCTCCTGCATACTTCTCCTGCTTATAGTGCCTTTGCTTCCCTCCCACCCACAACCCCTCTAGACAGGTTGGATAAGAGCATGGGTCTTTCTGTCTTGTCTCTACAGCTAGGCTTCGAGGATCTGATTGCAGAACCTGAGACTACACACTCCTTTGACAAAGTGTGGATCTGCAGCCATGCCCTCTTCGAAATCAGCAAATATGTGATCTACAAGTTCCTGACGGTGTTTCTGGCCATCCCCTTGGCCTTCGTTACAGGGATCCTGTTTGCTACCCTCAGCTGTCTGCACATCTGGTGAGAAGGGACAAACAGGGTGAATCTGCCTTCTGAAGCCTACAGATCTTTTATGCCACCTGTCCCCTGATCTTCCTATTTCCCAGGCCGGTTTGCAGAGAGAACGCTGCATTTCGTTTCTGAACAGTAGCAAGACCTGAGAAAGCTCTGAAGGGCCGTGTGCTTTCTTTAGAACAATAATACTGAGAGTTTAAACAGAAGGAAGCAAGGGCCTCTTTCCTGGGTGTGATTTTTTCCCTTCCATGCAGAAGGTTGAGCTCAGTGCGGAGGTGGGGGCTGGAAGGCTCCTTCCTGAGCAGGCTGCTCTCTCAAGGCCCTGTTGTGACTTGTGCCTGTGGTTCTGGGCACATTCTTTCTGTCTTTCATTGCCTTTTATTCAGTCACCAGCTGTGCTTGGGTAAAACAATCTGATCTCAGAGCAGAACACCCCAAGAATGGCAGGCGTTGGTAAACTGTGCTGTGGATGAGACCACTCCAGCTTTGCTATTGGTGATTGGTAATGGAGCCAGGGAGGTGGGAGGTGTCTATAACAGCAGTACTACACACCTACCATGGATGAATGAAAACTCAAAGTATGCAACAATGAAATAAGGCCATTACAGTATCGCTTCACCAATAATCACAATTTTGTATTCGAAGAATCACAATAGGTCTCCGGTTGGTTTCTCAAGGTGGTCCTGTAACATGTGTAACCACAAATGCCACCATATAGCTCTTTACTTTACATGGCATTGTCACACCCCAATATATTCTCAGTGTTCAGTGTTGGGAGCTATCAAAGTCATCTCTTCTTTCAGTCTCTAGCTAGATTCAGCTGCTGTTAGCTAGCTAGTTCTGCACCCTAAGTCTATTAGATGCTCAGTCTTGTTGAGCAAGAACATAAAATTTTCTTCACCTTATTCATTGCCTGTGAGGAGCATTTAGATAATAGATTCGAAAGATGAGAAACCACCTCATCTTGTTAGGGAGGAGTTTTGAAAACGGAGAAATTGGGAAAGGAAGGCTACATTTTGAGAGAACAAAATCTGAAAAAAAAAGTCTTTTAAAAGATAAACATAAATTCTGATGGTCAAAGGATAAACAAAGAACAGCAATTTAATCACGCGAGCTTGTAAGCAGTCATGTTGGAAGTGCCGAAAGATCCTCATAGAAGTGAAACCCTCTATGTTTGCGCATGTGCAGAACCACACAAGCAGATGCATAGCTACCTCATATCCGACATTGCCACACATGTGGATTTTTTCACATGCTTAAATCAACATATAAAATTAGACATTCCTAATTAACTAAAACCACCAACAGAACATCTAAGTCAGCTATTTTTCCACTTTCAAAAATGTGAAAAAACAAAGAATCCATCATATATTGTGATATGCTCGCCTAGACTGCAGATGTATTGGCAATGCTATAGGCCTTCCCATTCTTTCTGTGGAAGAATTGGACAGAGAAAATTTTCATTTGCTAAATGATGGGAAGACATTAGCAGCACTAGAATGACCCAAATAATGCTTTTCTCCACCTGGCTTCCCCAGGAGTGGGAGGAGTTTTGTGTTTGTCTTCTACTGATGAATCATCAGTACACCTTTCCTTTGAGCCACATGATATGTATTATTTAACTTCATCTTGTTTTTCAAATTTCATTCATGTGGGACATTAATATTTAACTGTCACATAGTTATCATCAGGTGGTTATGAATCTATGCTTAAATATTACCTTGTGCCTCGATGAAGCATCCTTATCAGTAATAATTTGAATCCCCCTGAGAGATCAGTGGATGCTATAATAAGGAGTAGACTCATGTGAGCAAGCTTGGGCTCTTTTGTTTTCTATCTAGTTGTTTGTTTTATATTTTTTAAACAAGGGATTATTCATTGTTTAGCCAAAGCTGAGAAAATAAAATAAGAGGCTTTTAACCAAGTCACAATATCAGCACACTTCTGCTTTTAGATTTTTGTTTTGGTTGTGATTATTGTTATGGGTGGTGGCATCTTGTTGGTCGCTTATTGTTTTGGTTGGTTGTGAGCACATAGCTCACCATGTTGCTCAGGTTGGCTTTGAATTCCTGGGCTCAATGAATCCTTGTGACTTAGCCTCTACAGTAGGTAGAAATACAATTATATACTACTACAGCTCAACTCTGGATTCTTTGCCCAAATAAATAACAAAAATTAAAATCTAGTAATAGTGGACCTTCAGCAAAATGTTCAGGTCTTTAAGACTTGTGAGATGATTCTCACAAGTTTGATGCCTCGATCAGATCCACTCACCATTTGGCAAATAAGCTCACTATAAATAAATGTATCATAACCAAAGAAATGATACTGGAGCACCTACCTCTTATTTTCCTAGAACTAAATGCAAATGGATGTCCAGTTGCTGTAAATAGAGTGTTTAACATCTTATTCTAGATGATTTCAGTACAGTACACTGCTATGACACCAGTCTTTAAGACACTGTAGTATAAAAATAAATAACGATCCCTGATCTCAGGCTGCTTATCCAATGGCAGCATACAGAATCTGTAGATTATGTTTTCGTGAGAAGCATTTGCTTAACTATGTTAAGCCATTTATCGTTTATCATCAGTCTAAACTGTGTGCAACTTTAGAAGAAAAATTATTCACAATGTTGCAAACATAAGTCAAATTCTATATCCAAGGATGATTGAACTCTCTGACACAAAGAAATAGTAACTTGAAGAAAATAAAATGTGTTCATCCCATTCAATGAGCTGTAATCTTCAAGCATGGGCAACAGGAATTTGTTAGATGAAAACAGCTTAAGTCTCTTTTAAACAGCAGAGACATAAGGGTTGTGGAGATAGAAAAGGATTAGCCTAAGGAAGAGTAAAGTGGATTTGATTGACAAACCTTCAGACATAAACTCCAGACTTCTATTATTTTTGTTAATGTTTTCATTATTTGTTCTGATTTCAACAGAGACCTCCCTATTATTATTTGTTATATGACAGTACCATGTGGATATCTCAGAGACATGTGATAAGGCTTACCCCAATAACTGGTTCTTTAAGATTTCTGGTCTCTTTTTAGTTTGTGGCAGTGTGCAGATGTGACACTGAGTGAGAAAAATGTAGAGTAAGAAGTGAATATTTGCTACCACTCAACCTTTAGTCAGCTGTTCAATTCTAAAGCACCCATAATTAATTTTTTTAAATAACTGTTTCAAATATTTAGCAGTTGGAACAAAACATAACATAAATATAGTCTATGTACATGGGTAACATGAATAATTCAGTGTTCTAAAAATATATACATCAAACACACAATTGCTGAGTGAACACACCTTTGTTGCAGTGGGGTTTCTTTGGTCCAGGGCAGCCAGAGGCCCACACCCTGTTGCCCGAGACCCCTTAGCCACCAGCCACCTGCCACTCAGGTCCCCAGAAATGACTCAGATGCTTATATTAACTTTATGCTGTTTGGCCTATGGCTCAGGCACATTGTTAGCTAGCTCTTATATCTTAAATCAACCCATTTCTATTAACTGTCTGCCACATGGCCCGTGGCTCACCTGTGCTCCTTACATGTTGCTCCTTTGGGCTTCAGCTGGGTCTGCCTCTGACTCCACCCTGCTTCTCCTACCTATGCTCTGATTTCTCCTCCTACTTCTTCCATGGTGCCTGTCATGGCCCAAAACAGCTCCTTTATTTAAAGATTGATATTCACAGCATACAGAAAGGCATTTCCACATCAGACCTTTAGTTAAATCATATTTTAAGAACAAACTGAGAAAATCAACCTCACTCTCAACCCTCAACCCAGGTAACAGTAAAGAATCCATCAAGGCCTCTCCAGTACCCAAAATTCACAACATGGTTGTGCTCACAAAAACACTGTTTAGAGGATTACACAAGAATTTTTACCTGAGTGATATAAGAATAGTAAAGTATCTTTAAAAAAAAAAAAAAAGTATACCAAAGTATGGGAGTACACCTTTTCTCTTTAAACTACACCACACAGCCCTTATCGGTAAGTGTAATTCCTATATATATATAAAAAAAATAATAATAGTAATAATAATAATAATATGAAGCAGTTAATGACATAAGTGATGATAACAATATGAAACTGAACAGAATACTAAATTCATTTTCATTCACATTTTAATGAAAGGTGAAGCCCAGCGTATGTTCTAGAAGAAAACACAGAAATTCAAGTATCTATTTACCAGGTCTTTTAATAAATTTGAAATTGAGGAGGCTTGTTTCAGGACATTAGACATACAGCCAAGAGGCTCCCACCTATTCAGGCTAAGAGAGGAGGCAAGGAGAGAGGCCACAGGAAAGGCAGGCAGGAAGTAGATCCTCAGAGAAACAGGAAGTGCTAGCAGGTTAATGTTTAGAAGCAGAGATCTGGCAGAGAAATAAATTGCCTTGTTTATTTTTGTTTGACCGTTTCCACTAACATTCAACCAGCAGAAAGAATATTAACATTTATCATCTCTGTGCCTGTTTATTTTTTAAACAACTTAGCTCTTGCACCTCTTATCACTCTGGCCATTGTCCATTTATTTATTCTGAACTGTTGAACTATATTAAAGTAGTTTAGTCATCACTGTATTTGTTCATGCATGTGTGTCAATCTCCTTGGAAACACTAATTGTTAATGGTAAAAACAATGCTTATATTTCCCTCTTCCCCCATCCAGGATCCTAATGCCTTTTGTGAAGACCTGCTTAATGGTCCTGCCTTCTGTGCAGACAATATGGAAAAGTGTGACAGATGTTGTCATTGGCCCATTGTGTACAAGTGTAGGACGCTGTTTCTCATCTGTCAGCATGCAACTGAGCCATGACTGACAGCACAGACCCCAGGCCCAGATATCTGAATGCTGTACTACTTGCTGATGTAACACTGAAGCACTGTCTGTTCACCTCTCAATGATTATCATCAAGAAGATGGTCAAAATGGGACCCCTGTTCATAAATGTTCATTGACATATCTTAACGAATAATGATTTCCCCAGTAAAAGCCAAGGATTTCATGTCTAATTTTATAAGAAGTATTGACAACACTCAATGTAGGGACACAGTTTTGGCTTTGGTAGAAAACATATGTTTGTAGTGATGACCTGATAACAGTCCAGGGGTAATTTCCTCAACTACTACAGTAATGTGTGCATAACTGCTCATAAAAGTATGTGATTTATTATTTTCTGTGACTCTAGGAGTAATGTTTTAAAAATTACTTTAACATATATAACCATAGGGCTAGCTAGAGGTAACATATAAAAACATTCCAGAAACTCCTTGCAGTACCAAACTGATATGCCTATGATAATAACTATCAAATATAGTGAGACAAATAAATGTGAAATTGTGTGCCTCTGAGATATTACTATCCTGCAAGCCTATTTAACAGATTTTGCTGTACATTTTGTACCTAACACAGGTGTTACTCTAATCCAATCGTTTTAGAATGTTTTTAATGTTTGCCGTTTTATTGATCTCATATATAAAGTAAGCATAGCTACCACTGAGTAACTTTATTTGTAAGATTGTTCTGTCGCATATGAGAATTTTTGTAGCTTCTTTGAAATTCAATGTAAAAAGAGCTGTGTAGGCTTCCTCTTTAAATTTCCTATTAAATGTTTTATGACTAGTGTTGATCTGGCTGTGACCCTAAGACATGGAGCTGCTTTGGTTAGCAGACTTTTTTCTTCCCTTAGAGTTAGGAGCCTAATCTACATTCTACATTCCTATAAATGCTTCAGTTACTTTCAAGTAATTCTGGTGCTAGTTAATAATATTATTATGACAAAGACTATATCTAACACCTAACTACAATTTACACTACAGTGGCTCATGTAGAGAAGTTCATAGGAGAATTACCAATTGTCAGGGTGTATAATACTGAATTATACGTGCAAATAAAAAATTAATATTTACAAATTTTCAAGATGTTCTCTGGTATGAATTTTGTGTCCTATAAAACATTATCCTATGCTTTTTCAATTGTAGAACCCTAATTTAGCATATACTCAACATGGTCTTGAAGAAATTGGCATGTAAAGTATTTCTACGTTATAATACTATAATTTTTCAAATTCCAGAATTATTATCAAAACTTGGATTAGCATTTTCTTAGATATCCTCATGGCTATTAAATCTTCATTTAACAAAAATTAATTTAAAAAAATTACGCACTTCTAATTTTGGTCAGTTTATGGGTGATTAAATTGAAATCCTATTGCAAAGCAGGTCAAAAGATCATGTCAAGAAACCGAGTTGTAAAGTTCAGATCCTTTTGTAGTCACAAAGAAAACATTTTAAATCACCTTCAGAAGAGATGTTATAGCTTGGTAATAGATATGAAGTGTTACCACTAACATGACTATGGAGATTGTATTATGCTATTTTTGAAGGTCAGTCTCATGGCTTTATATTTTTTTTTTGTAATTTAAGCTTTAAATACTTGGATATATCGATTAACTAAGAAATTAATAATAAAATGCTGATTACTAAAAATATAAACTTCAACCTTTTAAAATAGTTTTGGCAAATTTTAAAGACAATTATGTACAATTATATATCAAAATCTTTAATTTCAAATAGATATGATTTCCTTTATTCTGAATAGTGTTGATTATTTTCTTTTATTGAAACTTTTCATAAATCATTTTGTATAAAAACTCAGATTATTGATTAAAGAGAATCAAAGTTAAATATGCAGATATGTTGTTTCTTTTATCTGGGGCAGTTGAAACTTAGAGGCAAAGAAATTCCCTCATTAGCTAAAATAAACTTCTAAAAGCCTTGAATAGGTTTATTGATTTTATTATATTTTACCTTTCTGCTGCTTACTTTATACATTTGGAACTGAAGAGTAAGAACCGTTTCCAATTCAACTTAACTCACTAAGACCTCCATTAGTAAGAGCTTGAGTCATTGTTCCCAGATGTATCTGTTGGGAGGAAGAGATGGGTAAATGGTTAAAGAGCTTACTGTGCAAACAGGAAGACTAGAGTTAGGATCCTCAGAAGCTACATAAAAGCCAGGTGGGATTGGCAGTCCATCTCTATAAAAACAAAGATGGGATCCTCAGAACCAGCTGGCAGGCTAGTCATATCCACAAGCCCTGAGTTCAATGAAGAAACCCTGCTTCTGTGGAGACAGAAGACTTCCAACACCAAACCTCGGGCCTCTGCGTGCATGTGTATCCGTGTACAACTACGGGCACACATGAAAGAATGTGTAGCCAGGCAAAGATGGTGCACTCCATTAGTCCCAGCACTTGGAAGGTTGAGTGAGGAGGATCTCTTTAAGTTCCAGGCCAGCCTGGTCTACAAAGCAAGTTCCAGGACAGACAACACTGTTATATAGAAAAACCCTGTCTCAAAACAAAACAAAAAGCCAAAACAAACAAACAAAGGCTGAAGAGATGGTTCCATCCCCTGATATTCCAGGCTGACTTTATGAAATATAAAATATATCACCACAATGTACACTAGAGAGAAGAGTATTTTTTCTCAAAAATTGTTAAGACTGTTCATTTAGTTCTCTAGTTTTCTAGCACTTAAAGAAATTCTATGAAATTTCTCTGTCACTTGATGAGTAATATGCAGTGGCTCACAAACCAAAAGCTTTTAATCTTTGTAAAGTCTCATTTTACTAATCCTAAATAAACTGCTGTCTCTATTCTACGTCTTAAACATGAAAGTAATAACCATACAAATCACATGTTAAAATATCTTGTATTCCAAAACTAGATTTATCCAAAATTATTTTTGGAAAGTAAGTATGTGAAGAGCAATTGCTGATATTGGCACAGACTTTCTTGTGGTCAATTAATCTGATAATAAATCAGATATTTGGCTTTTTAAAATGTTCTTTAAAGATTGAAAGAACTCTAAAGGCCTTCTTTGTAGTAGTCATCTAAATCCCAATAACTTATTTCCAAGTCTTTCTTGGGAAGCTGTTGCCTATAAGAAAAAGATCCTTGCCCTAGAAATTAGACAACTTGGTTCCATCCTCCAACACTGTCTCCAAATGGCTTAGCCTCTGAGTCTTGCATTTTTTATATAATGAAAAAAATGAATTTAATGGTCTCCTAAGAGCTCCTCATTCTACTGTTTTCTATAACAGCAAGATTTAGGTATGTCTCTTTTTAAATATCTAGAAATTTTAGTCCAGGAACTTTAGTAACAATAATACTAAAACTGTATTTCCTGTCAATCATTCAGTTGGGATGCCAAATATACATCTATGGATATACTTTTCACTCCCCCACTCCCCTTCTGTAACTTTGATTCTTCATGACAGGAATTTATAGATTTTTATGAGCTCTAATATTATCATTTCATACCTTCAACTAACATGTTACCATATATTTTTAATTAATTCAGACTTATTTGAAGATTTACCGATAAAATCAATGCTTTATGAGAGTTACGGTTTGGATTTTAAATGGTCCTAAGAAGCCTCATTCTAAAAGGCATGGTCACTGGCCTGTGGTGCTATTCTGAGCTGACATGACCTTTAGGAGTCTGGATCTAGACGAAATAAGTCATGTCCTTGGAGGCATGGGAGACAATATTGGGATCTGTGCCCCCTTCCTGTCTCTTCCCGGCCACTTCCTGGTTACCATAAAGTCGTCAGTTTCCTCTACCACAAGTGTTATCCCTCAGGACAGCCCAGAGGCAACATGGTCAAGCCACTGAAACAACTAAGAGAAAATATGAGCCCCAAATGACCCTCCCCACCTCAAAGGTGCAGCAGCCATTTGCCAAAGCAATGGACAGCTGATGGAGAACCACCCATTCTATCAACCCATAAGTCAACCCGAACCTCCCACTTGCCTCACCCTTCAGTTGATTCTCCACACTGGAGATCCTGGGTGGCAGCACCAAATGCATCCAGGCAATGTTTCCTGAATGAATAACTAGGTGAATAAATAGCTAAGGACAGTCTGGGGTGCTTGTAAAATTAGCAGTAAGAATCACATTTCAACTTTCTTTTTTATTTACAAGAGGAGTGTGGAACATATTGATTTGGGGCAAATCTTTTTACTCTCCTTTTCATAAAGCAGTAAGAGAAGACTAAACCTTGTTGTAGGCATATGAGCTGGGGCAGGTCTCCCTCCGGCCAACATCAGTTGTGCTGAGCATTTTGTTCATTGGTGTGACCAAATCCCCCAGAAATACAACTTCAGGAAGGGTTTATTTTGATTTGTGCTTTAGGAAAGGAAACACTCTCGGTCACGGTGGGAAATGCATGAAAATGGGAGTGTGAGACACTTGGTCCTATGAGCAGTCAGGAAGCAGAGAGCAGGAAGGTTCTGCTAAAACTCTAGACCCGCCTCCATGGGTCCTACTTCCTGTAGCCAGACTCCCTCCCTCCGGAAAGGCTCGGAGCTTCCTGCAGCAGGGACCAAGTGTTCAAACTGGTGACATTTCTCACTCAAGCCAAGCTGTCTTATTCTTGATCGTCTTGTCTGAAACCTACTTCCAAATCTTCTGGAACAGAAATCTCTACAACTTGGAAACTTGCTTGTAGGTACACGTGCCTTTGGGAATGGTAGTTTGGTTTGCTACCTCATTTCCCACTGAAGTAAACAGAAACATGATTTCTGTAAACTTTTTCATGTCAGAAAACAGACAGCGCATTGTGTCATTTGAGTTCTAGAGCAAATTAAAGGGCAGTAAAAAGGCCAAACCAATGGCTCTGTTTCTGTGCCTGCAGCTTTATCACCGCCAAGTGTTTGCATAACAAAAGCTTCTAGAAATTCTGTAGGATTGCACAAAACAGGCAGGGGAAGAGTTAGAGCCACAAGGAGAATTTACCTCAGCTGATGCAATTCACCACAAATCAGGATACAGGACATTTACTCTGAAAAGCAGACAGGAGGTAGCAAAGGAGTCAGCGCACTAGAAAATCAGGCTATTGACTTAAGGAATAGATATAATTTGGGTTCGATTCACCCAGTGTCTTCTCTCTTCACTTCTTAGTAAAATGAGCAAAAGAATGCTCCCCCGGTCATAGTTTTAAATCACTCTGGTACCCTCTAGCCTTTCTCTGGGTAACATCTGAAATGCTACCACAGGGATCTTACCTCTGATGCTTTTTAAGTGGAAAACAGCCTTGAGTGGGGTCACATTTCAATTGATTACTGCCTTACATTTTAAACTTCAGTATGAATGGCTAGTCTAAAGGGGATATTGAACACTGCAGAAGGGATCCCAGGAAGAGCCCTGAGTACAGTATGGAGCACATACACAGACCAAGAAGAAAGCCAGGTTAGAGACACAAAGGCAGGCGGCTGCAATGGCACTGACCTTAACCCTTCCCAGCTCTGTTTTGGAGCCCTCCGCTTCACATTTCTGAGCACGGCTCAGTGGAAACTGAATAGGAATGGGGAGAGTTTAGTCCACAAAGGAGACTTCATTTTCTCCGTAAAGAAGAATTGCTTTTGTCTTATTGAATGAAATTGGGCCTGGGAGGGAGCCCGGGGGCTCTGCAGGAACCCTGTACCCGAAAGACCATCCAGGGAGCAATATTGAAGATGAAAATGGAAGAAGTATAGCTGTGACAGTTTGCGCCTCTTTCACCTTACAATGCTCCGCTGCTGCCCCCAACTATGGTGTCTCTGACAGAGAAAGAATACCGCAGAGCAGCCAGAGAAATCAGAGGACACCACTTCAACAATTACCCCCAAATAGGACAAGGACATCTATCTGCTTGCACTTGGACGTGTTATGTTACGCAGCTTGGTTTCACGGCTGGAGAAGCCACTCTGCCATTATGAGAAAAGGTAAAGGTGGGCGGGGATGAGAGAGAAAGGAAGAGACAAGACCCAGCGGGGAACAGCACGTTGCCAAGGGCAAAAACTTATTTCCGATATAAATGGAGCAGGAAGAGATGGGAGCAGCAGGTCACCCCTGGAGAGTTCTTCTCTTTCCCTGCCTCCCAGGCGCTTGTCACTGAGCACCATCCAGTCACAAAAGGGGAGACAGGGCCAGAGGGCAGGTCCTGCTTCAACTGAATGGTCCATCAGTTCCAGGCAACTGCTGTCTCAGCTAACTGGGACAGTGAAACAGAAGTTGTTTGGGAAGTTGCAGGGCAGGACCAGGCTATTTTTCAGGGAGGCAAGTGGCTCATTCTAGCCTTCATAGCTGAGAGCTGTGCTCTCAGTACAAACACAGAAAAGTGTACACTGGTTACATGCTTAGAAACTGGGAACTTCATCTGAACCCTATGACCTGTATCCCATTGTCCCTGTTTTCTAGATGACAAAATGATGTCCAGAAGTTGGGGTATTTGCTCAAGATCACCCTTGAAATTAGAATTTGAGCCAAGGAATTCTGGCAGCAAAGTTTGCACCTGGTCTCTAAGGAGATGTCTGCTTTCCTAGGATTCTATGCACAGCTTCTCCTGTCCTTTCTATTAGCATTCAATCGTGTAACCTTTCCAGACTCACGGTTTTATTCTCCCATTCAAGTCAGCTCCATGACCTCAGAGATAGGTCCTTTCCCAGCCTGAATGCTCTAGGGACATCATTTCTTTCTTTTTACAATCTTACTTCTAGATCTTACATTCTGTCCAGTGTCAAAAAATTATTTTTCAAATGCCATTATTCAAAGGTATTAAGCTCAAGTCCCTTACAAGTTTCTCTACGATGTATCTCAGCACAGTGATTTATCTAAACACTACGCATATTGGTACATGGTAACAATGACATCAGTTTCTGTTTAGACCATTCAGTTCTCTAAGCAGAACATATTTGGTGTCTTTATTTGTTCAAAAATTTCTTTTCAGTGTGTCCAACTCTTAAGTGTTATTCAACTTTGTCTGTCATTCTGTTTTTGAAACCCCAAGGAAAACTTATATACATTTATTTTCCTATCATTGAAGACTTTATGATAATTTTCAAAAGAGGGGCTTCATTGAAATATATCATATTACTAATAGTTTAGTTTTATATTGCCATACAAATATTTAATAGATGTATATAAAGTGCAATTGCAACAGTAGTACATTAGTAGTCTATTACGATTTTTTAAAAGAGAGTCGTGCTATGCAGTCCTGGTTGAACTCACTGTGTAGACCAGGCTGGTTTTGAATTCACAGACATCTGCCTACCTTTCTCTGCCTCATTGGTGCTGGAATTAAAGATGTGTACCACTATTCTAGGCACTGAATTGCTACCAGTGTTGGTATTATGAAAAATTTGTTTATTCTATAAAAAATGGCTAGCCCTCCAAAGACAAATATTTCATAAACTGAGTAAATTGGGATCATAACAGGGAGTCAGGAAAGAGAGGTGGGAACAAATCACGAGAGAAGAAGATGGTTGAGTGAGAGGAACAACAAAGAGGGAGAAAAAAGAAATGGATATAGTCCCTGGCTGGGACTCCAAGCAATAGTAGAGAGGGTACCTAAGCAAGACTTCCCTATAATCAAATGAATGAGCACCCTAAAGTCATTACAGAACCTTTATCCAGCAATGGATAGAAGTGGAAGCAGAGATCCATAACTGAGCACCAGGTCGAGCTCCTGGTCCAAGTGGAGAGAGAGAGAGAGAGAGAGAGAGAGAGAGAGAGAGAGAGAGAGAGAGAGAGAGAGAGAGAGAGAGAGAGAGAGAGAGAGACTATGAACAAGGCGACCAGGACCTGAGGAAGAGACTCACAGAGATGGCTACTTGGAACTATTGAGGTCTCACTGAATCAGAAACAACCACTGAGGAACCTGCAGGGGAAGGACCAAATTCTCCGAAGGTAGACGACTGTCAAATGGCATGGGCAGTATGTGGAACCCTTGGAATAGGATCAGAATATGCTCCTGTGCATGAACTGGCATCTTGGTGCCCATTCCCTAAAGAGGAACACCTAATCAGCCTTGATACTGAGACGAGGGATTTGGACCTACCTCAGCTGTATATGCCAGAGGGAACTGATCCACCTTGGGACTCCTTGCCCTCCTTGGGGAAAGGATGGTAGGATCAGATAGGGGGAGGCTGAGGGAGGACTGGGGATGGACTGGGAGGAGGGAAGGGAGGGGGAGCAGTGTATGTTACAGTGAGGTTTCTTGGCCCCGGGTGGGCGCCAGAGGTCCAGACCCACAGACCTGCAGCCCCAGAACCCTTAGCCACCCGCTGCTGCTTAGGCCCCCAAAATTGATTCAGATGCTTATATTACCTTCATGCTGTTTGGCCTATGGCTCAGGCACACTACCAGCTAGCTTTTTCATCTTAACTCAACCCATTTCCATTAATCTGTCTGCGGCCCGTGGCTCACCTGTGTTCCTTACATGTTTCTTCTTGGGCAGCTTGCTTAATCTGTCTCTGACTCTGCCCTTCTTTTTCTACCTATTCTGATTCCCCATCTACTTTTTCCATGGTGCCTGTCATGGGCCAAAACAGCTCCTTTATTTAAAGATTGATATTCACAGCATACAGAAAGACATTCCCACATCAGTGGTAGATATGGAGAAAAAAAAACTTTTTACATAAATTTTTAAAATGAAAAAAAATTATGCAAGTCTTTGAATCTCCTCTACCTTGTAAAACATTTATGAAAATTATATTTTTAATATTGTTTTTACTTTATATGTGCAAGAGCGTTTTGCTTACATGTATGTATGTATACTGTGTGCACAGTTCCTGTGGGCCCAGAAAGGACAGAAGAGTATGCTAAACCCCCCAAAATGGAGTAATGGACAGCTGTAAGCCACCGTATAGATACTTGAAACCAAATCCAGATCTACCAGTAATGCATCGCTATAGTTAGTCCCCTTGCAAATCTTTTCATCTCACACAAAGACCCTGCTGCATTCCAGGAACTTAATAATCCTTAGGTCCCAACCCCCCTTTGGGGGGGGCACTTTTCAAATTAGCCAATCAGGAGTAGACTGAGTTTGACCTTCAGCCCAGGAGGAGGAACAACCTAGATCCCCCTTGAATTAAAAATAAAAGGCAGAGGCCATCTTGGCCATGGGTACTACTTGCTATGTTGCATCTTTTTGCTTCAGATATTGTCTTCTTGGGTTACTTTAAGCTTTTTAGGTATTTTTTTGTGTAACACTGAGAATATTGTTCTGCAACAATATTACATACATATGTGTGCATGTGTGTACATATATGTTGTATGTGTATACATCAGTACAACTTTTTAAATTTTATTTTTCTATATGTGTATGTTTGCATGATTGTGAATTCATGTGGAGAGTAGACATGACATGTACACACACGACTATGGTGGCCTAAGGTTGTTCTTGGGAATCTTCCTATATACTCTTCTACCTTAATCTTAGGCAAAGTCTCTCAAACAAACCCAGAGTTTGTCAACATGGTTAGTCTTGCTTGCCAGGATCTCCAGAGGTCACACATCCACCTTCTGAAGATGGAATTAAGGTGCCTACGCCCCACCCAATATTTATTCTGGTTCTGTAAATATGAACTCTAGCCCCCCTTCTTGTGTGGCCAAATGTAGGAAATAGGTTCTTTGAAATTAGAACTCTGTGACACAGTGTCCATGAGGTCATCATCCATGACGGAGTAACACAGAAAGGGTCCTCCTAGAACAAAATAACTGTTACATAGAGCACACAATTAGAACACTGGTTGCCATATGGGGAAGGCAAAGGGACAAAAATGTAAAAAGGAACTAAGGCAGAGGAGGGTAAGGTAATATTAGAGGGTGCTCAGGGCTCAGCCTTTAGAGGTGAATCCATTTATCCAGTGGCAATACAAATAAATGCTGCTTCTTGGAATAAGGCCTTAGTGTCTTAACTCTCTGTTTGAGTATAGACCCATAGTGGAGCTTTGAGGTGATGCCACTGTTTTGGAGTCACCCATACTCTGCCAGAATGCCCATTAAATTCATTGATCCCTCCTTGTTGTGATATTGCTGCCTATCTGGAGGGACTGGACGTTCCTTCACATCTCCTCTCGAAAAGGTTAGCACTGGCATTTTGCAAGTATAAAAAGTAATGGGGTTGGAGAAATGGCTCAGCGGTTAAGAGTGTTGCCCGTTCTTCCAGAGAACATGGGTTCAATTCCCAGTACCCACATGGCAGCTAACAATTGTCTATAACTTCAAAATCTGACACCGCCACACTGACATACACGCAGGCAAAACACCAAAGCACATAAAATAAAAATAAATTATTTTTTAGGTAAATGAGTGTCTGCTAGTGGCTATAAGCATTGCGATTCCTACATTCATTTTTTTACTCCAGTCTTTCAGTTGCTGTAATACAACAGTGCAGTGCTTTGCTATAATGGTGATACCAAGGGCTGAACGGTGTTTCCGTGATTAAGAGTGCACACTACTCTTGCAGAGGACCCTAGTTAGGTTCCTGGCATCTACATCAGATAGTTCAAAATTGCCTGTAACTCCAGCTCTGGTAGAGCCAAGTTATGGGACAAGACACACACAAATGCATAATTAAACATAAGAAATATAAATATTTAAAATACATGATGTCAGACTCCTGTCGTAGGGCAAAGAGACTGCATTTCTCAGTCTTAGCTATGACTAGTTAATATCTATTCAATCTCCTCTCTCTGATTTCATCCCCCCTTCCCTTCTCTTTCAGTCCTGTGAACTGAATATTTTACATGGCTCTAAAGAATAAAGTGTTTCATCATTTTGTTGTGAGACAAAAATTAATTGGACTACCCAGCATGATTTTGGCTTATTTATAACTTTTCCTTAACTGATCTAATAAAATTTAATGTTTTTATGATTCAAATGTGTAAGAAATAATACACCAAAATAAGTAAATCATGAAATGAATGTGCTTAAAATAGCAGTTTTACATCATATATATTCTTACAAAACAATAGTTGTAAACCCAGAAATATCACAGATGAGAGTGACACAGTGGACATGGGAAATTTTGACCCAGTGATACATGGAGAGAAGCCTAAGACACAACCACACTGTGTTCTTCATCGCAGATGCAGGCATGTAGTGAGAGTCACAAAAAATTTAAGACTCTGCGCCAGAAAAAAGATGAAGGTTCTCCAGAGACCTAGAGCAAATTCAATCAGTATCAGTGCTACATGCACCCAAATCAGACTCTGCAGAGGTGTGTAGGATCTAGGAGCTAGGGCTGTGATCAAAGTGTTAAAGATAATAATAATAATAATAATAATAATAATAATAATAATAAAAACAGAAAATCATTTGGATCAGCTAGAAGACACAAGCAGGCAACCAACTGAATTATCTATATATATTCTATTGAGTAGAGAGTAAGATCCTAGAATAATCAAATTTTTGAGAATTAAATCCTTTAAAAACCATGAAGCCTTTTGTTTGATTTGCCCCAGAGGTTGATTGGAAGGTCACTGACAGGATAACTAAAACTATATAATACCTAATAATAACTAAAAAACAATAGAAATAATAAAGTTATCTTTATTTAAAAAGGACACAGTATAGAAACAGATGTATACTTGCATGCTCACTCAGACTGAATATTATAGACATAAAGACATTCAAATAAAAGTAAAGATCAAGGGATTATGAAATAGTTTGTCTGGAATAACTGACAATGACTAGTACTTTCTGCCAGGGACAGGTGAATCAGAGGTCTATTCAAACACTTTCACAAAGAAACACTCAGCATCAGAAAAGATAATATTTCTTTTCTGTATCTACAACTGACCACCTTAGGTATCCTTTGGGAAAACCACTAGACTGGTGTGCCTCAACTCGCAGCTCACTGGTACCAGGTTTACATAATGCAGTTCAGTCTTTCCTTAAAGAAGCTGCCCAGTACATAATTTTAAATTTCATACTAATGAGATCAGTTTCTGGGTGGGGGGGAATGCCATTTCCCTGCAAGCAACTTAGCCAAGGTAACCTGTGGGATTCCCTTTAGATGATGCTTCCTTGTCATTTACTTACAAACATTTCTTCAACAGTACTTTACTTCCTCTTGCTGAATTTGGGTTCCTTTATGTCACCCTGCTGCATGTCCAGTAATCTTTCTTTACTGCAAAGCTTTTCAGTGTTTCTGTTTTCTGCTTGTTTGTTTTATCTGTGTTTGCTGTACAGGTGAGTAGTGTTTACTGGCATTGATCCTGCTTTTTAAATGTCTTAAATTCTAAAGTTTTCAAGTTTCTTCTCAATCAGTACTTCTTAAAGACACTTTGACTGCGCATTGATTGCCTGAGGATGTTAGTAAAACACAATTCTGATTCTGTGTCTGTGACTGAACTTGATAGTCTGCATTTCTAGACATCACTCCTGGGATACTGAATCTCTAGTAATGTGGTATGAGAGGCATATGAAAGAGCTACAGTGAAGACAGTGGTGACTTCCATGTATCAGCCCTCTGAAAATATACAACAGATAATTTAATGTTAGAATCTTCTCTACCCATTTCAAAACACATTCGTATGCCCTCATCCTTTTTGAAGTAAACAGTGTCAACTAAAGCTAAACTGGAAAACTTTCAATAAAAAAGTAAACCCAATCACCAGCCATATAAAAGCAGGGTTGCGGTGTTATATTTTCTCTGGAAAAAAATAAATAAATTTTATACAACTGTAGAAAAGTAAAGTTCTATGTGAAAACCAAACCATTTAATAGCTAATATAAAAATACACACACACACACATCTACACTTTTTTAAAGTTACGTATTTATCATTGCCTTGAAAGAAGTGGTGTGGAGATACATTTTCTCCAGGTAAAAGCAACTTCTGGTAAACAGTTTATTTACTAGGGAAGGCACTAAGGAAAGAGAGCTTCCTTGGTTAAATAATGACTTAAAACCAGATGTGTCTGTAAACAGAGGGATTTTATGGAAGACTCTCCTCCCAGATATAACATTTGCTCAAGGATAATATGAAAATTTCATATCTCTACTTCATAATTTGCAGTATCAAAACTAATGCCATTTTTATTCTTTATAATTTCATCATAATCAAAGTATGTTTTGACCAAGTATTATTAAAAATAAAATAAAGTATGTAGTTTTGCAATATAATGCAAAAACTTCTGCAGATATTTTTCAAAACGGTATATATCTTAGTTTTGTTTTATTATATCAAAGTACACTAGGCTATATTATATTCTTATAATATTTACTTTATTTATTATATTGCTTCATGATTTTCTGTCAATTCTGGATAGTATGTATGACACACTTATACGTCCAAAAGGGAGGTCAGCTTTATTTAGCTTGGGAAGGATGAAATGCAATCATTACTGCACTACTCAAAATCTCTCAACTAGATATAATGCAGTAATTTGCTTCACCACATGATTTTATATTTTCTGAAATCTCCATCTAAGACTTATTTATGATAAACATTCAAGTTTATGTTAAATAGAATTGCATTTGTATTTTCATTTTGATATAAATCTATCTACTCAGACAAAAGAATAAACCAAATATTTATTTTATATTTACCTTATGCTTTCAGAATATATAATTCTTTGATCATGTTGCTGTTGGCTATAAGTTTGGACTAAGATTTCTTGTCTTGAGTAATAGTAGTACAGTTATGATCCAGTTATCAACATAAGTAGATCACTCAACTTCATGTCAGCTAATTTGATTTGCCATATGTCATCATGATAAGATAATTGCTTGAATCTAGAATTTTACATGGGCTTCAAGTGTATCTTCCTACCCTGGAATGTTGTTAATACACTGCATAATACTTTCTCAGAATAAGATAAAAGATGGCAATAAAGGATATATCAAAACTTAGATGAAAGCTTAAAAACCCGATAAAAAGACAACCCTAACAACTTCTCTGGCTTCCTTTTATTCACACCTTTACTGTGTCTTTCTCACATTTCCTTAGGTCAAGGGACAAAGCAAGAGTCACAACGCACCATTCCAGTTTAGGTTTTGGAAGTACTGCATATTTTTCTTGTCCTCTTGGACCTCCGCTTCTTCTTGGATCATGAGAGGGACATGACATATTCAATTAGCTGGTACAAGGAAGATGAGAAGCATCCAGACCAGCCTTTGCAGACTAAATCACCCAACTGCAGTCAACTAGCCGGTGGTTCTTACAGAGGAAATGGTGACAGTTTAAAACCACTGGATTTTATAGTGGTTTATTTATACAGCCATTTATATGTAGCAATAACTGACTGATACACCCTAAAGCTTAGTTTTTAGATATGTATCAAATGCATGATAGTAACATCATGCTTGTTCCCTCAACTTTCACTTTCAATTAGCTATTGTGGTAGCATTTAGACAGAGCCATAAAGCCACGATAGACTGACAGTCTAATGGTCACAAGACAACCATGCTTTCAGCAGTTTTTGATAGGACACAAAAATGAATTCACTTTTTGTTTGTTTGTTTGCTTCTTTCCTTGGTTGGTTGGTTGATTGATTTGATTTGGCTTACCTTGGCTTTGAAGACAGTTTCTCTATGTGGCCCTTATGTCCTGAAACTCTCTCTGTAAACCTAGCTGGCTTCAAACTCAGAGATCTACCTGCCTCTGCCTCTTGAGTGCTGGGATTAAAGGTGTGCCCAGATAAAAATAAATTCACTTTCCATACAGGTTTTGGTGCTCAAACATTTTCTGAGACTTTACTCACGGTAACTAACCAGCCAAATTGGCTCAGAATTGAGTAGTAAAAGGTTTACTGATTCAAGTGTGAACTGATGTAGTGAAAGCTAAATGGAGGTCACATTGTTCCACTATTTGGGGTTAGAGGGATAAAAGCTTTCCTGTGAAGCTATCCATGAAATAGAGGTGTTGTTTGCAATTTGAGTCTGATGGTTTATTACAGTTCAGACATACTAGATAGGGCTCAGAGACGTGGCTGAGAATGATGATACTTCCCAAAGTTTACTGATGCCCTTTTCTGTGGCCCTGGGAATTTTCCTTCCCTTCTCAAAGCAAGACTATAATGGGAAAAAACAAACAAACAAACAAACAAACACAGAGTAGAGGCTCTTCATCCTTAAAGCCTTGTTTCTGGAGGATTCAGAGCATAGAAATATAACTGGATGACTCAGGGATGGGCTGCCTGCTCAAGGCAAAGGAAGTTAAGAGAATGAGACAGCAACATTTAATAGGTGTGCATTTGTAAGCAGATAATTTAAGTGGTTCAGAGAGCAAACACAGTGCTTCTTGTTTCTGGGTAGGTCTCATGCTGGTAGCAACATCCTGGAAATGTCTCTCTGCCAAGGCTAGGGAGAGAGACTCCATGTAGTCTGGGATGGATACTCTGTGCACCTGTATCATTCCTGTCAAAGCCCTAGGGATAAGATAGAAATAATAACAATCACTGGTCGTCTGCTACTCAGCTTCCCATCACTAGAACAAATACTCGAGCTAGTCAACTTGTAAGGAAGAAAGTGTTGTTCTGACTCCCAGTTTGACTCTAGCTCATGGTCATTTGTTCCTATGGCTTTGGGGACAGTTTAAAGCAGAATATAGTGAGAGCACTGAGCAGAATGACACTGTCTGCCTTAGGTAGGGACATAAGAGAGAGAGAAGGAAGGAACCAGGGTCCTATAGTCCTCTGTGAGTATGCCACCGGTGACATAAAGATCTCACCTCATAACGTTCCCATCACCTCTCAAAAGCACAACACTGGGGACTCCAGGGGACAATCAAAAATACAGAACAGAGTCTCTCCTAAGAGGCCCATGGAACTGATGGTGTAGAGACATCCACAGATGATGTACCTATCGACAGTTGTCAGGCTGCAAAGCAAATGAAAAGACTCCTCTGTGTATATCGCTTGAAATTCCTCAGCAATTCATAAGCTCACTTTTAGACATGCTACTGAGAAAATGGAGGAAAGTAGGGCCTCAGTGAACTTTCTGCCACCTGAAGAAATGAGAGTTTCTAGGAGAAATTTAGTTCAACTGTAGCAAAGGGTTGTTATGGTTCACAAGGGACTTTAACAGTGTTTATAATATTTTCCAACGAAATTCTAAATATGAATAACAAACAAGACAAAACGATTATTCAGTCAAGCTTGATGGACCTGATTATATTATTTGTTCACTTTGGACAGTTGGATTATTTTACAGTAAAAATATTGCATCTTGGTTTGAATAAGACAGCCACATAGACTAATGAATTTGAATGCTGAGTCATTAGGAGGAAGCTCATTACATGGATTAGGAGGTGTGGCCTTGTTGGCAGAAATAGGGCTGTGATTTGGGGCTTCAAGGGCCTAAGCCAGGCCCGCTGTTTCTCTCCTTTTTCTTTCTGCTTCCTGTGGATACAGATGTGAAAGTCTTGGCTACCTTTCCAGCACCATGTGGGCCTGCTCACAGTCATCTTCCCGCCTCACAATGGACTAAACCTCTGAAAACTCTAAGTCCCGATTAAATGCTTTCTTTTATAAAAATTGCTAGAGTTATGGTGTCTCTTCAAAGTAATAGCACATTGATTAATACATATTGTCAAGTAAAATTGAATTTTGTGGCCTAAACTCTGTACCCAGTCCATCATGATTCAGGTGGCTTCACCAATATTTATTTTAAATTAATTAATTTATTTTTCAGTTTTTCATCCTAACCACAATTTCTCTTCCTTCCTCTCCTCCAATTTCTTTCCTCCCATCCCACCCCTAATCCACCCCTCCATTTCTGTTCAGAAAAGGGCAGGCTTCCCATCGATATCAACAGAGCATGGGCATATCAAGTTTCAGTAAGACTACAAACAAACACCCCCCCCCCCTTGTAGTAAGTCTGGGCAAGGCAACCCAATATGAAGAATAGCGTCTCAGGAGCCAGCCAAAGTGTTAGGGACAGCCTCTGTTCCCACTATTAGGACTCCCACAAGAAGACTGTTACTCAATGTCCCATCTATGCAGAAGGCCTAGGTAATTTCCATTCAGGCTCTCTCTCGTTCAGAGTCTGAGCCTAAGAGTCCAGGTTGTTAATCCTGTGGTTTTCTTGGCTGCACCAATACTTCATCTGTGTCATATCAACTATCTCCCCATTTTTGTCTTCTTTTTCTAATGTACTTCTCTCTCATATAGTGCATCCCAACCATTGTCCCCCCCCACCCCCCGTCGTCCTAGCCCCTCCAACATCCCCTCTCCCCCATATACACTTATCCTCTCTTCTCTTCATAAAGGAGCAGGCCTCCCAGGGATAGCAACCAAACCAAACATGACATGCCATTACAATAAAAATAATAAAATATTAGTTAAAAGAAAAATAATGATAAAGAATGTGAATCTAATTAAAAATAAGGTTAAAATAATCCTCTGCAGGCAACCTGATCAGAGAAACATGGAAACAGTTTTCTTTGTCTTTTTTTAAAAAATTAAGTAGGAAAAAATACTTTTAAAATGCTGAAAGAAGAGTTGGGCATGGAAAAGCATGCCTATAAAGTTCAATATTTGATAGACAGAGGCAGAGAAATCAAGGGTCCAATAATACAGGGAGTTTCACTCTGGATGATGATGGTAATGACAATAAAAATTAAAGTGAAGAAGGCTCCAGTTAGGCTCCACGTCAGATGAGACAGGAATAGAAAGGAATTAACAACATAGCAAGTGTGTATAACGACTGACTCCCCTGACATGTACCTTTAACCAGAGGACCATCGGCTAATTAGCAGTGCTCTGAGAAAAGCCCCAGTGTCACAGCTCAAACCTGGAATGACTGGTGAGTGACTTTGTCATAGTTACACACACACACACACACACACACACACACACACACACACACACACACACACACACACACACACACACGACGGCCCAGAATGTACCAGGTACAGTTATTTGTCAACCTAAAAAGTGTTTATTATCCAACAAAATTTCCTCAGAAGGACTCTTAGTACATGGAAGCCTCAGTTTCTTCATCTCTAAACTAGTGAGAATTACATTATAGATGTCCTTATTTAATCCAGTAGCTCTACACATAGCCACAGGCTGACCTTTAATGTTGGCTCTAATATGAAAACAAAGCATATAAGCTGCATTTCCCACTCTTTCCCAGTAAATGATTTAGAGAAAGTTATTAACCTTCAAGCCTAAAGTTATCTGTGTGGCTATCGAAGGAAAGAACTGTTTACGTCATGTATGAATTAAAATCTTGGCCCCAAGTTAGGGAGCTCTGCACCTTTACTTCTCATGGGACTGGAGCTGTTTCTCCCAGACAGCTATAACAACCAGGATAAGAGTGTTTGGTACCCACTTCTTGTTAAGGCAGGTTACTTAAACACTCTGTGGTTTTTCCACTCATTAGGAATTCATCTTGGCACTGACAACACTTCACTGATCATTATGATGCCATGCATCACTGTTGATTTTATTTGACTTGGATATGGGTCATGTCCTGTGTTGGGTGTCCATTCCCCATTTCCAGTTTCTCCAACCCTCGCCTCACCGTGAGGTGGCTTTACCTCAGCTGAGGACTACTTACACATTCGATGGAGGACCTCTCCTGAAGCACCTTTCCTGCCTGGAATGGAAGACAAGTTCTTCGCATTTCTGTTCACTTTCTTCACAGTCAGAATTTCTCACCAGCAACTGAAAATTGAGTAGCAATAGGCAGGAACCCTAAAACAGTTCCTGAATTGCTTTGCAGCAAATATCAATGAAAGAAAATGTATACAGTATAGAAAGGGCACTCTAAGACATCATCCAAAATTGCCAATGCAGGATATGTAGAACCAGAAAGCATCCTTCTCCTGGCATACAAGTCTTTTAAAGACTTTAGAGAAGGTAATTTTGCAGAAATAAAACCAAGGAAACCTGTCTTTTGGAAGATCTTTAATATCATGGTGAATAATAGCCAGTATAATTCATCTCCTGTTTATTACACTGACTTTTTCTCCTGCCATCCCTAGTGAAAATTGATTCTGTTATTTTTACAATGCTCAGCTAATCACATTTATTTGATCAGTATAATACATGCAACTGTTGAAGTATCACGTCATTAGCAATATGGTTATCACATGCTAATCAAAATAATTAATTTATAAATAGATTGCCTTTTTCCCCCATCAGCAAGGGGCTCAGTCTGCTTAGTTCACTGATTTTTATAAGTTTTGCAGTCAGAGAATCAGTTATTTCAGGGTGCCACTCTCAACTCTCAGGTGTGTATTTCTTCTCCATCTCTCTTCCCTGATCCCATGTTTCAACCTCCTGGTAGCCATTTTAAAAATGTATCCCCTGTCCCTTTCCAGTGTGCTATGGAAAGGTTTGCTTATGGATGCTTAGGTAAAAACATCCTTTTCAGTTTGTGGGAGGAGGGGCAGTAAATTTCTTAGCTGGTGCCTCTAGTTACCTAGTTCTTTAGTAAAAAGCAACTATAGCTTATTTTTATTTTTCTTTACAATAAAATAAAAGGAGATTGGTCACATTTCAAAACTGATAAATTAATTGCCAACTTGAAAAAAGAAAAAGTCTAGTCAGTTTGTCTGATCGTCTCACAGCTAAATATATCTTTCTGGGCTGAGGGTAAGTTCAGTGGTAAGGTGCTTAGCTCCAGGTAGAATATACAAACCTTGAGTTTGATCTCAAACCAGGAACAAAAATCCTTTTGAGTAACAAATGAACCTCTACCTAAAAAATTCTACAATTGAAAATATTTAAAGTGCTCATGATGATAGCATAACCTGTTTGTAGAAATTTCATTTTCTTTTTTACAGAGATCAATAATGGCATTACAGGCAACCACAGATTCCTTCCTCGGGTTTGCATGTAAAGTTCTCCTACTTCCTTGTCTTCTACTTCCTCTGTGAAACTGGGAGACAGATCAGTCCTGGGAGGTAATGGAATGTGGGCGAAGCAGGGAAGCAGCTTAGGGCAGGGCAGAATGCTTTCTGCAGTGCCGGATGCCCATACTGGGCATCTCTGCAAACTCTTATGCTCCCTCCACCCCTGCTGAGATGATGCACTGGGAAAACATTCGCTCTCCCGGGGATGCCTCTCTGTTGGTTTATTGCTGGGAAAAACGTTGCCCCGGGTCTAAAATATCTGCCCAAACAGCCAGAGCTGATGAAGGCTTTCTCACAGGCCCTCAGCTCCCCGCGGGTACTCCCCGCCCTCTGCTGCCAGAACCTTGGGGATGTGCCTAGACCCGGCACAGAGCACGTCCCAGCCAACTGAGAGCAGAACAAACCACTGGCCAACAGCCAAGAGGCTCCCTCCCAGCCACCGCTCCCCGCCAGCGCCTTTTCCCCCCTATACAATACAAGATCTTCCTTCCTCAGTTCTCTTAAATCCCAGCCCAGGGAAACCTCCTCAGAGCCTGCAGCCAGCCACGCGCCAGCATGTCTGGGGGCAAATACGTAGACTCCGAGGTAGGCTTGGGTGAGGGCGCGCCGGCTCTAAGGTGCCTGCTTTTGCTATCTCCCACTCCAAATGCTCCAACTGCTTTGCTAGCCCCAGCCCTCCCTCCACCTTCACAGCACCCTCCTCGTGCTGGCACCGCTGAGGAATGGGCCTGGGTGGGGAGGTGAAGGAAAGCCAGGAGTGCTTTAGGGCTTCCTTTTGGAGAGGGGACCAGTGGAGCCCACCGGGAAAAGAAGGATCAGGCTCCTGCGTTGGTGGTAGTCTGTGGGAAACTTTTCCAGATGGCACTGTTCGCAAGAGCCCCCCGTGGCCCGGGACATTGAGAGTTGATGCTGTGTGTGTGTGTGTGTGTGTGTGTGTGTGTGTGTGTGTGTGTGTGTGTGTGTGTGTGTGTGTTGGGGGGGGTCACTTGCCTGCAGTACTGAGGACAGTCCCCACTAAGAGCCTAAGTGGCTGGCCTGGGCGGCGCGCATGTATTACACTTAGCAAACTTCTAAAGTACTTTAATAATTTCTGGCCCTGGGCTGCGGCCGGGGGTGGGGTGGGGTGGGGAGGGTAGTTCTGAGGCGGAGGTATTTCCCCACAAGTGTCACCACCACTGGCAACTACTTCTTGGCATTCCGGTGGCCTAAAGTTGGAGACCTTGGTTCCCAAACATACAGCCTGGGATGATCTAAGTAAGGGTGGGTAGGAAGTCCCTCAGGTGAGATGTCCTTCTGGAACATTTGGGGGGGGGGAGGAATCTGGCACATGCCTCTGCGCAGAGATCAAAGCATGTTAGATTTCCACCCATCTAATCCACTCCCGCAGCCTAAGAAAAACCACGAAGCAAAGGACCTAGAAGGGTAGGGGACGCGGCAGGTGCGAGGGAGGCGCACCAAGGGATAGAGAAGGTGGGATCACTAAGTCTGCCCCTATGATCTAGTTGGATCTTAAAGATAATGGAGGAAGGGATCCTGGGCAGGGTTAAGAGGGTCAGGCAGGGACAGTGCAGCAGGTGAGGTTATGGGGCCGGCCGAGGGTGGCCTAAGGGAGAGAAGGGACACTCAGAGAGCGGGCGGAATGCAAGCCCCTGGCCTGGGGAGTCGCGCTGGAGCAGGAGGGAGCGCGTGGGGCTTCGCCCTGACCCCTGGCGGCGGGCGCGAGAGGCAGGCGCTCCCTGCCTGGTACCGAGGGGTGTGGTGTCCTCCCCTCCGTCCTCTTAAAAAGCTTGCGGGCGCTGGAGATTTCTGTGCGAAAAGCCTCCGACGTTGAAGCTAGCGAGCCTCGGAGCTCCAGGCTCCCCCGACAGCCAGGCTGACTCCTGACGCTTGTTTTTTCTTTCTCAACTTTTCTTCCCATCGCCTTTGCCGCCCTCCCCTGGCTTGGCCGACTGCCCTTACAGGGACATCTCTACACGGTTCCCATCCGGGACCAGGGCAACATCTACAAACCCAACAACAAGGCCATGGCAGACGAGGTGAATGAGAAGCAAGTGTACGACGCTCACACCAAGGAGATCGACCTGGTCAACCGGGACCCCAAGCATCTCAACGATGACGTGGTCAAGGTAAGCCTTGGGGGCTGTCTGAGTCCCACAACCCTACCCTTGCAAATATTTGTGCATTCTTCGTAGCTTCGTTTCACAGGCACTGGTTCCTAAGCTTGGCTGTATGTGAACCTCTGCGGTCCGTTGTCAGAAACGTCTCCTTTTCCTTCCTCCACCTACTGGCAAGTTGAGCAGGAATTTAGCTAAAGTGAGCCTTGTGGGGAGTTCCTCAGCCACAGGTGGGCCTGCCACAGTACTCGGGAAAGGAAGATGGTTGTAGTCCATTGCCATGTTAAAAGTCCAGTGACAGGTCGTTTACATGTTTATGAAATAATTGTGTGAGACTTTGTATCACTCTTGAAGGTCAGAATACAGAATTTCCCCCAGGTAAAATGATCTAACGTGATTAGCTTAAAAATATTTAATGAGTGGAAATGCTTAAACTAATAACATGCAGATATACGTACATATTTTGTTGTATATATATGAATAGTGTTTTAGCCCATGTGCAAGGCGAAGCCAACTTACCAAACTGAAAATAATTTCCACCCCTTGACTTCTGGGTCCCTCTAGTTAAATGTGAAAAGATGGGTCTGTGGTGATAGCCAAGGTCAGCCTGCCCTGGGCTAACAGAATATTCAGGCTGGAGTTCTATTTTACACTCTCAGGATTTACTGGTTGGGATTTAAAATACATTACTTTCCTGGTTTGTTGGCTGAAAGAGACGTGACACAGTGGTCTGATTTTCATTATCATTTTGGTATTCAACTTTGACCCTTCCAGCAATTCTAGATCAAGGAATTTATTGTCTGAATCCGTGTGGGTTGAGAAATCCTGGAGTTGAGCTAGCCTTGGCAGAGGGTTTCCTCTGTGTGGCCTGAAGGGCCAAGGAAAATCCTGGCCCAGGGGTTCCTGTGGGAAGCTGTCGTCCAGCCCAGCCCCTAATGCCTCGAGTTTCCACCCACAGGCTCCCATCTATGGGTGGGAGGAGCCCCAGTGCCGGTTCACCTTTATGAATAATATATTTCAGAAAGAGAAATGGTTTACTCCACAACTAGAAGGAAAGAATACCTGTCAAAATTTACTCCCTTGGTTTGTTGAGTGAAACAGAAAATTGGATCATTTTCTCCAGGCCGGATTGCGGAATATTTAAAACCAGCAATGAAAGCATCTCGTAAACTGCAAGTTAAGATTACTAAAATCTGTTTATTAACCACATTTTCTTAAAGGGGAAAGGATATTTTGCTTCTCACCCTTCTTGTGCTGGCTGCTTAGGTCAGGAGGGGAACAGGAAGGGTAAGTGCAGATTTCAGGATTTCAGATTGGCACCCTTCACCAGACCCTCCCTGCTGTTTCCCTGTGTTGTGAGTGGGATTCCCTGGAGCCAACTAGCCTCCTGGGATGAGTCAGAAAGGCCAGCAGTGTGGATGTGGGTCTCACACATAGCATGACTAAGTGGAAGGCCCCACTGGGAAAAAGAGACTTCAACACAGATGGAAAAAAAGCATGACGTGCCTGGAGGAAATAACAGTTTACAAAAAAAAATCATTTCAAGGGCAAGTGTGGGGATCCACAAATTAGAGAAATTAGAGGAGCCACAGCAGTGCCTGCCTACTTGCTCACAGAACCAGGAACAAATCCAGAAAGTTGGGCTGACAAGAAAAACCCACCTTGAGGAAAGAATTTGGCAGGATTTAGGCAGAAGCCCTGCCTAGGAGGCTGTCTTCAGAGAATACTGACCCAGCAAAAAGACCCGCAGGCTCCTCCCCTCCACCGCAGTACTAGCTAGAGATTTTTCCATCATCTTAGCAGTCTGCTGGCCAGTGTCTAGATAGATAGCCCCCTGCTCTTCACGAATACCTTCATATCAAGATGAAAATCACAACTAAACAAATCCACGATGTAAAGAAGAAAGGAGGCCCAAATTTATAGTATGAAGAACAGCATAGCAACACATACTTTCAGTCCTGCGCATCAAGTTTGGAGGCGTGGCAAGCCTCCAGAGCCTGTGTGCTCTACACTTGGACCTCAATAACAGATAGCATAATTACCAAGTCCACTGGTGACACGGTTACCAATTTAAATATGGAACTGATTGTGATTAGAATTTGAAAGTAAATAAAATGCTTTAAAATGCCTATCCTTACATCTTATCTATTACCAATCAGTTAGTTACACTGTTGTGATGTGTTGGGATGGAGGCTTGTTATTTGTCTCTTAAATTTAGCAGTTAAGAATATCACAGTTAATGGGACAAAGGATGATACACATATTACTAAAATCTTCATCTTAAACACAAGCAACATGGGTTCTTTAGTTTTGCCTTGACTTCCAGGACACATTTTTTTTTAATTTTATTACATTTTATTTACTCTCTCTCACATATGTGGTTTTGTGCTTTCACTTCCTTTTTTTTTTTTAAACTGGTGTGAAGTTCTATGAGGCTCCACTGTAAATCTATGCTACAGTAAGTCAAATATACGCTATAATAAGTCAAAGTGTCACATACTGCAGAATAAAAATGTTTTTTAAAATAGTGGTTGCCATTGACAGTAACTGTCAGGAAGGCATGCTTGTGGAAAGGGCAACAGGCTGATAGAAGACTCGTTACCAACACTTTAATGGAGAGAATCAAGAAGGGCACAAAGTCTGACCTGAGGAAGAATGCAGTCTGCAGGCAGTGGTATAGGGGGTGAAGAGGATGTGTGGAAGGTTGTCTGTCATGTTATATGTGTCATATTTTACATATGTGTGTGTGTGTACAGATTTGTAACTATATAATTCCAACCTGTTCGGCCATAGAGTGTTACCTGTATGTGTATGTTTTCAGGGCTGACCACTTGGTGTTGGATAAATAGTTGGTGTGTTCTTCCCTGAGGAGGACAATTTCTCCCACTCCAAGAACTCTTTAGCTACCTGGAGATCTTTGCCTAGGGTTGAGGCCGCCCGATTCTTCCCCTTCCTTAGGCCATCTCTTGAAGTCCTTCTTGTTCAGTTCTTGTTCAGATAGCCATGTTGGTGAGACTTCATGGATGTTGCTACTCTGACATTTCCAGGAGACACAGTATCACCGTAGACATCCTGTTCCTCTGACTCTTAGACTCTTTCCATGCCCCTCTTCCCCTACAACCCTTGAGTATTAGGCACAGAGTATTAGGTGTATTAGTGCATACGAATTTAAAAATCTCATTTTGACTGGAATCTAGGGGTTCATGTGGAAGAGTAGAAGATAATAACAATGAAATGAGTGATTCTAACCAAACAGCAGAGTCCTGATCTCATACTTACTTTAAGGGTGTAGGCTTCCTTCCATGGCTATGGAAAACTATTGACGAATTCAAGTATGGGCTTCATGTGAGAAGGGAGGGTTTTGGAAAAGACCAGGGGGGGAAGTGCAGGTGTGATACAGCCATGTTGAGTAAGTAGGAAAGGGTTGAAATACAAGTGGCCCCAACTCACAGTGATTCAACCCAATTATTCAGTTTTACAAAGCTACAAAAACAAAATGAATTTAGTGGGAACTATTCTTCAAAAGATTGACCCTTTGTCATGCCCTGGTCTAGCGCTACGCAGTACAACCGTCTCTTGTGATACTGCACAGTGGCGGCAAGCTTTAGCTCCAACTTGGCCGCACAATCATCAGAAGAATAGTGTACCATGCGGCGGCGTTCAGTAGGTGAGGTTTGTTAAATGTGTCCTTGACCTTGAAATATTTTTAACTTATAACGAATTATATCAAATGTAATCCATAATAATTTGAGGAGTATCTGTATTTAATCCATGGTCCGGATGTGAAAACAAAAAGGATGGTACAGGAAATAGAATCAGCTAAGGCCTGAACTCTCTGCTTGCTGGCAGTGCTCAGGGCCCTGAACAGGCCTGCCCAAAATGCCAACGGGCTAGAAGCCCGGCTAGCCCTGAACCCACGTGGAAGCCTGTTATTGCAGTAATTATCACTTGCAATATACTATATGCAGGATTAATACTTTTTAGAGGGTATTTTAACACTCACAGATACAAATTAAACCTTAGTGTGATTCTTGAAGTTAGGATTATCCCTTGATGGATGCTGATCTGATCTCTAAGAATGCAGGAACCAAACAGGCCACTCTAGATCCAAGCAGCCCTTTTCAATGGGGCTGGCCACACCCTGTTCAAGCTCCCAGAGCTCCAGAGATATGCCTCCCAGCCTTGTCAGCTAACACCTGAATCCCACCACAGCACAAAACAACATAATTTGTGGGAACATAATGACTTCCATCCTAGCTTCTAGTTCCCTCTTTTGACATTAACAGAAATTAAGTGTAAATGAAGTTTAAAATGTTTTCCATAGTTTCAAGGAGTGCTCAATACATATTTTGAAATGTATAACTAAGGAATAGACAACTTGCAATCAAGGATGACACATCACTGAGCAAAAAAGATACAAAAATGAGGGACATTGTTCATTTCTAAGCATATAAAATAATTTTAAGTTCAGTCAGCAGTGATGTGTGTGTGTGTGTAAAATGCTTTTTTAAAAATTGCCCTTTTATCTCCATATCTTAACTAAGGTCAAGAAACAGTGAGGAATCATCTAATTCCTTTGATGTTAACTAAATAAAATTATATATTACTTATTATAACAAATATAATGATACTAATATCATTAAATTATGAAGGGTTCATGATGTGGGATATTTTCCCATTGACAGCAAACAGTGCTGGCTACACTGTAAGGATTGAGTTATGAACAGCTGTATTGGGAAACAGGATCTTGAAAAGTCCAGAAATTTCAAAAGCTACCTGCTTATGCATCCTGTGCACCCAAGCATACACAAAAACAGCAGGCATGTTTTAGTCCTTCCCAATTTGTCTTACTTTGATATAGCAGTTCTCTATGATTAAGTATTTAGAGAGAGCTGATTGCTTGGGAAAGGGGCCTGTGTACACTGACCAGTGTGGAGGTCTGGATCCTTCTATGACGTTATGTTTGCAGTAAGGAAAGGGCAGGGAGGATGAATTTTCAAAAAGATGTCTTAGGCCAGGATGCACACACTCTTTATTCTGCTCAGGAGAACTTGTATGCATATGCATATACATTCTACGGAATTGTTTATTATATAATATGCAGTGTGCATGGATGGTATATAATTATATATAAAGCTATTATGATAAAATAAAATATCTTTGCAAAAATATTTTGTATTTGAAAGATATATATGTCTTTGAAAACAAAGCTCTCCTTTTTCACAAAGCTGTCTAATAGAGAAGAATTCACAGATGTTCCTGCATAGTGGGAAGAGTACCGTGCTTTAAAAAAAAAAAATACTTAGAAATAACGTTCTCTTTTGGAGTTCTGCAAACTGTGATTAAATTGTACAAAATATTGCAGTTAATATTTAATATTCTTACCTCCCATATTGATGCTTAAATTTTCCTGTTGAAATCGTGAAATCTGAAGTCTTAAAAAAAATGCCTGGCTTCTTTACAAACCCTAGAGGTTTCACAAGTTTAGTTATGGCATCAGAGTAAACAGAGGAATTCTTAAAAATCAAGATGCCTGGGACTGACTAGAACTGTTAAACCAAATATAGAGAAGGCAGGCCTGAGTACCTATATTTTCAGAGCTTCAAATGATCATTCTTCAAATAATTGCATCATGAAATCAGGCTTAGAAAAGTTTGCCCAAGTTGGCTTAAGGATATATACGCAGGTTTCTTCTAGTCCAAGAGACCAGATGAGTCATGTGATAGATGTTTTGTTTTATGGGGTTTGGGTTTGTTTGTTGGTTTGTTTCCTGACATTTTCTCTGACAGAACACTAGTTAAGAGCCTGGAATTTTACATCTCACCAGAGAATTTGGAAACAGCATGGAGTGTTCCCAAGTCAACTTTGCTCCATGGCTTTCCATCTCTTAAGGCCATTATGTTTAGAGCCAACTGGAATCCCAAAACCCCAGGATAGTCTGAGTAGGGCAACTATATATTCCATGTTGCTCCATCCCAAACAATACTAATCAGTCTTGAGCAACCAGGGCTTTTTAAACCTTGAGTAACTAATAATGGTGCTCCCCCACTTTATACCTAGAAGTGCCTCAATTTGGAAATAAAGAAAACATGATTTTAAAAAATGCAATCCCCTCTTACTGGTTCTTATGCTCAGGACACACTAGAAATCCTTCTACTCACTTGTCTAACAGATGATACAAAATTTTTATTCCAAGTGTTTGCTACCTCCCTCCTCTACATTCTCTAGTGTCACACCTTTCCTGACCTTCATCACCACCAGCAAACTGCCCCATTATCTGGGTGAGCAGTTTCTAAACTTATCTACCCTGGAAACCATCTGGATTCTTTCCATGGATCACAGGGTTAAATAAACTGACATCCCTTCGTTACATATTTTGTCAGTGACTCAATCAAAAGATTAAAATGTTTAACTATTTTTCAGTTAGTCCAGGAAACATAAAACAGCATATTTTCACATGAACCATTGTTTAGGGAGAGGGAAGTGTTTTGTCTTAAAGGAAATCTGCATGATCCATGTACTGGGCAATTACCAAGGGATTTAGTGGTTGAACAGTGTTTCACCTGCAGAGAATACATATTTCCTGCCTCTCTTGGAAACTGTGTTGATGGTTCAGATATAATACATCTTGATTTCTTTATTGAACCCTATGAAGATGTCCTTGTTGGTCATTACTTCATGGAAAGGGAAGTACAGTTTTCCTTTTAAGCATTTTTGCCTGTTTTGATAACTAAAAAACAGGCATTCTTAATTTTGAGAATACTTAAAAATGTTTTGGTGGAATAGAGCTCACAGAAATTTAAAAGTCAAAATTTTAAAGGTGTATTGAGTATGCAAACCTTTACTGAGCCCAATAACAGCTTTATATTATAGCTAGACCTTGAAAGATCTAATGCTAGATATTTATGTCATATGACATACCTAGAAATTATACTTGGTCATATGTACCACAGATTTCAAGCACAGCTACATTTCTAATTTACAGTGAATATTGAAAGACATTGAGCCCAAATAGTGAGTGAAAAACCAAGAGATGGAATGTAAACAAAAATGTAAAAAGTCTTATAAAAATCCTTGTCCCTAGCTGGCCATCCGCTCTGTGCTAGGCTAGGCTGCACACAGCCTCACCTCAGATTCCTCCACATTCGCTTTTTACTCAGTGTTGCCATGTGTGAATGAATTCATGCATTCATACACGCAGCAGCCAGGCGCAGCCATTACCTGAATAGCTGAATCATAACTCCATCTCCAAGGATATAAGAAGGGCAGGGGTATGCACATAAGTAATTTTGAGTAAGACCTTATCACTAAAGCACAGAAGATAATCAGGCAAAAAGCAGAGAGTTCTCAGTAGTCTTCAAAATCAAGTGCGTATTTGCACAGAAAGGGTTCCCACCAAGTGCAGACAGGGCAGTGACGATGCCTGGCACCCACATCAGCTTAGTGTAACCAGAGCCACATGTAAAGCTGGCTCAGCTTAGCCTTCACCCAACCAGCAATTTGTATCTTTATAGTTATTGGTGATCTACAAAGGGGCTTTGGGGTCACAGAGTCACTGATGGGACATGCCCTTTCGAATATCCTAGTGCTAAATGTGTGGGTAGATGCTAAATGAATGGGAGGTGCCCTCCAGCACTTCCTACAGCATGGCTCAATGACATTTACTCCTACAGTGGTCCTGTGAGTTACATACTTTTGTTACTATCAACAGCGTACTCACTTTGCAAAAAAGAAAACATAGATTTCTCAGAACTGTTCAAATAGAAAGTAGGAGAGTCGGGATTAGAACACAAATAGTAGAATGTAAAAGCCGGGCTTCTTAACCACTGCTAAGTGGTGTTATGAAATAGCCAAAATATGTGATGGCAGCCTCACATTGACCCAACAGGCATTTTTGATGTGGTCTGTATTGGGGATAACAGGAATATCACTGTAGGATCTGACTCCAGCTCCTGGTGGGTTTGTAGGAAAGAAGAAAAAATTATGTGTAAGCCTATGTAAGTTCCCAGGGAGGCACAGGACACTAGGTTGTAAGACATGAGATAAGCACAAACTTCTGTGAGTAGAAGAAGAACCGAAGGCGTTGACTAGAGAGCTTTTACAGTTCATCCATGGAAACACCTGGGATGGGGCTGGTCCTGCTGGATGTGAGGGGTGAGATAAACACGAAAGAACAACGAAGCAGGTCCCAACAAGTACAAACAATTGCTCTGAAGGCTCTCTGTTTGCCTGTTCAGTCTGTATAGACATACGTGCCGTGGGGCCATACATTGTGGAAACAGGAAGCTATTGAGAATAGCCTTAGCTAAATACTAGTGGGAGAAAGGTCTATTGAGTTCTGCAGGGAGTTTCTCTGAGACTTCCTCCCTAGGCATTACATATTTGTTCTTTAAAAAAAAAAATGCTGAAACAAAAAAGACTTAACTAATGCATTTTACAAGGCCGCATTAATCTCCTAAAACAACTGACGTGTTCATCAGCCGTGCCTCACTGTTGGCCTTCCCTAGGCTGTTAGTAGTAGAGCATGGCTGGAAGTGGGCCTACCAGGACATCGCAAGGAACATTCGTTAAAATCATCACTGATTATTTTTGTAATTTCAATACATTTTCTTGTTTGTTCCTCAAAAAGCCAGGCTTTTTGTCTGTTTGTTTTTGAAAGGACATCATTGGGGGGGGGGGGGGGACAAAGGCAGTTATAACCAATGCCCAAATTATTTTTGGCTAAATATTTTTGTAGATCTGAGGATGAATTGTTCCCATTTTAAAAAAAAAATGCACAAGAATTACTTAGGAAGACCAACTTTCCACCAGGCCCAGGGTACAGGGAGTCCCAGAACTCTACCCCACCCCCACTGCCACCCAGGGCTGCAGCCATCCTGTAGCTGCTTTCTCAGGTGCCCTTGCTTCATGAGAGAGGGGAAAGTCAGCTCTTTCCTCTATCCATTATGTTCTCACTGTTGGAGCACTGAACAGCTTTCCAGTCACCTTTCACTGTTCACTAAGAGGAAAGAAGTCTCCTCTCTTTGCTTTTGGGGAGAGTTGTCTATCTCTCTACCTTTCTTGCTCATTTTATGCCCGAGCCATGAAGAGCAAGGTCGGGGCCCTGACTTCTGTAACTGCCCCAAACTAGGTGGACCCCAGAGCCCAGCACTGAGTCAGTTCCCAGAAAACAGACACTCAGTTGAATCAACACTCTGAACTTCCTTGACTGATTCAGTCTTTTTTGGATAAAAACACAGTTGGATTACGTTACCACCTGGCTTCCTTTGTGCCCTTTTTACTGACTATAGTTTAAAACCTTTTACAAAAGACAAACATCCAAAACAGGGATAAAAATGTTTAAGTATCAGAAGAATAAAAATGTGTTCTATATGTCTAAATGCTTATACACACATATTTGACTATATTCTTAGTACTTGTCTGTTTAGTTTAATATATATTTTTCAATGTTATTTTGGTTCTTTAATTCCAATATTAGATGAACACAATATACTATATCTTCCTTAGGCCTTGTTGACCTCCTGGTATGCCACAGATCAAATGAGAGCTCCAGGATATCCCAAGCACATTCCCAGGATGCCATTGGCTGTTGCTTGACTTTCTCTACTTCTTCCTTCACTTTGCTTTACAATCACACTGGAATGGTGATCGTGCAGAATTTGAGGCTTTTCTTACTTAGAGGATATGAATTGTCATCCACTACTCCATCAGCAGAGACATTCCCTTTTACCTCGGAACTTTCCTCTTATAGATCATAGGTTTCTTCTCAGAGTAAAAGGTAAAGGTAAAACCAGAACAGAGAGAACATAGGACTGTGGGGTCCTATGTTATGTACTAGTTTGTTACTGGTGTCTGTGACATGTGAAATGAAAGGTGGGCTTTCATCACAGACATGCGGCCTGTTCTCGTCTCCTGAAATAGCAGAGAGATTTACTAGAATATGTCTCAGAACCACCAACTTGACTTTCAATAGGAGTCTCAGCAACAGGATGAGTGTGAGATATCTGCATTATTATCCAGTTAAAAATATGCAGGAGAAGAACTGCCGTTAAGAAAGAGTGCTGACGCGTAATGATAATATTAGTTGTGTGACCTGATTTCAAGCACACAGGCCAGAACCACAGTCTCAGCACATACAACGTTTTGGCAGAGACTGGAGTGGACATTGTGGTCTTTCACCTCACAGTGACATCAGCTATGATGACCTTATTAATATTCTTGATTCGAACAAAATCAAAATGGCTTTGACAAACTACGGGTAGCCTATAAAAATGACCATTACAGAACACAATGATGCAGATAATTAAGCATGAAAAACAGGTAAGTAACAGAGGAAAATGGTCCTTTTCAAGGGAATGTGTGATGTGGAAGCCAATATGCCCTTTAAGCATAGTACAATAGAACTCTCCACCTTAATGATTCTACAACCCTCAGGGACCACAACCTCTTTTGAGAATCACTAGTGTAAATATACCCTTAGTGGATACACAAAATTCCTTGGGAAATGGGATATGCAAATTAAACCTATCAGTGGCCCCAGAACATTAAACATCCCCATAATCAAATGATATTCTAAAGTAAGTGTGATTTGACGTCTCAAAAGAAATGTCACCTTCGAGATTTTTTTACCTTACCATGCTACAAACTGCTTGCTTAGTCTTGAAAGGAAAGGGCGACTCTGGGAAACCCTAGAGAAGAGCAAGATGCAAGTAGACAGGAGTAAAGAGAAATACCCAGGACAGGGGGCCAGTTTGGTCTGAATGAAATTTTGGGAAAGGCCATGAATGACAGCACTTTGCTTATGGTCGGGTTGCTGGGAGACTTACAGGAGAAATATTATTCAGACAGAACCATCATTGAAGGAAAGAGGAGGACAGCATGATTCACTCAAAAAGAAGGCATAAAATACTTGCAAGTAGTAACAGTGGTTGATCTCAGGAGTGTTGCAAGAAGCAGCTTCCTGATAGTTGTGTGTTTATTTCCTTGTCTACACAACTTCTAAAATCTCTGTCCTTCCCTCTGCAATTACATTTTGTGTCTGACAGCACTTATGAACAACCTAACATAGACAGAAATGAACACCTCCCTCTGTTTCAGCAGAATACCTGGTTTGCTTGGGTAAAGAGTGGATGTAGCTTTGCTTTAATCAGCAATGGAGAATGAGGGTGGTAAATATCCAAAAGCAGAACACTGAAAAATGCATGCATTGTAGCTACCAAAAGGTCAGCACCAAATATTATCTGTGTGGCAAGGCCGCCCTCCACTCTCTCCTACACAGCACATATTCACAGAGCTAGCTGCTTGTATAAATCCCATTGTGGTGGAACCTTGAGATGTAACTGCATGAGAGGGTGTGCCCTCCATAGAGAGGCTCTTCATCCAGCCTCAGATTATCTAGAGAACATTTGAAAACACTGCACATTGAGATCTAGACAATCAGATGCAATTGGTTTTTGGTAGAGTTGTAGCTCCTAAACACAGCTGATATATAGTCAGAATTAAGTTGGCTTAGACTTATGAAATTTATTAATAAAATTCTATGTGTCATAGTAAGATTTTTACAACCATAAAGGTATTACTTCACTAGGTCCTTATTGATGGTATGCAGGGAGCTCTTAGCCATTTTACCAGAGGATATTTTTTTCTGTTGTAGCAGCTACATGAGATGTAATTCCCATGCAGAGTGAAGTTCATGGCCTTTATAAAATCCAGCTATGGGCTCCATCCATTTGATTGTTCTTGTCTGTTCTCCCCCAAGAGGACAGCCAGTTTTTCAGAGTGCCAAAATGTCACCTCCAGTCCTTTTTCTTTTTTGCATTGGAGATGACAATTTATATTTTTTTTCTTTTAAAAATGCTATAAAGCTCCTGTAGTGCCAATAGCCACGGGGACCTTTAGAGAATCCACACCAGACAAACTGCTGCTTAGTTCTGCAGTGCCTCACAGAGAAGAGAGTCCAAGTCACTGACTGACACTTACTGATGCCAGTCACTCCTCAGAGCAGAAGGTAAAGCTGAGTTCAAAAGTAAATTTTAATTCTAGTCCTCTTTTGAACACATATCTCCAATGTTACTTTAGACCTCGGGAAGGTCCTGTCTACTTCCAGTGTCTATACCAATTAGAATGTATGGAGGACAATCCCTAAGTCACTTTCATTTCTAAAGATTTATAATTCAAGCTGACAAACCTTCATACAATAGTAGAAACCCAGAAATATACCCAACAAAGAAAGCATGGTGGAAGACTTCTCATCAATAAATAGTGTGTGTGAGCATTTGTTTGTTGGTTCATTTCTTTGCTGAGATGTAGTAACTAAGCAACTATGACCATCCTGGGACCCTCTATGTAGACGAGGCTGGCGTTGAACTCACAGACATCCTCCTGCCTCTGTCTCTAAAATACTAGAATTAAAAACTTGTACCACCATGCCCAGATAATCATCATCAAAAGTATTTTTACTATGAATTTACAGATTTTTCCATTGGTTCATTTGCTCTTAATATTGCAACTAAGGCAATTAATTAAATCACCTTTGAAAGACTGAACTTGCAGGTGGCCTGATGAACCCACATGTTCCACAATTCACCCTTAGTCCTGTAAACAGTCTAGAGCAGGAGTTTTTTGGGTTTTTTTTTTTTTTGTTTTGTTTTTTTTTTTCACAGATCAGGACTCTGTGTTTTGCACTCTTCTATTATCTTCAAATTGGTCGTTCCCAGATGAAGAAGTCAGTTCCAAAGCTGGCTACAAACCTTCAAGTTTTCTTTTTTCTTTTCTTTTTTTGCCGCTAGCCAAATCATCTAAGTTCATAAAGCAGAAAAACCATAACTGAAGCTTTGGTTAGGACAATGGTCTAATAAAGACTCAGCTAAGTAGAAAATTCCTATGAAGCCAACAGTTGTCAAATTCACCTAGTTCGTGTGGCCTGTTTCTGGAGTTCCTTTAAGCCCCATCTGTGTGAGCAATAGGATCAGATGACTAACAGGCAAAAAGTCAGTGTTACTTTGGGTCCTATTTTCCTGTCAGGGAGTTTTAAAGTTTGTTTCTCTCCAACTGACATAAAGCATTTAAATGAACGTAATCCCATCACTTAGCACCCCAGCTGTATGACTCTGAAGGTAAATATGAAGTCACTTGAGTTCTAGGCTACCTGAGCAATGCCTAGAACTCTTCAGCCCTCACAGGCAAAGCTACACCAAAACTTGTAGGTTGGACTCTGAATTTTCATAGTGCAAAACTACATTAATCCATCTCTTTTGCCAGTAGTCGTCTCTCTGCAGGCTTTTACCAACATTATACCTAGACTGGAAAAAAATGACTATATCAGTGAATTCAGTTTCTAGTACTTCTAATTCATAAGCCAGATAATAGTATTTTCAGAACTCTGTTTCTTAAAGGGGATATAATAATGACAGGAATTGCTCTTTTAAGGAGGAGGAGCTACGATTTACAATTGCCTAGTTTGGTGGTTTGAATGAGAAAGGCTCCCATAGGCTCATAGATTCAAATGTTTGCATCTAAGTTAGTGGAACTCTTCAGGAGAAATTAAGCAGTGTGTCCTTGTTGGAGGAGGTAGCCACTGGGTAGGAACTTGGAGGTTCCAAAAGCCCCTGCCAGGCCCAGTCTTACTTCCTCCCTCTGCTTTCTAGCTTTGGATAAGGATGTAAACTCAGCTGATGCTCCACCAAAATGCCTCCCTGCCTCCCTACCTGCACCAATGCTTCCCTCACCCCCCCCCCCATGACGGTCATGGACTAACCCTTGAAATCATAAGCCAAGCCCCTATTAAATGTTTTCTCTTATAAGCTGCCTTGGTTTTAAGGTCTCTTTACAGCATTAGAAAATTAACCAAAACAGCAAGTTTCACTAATTCATTCATATATTTAATAAATACTGATTTATGCTCCATTATATTGAAGAAACTTAGAGTCTGATCAGAAACAATACATACACACAAGAAAGAGGGGAAAGAAGAGAGAGGGAGAAAGGGAGTGAAGGAGACACACACACACACACACACACAGAGAGAGAGAGAGAGAGAGAGAGAGAGAGAGAGAAGCACATCATTAAATATGGAGTGATGAAGTGATATCCTGGGTAGAAAAAACAGTTCAAGTGAGAAACTGGTGTGAGGCAAGAATGAAATCCTTGAGACAGGATGAGACATAGAGAAATAGCCAGGTAGACAATCAGGTACATCCCACAGTCAGTGAGAGGCTCTATAACTCGAATGGACTTGGGCCTGGGCCTGGAGATGTCATCCATGATTCCTCAAAATTCTAGATGCTAATAATCTGGAATCAGGAGGAATAATGACTTCCTCTCCTACCTAAATGCAAATGAGTACATTCCAGGAAGACATCACCCCTCCTTGGCAATGATTCCTAAAGGAGTCTGAAAAGCCAAAGGTCATGTCTCTTTAGTTAAACTGTCCCCCTTTCAACGACCTATAGACAGTCTTATGACCTTGAACTGGCCCTGTTTCCTCATTTCATTTATTCCATCCTCAAAAAGTAAATGTTTCCCAAATGTTAGATGGATAAATAAATGGCTCCACCAGGCCATGGCCCTGCAAAGCAAACATTCCTGCAATAAACAAAGGCATTCCAGGACACAGATGCTTCTAAGCTTAAGGTACAGCCTTATCACAGTATATTATAATTTTTCTAGGACAGGATTCTTAGCCAGATGTAATTTTTCTTCCCTTCCAAGAGGACATCTGGCAATGGCTAGAGATAGCATTATTTGTCACAATTTGGAGGATGTTACTGGCATCTAGTGAATAGACTTCAGGACCACAGATAATTAATTTTATCTTACGGTGTGCCCCAACAATGAGGGCTTATATAAACCTAAATATCTACCTGTCAACCATGTCTACGTGGAACATCCCATTGTAAAGGTCAGGGGCTGTGTCTGCATAATGACTTTATATAATGTATCATTTCTGTACAGTGGGCTATGATTCTCCTGGCAAGGACATTCCTGTGTATTCTTTCTCCTGTTTGCCAAGGGAGTGTCTGGGCTTGCAGGGATTTATTTGATCCATTTTCTATTTCTTTAACAAACAGACTAAATGCACGGAAAGGAAAAATATCCCAGCTGTGATGTAAAATGGATGCTGTTTGTAATGCTCCTTTGACTGAGCTGGATGGTAGGAAGCAGCATCTGCCACCAGGAAGGACACTGTGAAAACTGAAAAGAGAGTTCTTACTGTTTAAGAAGCTGTGACTAAAATAAACACGTTTACAGACTAAAGAGTAGCCTGCAAATGGCAAAGACGCTTCCGCATGTTGGATAGAACTGAAAGAGCCTTTTTTGGTATAGTAATCATTCATATCTGTCCCATGGCATGTCCAGAAGCTTAAAGAATAACAAACCCCAAAGCATAAACACAGAATTCAGTGAGCAAGCCAGACCTCCAAAGGAGCCCTCTAGTTGTGTGTTTCCACAAAATAAGATTTCCATACATCTAATGAGGCAAAATTTTTCTATTGGAGGCAGCATTCACCATGCTATAGATGGCTATATTTATTCCTCCTCTTGTACGGCAAATACAAATTTGCCCAAATAGTCATTCTTCTCTGTCCAAGTTCACTAACACACAGTCTCCAGCTTCCTATCTCTGGCCCTTTCTTGGTCTATTTTTACGTTGTTATCTGTTTTGTGTCACCTATTTGGTGACACTCAGCATCAACAAGTGGCACCAAATGGACACCAGAAGTCTGTGGAGAGTAAAAGGAATCAGGAGCCTGCTTTGTGAAGAGACATCTGCAGCTTAGAAACTTTGTGTTAAGGGAAATGTGAAGTTGTATGAACAAAGTATACTGGATTCCCTAAGATGACTCGCTGCCAGTTGGCCTCAATTACATGGTATGGTTTTTGGTTCCCACCTGGAATCACTCCAAAAAAGAGTACACACTCTATATGAAGAGGCGTGGGAGCACTCAAGAATCCCCAAACCCTGACATTAAAAATAAGGATGGACATGCATTTCCTAGGAGTTCCCATCACCAAACCATCACCAGGTTGGTGACGTTGAAGCAGTAGATATCCATTGTCTCCTGGAATGAAGGAAGTCAAGAGGTCTGAAATCAAGGCATTAGGAAGACCAGGATTCCTCTGAAACCTCTGGTGGGTCTATGTCTTTTTCTTGCTTCTGCTGGTTTGCTGAGCATTCTCATCAGGCATTAGATAGCAGCTGCTTACCACAATTCCCTGACTCCATCATCACTTGCCTTCTCCCACCGTGCACTGGAAATTGGGGTTTTGATTTAGCTTGTAGTGGGGGATATAATGCAAAGTAAGGCAGAATATAAACTAGGAGCATCACCTGTGTTATGATAGGGGATATTTAGCCTACATTGGAGAAATGTAATGTGATTCTCAAAGTACATCTTATTCCTTCCTGACCAAGACAACTGGACTACTACTGTTCCTGGTACACCTGGCACTATCCTAGATGTTGTTTATAATTTAACCATTAAATACTTAGAATATCCCTGTGGAACTGACACTACCATATCTGCATATTCTATGTAAGAATCCAAGGCAAGGGGCAGATTAACAGTTTGTGTAACATGATACTGTCACAAAAGAAAACAAATCCAGCCTCCATGTTGTTAACATGGATGATGTATTGCATTTCAATACCAATACACTCATACACTCTTGCAATAATTCAGACCTACATATTGAGGTCTGGAGGTCCTTGCTACTGACAGCTTTGTTTTTCCTCTCTAGACTTCCTGCATTAAACTCAGGGTAGGAGAGAAAGATGCCCAGATGCAACACATAGACCACCGAGTCAAGACCCAGAAACTTATGTTTTCACAGTAACTCCAGGAAATTCTTAAATATTCTAGTGTTTGATAAATTACCCGTTAGGAATAGGGGACAAATAACCAAATAGAGTGTTATGGAGAGAGAGGGAGGGAGATACCAAGACAAGCTAAAGGTCAGGCTTCTCACGGCAGAACCTTATCCTGCCCTGTAATCCACACCCTAATCTTTTCACTTGCTCACACTTGTCACCACACACTGACGGACGCTCTGGTTATCATACTCTTATTCCTTGCTCCCCAGGAGACAGTCCTAGCAACTTTTGAAAGACCAAGCTATTTTATATTTTCCACTACAAAGCAGCAGGCCTTCAAGCCAAAAGCATGCACCAATGTTCCTACCCCAGATTTACATTCCTCTAAAGTTATGGTGGGTCACAGTGGGGCTCATGTGATTGGAGGTGTTATAACATAATCCAGACCCTCTGTCTTCAGTACTGGCTTCAAGAACACCACAGCCTCTTGCCCAGCAGTGCCAGGTTTGCCCAATAAAGTCTGCCTCTGAGAAAGCACATGGGAATTAGGGCGAAGTTGCTGTGTTCTGGTAACATTTAATTTTGTTCTTTCTCATCCTCATCCATACCCACATGCTCATAATCAGTATTATTCCATCAGTTTCAAAGGCCTCACAACATGTTGGAAGTTTGTGTGAGAACAGAGAAGGAACTTGGAATACACTCACTCTCTCTGTGTGTGACTAGATTTGGTGTGTGCATTAGAATTTTAAAAATATGTGTTTAATTAATATATATATATATATATATATACATTTGTTATTATTGAATGTAGAGTGATTGAAATACACCAGAATATCTATTGAGTGATTTTTTAATAATAATCACGGCAATTTTTATTTTACCAGTAATCCATATATTTGTAGATTGAAATTAGACAAAGCCCTTATGAGTATGTTCCCATTCACTTACCCATTAGCATCCTTATGCCGTCCAGCATATGCAGACTCCAGAGAAGGAAGAAGGAAGTAAGCCAGGACCACACAGCCCAGAGGATACAGCGTAGAACAGGCTTGTCATTAACTACAAGGAGTCATGGGCAGGCTCCAGTCAACTTACCATCCAAAAATGAAAAGTGAGAGCTTTGGCTCTGTGGTGGAGAGAGGGAAAAGCTTTCTGAGGATACAAGTTCAGTTCGCAGCCTCCTCATCAGGGACCTCACAGTCACTTGTAGCTCCAACTCCAGGGCATGCTACACCCTTTTCTAGATTACTCGGGTACCTGCACTCATGTGCCTAAACTAGCCCACAGACAGACGAATGTACACACAAATGATTTGTAAGTAAATTCAAAATAAAATGGAGCCCCAGAATCAGGGTTATAGTCTTAGCACTCAGAAGGCTGAGGAAGGAAGATCTTCAGTTCAAGACTAGCCTACGCTACTTAAGGAGATCTTGTCTGAAGTAAGAAAAGAACAGGCCCCAGATCCCACCTCAGAGAGTCTTATGAGAGTGTTAACTGAGAATATGCATTTTAGTACTTTTTGCCTTGGAAAAATCCTCTTGCCATATTATTCATGCTGAGAACTTCTGAAAACAAGAACTACCAAGAATTGTAATTATAGCACTTTGGAGTACTAGATTTAAAAGTCTAGATGTGGTTGTTTAGGTGTGTTTTCTAGATCAAAGCGGCTCTTTGTCTTTGAAGTACATCTGGTGTTCTGGCAGGAGTCTCCTGAAAAAATAGAAGCTATTAAATGTATGTGTTATAGAAGACTTATTAGGCCAGCTGACACCATAGGAGCTGGTTAGTCTAACAACAACACCTGCACAGTGGACAGGCTGAGAATCCAGTACCTTCTTAATCTAGATAACTAGATGTCTCCATAGACCCAAACAAGTTCTGGATGCCAGGAAGATTCCCAGAGAGCTGCTAGTATCCAGTCCACAGCGGAAGATCAAACAAACAAACAAACAAACAAACAAACAAACACAAAATGGGTTGTACTCAGGAATAAGCAAATACAAACAGACAATACTGTTTTTCCTTCAGATTTCTTCATATATCAGCCACCATTGGAAGGTACTACCTACCTTGAGGCAGTTAATCCTCTCTGGAATTGTCCTTACAGACATGTCATGATATGGGTCATATAAATTGTAAATACTGGGTTGATTTTAAATCTTGTTAAGGCAACAATTAAGACCAACTATCCCATTTAGTTATTCTAAATAGTCTTATACAAGCACAGTAAGTGGTCTCATTATTTTTCTAATATTGTGTGGATTATAGAAAGTTTAAGATGTTGTATTTCCTTCTCATATACTTAGGAATTTTGCCTCAGCATCAAATTCTAAGAAATTGAGTTTATATTCACTGTACATGTTTTGTATAGGTATAAATTTGAATTGTCTAATATAAACATAAAAATGATGTCAGAGTGACTTGCTTCAGAATTGAATTCATTGTCTACACTTCATAACCAATTACTCTCAAATTTAGTCATATAGAGCAACAAGCCTCCATCACTTTATCCTTTCTGTGTAGTAAGAATAAAAGCATGGCTTATCTGATTCATTGTGCCAGGTAATGCCACTGTCAGGACTGGACCCTCCCAAAGCCAAGGTGGGGAAGGTACCATGTCCAGACTCATCCACATGGTTAATGACTAATCCTTTCAAGCTGTCGGACTGAAGACTTCAGTGTCTCAATATTTGATAGCCAGAGGTTGCCTTTAGCTCTTGACCATCGCTTTCTCTTCAGAAAGAATCCAATTATGGCAGCTAACTTCCAGCAGGGTAAGCCAGAGAGCAAGAAAGACACACAGTCAGATGTTACAATGTTTTGTAAACTCATCTTTAAACTGACACTTTTCACTTTTGAAGGGCAATCATGACTTCTCATCAACTCAAGCAGAAGGCATTGAGAGAAGATGAATAGCTAGGGAGAGATCCTTGACACTCACTTTAGATACTATTATATTTAATTCTATTTTTGTAGGTGAAAAACCTATCACCCTGCTTCATTCATAGTTAATTTATCATTCTGATATTAATGTAAAGTAAACATTTCCTGAATTAGGCTTGGCTGGATTCTGTGGGAATTTCTAGCAATGTGGGAAGGTTGAAGCCGGATATGGAACATGTTTCTAAATGTGTACACATTATGCCTACCAACAATGAAGTGTATTCTAGGAGTGAAACCTAGAGCTGTGTTTTAAAATAAAGGTGCGGGCACACCACATAGGAAAAGCCTACCTTGTTTGCATTGTTTTCATGGCTGGTAAGTGGTAAAAAGGAGCATCAATTCCCTCCCCCTTGTCCTTTTACTCATTCATGTCACCTCATGGTCAAAAGACGGCACTTTATGTAATCAGCACATACTATTTAAAGCAAGATGAAAGGGGTCTCTCCATAAAACCCAATATGGCTTTATTATTATTATTATTAAGGAAGATGAAGTTTTCCTGGGTGCTGGAAATATGGCTCAACAGCTGAGAGTTCTTCCTGCTCTCACAGAGAATCAGAGTGAGATTCCTGACAGCCACATTTGGTAGATCAAAACTGTCTCAAAAACTAAGGTAGAAGATATCTCATGTGGTCTGCTGGCTCACATCTGCATAAATGCAAATACACATACATACATACACACACACAGACACACACAGACACACACAGACACACACATGTACACACACAGACACACAAATGTACACACACATACATACATACACACACAGAGACACATACACACGCACAGACACACACATGTACACACACACATACACACACACATACATGCACACACAGACACATACACAGACACACACAGAAACAAACACAGACACACACATGTACACACACAGACACATACACAGACACACACATGTACACACACACAGACACAAGCACACACACATGTACTCACACACACACACACACACACACAAATAAAAGGTAAATCTTAAAAAGAGAAGATTTCTTGAGAATTTCTACCCAGAAGACTAAATAAAATCTCATTGGTCAGAACCAAGTCACATGTTTATTCTCAATAAACCACAAACCATTGACCAAGAAGACTGCCATGATAGTGTCAGGTATAGACTAACCATGACATAACTCTGAAATCAGGAGACTCTTCTAATTACCTAAGCAGTAAGGACTCTGTTAGGACAGCAACGCGACTGTGTTGGACACACAACAATTGGGTCTTCAACAAGCATCTTGGTAGCTGCTTTGTGATATGTTCTACATATACATTGTAATCATACTAACAATGTTCTAATGGATATTTCTTACATTCTAATATAATCAGAGCTTCAACTAACAGCATAAAAATATATCTTCCCCCACTGAAACTAGATGTGTAAATGTAGTGCATAAAACAACAAAGGTACTTGAATTTTTTTGACTACTTCTTAGTCAGAAAAAAAAGACCCATTATTTTGAGACAGAAAAAAAAAAAACTTGACCATGTTTCTTTAATCCTGTGTACATGTAAACTGCCTTTAAAATATTGTCTTAAGATACATTGAACATGATGGGATCTTCTGAGATTTATTGCATTAGCCAAAAATTATCAAAACATAACAAGACAGATTGCTTTTCTTGACATCTGTTGCTAGATTTTGTTATGTTCCAGGTACAGCCAATGCTGTACAAAGGTATTTTAGCATCATTTATAAAAATCTAGTAATATAAACTGTTGGGTCCTGAGAAAGCATCCACTGAGACACAGAAATATTGTTGAAGCACATCTGCACCTTTGATCTGCAGGTCTACATAGCAATTTTTACCAAAATGGCAACTTGTTCCTTGGATCACAGAACAGAAAATCAGTTCTTTAATGGAACAATTAAGCTCCATCTGAAACATCTCATTTGAAAATCCACACAGTGTTACACCACTTGGGTGTGTTGCCTCATCTTTTAAGAAAAGCCAATTTATAACTGCTATTCCATTCCAAATCTGAGTAAGCAGATGAAGTATCATTGCAGGTGGGGCCAGCAACACTGAACAGAAGCTGGTTCACCAACAGTCACCTAGTCAATGGCAGGGCAAAATTCCACACTAATCAAAGGACAGGTACAAAGGAGAGAGACAAGTGGAATAAGCCCCTTGGAAACAGGACTCAAGAGTGGCTGTTCTGATTGAAGGTTAATCAGTCTGATGCTTATGTAAACAGTGAGCACCTAGGGGACTAGCAGACTTGTCTAACAAATGGACCTTTGGGACCTCTGGAGATCAAGACAATGTTTAAATTCAAGTACAAGACCAGAAGTTATTCTAGTTGGCCGCTGAGCACAGCCGCCAGACTGACTGGGAACATGTGGTGTTGGCAGGTTTAGTGTAGAAGCCAGGAGTGTTCCTGAGCCTGAGTTCCAATCCAGTTTCTATCATTTGGTGAGTAGGTAGCCTTGGTCTATCCAAGACAGTGGTGGCCATTGATTCTTGTGTTTTAAATGGGACTCCATTTCTTTCAGGACCCTTTGCTTTAAATTTCTATGAATCTACTAAGTAACTATACCTTGGTTGGCACGGAATTTTGCACTATAGTTATTTTTTTTTTAAGTATTCCTCATGGCTTAATGGTTAAAAGTGTTTGTTGTACAATCATGAACTTCAGAGTTTATGCCACAACACCCCTAACACACATACATACACACCCAGCTGAGCAGACACACACACACACACACACATACAAACACACACACACACACACACACACACACACACACACACACACACATGCACTTTAAAAAATAGTATCCATTTCTAGTTTTCTTCACCCTGGCTGGAGTATAAAAATGTCATGAGCACAGTATTAAGAGAACATTCCTATAAAATGTAGGCAGAGATACTGTGAGGCCAAAGTCTTGGATGATAGAGGGAAATTTGTGAGTACCTAGAGATAGAATGAGTATGTGAATAAAAGGAGGTATGTGGGGCCTCTGGTGGCTTGTACACTTGGGAACTGTGAAATTAGCATTCTAATTTCAGCTTTCTACTGACTCACTTGGGACCATGAGATTGTCTGACTCATTTTAATCATTTGGTGCCTCAGTTTCCATATCTACCATTTAGCTTGACAGTCCCTGGCTGAATTCCCAGGCTAATAAGAACATACTTTTCAGAGCAATGTAAATATAATTAGTTCGCACAACTGGAAATATCCCTGTTACCAGATGTCCTGACTTAAAGTGGTAATGTTAACAAGATCCATTCCATCAACACCCATAGTGTGAGGGTTCTAGGTGCCAGCCTACCCAGCAAAAATTAAGCACCAAGATTAGTGTAACTGTTTGGATCCTTGGCAATGCAGAAACAAAAGGAGCATAGACCTGAAATGTGACACATCCCAGCTTTGCTCTCTAGCATCTGGGTAAAATGGAGCACTTTATTAACTTCTCTCAATATCCTCATCTGCAAGAAGGAGTAGGAATGGGCATCTCAGAGGTTTGCGAGGAAGACATCAGAAACACAGGTTAGTCCTGAGCCAGGGGCAGGGGCTGAATTCACACCTTTTATGGGCTGTGTCAATTATACTTGCTTATCTATTAAAGCTCTTCAGCGCTGTTGCTCATGGAAGAGGGGCCGCATTTCAGGGCTTTGTATTCACAGGAAGCACTCTTTGCTGTAGCTGAATGTTGCCGTAGAAATAAAGGTAGAGAGAGGAAGCATCTCTTTGACTTGAGGATTTCATCTTTGCTTCTGCCCCCAGCCACACATAATTTGGCTGGGCTATACCATTCTTTTAAGCCACTATAAGTTCTTAAGGCTAAATTAGCAACATAACTATATTTTTGTAACTTTTCATCCATTTGTTCTAGAAAATCTCCACAAAGTTCTTTGGGGTATTTGAATATTATGCTCACTTCCTATTTTGGGAAGGCACTGAAAATGTTTTAAAGATACCTATAAAGAAAAAAGAGTGTCCTATTTGCTTATTGAAAAGTATTTAGATGTATAGTTAAGGAAATTGTTACCAAAAAATTTTACATACAAAATTTTGTTCCTAGATATCTTCCCTAACTGATATTAATATTGACTAATATTAATACTTAGTTAATATGAGTCAATTACATATATTCACATACACTCAGACATACACACAAATGGTGTACCACTGCAGCTGAGGTCATGCTAGAGAAAGGTTAAGTGTGGCATGTTTCTAAAGCTATTAATATGCCTTTTCATTATTTTGAAATACGCTTCATTTTCAAAAAGTATTTTTTGCAAAGTGGCTCAGTATTTAAGAAAGTATCAGATCAACTTCCTTTAGAACAGATTTGAGCCTCGAACCAACCTACCATTCACCTGGACAATTCATTGTCATATCTGGGGTGTAATAGATATTCCATTTAACATAAGCAATGAGCCTTTGCCCTGTGTACTCAAGCAGGTGCGCACTCCCAAAGTAACTGTCAACCACTATTATTTACCCTTTCATGGCAGTTAAGCTTTCCTGAAAAATTTGCACTTTTGACATTTTCAGTATCACTTACAAAATAATGGCATCTTTAAAAGGTAAAGAAAAAGAAATATATTTTAGTGGAATCAAAGGAAAATCATTAGTTTCCATTTTTCATTGCTTTGGAAGAATTTATCATCATGATCTTAAAAATAGACCATTATAAATAAGTATTAAAATATATTATAATTATAAATAAATATATAACATCATTCAAGTATTGATCTGATTTGCTTATATTTCCTGTGTATGGTGTGTGTCTGTGTACATGTACATATGGACATATTTGTGTGTGTGTGTGTGTGTGTGTGTGTGTGTGTGTGTGTGTGTGTTAGAGGACATATCAAGTGATATTTCTCCAAAGCCATCCATCTATTTTTTATTAAATACAAAGTCCCCCCTTAGTCAGAAACTTTACAGTTAGACTAGGCTGGATTGCCTGCTGAACCCTAAGCCTGTTGTTTGGGGGGTTTTGTTGTTGTTGGATTTTTTAAATTTTTAAGTGGGTTCAGGGAGCTAAACCCATGTGCTTGCACTTGTAACTGAGCTCTCTCCCTCGCTTTTACAGGCTGTGAAAAAAACACAGTGAATGCTTACCTCTAGTTCCAAATGTGCCAAGAAAAAAAAAATACAATTGCTATTTACAAAATAATAGCCAAACTATTTTTTGAATATTATACTATTAGAACATTGGGCAATAGAGCCAGAAACAGAATGTTCTGGAAAATAAATTCTAAAACTGGTAAGCATCATGTACTTTTTCCAAAAGACATTTTGGATTGTTAAATCAAAGGTGGCTTTTCAGCACTGAGCAGCAGCCAGAAGTAACCCAAGTGCTGGCCTTGACACTGAGTTCTGGAGGCTGCAGAAATAACCATCAGTTTGTATAGATTTCAAACTATGCAGAGCCCTTCACGTAGCAGCCATGAGGAAGCAGGAGCCTTAGAACTACGCATCCCTTCTTGATGATAATTTGTTTTTAATCTTGTGTTTCATTTAGTTTATATAAAACCTAAGAATTAACTATGTAGGCGAACAGGCACCTAGAAGTGAATGCTATTGGCAAGGGATGAGTTTGGAATGGCATTCCACACTGCTGTACATGTCTTTAGAAAGTCACCCTGTGCCTGCCGCCTTTTGGTAAAGTGACAGTAACCCACTGTTCCAGGTCACCAATGCACAGAAGCATTTAGTGGCTCAAGTGCCATACGACTGCAAAGTCGGTTGAGTGTTTCCCAAGAACGGTACCTGGAGTACTCAGCATTCCTGGATCACTGGTCTTGATCACTATCAGAAACTGTATTCTCACTCATCTCATTCTAAAGTGAGGATCTTTCCTACCAATTAAAGCTTTTTCTTTCTAATTTTCGTCTTGCTCTCATGTCACCTGTGTTCTCCCCAACAGTCAGATCAGGAGTTCAAAGGCTGTTCTTTGCTCTTCTCTTTATGTAACCAAATCTTCTCACGATGCCCAGAAATTACTTTCTCTTTCCTCTTGTTCTTTCCTCCCATTTTCTTCCTTTTCTTCCCGACTTTTCTCCTTTATTTTCTTTTTAGGATTGAGTGTGCCCTCCTCACTGGGGCTGTGCCAGTCTTCCTGCTGCTTTCTTTTCCCTTTGTCTAGCACATGCACTCACACACACTCACACACACATACACACAAACACATACGAACACTCACACACACATACACACTCATACACACTCATACACTAATACATGCTCACACACTCACAATCACACACACATACACACTCTCACACACACTCGTACACACACTAATACAGGCTCACACACACATATACACATATTCACGCACACTAACACACACATACACACATACACACTCACACATACTCACACACTAACACACACATGCACACACATACACACTGACACACTCATACATGCTCACACTCACGCACATATACACACATTCACACACACTAACACATACTCATACATACACATACACACTCATACACATTCATAAAAACTCACACACACTAACACACACTCATATGCATTCACACACACACTAACTCATATGCACACACATACACACACATACGCACACACTCTCACACACACTCATACACAAACACATATATACACTCTCACATAAACACTCAACACACATACATACACTCATGCAATCTCACAATACACTCACACACACACGTATACACACATACACACTCAACACACTACACACACAAATATACATATGCACACATACATACACATACATATAATGTCAAATTCACCTCAAAATTCTTTTTTTGTGAGGTGCTACTTTACTACTGTTTATTTCTAGGTATTTCCAGAGAAGTACAAAAAGTAAATTAATTCTGACAAGACCAGTAATAATTCAGAGCTGTATTTTTTACAAATACTCAACTACCTTATGGTTACAGAGGCTTTTACTTTTTTCCATCATCAGGTTTTTTCTTTTCAAAGACATTGGTGATATTAAAATATAAACATTACATAGTAGTCTTCTAATTTAGCCTGCTTGGCTCACAGAACACTATTACATATAATTACTGTAAGCAAACCAAAATATTTAATAGGTTTCTTTTGTCTCTCTGTGCTCACTAGAACTATATTAATCACTGCATTTTAACTTATTTCAAATAACTTATTGTTATACCCACTAATTGGTATGATTTGATTTTTTTTTTGTTTTGGGGAGTTTTTGGTTTTATATAAGAAGTATTTTCCTTTACATACCATCCACTGTTCCCCCTCCCTCCCCTTCTCCCACTCCCTCCCATCCCTCCCCCCACTCCAGGTCCATCAACTCCTCAAAGGGGATAAGGCCTCCCTTGAATCTCAAGGAATGCTCTAATATTTTCATAGACCCTCACTGTATGAAAAGCAATATTTTGGCCTCAACCTCTTTCTGACGTGGTCACTCTAGTCTCCACTGCCTGCCCGTGACACACCCTTTTGTTCCTGAGGCTTGGCTCCCAACATATCCAATCTCCTTCTTTCTTTTCCCCACTACACACATCTCCAAAGCTCTGCTCAAGACTTGCCTCCCATCTCTATGCCTCACCTCACCCATGTTACCTAATTTCTGCTAATCCTGTTTGGAAAGTCATTCATGGATTCTAAGCTAACTAGTCCTCAGTACTGTACGTATGATTGAAGGCAATAAAATTGTGTCACATTCTTTACATTTTGTTGTGTTCTCTGTGTCCTTAGACGTGTTTCTGAGTTTTGCTTTAAAGCAAGAAGTTTCAACATACTCATTTGTTCTAAAAGTAGTAATTCTCAGCAGTCGACACAGTAAAGAAACACCTGAAGAATATGTTAAAATTCCTTTGGGCTCCACCCTAGAATAATCAGATCTGAGAGGAACCCAGGTATTCATGTTCCCGAGTTGAGTCCCAAGGAGACAGGTGCTGTTGATACTGGCTCAGGGCTGGTAAACAAATCTTAGACATTTGCATAAATCTCTGGTATCTCCCCCATGTCTGTTGTTCACACTCACATTCTGCAACTTCTTTCCTTCAGATCGACTTTGAAGATGTGATTGCAGAACCAGAAGGGACACACAGCTTTGATGGCATCTGGAAGGCCAGCTTCACCACATTCACTGTGACAAAATATTGGTTTTACCGCTTGCTGTCGACCATCTTTGGCATCCCGATGGCGCTCATCTGGGGCATTTACTTTGCGATTCTCTCTTTCCTGCACATCTGGGCAGTTGTGCCATGCATCAAGAGCTTCCTGATTGAGATTCAGTGCATTAGCCGTGTTTATTCCATCTATGTCCACACCTTCTGTGACCCCCTCTTTGAAGCTATTGGCAAGATATTCAGCAATATTCGCATCAACATGCAGAAGGAAATATGAGTGACATTTCAATAACAGAAGTATTCCCAATTCTTTTTTTTTCTTTATTATTTTCTTGGTGCCAATTTCAAGTTTCAAGTTGCTACCACACCAGCAACTTATGAATGGTTTGTCTTGTCCAGAACAAAGAAGTCATTCGCTCAGTTTTCATATGTACTACTTGCCTCTTTTGAGCTACTGCATCCATTTTTGACAGTCTGAAATGTTTAAAGCCATGGCTACCCTCTCTTTTGTATGCGGATCATTGTTCGATTGGCTAAAATACAAATCTATCATTGAAGAATAACGTGAGAAAATTAGAGAGAAGTAGGGGTGGGAATGGAAGAAGAGGACCAACAGCCTCACCTGCCTTTTCTAAAATGATGATGTCATAGGAAGAAGAGAATTCCAGGCTAAGGCCTAATGGTTAGTGACAGGTGGGCGGGTCCTAAACAGATACTTCCCCAGCCATCTAAGGAGTGATTTGTTGCCAACACCCTTTAACAATCAGTCTAGTGGGATCTAGTGATCACTGTCAAGTTGAAGGCAATAATCTTCATGCTCATGACATCAGTGATGTCTTATTCATCTTGACATTTTAAGCTGTTATTTTGTGTTCCTGAATATCTGTTATACCTATAATAAGACCTGGGTGCCTTCTAATTTTTTATGTTTTTTTTTCAAGTAGGATCTAACTCACCAATTTTCATTATGCCAGCAGCTTTCCTAAAAATCAAAACATAGAAAATCTCTTTGCTAGTTCTCTATACTTATTTCTGACTCTGAGATACAGAACCTGCTGAAATTGACATATGTGCTTGGTCATGTAGCATCTTTTTTTATGACAAGCCTGGTCAACAGTAACCCAAAGAAATGACTTAAAGCAGACAAAGGGGCCTGAGCTCTCTCTGTCCTGAAAGAAGTGGAAGCCAGTTTTCCCTGCCCCTCGGCAACTGAATGAGGTCAGCATGTCCATTCAGTTTCACTTTTTTTCAAGAACAATCATACTTTCCTGATCTCAGCTAACTGAGATGGTTTAGTAGCTCAGTACTGTGCTCCCTTTTCAGGCCTCCAGGTAGGGCTGTCAAAAAGGAGACCACCAAGGTGAAGCTGCCAAAGCTGTTGCAAGCAAGACCTCTACTATGCATAGCACCTGCAATAGTCTGTAATGCTGTCACACTTGACCCCTCCCCCTGCCAGGAGTCTTTGGACTAATCCAAGCATCACTCTGTTCAGAGGGAAGATGGGGGAGGGGGCAGTAATAAAAGCTTAAGGTAATGATGTTCTTGCTGGAACAAATGCTGGTTCTTCTGAAACCAAACTGAGGAATTTCACCTGTGTACCTGAGTCTTCCAGAAAGCTGCCTATGTGGGACACGCAAGAGCTTTCTACCCCTCCTCACACTCATATCACAGCTCTGCCCTTGGGGCTTTTTTTTTTTAATTCCAGGTAGGCGTTTATTTTGATTTTCACACATTCATGAAATTCTACTTGACTTTTGTCTCCAGTTTTTCAGACACTTTAACTATCAACCTGCTACCTACTTTGATCATTTGCATTAAAAACAGACACTGGCGTGGACACAGTTTGACTTTTAAACTGTGTACATAATTGAAAATGTACTATATCGCATTCTTGTTTAAATGCAAAGATATCCTTTATCTTTATAAAAGGAAAATCACTTAGGAAATGGTTCTGCAACTCAGTCTGTAAACTGTGTGTCCCAAGACATGTCTATTCTTCCTAAATGCTCAGTCTCATGTAAGTCAGTTGCTGGTTCAAATGGTTACTGAAATTTCATATGCTTACTGATATATTTTGCACCTTTTTATGCTGCATGTTCTATGAATATTTCAAATCTGCACAATAAAATGTTTAACAGTTAAGCAGGAAGTGTATTGTGTGTGTATGTTTAAGAAGCAAGCATGTGTATAATATGCATTTGCATGTTTGTATTGTATTTGGAGGTAGCAAATTCTCAAATATTAAAAATTCATTTAAGTGAGATATTTTTGACAAAATTTGCTGCTATTCATGGATTACTTCAAATAATTTAGTCATAATATGTAAGTAAAAACAAAGGTATAGCAAATTTAGACAATGATTATCTATTAACCTAAGTCCCACCAACCTTATGTGATAGATATTAATATTGTCATCTGAGTCTACTTAAATTTATATTTAGATTTCTGGATTAAAGTTTTGCAAAGAAACAAACCCACAGGGCAGAGATGTGATAAAAATGGAGACTGAGACAGAAACCAAGAGAAAACTAGAGAATAAGAAAATTTTCAGTAGGACTTAGTGTAGTATGAGGTTTCTGGCCCGGACTTTTGGGCCTAACCTCAAAGTTTAGGTCCACAGGTCTGCAGGTCCGGAGTCCCGCAGAGACACACAGACACTTTCATTAGTTTTTGGCTGATCAGCCTCAGGCCCAGGCATATCACTTGCTAGCTCTCTACCCTTCATCTAACCCATGTCTCTTGTTCTGTTCAGCCATGCGGCTCGGTACCTTTTCTTAGGGCAGCATAGTTGTCCTCTGCTTCTTCCAGGCCTCTCTCTGGAATTCTCTCTGGTGTTCTGTCTGGCATTCTGCTCTCAGAGATTTTCTTAGTCTGGTAGCCCCGCCTACACTTCCTGCCTGCCTTTGGCCAATCAGCTTTTTATTAAACCAGTGGGTGGGACTGTTATTTTCCATGAAACAACGTAATACCCCTACAACTTAGCTTCATGATTTTGGATACTGACTAGTTCTAGAAGGTAAGTAGGATGCTGGAGATGCAGATAAATGCCTGAGAGCGCAAGACTTCAGAAAAACTAGTATTCTACATTTCCAGTAATAAGAGTGAGATGAACTAAGGTATCAGGTATAAGCATCCAAGCAGAAGGACCTCTCTTTGTCTCAAGAGGGAAGATCAGCCTCCCATAGAGCTTAGACTTTGAACTGACTGAATGAGATCTACCCACGTGAATGGAGGTAACTTGCTTTTCAGTCTAGCAACTGAAACATAGCATCATTCAAAGCACTCTTGAAGGATCCACAATGTAATGATTGACCAGAAATCTGGACATCGAGTCAACTTGAGAAATAAAATTAACCAGCAGAGCTTCTAAATTCAGTTTAGTTTTCTCAAAAATCTTTAAATTCTTTTTGCTGAGAAAATTTTATGAGTATTAGAGCATTCTTCTCTTTGCTGAGAAAGCATGGAAGGTACCTACTTATCAGGCAATTCTATGTGGAATATGAATTTACCCACCATACTAATTCTACCACATACACCCTGATTATCACCACGTGATCCCAAAAGAAGTAGAACTTCCACATAACGGAAAATGAGGGAGTGTCCTTAGACAGGAACAAATTATCCTCTGTCTCATGGTGTGAATGGCTGATTGTCTATGTTTGATTGTTACTGTAGCTTGGTTCATCCACACACACGAAGCAGGTTGATCATTGGATACACAAACAACCAAATGGTTTTAGAAGACTTGGATTCCATTTTAACAATAAACAGCTTCATTTATCACATATTTATATAGTTCCAGGTACATAAAAATACATTCAAAGGGACTAGGGCTCAGTCTGAATAGCTAAATTGAAACTTCCCCAACATGAGTACTGATTTTCACACCATTTTATCTTTCAAATTTTCCATATTTTGAGGAAATAGGAATTGATGAAAGGTGCCTTTACTATGAAAAATGAGTGGAGCCCAAAAGCAAAGTCTTGCTTTATGAATACATAAAGGATTAGATTTCTATATATCAAAAATAATCAAAATAAATGGGAAAGAGAATCAAAAGCCATCTTCCTTATATATAAAATATGTAGTGCATAGCATAGTAAACCTGAAATATAAATTTAATATATTTTTCTAAGTTAAGAAAACAAATGTGATAATAAAAAGGTATAAATAATTTACGTGTACATGGTAATAAATTTTACTAGGCAAATTAAATTATTTGTGGGGTTTGCTGATGATTTTGCTTTAAAAAATAGGAAGGGGACATTTGATTAAATATTTCATTATTTCTGATTCTCGGATACTTATCGTTGTATACATATTTAAAACTAGTTGAGCTTGTAAAACTGTCCCCACTTTACCATACGATCTACTGAGTCTCTAGTCCCATAACTAATGCACTGTGATATTGCTCCATCGCTGTGTGTCGCCTACCTAACCCTGTTGCCTCCAGTCTTCCCTGCTCCCCTGTGTGGTTTCAGAGCCCTAAGGCACACAGACACCGTGAGCTGGCAGAATCCTTCTATCTACTTTGAATACAGCGGTAAACAATTCATCAGGTGAGCAGAGTTAGAGTAAACTGTTAAATGGTTATGTCACCATAGTTGAAGTTGTGATAATCCCTCTGTGCCAAGTCTACTCACCTCAACTGAATTCACCCACACACTTCTTCTACGGTATGTTTTGTCCTATCCTTCCAATTATAGAGATTAGGAAACTGTGTCTCCGAAGAGTCAAACAATTTAGCCAAATTCACACAGCTGGTAATTTCTAAAGTCAAGATTATGAACACATGGAGTCTGGCTCCTCAATCTACTTGCTGAACAATGTCATAAATCCATATGGCTAGCAACTGATAATGTTACAAAATAGAAAACAAGTCGGATCTAGGATAAGAACAAGTGGGGGGTCAACGTTACAAACTGCAATTAAAATGCAAGTTAAAGTACTTTTTGTTTAAATATAAAGGTGAAACCACCCTTATAAATTAAGGGCTTAAAATTAAGGGTGTTCAGTAGGTGGAGACTGAGTCTTATCATAAGGACTTAAGAGTGTTTACCAGTCATCTTGGGGGGTTTTGTTTCTTTCTTTTCCTTCTTTCTCTCTTTTTCTTTCCTTTTTATCTGCAGCCAAAGACTGAACCCAGGGCTTTGCATGCGCTAGGGAAGGGCTCAACCACTGAGCTAAACTGCCTTTAATCCCAGCACTTGGAAGACAGAGGCAGGCAAATCTATAAGTTCGAGGCCAGCCTGGTCTACATCGTTTTAAAACAGCCGTGGCTACACAGAGAAACCCTGTCTTGCAAAAACAAACAAAGAAAGAATAAACAGGTTTTTACAACAAAAATGGTGCACAATGCTATATACTCAGTAATTCTCAGGATCTTTGTTCCTTAACTGTCTCTTTATTTCAACTATATTCTTTCTAGACTGTTCTTTTTATAGATTCTTCTTATTTCCAAATATTCTTTGAACTTAGACCTTCTTCTAACCTAGTAGCTCTCCATCTGTTGGTCACAGTCTCTTTAGCAAACCACAATCTCCAAAAATATTTATATTACAAGTCATAGCAGAAGCAAAGTTACAGTTATGAAGTAACAGCGAAAATAATTTTAGGGTTGGGGGTCACCACAGTATAAGGAACTGTGTTAAAGGGTCACAGAATTAGAAAGACAAAATCCCATTAACTATCTTACCCATTAACTATTTTATCTACTTAACAGTCAAATTTCTCAAAGAAATGTCTTTGGACATTATCCAAAGGCCATTGAATGGCTCTCAGTAACACGATGTTTAAGCTGAACAGGCTTGTAGAGTTCTTTTTTAACTTCAGGTACCACCATCATCAGTATATAATTCTCTTTCACTTGACATTTCTTATTTTGTTGCTTAGTTATCACTAACACATAACAAACCATCACCAAACCAAAGACTGTGACTATATTATTATGCACTTTATGTAGACCATCAAATATTAAAGAATATATGTATTTAGAAATAAGATATGTTGTCCTGCATGGGGGGTCAGAGACCCTAGCACTCAGGAGGCTGACACAGGAAGACTGAAATACAAGACCAACCTGGAATGTGTAGTGAGGCTCCATCTCCAGCAACAAAGGTGTAGGCTATTGCAAATGCAGGGGACAGCACATGCAAGGCCTGGCCTCTCCCTTCTGCACCACATACTCAACTTTCATCTATTTTTTTGGTTTTCATTTTTTTGAGATTATAATATAATTACATTTCTCCTTCCCTCTCTTGTCTCTAAGCCCTCCCATAAATAAACCCTTCTTGATTTCTTTAAAATTGATGGCCTCTCTTTTTATTTATTGTTATTTATATGCATACGTATATGCATACATAGACATTTCTAAATGTAAGTTGATCATTTTTTATCTTATATGGATTGGTGTTTTGCCTGCCTGTGTGTGTACACTTGGGGGTCAGATCTTCAAGTTACAAATAGTTATGAGCTGCCATGTGGGTGCTGAGAATTGAACCTAGGTCCTCTGGAAGAACACTCACTGCTCTTAACTGATCCATCTCTCCAGCCACACTGTTCTCTCTTTTTTTTAATATATATATATATATATAATGTTACTTGTATATTTTGTTCTTGGCACTGTCCATGTGGTATTGGTTAACCAACTCATGTGCTTTTCTTTGAGGAAGACTATTTTGTGGGGATATATTGTATATTTAATATAAAAAATAGTATAAAATATCAGAGGACATAGTTAGCCAGAGAGCTAAGCCATGACGGTCAGGGAGAGGTGATTCACATCTTTAATCTCATCACTCGGAAGGTAGAGATCCTTCTGGATCTCTGTGAGTTCTACCAGAGCCAGGATGTGGTGGCACACACCTTTAATTCTAGCTCTAGTAAAGTGTACTAGGAAGTGAGACAGCTGGGTGGAGACAGGGGATGGAGGAGCTCAGTTTCCTCTGGCACTTCCTTTTCGGCAGAGGACAGAGAGTGCTGTGCTCTGAGGGTTCTTGGAGAGAATCCTGAAGAGTTGGCTGGGTGAGAAGTGGCTGTAGTTTGTCCTGTCTCTGATATTTCAGTTTTTGCCCAATGTCTTGCTCCAGGTTTTCTTGATACCAAATAGAACTTGCACAACATTGTTTCTCTCCCACTCACAGCACTCTTTAGTTGTCTATAGTTCTCTGTATAAGGCTGAGCTCTTTGCTCCTTTGTCTAGAACTCTGGAAAAAATAAATTTTAAGATAAAACAATTCACTCAATATAGGAAGACTCGCTATGTAACTGTGGAATTTTAGATAGATAGATAGATAGATAGATAGATAGATAGATAGATAGATAGATAGATAGATGATAGATAGATAGATAGATAGATAGATAGATAGATAGATAGATAGATAGATAGATAGATAGATTATGGATTTAACTTGGTGACTTACCTGAGTGTGTTAACATTTATTTTGCTAGATATTTATATGGCTTTACCATTTTTCCTGATGTGTTCACTTTCGTTCCTTTCCTTCTGGGCTGCCATGCATGGCTACACTGGTAGCACAGTATACAAAGTATACACATTGTAATGTCCTTCAGAGAGTCTGCTAGAGGATAGCAGCCCCTCAGGTGTACACAGGCAAGCATTCCATGGTTTTATACATTATGTCTTTTAGAAAAAGCAGGGTTGGAACTAACCTTATGTGGTCTGACTAACAAGTTAAGTTTATTTGTATATATAGGAAACATTCTGCTTTTGAGCATTTCTTTTAAAACACACACACAGAGACCCTACAACTTATACCTCTCCTACGATTTCTCTGTTGCATGAATGAAGAAAACTCAGGGTCAGATCTCTGGGAAAGGCGGAAATATCAGAGAAGAAACACCACAGTCAGAAACACCACAAACACTCACCCAGCTGTCTTGCAGCTTCCTCAGCCTCCCTCCTCCTGGCTTATTCTGCCTGCTCTATCTTTCTATGCCTGCCTAAATACTTTATTTGCTCAGTAAGACATGGTACCACCATGCCTGCTGGGAGCCTGTTAATTCCTTCTGTAAACTAAGAAGACCCAAAACTCAGATTTGATTGCATTAAGGGCATAGGTCACCACTCCCAGGATATTCCTTGTGCTGGGATTAAAGGTGTGAGTTACCACTGTCTGATCCTCCTAGACTGACTGTGGGTAGATGCCTCTGATATCTCCGACCATTTTTATTATATTTGAAACATATTCCCACATTTCTCATTGCATTCAGTATAAAACTGAAACTCTTTACCTAGACCTGCATAGTCTTATACGGCCCTGTCCCTGCCCATTTCCCTGACTTCATCTTGTCCCCACATCCCCACTGTCTATATTCCGGACATACCCATATTCCTCCATCTCCTCTATACCCTGTCTTGTCACGATGCAAAATTGTTTCCTCTGCCTCCGATACCATTTGCACCCTTTAGCTCCAGCCTCAATGTCAGCAGAGAGATCATCCATGTCTTTCTTAACTGAACTAAGCCCTTTCTTTTCCAGTTTCTACCTTGGCCTCCTCCTTTGTTCTGTATTTCCTCTGACTGTTCAGAAGACAGATGTTTTATCATGATAGTTAAGATTTGTGGGATATATTCTTTCTCAAACTGTCCAGAAGGTATGAACTATCAAGTCTATTCCCTTACTCACCAGTAAGGTCGTGAAGTCTCCTAACCAATTCTATTATATTTCAACAAGACTTCGCCATTTTTGTTCTTTTATTTCATTCATTTCTTGATGGCATTGTTCTCCGTCACAACTACTTCTAGTACATTTAGACATTCCGTGTTAAAACATGATTTGAAAGCTGAAGAGATGGCTCAGTGGTTAAAAGCATGCTCTGCTCTTCCAGGGGACCAAGTTTGATGACCAGCATAAGGGTAGTGACTCATAACCATCTGTAACTCCAGTTCCAGGAGATTCAACATCCTTTGCTAGTATCTCTGTGCACCAGGCATGCAAATGGTGCACAGAGATACACGGAGGAGTAACGTACATGTAAAATTACAACTGAAATTATTTTGGAAGCAGAAATTTCTCCAGTGAAAGTTTTAGCAAAAGCTAGCATAGATGTTTGATGCATCTACTTTTCTTACTTAGATAATAGCAAACACATGTTGATAGGGCTATTAAGGAAAAATATTTCCCAGCAGCTGTTGATTTCATCAACTCCACACTATTCAATGAGTCATTTTAACTTCTAGAGCTACAGTTAAAACTGAGTAAGGCGACCGGGGGGGGGGGGGGGGGGGGGAGGGGCACACGGATGGACACGTTAATCATGATGAGCAGAGTGGGAAGAGTTAGGCATGGAGAAAATGGAAAATGGTTACACAACCTAAGAGGAAGGAATTACATATGCTAGAAGCTGAATAATCCACACACAAAAGAATTTTTTAAAAAAAATGATAAAAGATGCATCTACCAAGTGCTTTAATGGAAAAACTGGTAGAATTTTTGCAACAGAAAAAAAATAAAATATCCTCCTTTTTGTTCATAAAGTGGCAGCAGCTGCCAGAGGGAGGGTTCTATGAACTTCTAATAAAGAAGCCTTCAGCTGTATTGATTATGCCAACTATTAATGAGTTAACAGATATTCCAGGCATCAGTCAGCACTCCTTTCAAGGATATATCTCTTAAATCCCATATCATTCTGCCCAGAATCTTGGGAAAAGTGACATTCAATTATCTGCCAATTCTACGTCAGGAGGCTGGGTTAACTGTGCAATACAAGTATGCATTCTGTGACGTGCACACCGGTCTACATATTTATGGTTGTCATTTGAGGTTTGGTTGTCTTCTTGCCTTTTCTACTAATAACAGTTTCTAACAAGAGTTTACATATATTGAGTATATGTTATACACTCGGCAATATTCTAAACATTTTCTACATATCACTAACATCCCTGTATTTTGAATTGCCAAGGTCAGATGAAAACCATTGATCTGTTTTAGAGAGTAGGAAACCAAAGCTCTAAGAAGGTCAGTAACTTGATCTGGGTCAGCTAATGAATTTAAGGTCCATGACTGTTAGCTTTAAAGTTTTTCTGTGTGAAAAATCTCATATTATGCTTGGGAGACTGTGCCCAGATGTAGTCCTATTTTAAAGCCCCACAACAGCATTGTATGTCATCAGTCAAAAAATAAATTTAAAAACAATATAAATAAATAAAACGCTAACAAATGGTTAAAAGAGATCAAAGAAATGTATTTATTATTTAATACATTATTCTGTTAACAGCATTATCAATTTATTTTCTCAACAGGCATTAGTGGTGCAATGATTTAGCATTATGGGTAATAGGAAGATAAATAAAACAAAGACCTTTGTCTTTGTGATGCTCAATGAAGGGCCAGTGGTAACAATTGCAAGATCGATAGATTCACATTTTCCTATCTTCTTCTCAGAGAAAAAAAAAATTGTTTTTTGTAAAACAAAAACTTTTTATAATAAACTGTATAGTTTAATACAGTGGCCTTAAAACCATGCCCCCGTAAGATCCTTCGGGTAAAGTAGGGATTGGCGTTAAAGGATGGTCTTGACACTTCTCCACAGACAGGTTCTGGTCGAATTTCTTTTTGTATTGATTCCCAGCCTTAAGTTTTCTTCAGCTACCACACTCCATCACAGAGAAACCCTGAAACCTACTGTTGATTAAATAAAAGCATATTTTGTACTGACTCAGATCTTAAAGATCTTAAAGGAAATATTGATACTTGCTTTTGTAATTAACACTCACACTATATGGGTAGTATCATTTAAATTTTTTAATTTATTTTAATTGTGTATGTATGTCATATGAGTGCAAGAGCTCACTGAGGATAGAAAATGGTTTTGGATCCCTCAGAGTCATAGTTACCAGCCATTTTGAGCTGCCTGATGCGGGTACTGAGAAGTGAGCAAAGGCCCTCTCCACGGGCATTACACTGTCTTTACTGCTGACCCATTACTGCTGATGGAACGCAGCTCTGCTCCTAAGTTGGAATATTTAAAGACAATTTTAATATAGTAGATGACCAAACTCAGGAAACATGCATCAGTATCACAGCCATGAATAAGTACCAATTTAAGTACACGATGCCCTTGCAAACTCTCATACTCTTGTTCTAACAGAAGTCAGTAATGACTTGGGTGGGACAAATAGAAAAAAATGTAATAGTGTCTTTCATATTCCTGTGGAGAAAATAAAGTTAACAGTTAGGTTGTCGACACTCAGACAAATGTCTGAGAGACTATAAATGTTGCTCAAGCAGATTACAAATAAAATGTCAGCCTTCCTCTGATTTGTACATTGGACCAGCACAATTTCCTTAGCTCTTATTTGACTTTCAATTCCAACCTTAAACAATGACTAAAGAAAATAAGCAGAAAAAAATTGAAACTAGAGACAGAAACCTATAATTAAACTAAGCTAACTTCAGGACCAAGTGTGATTGGATGAGTCTCTCCTTTGGAAGCCATGCTACCTCATTAGCTTGTTATGTGTGAAAAACGCTAAAGATTCCTGAACAGATTCACACCTCTTTGGAATAAGGAAGGTTCAGGCTACCTCTTGCTACTTGAACCTTAACTTATTCTTTCTAGAATCCTAGAGTCACTTACCTGATTTTCTTAACATAGCCAAGCCTTTCTCCAGCCTTCTTTTAGAGAAGACATCTGTGTGTTCTTCGCTATAATCCAAGCTAACACTTCCCCCAACTCTACCCAACCTTTTAACCTTAAGATTTCACCAGCTCTGTCAACATTGCATCCAGGTGCAGGAATCCCAGTGACATTCTATTGGTCCAAGCTAGATCATAGGGTCAACTCATGTTATATTTGTTGCCCAATCAATTATGGGAGCACAATGCACAGGTTTGAGTACATTAGGAAGTTGATTAGAAATTGGGATATAACAGGAAAACTGGCAGACACCTTTCTTCACAGTCTATATATCCATAAAACACTAATCTTTCAAACGATTTCCCTGGAAGCATCCTCATAGTCCCGTGAGATAGGACAAAAGGCCTACAACCCCATTTTACACAGTAGAAGACAAAACCACCAAGATTAAAGGACCTTCCCAGTGCAAGTGATGATTGAAAGGACGTTAAGAGCTTGGGCTGGCTTCCCTCTCTTTATTAGCAGACACTGTAAAATTTCAATACATCTGCAAGTATGATAATGTAACATCCATATCAACAGCAGAAGTGGACTCAAGCCCACAGAGAATGAAGAGCTATAAAAACAACTAAAGTGAGAAAACATCTTAAAATGTGCTTGCATCTCAATAGCAACATTTTCAGTTCTGGGGAGCTTCCTCCCTGCCAGTGACATTGATGTAAGCCAGAAATGAGCCTGAAGGCTAAACTCCTGGCCAAGACTGAGTGCAATGGGGAGCTCTCCTTGCCCTCACAACTCATACAAGTCCAAAAACACAGTGTCCATAAGCCACTGCTTACAAATGAGGTGACCTACCTACTGTAAAGGACACAGTGCTTCATTATCTGTACAAGTAAAATGGAGACACTAAAGGAAGAAGAGATCCAACAGAAATTTCAATGAGAGGTCACTGCTCATACCCTTAAAATTTGGGGACCATCAGAAATCCTAAATGTATCCCCCACCTGACCTCTGAGGAGGGTGTGAGTAGAAAAGGAGAAACTCAGCAAAACTCAGTGAGAGAAACCCTTGGCACGGAGTCTAATTTCCTGCCCTATGATTAATGTTGCTAAGCAAATTTGTGAGTTGTCATAGTTCCCGCCCTGTGGTCCATGTTCATTTAGAAAATGAAGCAAAAGGAGCCCAATGCTTTGAGAATGTCAATGCAAAATTATAATAATTGCTTATTATATAATAGTTATTAAAGTATTTTCTGTTGTTCAAACCTCAAGCATACAGATTGATTAAGTAGACAAAAGAAATTGACATAATTATGTTTTTCTCTGATAATTTTCCCAAGTATAGAAAGTCACCCTGGCTCTGAAGACCATGAGGCATTTATTCTTATCTCTATTGAGCTGTAAGCTACAGGGGAAGGTGGGGTGGTAGAGCCCAATTTTTAAGCCTCTTTGTGTCTACAGAATTTAGCATAATGACTAGCATACTAAATACCTACCAATTAATGTCTTAAACTACGCCCTGTTAAAGAATACACGACACAGAAGGTACCTTACAACCTGGCAAAGGTTTGCTGTGTGCACTACAATTGCAAGTCCTTCTAAGTGGCATTACACCTCGTCTTTTTCTAGCTTTGTGAATCTTAAACACTGTTGTCCAGTAAACATATTATGATGATAGAAACAGTCTACACTCATTTTTAAAAATGGACACTTTTGAAGTTTCTTCCTTTATCAGTCACTAGTCATTGTGGCCATTGTACACTTGAAATACAACTAGTGTGTGAAAAATATTAATTTCATTTATCACTACTAATCTATGTTTGGCTCAATCATTGTGGCTTCTGATTACCATTCTAGACAGAGAAGAAATAGATTATAGGATGATGATTGGCAAGTAGTAGTTACTATTTGAACGTTTCTTAATGAATGAAAATGAATGCACATACAAGCAGTCCCTCTGGAAATCCACAGCCTGCACACAGCTCTCAGCTGTAGAGCTAAAAGCATTTCCTGTTCACCGATTCCCTGGGTCATATCAACACAAGTTGATTACAGTGTAGAGATGCTATCTGTAGTTAGTGCAGATTTATTTTTTCCCAATGACTCCCACAACACAAGTGTATATAAAGGATCTTAGAAAAATCAGTAGAGGATCTTTTGAGACACAGAAGGAGTGGAAAAGCAAGATAAGAAAGAAATCTGGGAAGTGTCTTCCAAGAAGACAAGAGTGTGCAGTCACATAGGCACAAGCAACATGTAGCACCTCAGTGTGAAATGACCAAAGAGGGGAATATCCAGCTGGAGCTCCTAAGAAGCCTTTCCAGTGTCTTTGGGGTTGTGGAAGAACAGCCTAGCCTGCATCCTTAAGGAAGACACACCTCTGTAGACCTGTGGTTTGCTAAAAATTGAATAGGACCTTCATAAGGCACAATGAAGGACACTGTCATGATAAAGTTTGACCTTCCCACCAGATGGGCAGAATAATGGCTTGGACCATGTTTAGTTTGCAAGAGGAAGGAAAGAAATGTAGCATTACTCACATCCTGTGTTTTAAAATAAAATCATATTGCTAACCACTTTATGACTGTGATTCAAAGTGGGGCTACCTTCTATTCCGTGCTTGTAGAGATCATGGTGAAGTGGATTTTTAACTCCTTTGTCACGTACCACATACATCCTCTAAGAGAGCTGAGTACTGTGTTATACCAATTACAGTATGTTCCATGGCTGTGTTCACTGCTGCTGCTTTTGATTCATGAATGGTTTCTTAGATCAAATGAATATAATTAGGGAACTGAGGAAAGAAAATTTGGTCATTCATGAGTTTTATGTTCCTCTAGTAAGCAGTGATCATGTTCTATAGCCACGGACAGGTGGGAATTGTTATTCTTCTTCCCTGCAGTTTTATTACTCGGTCGCAAATCATGTTAATGACACAATGGAGATGAAAAGTGTCACATGTTTAAATACTAAACATAGACTCTGAAACAATAATGTAACTTTGGTGCATAAAAATAGAGCAATGTGCCAGGCAATACTATATGGAAGTCTCAGTCTCAATACCCCAATGAAGAATTCAGTCAAACTGGTCAGAGCTTGATGGGTCACAGGCTTTCATGTGTGTGGTTTTGGGTCAAGCTATGGTTGAAAATGCTGCTGAGAAGGAAATAGTCAGTGATACTTTTTTCTAGACGTTTCCTCCCTTCCTGTTATTTTTTTCAAGGGCAGAAGTAGTGTTTCCTGCTACTCCCCAGATCTTGAGCACCTCTCATTCCATCAATTGATGTTAATCTCTAGTATTTCTTGGGTTATTTATCAAAGTTTACTGTGTTTGTTGGAAACAGCATTATAATAGAACATTAGTGTCTTTCCAACATTGGATCATAAATTTCTTGTCTCACAACTATAAAAGTTAACTGTCCACCACAAAGCTGCTTTGTAATACCTACAACACACACACAAATATACACAAACACACATGTATAAATATCACACATACACATCACTATGACCATCCCTCCACACACACACCCCTATAGCACTATAGGATTAAAACACAGTTTACAAAGAGTATAATGATTTTTTTTTTTCCTCAAGAAGAGCTCAAGTGCTCTCCCTCTCTCCAATTGGGCTCTTTAAACCTTACTTGCCAGGTAGTGTCTGTTCCTCTAAAACTATAAGATAAAACAAACTCAATCTTCAGTGAATAGATTTTGGTCATAGAATTTTTCATAGCCACAGAAAAGTAACTACTAATACAACATTCATGAGAGTTCTGTTGGCACAACCTTGTCAGCCCCAAAGTCCCCATCTCCTAATACCATTGCTTTGAGGGTCAAAATTTCAACATATGAGTTTGGAATGGACACAAACACTTAGACAGGCCTGTGCTTCCTGGGTTTCATTGAAGAAAGTGGCAAGTACGTCTCGACTTTGGACAGTTGAAGAAGCTAGAGACTCCTACCCTACTCAGCTTCTGGCTAAGTCTACGGAGTCTCACAGAGTACAGCAACCCCTTACTATCAGTTGATATCCCAGAACCCAGCCTACAACTCCTTCCAATTGGTTGGGTTGTCCAACGACTAAAAACCTAGCTAAGCTTCCAGCACATTGTTCTTGAGACCATTATGCCTTCCCCTGTTTAGACCCACTCAGGATCTTTGGTTCTCCTTATCACTGGCTGATTCTTCCAACTTATTTCCAGACTCCAGGACTGCCTACTGCTTGAGACCAGCATCCATTATGGACCTACTATTAACACCGGGGAATGGACTTTGGACACTATGCCAAAAACTAGCTTACTAGTTCTATCTTCTGCTTCTCCTTTCAGGCACACACTACCCTCTCTATGACAGGATTTCTTCTGTTGGCCAGGCACCTCAGATCCCACCAGCCTCCCTGTGCCAGCTTTTCTTTTACTGGCCATGTTCCTCAGATCTAGTATTAGAACTTAAGCAGAAACTATATACTCCCTTTTAAGACTTGAACCATAGCACCTTCATCTATGACAAACCAATCATCTCTGGATAGCTAAATCAAGAGAATCTGTGAAACTTCAGTGCTAAAATGGGCATGCCTGCCTTAACTCGGGCCCTCAAAAGACTCTGTAGAGGCCTATACCATGCCCATCCGTTCCTACTCAGTACAAATATCTCCTGTATGAGTAAGAAATTCCACTAAAGTGGTCTACAATATTCCAGGGTTTTTCTGTTACAACAGCTGGCCTTACATTATTTAACAGTCACCCATGACGAAGGCAATGTTGCCAATGCCCCAGTGGATTAGCCCAGCTGTTTGCAGCATGCCCCTCTCCACCACAGTCATGGATGCCCCTGATCTCCGTCCTGCAGGGCTAGTTCTGGACATAGAGGGTGAGCAGATGGGTGGGAGGCACTGTCAGAAGATGCTTCATGAGGGAAAATCTAACTTTTCCAAGCTTTATAACTAGAATTTTCCACTGTCACATAATGAGTCACTGCTACACCAGCACTTTTTTTTTTTTTTTTTTTTTTTTCTACCTCTACGAGAGCATCTGTCCTCTGGCAGAATGGGGATCTGTGTCCATTACTGGAGTTATGGTGGAAAGATGAATAATAAGAATAGACCTGAGCTCAGGATCCTACCTTCTGATGGAGACCTTTGGAAAAGCAAATCACAGCAGCTTCAGACAAGTAGAGGAACTTATAAACAGCTGGATGGTTTCCTCTTGGTTTAAATATAGCATCATTTCCATCTTTTGTCCAGATGACTTTATGCCATCATTATTTTCATGTCATCAGAAATGCACATTGCCATGATTTAGCCTCTAAGCCACTGGCCCAATTTATGTCTATGCAGAATTAACTTAAAGTGTCTTTTCCTGTGGAATTAGCATGGAGCAGCGAAGCTGCTGCCACCCAGTATGGAAAAGGGAAGACACTAGCAAAGTGTCCTGGGGACCCCTGGCCTTCTCCACAATAGAGTGTAGCTTTCCTTACCCTCGGGGAATTCAGGAATGTTTCATCAGCCCTACCCACAGGGGATAGATTCCTCAGAGCAGTGTAAAGGGCACGGGGCAGAGAGGGAGGAGGAGGCCCATGAGACACAGAGAGCCTCTCTACAGAGAAATGCCTGGGCCTCAAATATGTGAACCACCAGGCCTGCAGTTAGTATAGCATGGGCAGTACCAGCTCTGCTCCTTGGCACATCACTAGCCTTGGCAAAGTCCTGTAGGCCAAACGTTTTTCTCATTGTAGCAGGGCTCTGACTCACTAGTTTAAAAAAAAAATAAAATAAACGGGAAGAATAAGACTCAGGGGGATAGCAGAGTTCTCCCCCCCCCCCGGAAAAAATATTAAAAGAAAGAGATGGGGGTGGCGTAGCAAGCATTCCTGCAGGCTGAATAAAAAGCCAAAAGTCCTGGAAAAGTTTCCTAGGAGGCCTCCAGCAAGCTCTCTTTTCCTAGTGCGTAAGCCCAAATGGCACCTACTCCTACTTTGTGATCTCCATTGAGTTCTATAAATTTGAAGCTTGTGGCTTTTGTTGGTGGTGGTTGTTTGTTTTTAATGACTGTTTGAAAAAAGAATAAACTGTTTATTGCTGACCAGAGACCAGCTGACCGTCTGGTTAGCAGCAGCTTCATCGGAGCTGAACTGGAATGAACTGGAATTGTAGGAGACCCCATGCAAGTCAAGTGCAGGCCAGTTGACTTTAGTCTTGGTTCCTGAAAGAGGTTAAAGAGATATTGGCCAATCTTGAACCAATTCTGTGCCAATTCCATAAATAACTTTCTTCAGGCTTAGGAAAGTTTCAGAAAAAGATAGCCTTTGGTAGTTATACAGGACATAGGGCCTTTTGACACAGTTTCTAAGTGTTGTTTTAACCCCGAAGCAGCCAGAGACATTAAGAAAATGAACAGGAATAGCTATGAACCAATAAAACTCTTTCATGGGGATAAAATCTCAGTAGTAGTCAGCATACCTGTGCCCATGATTTGATTTTCCTTGACTTAGTGACAGGAAGGAAGTGGTACCAATAATGTTGGCCTTTACCTGGTCCTACGGCTGAGCTGTATCATCTTCATACCCAAAATTAATATATATAATTCAAAATTTATATATAATTATAATTCAAAAATTATATATATTTTATATATATACATAAAATATTTATTTTCCCAAAGGAGATGACACACCCTCACCACATCAGAAAAATCTAAGCATGGCGATCATCACCCTGACTCTTTCCAACAAGGGAAAAGGCATAGAGTTAGATGAGATAAATGGGATTTCCCATTTAGTTTTGTGTTGCTTTGGGTGCTTTTCTTTATTTTTCTGTTCCTGGGGACAAAATGATTTTTAGAAGACAGGAATTGTGAAGTTGACCAGCACTTGATTTTGATCTAGCCCAGTGCAAAGGACAGCCACAGAGGCAGGCACACCCAACCTTATGTGCTCGAGTACAGCTTGACATTTGGGGAAGCTGTCAAAGGCGTTAAAGGATCACTGACCAGATCCTGGCCAGTGTTGCCTGCACCTGTCTTCTGAGAAGATATTCTCAGTGTTGCCACCTTCCTTTTAGGCTTCGCCATCCTTCATTCTGCCTTTCTTCACATCCATAGCAGATGGAATCAAGTATCTATTATAAGCCCAAGCTATAATGCAGTAGTCCTGAATCTGGTGTAGACCCTGGTTAGAGGCGAAATCTGAGTTACAAGAGAAGGGACTAAAATGGAAAGTTAGGACCCTAGCCTCAGAAGCATCAAGTCAGTGTCTATTATGGGATGCAAAATTCGCACACACACACACACACACACACACACACACACACACACACACACACACACACACACCTTTATCCTGTCCTCCAGCCCACCTTTAAAAAATTGGAGATGGAGGATGGCAATGTCATAAGTTCAAGACTCAATAGCATTGGTAAGTGTGACTAAAATTAAATCTATCCCTTGGATCTAAACAAAGCTGAGGTGGTGCTCTCAGATCTAAGGGGAAAAAGAGCTAGATGCCAGCTAAAACATTCCCAGCACAATCCTTTCTTCTTTCATTTTTAATTATTTCTGGTAGGGGTAAAATGCACAATATATAATTTTATGTATACATTTAGTAGTGCTAAATATATTCCCGTATTTGAGTGGCAAATACATTCAGACTGTTTAACAACTGATCTTCAGAATCTTCTAGCTTGCAGATCTGAAGTTCAGTCTTCACTAAACAGCTCCATTTCTGCCCAACCCAACTGAACAGCCACCACTGTGCTCTCTGTTTCTGTAGGTTTGCCTGTAGGTATTTCATGGCAGTGGAGTCATATGGTATTTATTCTCTTGAGAATGGTTTATTCATTAAATATTGCATCTTCAAAGTTAGCCATGTTATAATGCCAAAATGCCCTTTCTCAGTGCTGAACATTCCTTTGTATGTGCACATTGTTTATTATTATTATTATTATTATTATTATTATTATTATTATTATTATCATCATTATTATTATTTAATCCTTTTACTTATCTGTCTATCCACCCATCTATGTCCCCACTTTTGGCTATTACCAATAATGTAGCTATGCTGCACACAAGACCTGCACGGGTTCAAGCTAGGCATGATCTCAGCACAGAGAGGAGAGAGTGAACTTGGAATCCCAGTCTTAACCAAGAAGTTGTCTACAATTGCTACCCATTTGGCAAAGTCAGAATCGATTTTCTCCAATGGAGTCTCACTGCATGTATCAACCACGCTTCAGAGAAGCCCCGTGACCAGGAGCAGTTGACAGCCCAAAAGAAAATCTACAGTGCTTCTGTGGATTTCTTTTCCATCTTGCTTCGTTTTGGTGCTTTCTGTCTTGTTGGTCTTTTTCTTGTTTGCGTTGGTTTTCATTTTTGTGTTTTTGTGTGGGGTTGTATTCCTTGGGTGTTTTGGTTTGATTTTTATTTGCTTTTGAAAGAGATTTAAAAAAAAAAAAACTATAAAGGTGGGTGGGTAGAGAAGTGGGAAATTCTGGGAGAGATTGGGAGAGGGAGAAACGACCAAAATACATCATATAAATTATTTCAGTAAAAGATATGAACATGAAAGTGCAAATATGTTTATATCAGTTCTTTTAAATGCAGACCAAGCCCATTGTATCAACTTCCTCATACTCTTCCCTCCTGGCTTCCCTGGCTTCTTCTAGTCAGCCCTGACTCAACAGCACTTTTCAGAGTGAGAAGTGTTCATGGACCTTCCCATAAAAAAGCTCTCCCCTCTGTTATCTCTATCCCTGGAGATGCCATCTCCTCTGTATTGGAAAATTCTTAAGCGTGAAATGTTTTTTCCGTATTATCAGACACTCCCTTATCTATCAAAGAACTATTTGCTATGAGCCTGAGACCTAAAGACAGAAGGTAATGGCCTTTGAAAAGTGGGATTGTGAAGAACATTCAGAATTGAGTAGTAACATGTGTGAAGATATGTTCAGTTAATCTCTTCTCACATCCCTGTTTTAATACTATATGCTTTTCTACTCCAAGATACATCTTCACCATCTTCAACAGAGATGTTGCCTGGCATCTCCTTAGTCCTTTATTCAAGAAAGGTTCGTCTTTTATACATCCATACACAATCTTTCCAGAAACACAAGCTCCACCATAAACACAAAAATCTAAAAACCTCTTCCTTAGGGAAAAAATTCCAATCCTCTCTGTCTCTGTCTTTCTCTGTGTCTCTTTGTCTGTGTGTCTGTCTGTACGCCTCTGTGTCTCTTTCTGTCTCTCCTTATCTCTTTTCCTCCTTCCTTCCCTCCCTCCCGCTCTCTCTCTTTTTCTCTTTCCCAGTGTTTCACTTGACAAATCATTCTAGACTCTTTTTAAGAGTCACTTCTTAGTAATTCATCATAATAACTTTTGGCTCACAGTTTTAGAGATTTCTGTCCACCATCAGATGACCCGTTTTTTGGGCCGGTGACAGCACACTCTGACAGAAACGCAAGACACAGAGAGAAAAACCACTCACTAAACAGCCATAAAAAGAAAGCAGAGAAGGAGATAAAACCCCACAATTCCCCTTGAAGGCTCCTGTTACAGCTCCACTCTTAAAGTTTCCACTGCCTCCCAACAGAACCGAGCTGAACACCAAGTCTGAAACTTGGACCTTTGGGGGCTTACTTCATACTTACCCCTAAGGTGTGTTTTCAGTGTAAAAGAAAAACTTCCAGGATATCAAAGAATCATCTAGCATGTCATAGTCATATGCAGCATCTTGGCTGTCAATCACAACCTCCAGCCCTTAGCAAACCAAGAAAAATGGAGGGAGCATTGTTTGGTGCTTTTATTATTCCAATATCTGTGGGTACTCTAAGTAAATTATTTACTATGTTGAATTAAAATCTTCTTCAAAAATAATGAAATACCAAGAGCATGTTTTGTTTTCTGGTTAAGGCTGAATCCTGCTTGGAAGATGGTCAATGAAAACAAGGGCATGGAGTGCCATCTACTGGACAAGCAGAAAACTAACCGCTGAGCCGCCCTAGGGCTTTGGGCAACAGAGGAAGCATATTGCAAACATTACTACTTTTCTAAGAAAGGCAAGAATATGAATTGATCAGTGGAACAGGCAGGAACATGCACGCACAGCAATGCTCCAGTTTTGAAATGATTATTTGTTAATGAGCACAATTTTGCAATTGCAGTGTTTCTGCTCTAGCAAGTACGAGCCACTGGAGTCAGGACAATAAAATGATTTTCAAATTGTGATTCCAGGGAGCAGAGATGGCTTATAACTTCATGTGATAGATTAAAAACAGATATGATAAATATTCCCTTTCTTCAAAATAATAACAGAATTGTATTCTCTGTAAGCACATATTATGAATGTATGCATTATTAAGCCTGGGTACAGCGATGCACAGTAAGAGAAACCCATTGCTTTCTAAGGACTTGGGCTCAGTCACACGATGAATTTCTAATAAAAACCTTCTCCTTGCTTCAAAAGTCATGGTATGGTTTTTAAATGCTCTGTGGTCTCTTTCAAAATTATTATTTAGAATAATATTGTCAAAACTATCACAGGTTGACCTTTCCATCAGCTGTTCTTCTAGTCATTTGAATAGAAGAGAAATAAAGTGATTTCACACCAAAGTGAACAAAGTCACTAGTTAGAGACACATATAGACCCTGACACTCTTTGGGGACCCACAATAATTGTATGATAAGTTAGAGATTTGGAGCAGAGTAGGTCTAGCTGTACGATAAATAATATTAATTAAATATATTATAGCAAGCCTTCATGAATTACCTTTTATTTGCTTATTTTTATAAAAATTCTCCAATGCACAGGCATCTTGCTAAGATAGATGCTTTTTAACACCCTTGTAAAAAATAATCACTGCAAGGAACTTCAAATCTTAAAGGAGTGGGTATGGGTGTGCATAAATTTGCATGCATATATGTTTGTTATTGTCTAAAAAATAGCAAGGGTTAAATCCTCTTTGGTGAAGCTAACAAAAAAATCATAACAGATCATATACTAAAAAGAGGTTTAGATGAGTAGGCTTAATTTCAGCCACAAGAGCACAAAATTAAATATATCTAATGACAAAGAATGGATGGAAAAAGAAGAAGGTCCAAATCAAAATTCATTAGTGTTATTTATAGACTTTTTGGAATTTTTTTCCATCTACGTTCATTGTATACAGTAGTGGGATAATAGAATAGTTACTCTCAATGCGTCTTGATTGTGAGTGCTTCAAAATGTATAGGAACTAAGTATTTTATCTTCTATGCATTCTATTTAAAACTGATAGAAATTTATTTTGTGTATCATAACGAATAAAAGTTATATAGTTTTATATTTTGGCATGGATGCTAATCTTTTAAAAAATATATATCTTAACTGAAGAATATTACCTTAGAAAACATTTAGGAATTGGGCTTTGAAATTTACCTCCACCAAGAACGATAACTTCAATCCTGCTAGTTAGCTAGAAAAAGAAAATATCTTCATCTAATTGAATCAGATCTCACAGTTGGCGTGTGAGAGAACATAACTATAGAATGAATTATTACATACTAGTATGCTGAATTGACTCCATATGTGATGGATCTGAAATGACAGAATCAAAGCCAATCAGTGTGGAGAGGAAATCGTGTACGTTGACAAATAACCCCCAAATTTATCAAGAACGCTTCATCGCTCCACACTCAAAAACAAACAAAAGACTATACTTCCTAAGTTGAAAGCCACTATACACATATGGTTATTTATATTTAAGTTCATCAGCATTAAATACAATTAAGTTTTAGCTTCTCAGTGTCTCCAGGCACATTTCAGTAGCCGCATCGGGATATTGTTAGCACAGTAGTGCCTCTGTGAGGTGACGTCACTCTAAACCACCCAGACTTCACTTACACTCTGTATTATAACATGTATCAATGCAAGGGAGTTCTCCTTAGTGTCACAGCAGCCACACAGTTAATGAACAAGCACTTTATTTTACCACGAGGACACAAGACTTTAGAAGAAAATAATTCCCACAAGGTCGCTGGTGGATGCTTTAAAGTAACAACCAGGTTAGAACCCAGCTTGCAGACTGCAAGGTCCCATTGTTCACTCTAAACACCAGCAAGTCAGCTAATTCTATAATGATGAGAACATATTGCAGCCAGAACAAACCTCACATGTTAAGAAACTCGATAGAATAAAAGATTGGAGGTTTTAATACAGAAACTTCCTATGTGAACATTTTGCAGTACTGAAAACTAACACTAGGTGTCAGGTCATCAGATTTGAAAAGTTAAAATTGATGGATCCAAAGATTCTGTGTTTGATGAGAAATGATCCATTTCTTCAGTATCTTGCAAATTGACATAACATATGTGTAAAAACCATGCCTGTTTGATTTGTCCCGGAGTGTTAGAGTTACATAATCTGTCAAATCTCTACTTCTGATCTCTGGTAGAGAATATTATTTCTTTTTTATAAACCTTCATTGAATCTTGTTAATTATTTAAGAACATTTTATATTGTTTTTATTTGTATTTAGGAAGTGATTGAATTTATTTGTTCATAACTGTAAGGAGACAAAGTATACTTTATCTTGTGAAGTTTGTCTAGTATCTGTCTGTAAGATGGCCTCGTTCCAAGAATATAGTGTCTTTGCTTTAGGTAATTTAAAAGAAAACACACAGCACAGGGAAAGGAATAAATAGTTAACTCCACCAGGAATATGACAATGTAGCAGGTAGGTTGGTAGGGGGATGGAAAAGAGATCTGGCAGAGGAAAGAGCATTCATGAGCTCTGTTGTTTGGGAAATGGGTTCAGACACACCAGGCACATGGCAGAAGGCTCTGTGTTCAAAGCCAGCTCAGAGGCTGAAGGGCCGAGTGAAGAATGAAGCTTGGCAAGGGAAGGGAACAGGAAGGAATGTGGGTAAAGATAAGGGCTGCAATCTAACCCGCCATGACTCTGCCCCTCCCTCTGAAGATGAGAACTACATGGAAGGGAAACCGGGGGACAAAGTTGAGGAAAGAGGTGATAGAATTAGAAGACCTTGAAGTGCAAAGGCCGCTCTGCAAGTCTTGGGAAAAGGAAAGAGATTAAAAGAAATTGAAGTTCAGAGCACAAGAAGGCCTCGGATGAAAATGTTCAAAATAAAGGCTACGCATTAGAAATCACTTCGGGGAAATCACTGCACGGCTAGTATTGAGACTGTCTGACTTGCTTTTGCTGTAGTAACATTGCTTGTGTTTCTGAGTCTTAGTCTTGCATCTACCCGGACACCAGCAAACATTAGAATCCACTCAATTATTTCATGCCAGATGTCTGTATATGTTCCAGCTGCAGGACAGCCTCTGTGAGCTCCTGCCTTCAGTCTCAGAGACATTGCTGTCTGTCTCCACGTGGGGCTCCTTTTCAAGGTGCCCCACCTTGTAAGAGCCTATCCAAAGGTCTAGCAGTCATTTAAGCCTTTATCCCAAGGCTCCTGATGCCCACACATGGATTTCTATCAAATCTTATCTTTGCAGGAATCAAGTTTTTCTTCTGCAACAGAAAAGGACAAAGCAATATGTCAGTGGGAGGATTTGAGCCATCTTCATAACGTGTAAACTTAATAACTAGCATAGGACTGACTTTGTATCTCTACCAGGGAAAGATCACAACTCAGTTAAGAACACTGAACAGTGAGAACACTCCCAGGCACGTTTCTTCTTGTCTTCATAAGAATCGGATTTCCAGTGTTTGCAGAATGGTCTCTCTGTGGTATTCCACTTGAAAACAATCTCATAAAACTCAGGGCTCCCCTGCTGCTCTGTGCCCATTCCTAGATTACACAAAGGAGAAGTAATAGCTGAAGAAATGCACACATAGTAGAAGAGGATTATTTTTCCAAAGACTTTTAATTCCCGTGGCCGTGTAGGGTGCCTCGGTGGTGCCTTAGACCCTTTTATAATGGAAGGGTAGGAGACAAGGGAAAACTTGAGTGTGTTGTGAGACCCCATACTCCAGCCTCACTCCTTTATCTGAATTCGACATTGGAGTTCAGGTAAGAGAATTCTTTCTTCCTTCCTTTCTTCCTTTCTTTCTTTCTTTCTTTCTTTCTTTCTTTCTTTCTTTCTTTCTTTCTTTCTTTCTTTCTTTCTTCCTTCCTTCCTTCCTTCCTTCCATCCATCATCTTTCTTCCTTCCTTGCTTCCTTTCTTTCTTTCTTCCTTTCTTTCTTTCTTCCTTTCTTTCTTTCTTTCTTTCTTTCTTTCTTCCTTCCTTCCTTCCTTCCCTTCCTTCCTTCCATCCATCATCTTTCTTTCTTCCTTCCTTCCTTCCTTCCTTCCCTTCCTTCCTTCCATCCATCATCTTTCTTTCTTCCTTCCTTCCTTCCTTTCTTTCTTTCTTTCTTTCTTTCTTTCTTCCTTCCTTCCTTCCTTCCCTTCCTTCCTTCCATCCATCATCTTTCTTTCTTTCTTTCTTTCTTTCTTTCTTTCTTTCTTTCTTTCTTTCTTTAATCTTTGCTTTAAATGATAAATTTTCTTCACAGTTTGAGGGCTGGGAAATCCAGGGCCAATATTCAGATGTGTTTTTCACCTTGCATTTGAAATGGTCGTCTCTTTGCCATATGGTCTCTACTCACTGGGCAGAAAGATGGCTCCCCTATCACCATCCTCTTGGCTTTCTTCACCTCTCTTCTACCTTTCCTTCCCTCGCCCCTCTTCCCTCTCCCCCTCCTCCCTCTCCCCATCCTCCCTCTCCTCCTCCTTCTCTTTCTCCTCCTCTTCATCATCTTTTTCCACTAATTTTCTCATGATTGCCTCCCTAATTCTCCTGAAGTCTTCAAGGGGAAAATGATGGTTTGAATTAAAGTCTATGATTCTCCACCAATAACATACAACGTTATCAATTTCTGGGGGAAGTTTTTCAGCAAGAACAGTTGTTGTGGGTTGAATATTTGTGCACCACTGGAATTCATACAATGAAATATAAAATTCATTTTTAATATAGTATATTATTAATTCTTTGAGCATCCCATGCAATGTATTTGGATCATATTTACCCCCTCTTCCCTCTAACTCCTCCAAGATTCACTCTCTGCCTCCCAGCCCTCTCCCAAGTTTGTGTCCTCTTTTTCCCCCTTGACTAATCCACCAAGTCCAATTTTTGTTGCCCATATACTCAGGGTGTGGGGCCACTCATTGGAGTGTGGTTAACCTACTATGTAGAGGCTGCACTCTTCAGGATAATTCCCTCTCACTCACCCTCTCCTAGAAACCATCAATATTCCATAACTCCTCAGATAGGGATGAGAGCTTGGGAAACACGCTCTAATCCAGAATAGCAACTGGCTTGATCTTATACAGAAACTGCAGGCAACGACAGCTGCCCTGAGTGAGTGACCAATACAGGAGTCCTGTCATGTCCAGAAGACATAGTTTCACTCTGGTTCCCCCTGCCTTTTGGTTTTAAAGGCTTCCCACTCCCTCATCTGAGTGGAGGGTTGGAGGAACAGTGTACTTCTCCTACACTGTAACAATTTGGGAATTTATTTGTTAACCACCATCCACTGGAGAAATCAATGTCTCTGATTTCTAAGAGTTGCACTAATCTATGGATAGAGAGATACAAACTTAGATGGCAATTTTATATCAATTTATTTTCTATCCTGCAAAGGAGGGCAGCTTGATAATAGATCCATTTAGTTCCTATACTGTCAATACATTGAAGCAGAAGCCTACAGAATGGGAAACAAAGTATTTGCCAGCTATACAAATGACCAATGAAAGCTATGTTTCTTAAAATAGTTTTACCATCAAATGCTACTCTCTCTTTCGAAAGTATATGCAAAACATTGTTTGACACTTCATGTCTGCCATTTCTCATGGTATTAACACTCGCACTCATCACTGTGACCAAATCCAGGTTGCCAACAAGTTTTTGAGTGCAAACTTGGGAAGTGAATTCTCCCTATTGTGGGCCACTAACTTGTGTCTCCTCTTTCCCACTTGCTTCTCAGCTGCTGTGCTAAAAACTAGAACAAGCAAATATGTGGAGAAGAGTGCTTTATCATATGCTTCCAAGTGACAGCCCATCACCGATGATGTCAAGGCAAGAGCCTAAAAGCAAGACCCAAAACCATAGAAGAATGATGCTGACTGGCTTTCTCTTCAAAGCTTGCTCGGCTAGCTTTCTTATGCAGCCCAGGACCACCTGCTCTTGGGTTATACTGCCCACAGTGGGCTAGGCCCTCCCACATCAATCACCAATCATGAAAATACCCCCAGAGACGTGCCCACAGGCCAAACTGATGGAGACAGGTGACAATAGATTGTGTCATGTTGACAAACACTAACGAGCATGACACTCAAGTAGCCTTAATTTCTTGGAATGTTTTTATGATACCAAGCCCTGTAACATTATGGTCACCCTCTTTTCAGCTTGCTTCAACATGCTTATCCTTCTGTTTTCCAAGCTAAGTGGTGAATATCACAATCTCCTGCTTATTTACTTTCTAGATGGCTGCCACAATGCAATACATTTCATGCTTGCCACTGCTGATGAGTATCTGCCCAATCCATCTGCCAACCCAAATGCAAGCTACTCAGTACCCAATCTGGTGAGACTGTCTTCATATTCCTACCCATTGGTTTCTTCTTGATTATTCAGTGTCTTACTCACAGGTCTCTAATTGTTTTCTCAACATTCAGACTAAGGACACCATCTCCTGAAACCTCTCTTGGGAACTAGCTATTAAGCAACAGTATTTGGATCTCATGTTTCTCAGTCTCATGACCCTTAGGGGGTCATTATTACGATGACAGCTCCAGAGTAACCTATAAAGGATATTGCTCTAACAGCATATGCTTTTATTTCAAAAGAGAAAGATTGGGGAAGTAGTTTAGTTTCCTCCTGTTTGGGGTGGAGGGACTGAGAGGGGTGTGTGTGTGTGTGTGTGTGTGTGTGTGTGTGTGTGTGTGTGTGTGTGTACTGTTCTTCTTTAAATACTTGTGCTCTGTGGTTACAAGAGAAATTCAGATAATAGTCCTAGATAATGAAATTATCTATTTACAATGTAAGACAGTGTCTGACATGCCACTGTCACTTTGATACCATACAAGTACCACAGCTCTTCGTTTGATCTCTTAGAAAACTCTTAAGCCAACGACAAACAATAATAAAGAGACAACTTGCCTGAAAGGTGATTTGCAGCTTCTTGAGGGAGTTGCACTTGGATGGGACTTGAAAGGGAAGGACTAGAAGATTCTCATCAACATCAACTGTGCATAGCACGGTAGGATCTGATCCATTCGTAGGTAGCTCTGGAAACTCCAAAAACTACCCATAAAGAGTTTAAAAGTTTGGGGAGATTTTCTAGACCCTGGGGTGCCTCTTTTGGAATGAAGTAGCTCTCAGTTCAAAGAATTTCTTCAGTGTAGGGATTGATGCCAGCAAAACAGAAGCTATTCTGAGCCCTTCCTCTTAAGCACTAGGATCAGTAACTTTTTGCTTCTGGTCACCCGAGTGACTGTGGTGTATGATGAGTATGTAGATGTCCCCTGTAGAAAACTATTTAGTTTAGTGTTCTAAAGCGTTGTACCTTTGCCCTTAAGATAGAATATTTCAAATTTAACCCTACAACTTTAGGTGGTAGTTGACCAATGAATATAAAAGCAGTGTCTCTAATAGACACGTTCCATACTTAGACAGTAGGACACCTTGTTCCTCGCTAAAGGAAGGAAGTAACTATGGCCCTTGGGATAGCTAATATTTGGGGACTTTTAGGTTCGGAAGCATGGGTAGTGCTTAAGAAGGGCTTGTTAAGGTTACAGCCAATCAGGGAAAGTAGAGAGGAATGCCTTTGAAATTCCCCTGGAAGTTGGAGATTTAAAATGGACAAGGATTTAAGTTCAAAAGGTGGAGGGGATGGAAATGTTTTATTCATTCAGTTTTCATATTCTAATTTACTAAACTAGTAAAATGATTCTTCTTAAGCCAGTTTGCCCATGAAAGAGCTAAGGCTCAAAACAGAGAAGAGTCTAGCTAGTCCCAGATAACAACCAATAAAGGAAACCAGGTTGAAAGATCCAGTGTCTGCCCCCCAAACCATGATTACCATGGTGAAATAGAAGCAGAGCTGAGAAATGTTGGTGAGTGTTACATTGAGTTTCTAATGTGAGCCACACTCTGTGGTCCACGTTGGTGCTTCTGTACCACTTTATACCTATAACCAGTCTCCTACGAAAAACCCAAGGATCACAGAGCAGCATTCCACTTGTTCCTTTCTACCATGACCACACCTCTTCTCAATATGCTCAAGGTTTTCTACTACTTAATTAAAATATTTAGAGATCCAAACATACTTATTTCTTTGGAGCTACAGCTCCAGAGTCTATCTCAAGGCAGAGACAGCCATCCCATAGTTGATACCAGAATTGCCTCAGTCTAGAGCCAACCAGTTCACTCCCTGATGCTTCAAAAGTAAGACTTCACTCATTTTATCAGAGTGAATGGCCTGGAGAGTTTCTCCCTTGGAGCCAAGGGACATCAGCCCTGTTCAGTCCATGTTTGTCTTTCTGAATGTTCCCTGCTCCCCAACCCCATGGTGTGTCAAAAACAGTATCTGCTCTTCTTCGGCAAAGTTCAGCAGAACGGATATCAAAGCCAGGTAGCCCAAGCTCCATCTTGCTTGCCTTTTCCAGTGGTCAAAAGCATGAGATAAAAACATGCCCTAATTGTTTCTCCAAGCAATGGTTGTGATTCACTGGTCTTCTCTACACATATCATTATTTTACTGGGTTTTTTTTTTTTTCATATCATGATATAATCTCTGGGTCTCTCTCAAACTTAACAGGCCTACTTTATCTTGTTTACTTACTTATAATCACAAGAAGACTGAAATTTCTGGATGCGATGGATGTTTTAATCCCTTCCCTCCCCAAAGTCTCTTGGACCCTTAATGCGATATTTAAAAAATTACTTAACATAATCCCAAATAGCCACCCCTTTATCTATGGATTCTTATCTTCAGGTTCAACTAACTATGAATAGAAAACAAAATATGTTCAATTATGTCCTTACTAAACATAGATTTATTTTCTTGTCATTATTTTCTAAACAATACAGCATAACAAGCATTTATGCCACATTTGAATTATAGTAGGTATTATAAGTTACTTAGAGATTATTGGAAGTATAAAGTAGGATGTGCACTGGTGTCTGAAAATGTAGTATTTTCTTTCAGAAACTTGTGCATCTACAGATTTACTGCTCTCAGGGGTCCTGGCACCAATCTCCAAAACAGATATGGAAGAATGACTCCAGATCATCTCACAGCAGGAAATAAAAGTTACCTTCTCTTATGCCAGAATCTCTTTACACAGATGCAAAAGATAAAATTCAGATAAATTGTTGACCAAATAAGAAAAGGGGAAAAATAAAAAGGGACAACCAAGCCCGTTCAGTTAGTGAACAGGACAGTATCATGCCGACCTAACTGGCTTATGTCACATGCCTCAAAGATTCTTTGAGATTCAAAATACAAAACATCATCCTTGAGTTTTTTGTCTGGGTAACAATACCATGAGAATTCCAAGCCACACAGAGGAGTCAATGGTAAGTACTGTAATCCATAGACCATAGCTCCAGCTAAGGCCAGCCTCTCGGTCATCCGCTCAGCTATGTAGAGGTCCAAGACATGATTTCATACCGCAGACATGGACTGGTCAGGTGATTACAGCCACTAGTCATCTGGCCTACTCTCAGATAAATGCATTTTCCCAGCTGAGCTCCCAGAAACACCATATTTGCTCACGGCTGGCTAAGTTCCTGATCCATAGAACAGGTAAATGCAATAGATGGCTGCTCCTTACCACCTGTGAGTTTCTTATGATTTGTCATACATCAGCAACAACCTGGGAGCCAGAAAACCAAAGGCTCTAAAATGTACAGTGTGGGACCATCGTAGGCACACTGCACCAAAATGCTAGGAAGAACATTTCATCATATACGGCATTTATTTATATGCAAGAGTCCAGTATCCACACTGGAAAGGTTATCAGTAGCTGAGTATTGTTCATGTGGGGTTTTGAAAGCCTTTTCTGGCAACAATGGAACATTGAAAGTGAAATTCTGTGCTGTGCAAAATGTTAAGCAGCATACTTCAGTGAAAATCACTGATCATCTGAATAAAGCCTGACCATTGTCTTCTTGGGGCTATTTTTTCTTAGGAGGCAAACAGCAGATTTCTCTTACATTTGGCTGGCCTCTGAACCTTTGGTAAATAGTCCCCCAAATGCAGATAACAATACACACAAGAGAAAAACTGTTCAGATGATAGAAAACTTCAGACAAAACCATAAACCATAAGACAAAAGTCTTATAAAAGTCTATATACCATATACAAAAGTCTATATACCATAAACATGGTATTGGCTTTCATTTAGAAAGACTTTTGCTTTAAAAACAAACTAATGGAAGTGTTTTTAAAGCATCTATATTATGTAACATATCATACAGGTGATATGTGTCTCTGTGTATGTCTGTCTGTCTGTCTGTCTGTCTGTCTGTCTATGGCTGAACTCTTATTGTTAAAGCCTTTGGTTCAGTGGAGCTAAAATAAGAATAAAATTTCCAGCCCTGTTTTCCAAACTATTTTTTCTCTCATAGCAGTAAGCATTGAAATTCAGATATATAAACTATTGCTCCTTTTCAAAATGTGTGCTGTCATGGTCAAACATACATTATCCATGTATTTACTAAGAAAATATAGATTGAACATGTAGTCGGTCCACAAAATAGTTCTGAGTACTGTATACAACCTTTGTGCCTTAAAGAAAGCACAACCTTGGCCCTGTTCATCCCTGCTTAAATAGGGATAATTAAACAGTTTTTAAAAAATGATGGTCTCTGAAGTCTTGGTGCAGAAACATGGTAGGTACAAGGCACTGTTGAAACATGGGTTACACAGAAGGTAAGGAGAGCTGATACTTGCTCTACTGATATCAAGAATCCTGCCTTTTCTCCCACTATCTCATTTTGCCATCAAAGGAAAGTTCTTAAAAGACACTCCCTGTCTTCCACCACAGAAATCAAGGGCAGAGCCTCCCTCCACTCACCCTGTTGTAGAAGCAGAAGTGGGCCTGTTTAAGATGCAGCCCACTAGATGTACAGACTCCTCACAGATCTCTATGATGGTGGGTGATCCAGGCCATGCCTACGAAGAGGATATTACCAGACATTATAATAAGTGTATCAACTTGACTCATCTAAGATACCCAGGTATTTGTTCAAGTGTTCTTTTGTGAAGATGTTTTTAAGTGAGATCAGTGTTTAAGCTCATAGGTTTTAATAAAACAGACCACATTCTGTAAGCAGACGGGCTGGGCTTTGTCCTTCAGTTGAAGGGCTTAATAGGAAAAAGTTAACCTATGAAAGAACTCTTCCAGTAGGCAGATTCAAGATACAAGTGACATTCTTCCTAGGGGCTCTAGCCTCCCCATTCTACAGATTTTAGGATTACTAGCCTTTAAAATCATAAGCCAATTCTCTGCAATAGTGCATAGATATACAGATAGATGAGTTATATATAATTACCATTTGTATTGGCTCTATTTCCTCGGAGAACCTAATAAAGTGACAGGTTCTTCTATATACCTTCAAATTCCTATATTCCTCCCATCTTCAAGCCTGTTCCTCTAGTCCCGTGTTGTTCTGTTAGATGCTACCTTTGCTCCTCAAATATTGACAAAGTGATAGCACCGATGGTAAAGGGTACAGTCCAACCACACAGACAAGCGTCACGAAAGTACAACTAAAATTTCCTAATGTCTACGCCACTCAACCCAAACAACAGGCCCAAACTGGCTTCCTTTCATTTGAACAGAAGAGGAATGCTCTCAGTTAGGCTTCTGGACTTCTGGGAGGGCTGTTACTTTGAAATTACTGTTCTCTCTGCTGTCTTCTGCTTTTGCTTTTGATATTCCCTAGTCCCTGCCTGCCTCTGGTAAATCATGTCTTAATTCTAAATATTTGGGTATCCTCATATTATTTGCTAGATTTATACTTTACAAATAACTAAAGCTTACCTATGCCTCTCCTTCAGAGCCAAACTAGTGTTTGACATCACCTCATGACACCCATGGCAGTACTTATAAGGGCTGCAGATGACTATACATGTCCCTTGAGGTAGAGGAGGTTTTGTACCACCTCCAGGGACTTGGCCACCCTTCAGTCACAGAACTACATTAGCTTCAATACTAGTGACAGGTTTGATGTGTAGCACATCTTCATACCAACAAGCACAACATTTTAATTCTCTCATTTTATACTTGGAAGATAATATTTTTAGAAAAAACCCCCAGAAATCCAATAAGGATAAAATCATTGCTATGATTGTCCCGTAGACAGTCAGTTGATGGTGATCTGAGAAAAATACCACAGTCACTCTTGTTATCAGCAAATCACACAGTGTTTTTCTGCTACTGAGACAACCAGTTTATTGATATTTGAGGTAAAGATAAAAAGAAACTGGCCTATATGTCCGTATATCCCTGATTGACAGAAAGAAGATAAAGGGAATGGGGGACAGTGAAGAAAACAGGGGGGACATTTTAAGATATTAATATCTGGTTAGGTCACAGAGGTGGGATCACAGCAACCAGAAGGAGACAATGTTGCTTCATCTTTTTCTCCCCAACTCCTGTGCATCAAAGAAACCGGATAAAGGATTGATGCAGTGCTAAAGATTCGCAGGCTGAATGCAGTTGAGATGTACTATTTGTCACATTAATAATAAAGACCTTTTCAAAAAATATTTTGAGCACCATGGTAGTTTAAAAACATTTCTAATTACTCTTAGTGATTTGTAGACCTCCAGGATCTGTCCCATGGAGTGTAGCGACAGAGTGGCCCTCTCCAGCCTTTCCCCAAGCCTCTGAATAAAGTGTTTTGACCTAAATTTCTAATTATGCAAAAATCACTTCTAGGATACCTCCTTGTCTTGCAGTCAAACTCAACAAAGAAGTAAGAGGTTATACATATGACTTTTAACTTACTTGGATATGTATTGTTTAATGTTTTATTGGTTTGTAAGAGGTTAGCAACAAAGCAAAAAAACAACTAAGAGGCTTCAAGTTCTTAGTATAAATTCCTTCCTGCTACCAGCACTCAATCCAAATTCCAATTAGCTACACAGACAGAAAGATAAAACAATCAATTTGGTAAAAATGACCAAGAGGGGAACCTAAATGGAGGCACTGTATTAACATACAGAATTGAAAATCCTGCAGCAGCTCAACCTGACTTCAAATTTATCGCAGAGACTGCCAAATTCAGATGCAAAAAGCATTGGGACAATAAAGCTAAAATTTAAGGCAGATAAGAGAGAACTTGGCTTCCACACTAACTTTCTCATTAAGTTGCTATCATCAGACTCATTTCCATCACAGTCCAAGTTATTGGTTTTCACTAAGAGCATTCAATAGGCAATACAGGAAAATTCCTGTTCCGTTACAGATTACACTACTTCAATGCATCGTGTAGGCTGAGAGCAGCCGTAAAACTCCATCACGATTATCAGCAAGAGGTATTTATTAAGCAGTTCTCTGCATGTGGTATCTAATAAATGCTCTGCAATGTGGGTTTCTGTGGTTGCCTAGAATATGGCTGAGGCCAGACCTCCAAATCAAATTCAGCTCTTAAAACTGCCATAGCCAACTCCTATTAGAAAGTCAACTTGTACTGTTGCATCCTGCTTGGAAGAGCTCACGGTAACTCACATCACCTCCTTGAGGCATTGCCTTGTACACAATGAAAAGCTAAATAATAATGATGATGACAATAAAGATACACTCAATTTCTTGCCTCCCAGGGCCTTGGATACTTGCAGAGAGGCATCTAGTCCTCAGTTCCTTCCATCACATGGCACTGAAGGGAATATGCACTTAAGTCCACGATGGGAAAGAACAGGAGCCAGCAAGATGGCTCAAAGGGTAACGTCATTTACTACCAAGACCTTAGACCAGACATTCAATGCCCAGGACTTATATGGTGAATGGAACAGAACTGACTCCAAGTTGTCCTCTGACCTCCACATACACATGCACATAATAGATGATAAACGAGTGATTGGTAGATGATTGATGAGTGGATGGATGGATGGATATGTAGGTAGGTAGACAGGTAGACAGATAGGTAGGTAGATAGGTAGATAGATAGATAGATAGATAGATAGATAGATAGATAGATAGATAGATAGATATGCCAACACATATCAACACTTATAGTTGTTAGTTGTTGTCTGGCTACTTATGCTAAACTGAAACAGTCCCATCTGAAGGAAGAAGAGAGACTCAAAAGATTCTGGAAATCAACAAAACTTGCAAGGCTCAGGAAGCTCCTAAATCTTTCAAAATCCACAAGGCCCTTCCACAAGGGGAGAAAAGCAGTAAACAATTACTGTATTGAGAAGAGGAGACTTGGGCTACCAGCTGAGCTGCCTACAGTTGTGTGGAGAGCTCTAGGAGCAAGCTTTTATGAGTCATCATTCACACTGTGGTGAACTTTGTGTTGACACAGCCTTTGAATCACTGACGATCCTATGAATAAGTGACTCCTCATTTGTGCTCCTGTGAGTAACCCCAAGAAACTCACTGGTTCACAAAGCCAGGCTCAGGTCCAATCAATAGTTTTTGTTCTGTAGTTGGTGTCCATCTGGGGTAAATAGACATTGTCTACATCCCCTAGCAGTAGTGAGTATATATATGTATGTATGTGTGTCTGTGCATGTGTGTGAAAGAGAGAGAGTGTGTGTGTGTGTTCTTGATCTATGATTCCTGTCGCAGAACCTAAAACTTTTTAAAATTTCATAAGTGATATGAAATCTTTGATTACTCATAGCCAATCCCTTCCTACAACATTTGAGTTTACGTTAATGAGCAACAGATAAGAAACCATCACCAGAAATGCAAAATATGAACATATATGATTACAGTTTAGAATGTTTAGTAACCTCCAGGAAGACAGATGACTGGAGATCCAGTTCAGTTACCAGTGACCAACAATTTAATCAGCCATGCTTCATAAGGAAATGCATACTAAAATCTCAACAGGATTCAGGGGGTTTCCAGGTAGGAGAGCATATATTAACATATTAGAAAATGGTAAATTTGAAGGAAAGTGTGGAACCTCTTTATCCCTAATACCATCGATTCCTGGCTTAAGCATCTATTTTTTTTCCCCCAACAGGGATTTACAGCTAAGAAATTACACTGAGTCTCACAGCAGACTTTGACTTGAAACTTTTGAATACTGTTAGAATTGGGGAAATTTGAAAGACAGACTAAGAGATTTTAGGGATTCACTGGCATTTTATGGGTTAGAATTACATTTTTGAGCATTAGGTTGAAAAGGATGTACTTGGGATAATCAAATGTGACTGCCAACTTTACTGAAATAATCAATAGCACTAAAGAGGCTAGGAAAATGGCTCAGTAGGCAAAGTGCTTGCCTAGAATGCATGAGGACCTGTGATCAATCCCAAACCATTTAAGAATGTCAGGCTTGGTGGCACTTGAAATTCTAACGATGAGAAAGCAGAGACCGGAGACTATCGGAGCTCAATGGCCAGCAAGTCTAGCCTAATTGAAGAACCTCAGGCCAGTGAGAGACTCTGCCTCAAAAGAGTGGGTTCAGTATAATGCCTGAAATTGTCCTCTGGTCCCCCTACACACACACACACACACACACACACACACACACACACACACACACACACACACACACACACATTCAACTGCACAAACAGACACCACAATCACACATTCCAAAAAATAAAAAGAAATACTCAGGGCACTAGGTATCTATGCCTTTGGGTGTGCCTGTAAAGGAATTTCCAGAGGGTTAACAGAGGTAAAGGCTTGTTCGGAATGTGGGTGTGGCCCCAGCCCAGGAACTGGAGGAGTACACATAGTATGAAAGTGTAAAGGAGTAGCGCCATGAAGATTTTGCATTCTCTTTTCTCTGGGTCTGGGATGTGAGAGGGCTTTTCCTAGGAGGCATGCCTTTCAAGCCATACAAACTCTATTTCCTCCTCCCCCAGATCAAAACCATTGGAAACGTTTCCTCTTTGAACTTGTCTCTTATCAGGGATTTGGCCAGAACAACAAAGAGGTGATGAATCCAGTGTCTACTCATTTGCATGTTATAATAATATAAGACTTTTTAATAAGATGGCAATCACCAGCATAGAACTTCCCTGCCTCTGGGTTGTCCTAGCAAATTATTACACCTGAGGGAGGTAAGACTGTGAGAGCAGCCAAGTGTGTAGTCAGCCAGGCAGAAGTGAGAGTAGCCTGGGGACTCCAGTTGCAGTTACTGCCTGAAACTAAGGTAGTTCTGTGGGTTTGAGACCTTAACTTTCAATGTTTGTGCTAATCCTAAGAAGTCAAAACTTAAACGGTGGATGCCCTGTTAAAGTCAGAGAATTGGAGAATTATGTGATGAGGCAATACTCTATCTTAATTAAGTAATGGCTAATTAATGAGTAAATCAAGCTCAGAGGCAAGAAGTGTAATTAAATAGGCACGTTATAATTTTCCTATACAGAAATGAGGAGATGCAAGGTTTATTATATAAACCATATTTGAAATTTTTCACAAGGTGAATCTTTATGCAAAGCTTATTTGAAAATTCTCCGGTTGAAAATACATATATACACAAATATTTAACACACATATATGGTGGGGGTTATTTTTTTAAAATGTCCTATTCAACCCCTGAAATATTTAGTAACATAAATGCCCTAGGAATGATAAAAAGTATTTGCCTAAAATCACTGCTTCAGACTCCAAATTCTTTGGCAAAACTAAGAAATAGATGAAGGAGATGGGAAGGAAAAAGGCATGGTGGAAGGCGAAGAGAAAGAAGGGCAAAGCTCGCCTTCCCCACATTGCCCACATGTAGCAGGGCTCCCCACTGATCCGTAGTGACTCTTTGTCAGGTATTAATGGATCTAATGAAACATCAGCCTCTATTTTGATCTGCTGTTGCTACAGTACCTTCAATTTATTAATCCCTTGCTTGCATTTCAAAACACAACAATGCTTTGAAGGATGACTGGCCTCCACTGATCAAAGTAAATTTCATTAGTTGAAATAGCTTGACTTATAACTGGCCTATAAAATAGAACTGGTGAGGGTGATGTAAAAATACCTGCCGAAGGGTTCAATAATGTTTATTCTTCTTCAAAGGGCATAATGAAAACTGGGTGGTTGTGGTTTCTTCTCTAAATGAAACACCTGATGTCCAGAAACCATGAAGAAAGTTTTCCTATAAACCACAACAAAAACCTTTGAAACACTGTCAGATACATTGCAAAACCTTGGTACACCTCACACTGCTTTCTAAAAACAAGGGAACAATCTATGGGGCTTAATTCTAAGCTCACAACTGATAGAGTTTAAAAACAGCCAGTTTGTGGAGATTTAACAATGACAATGAACGTCTAAGATGTTTTTCTGGAATCTTCTTCTTTTTCTGCAGTTGAGTCCTTTCCTGACTTGACCTCAGAGGTGAGTTAGGGTGAGGGATGCAAGCTAAGATTAACCCAAGTAATTCTGTTCAGCCTTTATTAGAAATTCTGAATTTCTTCACTGAAAATGTTCAAACCATAGACTACCATGTTTCCTAGAATCTCCAGATCATGTGCTTTCTCTGTGATACTACCATTTTCTAAGCAAAAAAAAAGCCAAATGTTCAATCTACTTGTGATAATCTCATAGTAAAAAAAAGAAAGAGGATGATCTTTAGATGCCACATAGATAATAAAACAGGTGATTAAAAGCCAAGTTTATAAATAAAAATGATACTTCAACTAAAAATAGCCCAATACTTGCAGTTTTAAAAATTGTGTCTTTATGCTTTATTCATTTTATGTGAACACAATTCTCATTGTAAGACATTTATAGTTCTACTTATTAACTTTTATAATTTTTACCATAAGTTATCAATAATTGACAAAGGTAAAATTTTATTCAAGATACTGTTTAATTGTACAAAGATCAAATTTAAGAATTTATGGCCACATAAATTCATCTAAAGTTTTCCCACAGACCTCCCTAAATAGTTAACTCAAAGTTTGAATCATTAAGGCAGGAATGGGGAAAAACAGCTCCATCAATAAAGAGTCTACTATGAAAGGATGAGGACCATGTATGGATTTCCAGCACCCACATGAAGCCAGATCCAGCAACTGCATCTGGAAATTGGTGAAGTTGAGGCAGGTAGAGCTTTACCCATTGACCGGTCAGTCCAGTCAAATCTATGTGCTTCTGGTTCATTAAGAGACTGTGTCTCAAAAATAAGGTAACAACTAAGGTAGGTATTCAACATCAACTTCTGGTTCCATACATGGAACATACACATACATAAAAGCATGTACAAGTACATTTGCGCATACCCACACACACACACGTAAATACATACATACACACACACATACATACATACATACATACATACATACATACATACATACATACATACACACACACACATATCACACACATACAGACAAAATTTGAGCCTGAAGAATTTCCACTGGGAAATGGTAGTGCCAGTCAGTCTCTGCCCTGAGAGCCCATAGTTTCCCTGAATACCTGCTTTCCCCACTCATTTTCCACTGCTCTTATCAGGGACCACTTGGCAATTTCTGTAACTGCTGTGAGCTTTAATTACATTTTTAAAATAACCTCACTCAACATCTAACACATGACTTTGTAAGAAGGTAAGATAGTTTATCAGAGCACCCTGGGAAGGGCCAAGACAGTGACTGGATGAGCACTTTCAGGGCAAACATAAGAACCTGGATCCAAATGCCCAGTATCTGCATAAGAAACCACCCGGGACCGGAACACCTGTAACCCCAGAAGTGTGGCATTTACAGTGGAGGGGCTTGGGGGCTTAATGGCTGACAATTTAACTCCCAGTCCAAGAAAGTAAAGTAGAGAGTAATAGAGTAGGTCATTGGGCATACTCCTCTGGCCTTTACACACATACTTGTGCACACAAGCAAGCACAGGAATACACTAACACACTGCGCGTGCACACTGTGCACATACACACACACAAATATCACAATAGTGTTAAGGTTTTAATTGCTAGTAAACTACCAGCTATGGGTCTCTGAGTAAACAAGTGACAAGAGAGAAGAAAAAAGGCTACAACTAAGCCCTTGGCAATAAGCCCTGTTGCCCATTCATTTAAAAATCTTCTTATCTATGGGTGAAACACCTCAAACCTAATCTGAGTAAATAATTTGTCTAAGACCTTAGAGCTACAGAGGCAGTGATCTACTCTTAAAATGTTAGCATTAAAGGTCCTTCAACACTACGACAATGTCATGTGCAGAACAAAGAAAGAAGGGAGTTGTCTTATAGCAAGTATTATTTCCTTAGAAATCTCAGGCTTAAGAATGCAAAACAGACTTCCATAAATTAAACTAATTAACTTTCATGCAATCTGCTGCTCATAACTCAGAGGCAAGAAGGATTTTCATATCTGTTCAGATACAATTATTTCCTCCAAAAAAAACCCATTCATAAGGAACAATGAGGGTGTGAGGACATGAACAAAGTGTGAAGAGACCTAAGTGGTTGGTAGGATGGGAAAATCTGGGAATGGAAATCAATAACAGAAGCAAGTGCTGGCGGTGCTCAACCAAGCTCCAAGTGCAGCCCTGGGGGAGAAAGTTGGAACTCACCCTCTCCACATCACGTAGGAGAGTAGTCATCCTCACCGCCTGTAAAGTTCATTGCATAATCTGCTCCTCACTTTCCTGCCTCTCTATGCAATCTGCTACCATCACAGCTTGGCTTCCCTAAAATTTATCTCAAAAAAAATACATTGACCAGAAGACAGGAATACCCACCCTCCCTTGGCTCTTCCTAAACTTACAACAGTTTAATTTAATCCAGTTTATAATTATCTTTTTGTGATGCAATTTACCCCAGGGGTAAAGATTGGGCAATCGATTTTGGAAGCTGATATTGGCAGATTTCTCTTGTCTTCCTTAGTTAGCTCTCTGAGAGTTTCATACAATATGTTGTGACCACATTTTCATAGTATTAGATATTTCAATATCTCAAGCATCTAATCACCCAACCATGGAAAAAGCGTGCATAAGGCTCTCGGGTTAGTTGTTGCTGATTCTGGTGCCTGTATCGTCTCTGGACATGAGCAAAAAAAAAAAAAAAAAAAAAAAAAAAAAAAAAAAAAAAAAAAAAAAAAAACAAAAACAAAAGAAGGAAGAAGCCAAAAGGAATAGTTAAGTGAGCAGGGAAGGGGTGTTTCTACTCCAGTAAGTGTTACCCAGACAAGGAATTAAAGCCTTTCTCGTTTTCTACATGTAGGGCTATTGTATCTACCCAAAAGATCTACTACACCTAAAAAGCTAATGGACAGCAATGGGGGAACTACCTTCAGCAGAGGATATTAACTGTAAATTGTAGGAAGTAACTAAAATATTTACTTAAAAGAGAAGTAAGAAGGTATACTTCTTAAAGTATGGGCTATTAATTAATGCATTATGTAAATTTAAGGCCATCTTAAAAAGCTATTAAATGAAAGAGGCCTGAAAAAGACACACCTCTGAATGCATTTCTCTAGGAATAGGATCCTACTGAAAATGTACACATTGATCACAGAAGTGTGGTGCCTAGGGGCAAATAAATACCTTCTAAATTCGTATTTAATTCCAGAGTTACAAAATGTTCCTAACCATACTTTTTAAGAGAGAAAAAAATAAATTTCTACGTTGCAACTTGGACATTTTCAAACAGCTCGAGTCAAACTCAATCACAATTAGAAAATTGTTAATAAATGGCCATGTGTCGGGTGAGATGCCATGTGTTCCTCCTGTGTCCGGGGTCTGAGTCACACCCAAGATATAAGCTTGAGTGGGAGAGGGGTAGTATTTTCAGTCCTACTTTTTCTTCTTCTCACACTCCTGGTTGTCTCTATTTATAATGGAGTCAACCATGTGGAAAATGATAAGCAAGGAAATCCCAATTGAATGGAAAATTGTAGAAGGCTACATTGCACTGGCCTAAACATGTGGCGTAGATAAGCATATTATCTAGGTTTGATGGGCAAGTGGCAGTAACTGAATTCTTCCCTGCTGGCTACTAGGGAATGATGCACTCTCTGTTCTCTATCAAGAATATCAGCTAACAGCAACGGGGTCCAGAGCAGCAGTCCAGCATCTTCCAGCAGCGTTCCTTCGTTAGGAATTGATCTGGGATATCAGAGTTGACTGAGAGGGAAATGTCATCTACATAACAAAGGTAATGCTCCATATCTGAGTTCATGAACAACAGAGCAATGTTAACCCTGGAGTCCGTGTGAGGGAGAACACGTGAAGAGGAAATCTCTTGATGCTGGAGAGATGGCTCAGTGTTTAAGAGCAGTTGCTCTTCCAGAGGACCCTGCCTTAATTCCCAGCATTCAAGTAGCAATTCACGAGCATCTGTAATTCCAATTCCAGGGATCCGACACCTTCTTCTGGCCTCTGAGGACCCCAGGCATGCCTAGACATACATACAAGCAAAAATCCATTTATATATATTAACTTTTTTCAAAAGGAAATGAGACCTCTGAGCTGTTGAGTTTCCTGGTGTCTGGGATCCATACAATGTGCTGGTCAAATGACTAACACGTGAGTTTTGTGAACTTTCCTGAGTTCCCTCTTATCAGCTCAGCCCTCTCAAAAAGCTAATTGTCTATGAAATGGATGCTGCACGTCATAACAAAATGAAGACTTTTCAGAGTAATAGTTACCAATGCATTGGTTTTGTAGATTTAGCCTTTACCCTAGCAGAGAAATATGGCAGAGATGCTCTGTCTCACTTCATCCAGACATGGCTTGGTGTTACTGCCTCCATTTCCTCCTCATCCTTCATTACGAGAATGCTGCATCACCTCTTACAAACAAGTAGATGCTGTATGTGTGAACCACGTCCTCATAATTCCTTCCAGACCTCAGCTCAGATCCCAGGAGTTTTCTGGAAATGCTCATTGGGTGACAATGCTGTGCCTTCAGTCTTCTAACCTGATGACACCCGATGTGCCAGGTCTGGATTATCAATTCACTCAAATTAGCATAAAAGCTTCTCTTGGTTAAAGCTCAGTGACTCGTGGATGAGGAGCAGCTCGGGAGAGGTAGAGCCACAGAGAAGTGTGATGGTTAATCCATTTATAGTTTTTATGGGAAATCATGAAACTGAAGAGAAACAAAAGCTATAAAATAATAAAATAGGGCATAAGTGGCTCATTAGGCTCACACAGTCAGCTTCTCTGTTTGAGGAAATGGGATTTGAAGGCGTAGAAACAAATGAAAGTGAGCTATGAATGTTCGTGCGACTATTCATTTATAAGACTCTCTTCATGCACCCCCCCCCACACACACACCTACATACACACTGAGAGCTCAATAAATGGTATGCTGTGTCCAAGAAAGTAAGAGATAGGAACAGCAGGAGCAGGTTGGTTGGCAGAACTGTACAGCCAGAGACAAATATACATCACATGCAGAGTGTGTGCTTGGCTCCAGGCTGTACAATTAGTACTTCTATTTACAGCAAACTCCCTATACCAGAAATTTAAAAGTAAATGACAACTAGCTTGAAACTGTTTGGTCAGAATGCACAAATTGAACCAAGGTACATTCTGAAGTTGATTAACTAGCTCACTTCTTCATTTTTCCTCCTAATTACTGAGTGTATCTGCTGGCTCCTGGCATTGATTTGTTAGCTTCTAATTCAGGGTATGAGTTTAAGATATTAATCTACAAACTTTTCATTTTCTTTATTGGTCAGTACAATTCATAACAAATTGTGCTATATAAATTCTTCATCTTAATGATTTCGCTCTGGTACTTTTCTTTCCTGATTCTTCCATCTATTTTATGGATTTGGCCCCTACAGACTACATTTTCATTCTTTCTTCTTAGATGGAGAAGTATCAGTCAGAAAAATGAGAACAGAAGTAACAGAGATTAATAGTCAGCACTCAGAGTCAAGGGCCTCAGTGTAGTGCTTTCTACAACTAAAAATGGAAGCATATGAGAGAGAGGGAGAGAAGGAGAGAGGGAGAGACTTCGAGGTGATGCATACGTCTGGTAGCTTCTCTATGAACCTTTCCAGATTTGGCAAGCACTGTATCTTACAATAGTCAGTATACTTTTCTTTAGCACTTACCATTAACCTAATTTTCCCAGATTAGCTTGTTCATTGAAAAAGGAGATACAGTGCTGTGAAGAGGATGGGTGACCCCAGAAGCTGGGTCATGCTTGGCTCTGATCTGCTCTTTAGATGTGGTTATCTTAGTTTCCCTTCCTGGTGCTGTGACAGAATAGCCTGGCTCAAGAAGATAAAGGGAATTTTAGCTCACAGTTCCCGTTAGAGGCCATCATAGCAGTGACACTCCACCGACAGGAGCTTGGTGGTGGTGGGGTGGTAATCCTGATGCATCTGTAATCAGGAACAAAGGGTAACCAAGCCTGCATCCTTGTGCTCAGCTGGCTTTCTCCCCTCTTGAACAATTCAGGAGTTGCTGCCCAGGGGGCCACTGTGCCTGAACATGTGACTAGGCATGACCTCCTGTCATGGCACTCAAGTCCTGGGGTGAGGACACTTTGGGAGTCATTTTTTTTTTTTCTTTCCTGGAGATCAGACTCTTAGCTTTGGTGGTTAGCTGCTGAGCCACCTCGCCAGCCTGAGTCCCCTTCTTTCTAAAATAGGTATTGTTAGCATAGAAAACTTGAACAGGCTAAAACGAAAATTGCTTTGGAAAAATTAGTAAATGACTTAAAGCATTTATATAGTGCTGATATGAAAAATGGTATTTTTAAATGATACTCTGATTTGTCTAATTATTCATGATAGAAGAGAAAACTTGGAGATAGTTTTATAGTAAAGAGAGAAAGAGATATTCTTCTAAAAGACCATCATTACATGAAACCTTCATATATATCACTTAACAAGATCCTCAGAACCATCTCTGAGGATGTCTTGGGTTTCTATGACCAGATTTTTTTTTTTTTTTAAAGAACAGAGTCGGGGATATCACGTTGAGGCAGGAAGAAGCCCCCCACCCCCCGCCCCGTACCAAGGCTGAGCAAAGTATCCCTCTATAAGGAATGGGCTCCAAAAAGCCAGTTCATGTACTAAGGATAAATCCTGGTCCCACTGCCAGAGGCCCCAACAACTGCTCAAGCCATACAATTGTCATTCGCATTCAGTAGGGCCAGTTCAGTCTGATGCAGACTCCCAGCTGTCAGCCCAGAGTCAGGGAGCTCCCAGTAGCTCAGGTCAGCTGTCTCTGTGAGTTTCCCCATCGTGATCTTGACCTCTTTGTTAATATAATTCCTCCTCCGTCTTGGGCTAGACTGAGAGCTCAGCCCAGTGCTTGGCTATGTGTGGATCTCTACATCTGCTTCCATCAGTTGCCGGATGAAGGGTCTATGATGACAATTAGGATGGTCATCACTTTGATTACGGGGAAGGCCAGTTCAGTCACCCTCTCCACTATTGCTTCGGGTCTTAGCTGGGGTCACCCTTTCAGATTCGTGGGAATTTCTCTAGGACTAGGTTTCTCCCCGATCCCCAAATGACTTCCTCTATCAAGGTCCCTTTCATTGATCTCCTTTCTGTCCCTCCCCTAATCGAACATCCCCTCCCCTCTTGTTCTCCCCCGACCTCCTCTTACCTCCTCCCACCTCCTCTTACCTCCTCCCAATCCATGCTCCCACTTTACTCAGATCTCATCTACTTCCCCTTTGCAGGAAGATCCATGGATGTCTCTCTGAGGGTCCTCCTTGTTATCTAGCTCTCTGGAATTGTGGATTGTAGCCTAGTAATTCTTTGCTTTATGTCTAATATTCACTTACAACTGAGTACATACCATGTCTTTCTGGGTGTGGATAACCTCACTTAGAATTTTTTTTTTCTAGTTCATCCATTTTCCTGCAACTTTCAAGATGTCTTTTTTTTCCTGCTGAATAATACACCATTGTGAAATGTACTTCATTTTTTTTTAAATCCATTTTTTCGGTTGAGGGGCATCTAAGTTGTTTTCAGGTTCTGACTATTACTAATAATGTTGCTATGAATATAGCTGAGCCAATGTCCTTGTGGTATGAATGTGCTTTGTTGCGGCTGCTATGACAATGTACCAGCAAAAGGCACTTCAGGAAAGCAAAGGCTTCTTTTGGCTCACTGTCTGAAGGCATGGCAGGAAAGGAAGCTCTAGCAGTGCTGGCAAGAGCATGGGACAGAGGTTCACACTGAACCTAGAGACTGTGCACAGAGGTGGATGCTGACTTGCTACTGAATTTCATTATTTATTCACTCCAGACCCCCAGTGCATGGGATGACGCCACCCACACTCAGAGTGGGTCTTCTTCACTTACACTTCTCTAGAATCATCCTTACAGCAGACACTCCCAGAGATTTATCTCTTACATCATTCTGAGCCCATCAAGTTGGCAATCAATATACATGCTTTACTTCATTTCAAAGTTAATTTCAAAATAGTCACAGCATTTTCTACACCTGGAGTGTTGACTTAACTCCTTTTAATTCTCCTTTAGTCCACTTCGGACACTTCTAGTCGGTACTTGATGGGCTCTACACAAGGTCTCTCAGTTCCTACGTCATATAGACAGACTCCAATTGTTTTTTCTTGACCTCTCTGTAGCTTATTTATTCTTCACCACCCTACTATTTACTTATGTAAATAAGTCTCTCTTCTCTTGCTGTCTTATAATACTGCTCTATCCTATGTATATCTCTACAGCCTTCTACCTCTTGAATTCTTCCAGAAGGATCTTTTATCTCTCTAAAGCCAATGCATTCCCATGTTTCAATATAGTAATGCCCCTTTTAATTCTGAATACAACTCTTCTCCCTAACTTAATGTTTTCATTAAAAAAGCATCAACATAAACACACAGAAACGTAAGAATCACCCTGCAAGTCACTCTGAGATAATCTATGATAAACATCATAAGATGAGTAGACGCCAGCACTACAAAAGAAATATATTTCTCACTATTCTGGGGGCTGGGCAGTCCACAGTCACAGTACTAAGAAACTGTCTGGTAAAGAACAAGTACCTGCTTTTTGACAGTGCCTTTCTATGTCATTATGTGGCAGACAATAGCAGAAGAATTCCCAAGGACTTTTTTATAAGGAACATAATCCTAGTGGTGAGAAGTTGACCCTCATGACCTGTTCAGTACCTTTACTGTGAAGTTGGAATTCCAACATGCAAATTTGAAAGAGATAAACACTCAGAGAATAGCTATTCTCTCAGAAGTCCCCCTAACCTCACTCTGAATACGAACCTATAGTCTCCAAGCTCCAAATCCACTTTTTACTGTCCTGGTTGTGATCCTGCAGATGGGTGCTGGTAACAGCCAGCCAGCCCAGTGTGAGATTTTGTCAGTGGAGAATAGCTCAGGAGCCATGGAGAAGGCAAGAGCTTCTACGCTACTTGCTTTCTGTTCTCTCTTACTGCATTTCTGGTGACTGTCCATCACAGAGAACGTGGAATGGAGCTCATCTTAAAGCATCCTGGGCCCCTCTCCCACCCATAAGCAGCTTTCTAATGAGTTCCACTGTGTGTCACAACTAACTTCCTAGTGACACTCACTTCAGCAAGTTCTGCAACATTCCAACTCTAGATTCCATCCAACCCAACAAATTCCACTAGCCCTAGGGGTGAGTCCTGGTTGCAACAGTTTGCTAGCTTCTAGCTATGACACCTCAGCAACTGTTACCACGAAAGGAGTAAGCTGTCCATTGAAGTCTGACTTGGCCCTGGAGTGACTCTACCTTTAGGGCAGAAGCCAGCATCTTCCACCTGCTCTTCAGGGTCCTGCCAGTTAGTTGTTAACCCAGAGCAACTAGTTTATAATTCTGTATATTGTTCCCCTTCCAAAGCCCTGCCTGGGTCCCGTCTCCTAACTAGATCCTTCTCCCCATTTCACCTCCCGAGTCTCCCAGATCCATCAACTTCCCTCCAGTCCCAGGGTCCCAGCCTGTCTGTCGCTCTTAGCTTGTTCATGAATATCAGCCTCTTAGTTCCTAGATTGAATATTCCTTAGTATCTGTTTCTTATAACATCAGAGAAATTGTTCCGTAATGCATATGGCTATGAATTTTGATACACTAACTTGAACGTTTAAGTAATATCTAATTATTTTTTGAACACTAATTTAAATGTAGCTCTGAATGGGAAATTTTATTGTCAATTATTATAGACTTTGCTCTCATCGCCCCAACTTTTTAACTCCCGGGTCTGGAGAACCCCAAAGTCTTAAATACAGTTTGCACAGCTAGCACTTCCTAAACATAGCAGTCCGCGCCGAGGTTGAGAGGCCTAGGAGCATATATGTGTCCAGCTGCCTGTGGGCACACTGCCTCATTCCCATCCTCACCTGGGCCAGCCTCCTAACACATCAGAAGGGAGTAGAGGTGCATGTCTGCACTCAACTGGCACGCTTCCATTTCTTCTCAGAGACTCTCCCAGGCCTCCTTCTTACTCCTTTAACAAGCTAAGTGTCTTCCAAATAAAATTGGGTTCTTCTGGCAATGGTGCTTCAGACAAAACAATCCAAAACACCCTCTGGAAAAGAAATGTAAATTTCTGGCCACCCTCAGGAAATGAGGAAGCAGAGGGAGAAAAATACAGAGAGAGAACAAAACAGATTCCACTATCTCACACGGGGCCAGAATCTTTTTAGTCTGGTAACATCTTCTACCATTTATTTTCCTGACAATACATATGGAATAGGAATTGCATTGTCCTAAACTCCTTTTTCTGTTCCACGCCAATCTTGTAAAACTCTCCATAAAAGCGGTTAAGTCTTCAGAGATACAATCTCTCATACTTTGGTTCTTCTATTTCTTTCTGCAATTCCAAAGCATCAAGCACAGCTCTGGCCATGTGAATTTGCAAACCAAGGCAGATAAGCAGCATTCAAAGGGAGAAAGAAGGACAAGCAACCACTCTGCTCCAGGCACATCTAAGAACTTGCCATTCCCTGGTTTCTATGACATTGTGCTTTTTACTGAATGTCCCTTCTTGATAACACCTGGATGTATCATTCAAAGCCCAGATCAAGTGACTAATGTGCCAGGAAACCTTCAAGCACGTCCTATCTTCAACCACCCTGTCTGTCCCTTTGCCCTCTCTAGCTACACATGCATCTATCATTTCTTGCCAAATGTGGCGTTCCTCTTTTGAATCATGAATTACTCAAGAGCACAGTGACACCATCTCCTGTTCCTGTGTCTAGAGCTAGGAACCACAGATTGCTCTTGAGTATCTTCATGATTATTGGAATTATTTGATGTCTACAAATAACAGTGATGATGGGGGGGGGGCTGTTGTTGCATGAGGTGCCAGAACTGAGTTAGCAGGTGTTCCCACTCTCTTAGGGATGCTCTGAACTCCTCTGCAGCTTCAGCTATGCAGGAGGACCGTTTAATTACTTCACCATTTAATTGCTAGTGCTAACACCTGCTGGGATATGCTCTTTGGAGTCTTCTGAGCATAGAAAAGGAAGGGATTCTCGGTCTCCATATTTTCTGAAATGAGGTATGTGTTTCGGAATACTTCTAAGAGTTTCTGCTTCTCTTGTGACCAATAAGTGAGGTTTCTAAAGACTTGTTGGTTTAAGCTTCCAGAATGCTTGAGTGTTCAGAATGGAGGAGTGCTTTTCTCTTTAAAAATGAAATGTTATTATTATTATGGTTTTATGTATTTTGGCAGTCTCACAGATGCCATCTGGATTAGCAAAATGTATTCTTAAGGGCCAAAAAAAAAAAAAATGGCTCACAATTCATAAAATGTTAGTGTAGGAAAATATATGTTACATGAAAAACCAGTAATAATAACAACTACAACTGTTAAGTCAGCTCAGCATGTGGCAAGAATATGGTAAAAGATTAAATGCTTATTATCAAAAAGCGGGGTTATCCAAGGGTACCCCATCTTGTATGCAGTAGTATATTTTTTGGTTTTATTATGCAAACTGCTTTTATATTTTTGCTAAACAACAGTTAGGCCAGGTTCAAAAATTGGCTCTACCACTTTCTGGATGTGCAATTTTAGCAAATTACTTTACACCATCCCCACTCTAGTACCTCCATTTTCTCATCTGTAAAATAGAGGCCATATCCCTCATGGAGAACTTGCTGTGATTCTTCTAGATGAACACTGTATTAAAATGATATGAAAATAAAAGCTCTTCCGTCATAGGACTTAGACTGTACTTCCAATGCTTAAAGCTGTGCCTTAAATGTAAAGCATGAAGTGAGTTTCTGTGACTATTACTATTTTTACCATTATCAATAATTTGTGAAACTGTGCTGACTGGTTAAGTATGCACAGAGCTAAAGCTACTTCTCTGTAGTCTTTCCAGTCAGAGCTAGACAAAAGGTTTTCTGAACCCTGCAAAGCCAAGTCAAGTCTTGGGGACAGGGAGAAAGGATAAAGTGAGGGTTTCACCTTTCCTTGAAAGATTTGATATTAATATCAGCAACACAGTGTCCTGTGGTGTATTGTCCTTCATCGAAGCCTGAGGAAGAAAGAATGGAAACATAAAAACCACAACTCAGAGAATAAAGACAGAGTACTCATCAAGAGCCTACCTTCATGAACAACGCTTCCACCAGCATTCAAAGACATGTACACAACATAGGTCATAGGTCACCTAAACCCAAAAGGGGCCGGGAAGACTGTGAAGACCTTGGGACTACCAAGGTTTGCCCTGATGCTACATTTTCTGTTGAGCTTCCACCTCACAGGAAGTCTCTGTTCATCGGACTTGACTGATCCATGGCCTGCTGTCACACCACACCGTCTTGGCTTTATGTTGGTTTTCTCAGCATTTTGAGTTTTTTCCCCCTCCAGCTTTAATATTTCTTCCTCTTCTGCAGACTTGCTTTATGTACTCTTCCTAAAAAGCCTTAACAACCTCTTAATGGGTAGTAATGTTCCAGTACCTCATTAAAATGATATTGCAAGGTTTTAACAAACGCTTTCAAAGGAAGGCAAAGAAGAGAGACATAAACCACGGTGGTCTTTCAGAGTTGAATTTTACTGGATCAGCAAGGCTTAGACATATCTGGTGTTAAACACTTATTCCTGCTCTGAACAGTATTATGATGGATTCTTGTCTCTCTGAACTCCTATATTTTGAAGCCAAAAGTGCCACAGAAGCAGTGAAAGCCTATTAAGTATAACAAATTCCTTCTGGTCCAGAGAATGAAATCTCTGGCCTTGGTGGAAGCTTAACTTTCCTGTTGGACTAGTCAATCACCTGGCCAAGGGACCACCCATAAGGTAGGACCACCCCTAGGAAGGAGGGATCACTTTAAGTAATGCTATAGAAGTAGGCAGAATAGTAACCCTTTAATAAGATACTGTGTGTTTACTTTTCAGAATTCACATATCCTAGATCAGTCTTTTACAGAGAGCAGGACTGCTTTATAAGAATGTGAGCAACAGAGAGGGAGAGCAAAGAAATAGGTATGACCTGAGCTATAGGGCACTCACTGACTCTGAAATGATAGCTGAGGAACTTTCATGGAAAGGAATTAAACCCTCCAAATGTAGATGACAGTTTGTGGACCCTCTTACAGTCAGACCAGAGTTTATTCCTGGTGCATGAACTGGCTTCTCAGACTTCACTCCCTATAGAGGAACACCTAACCCAGCCTAGTACCGGGGGGAGGGTCTTGGACCTACCTCAACTGGATATGCCAGACTGAACTGACTCACATTGACAGTTCTTGCCCTCCTTGGGGAACAGATGGGGGGTGGTGGCTGAAGGAAGACAGGGAGAATGGGAGGGAGAAGGAGCAGTGGAGAGTATGGAAAAAATTTTTAAATTAAAAAACAAAAAAGTAAAAAAAAATGGGCTTTTATGAATTACTCTAAAATGTTCCACTTCCCCTTTCCTCCTGAATTTTTTCTATGCATGCTTTCCTAATGTTTTTGTCTTTATTCTTTCTCATAAGCTCCTCTCCCAAGTATGTGGCTGCCTGCTGCCATGTGGCTGACCCTATGGTAGCTTAACTCAAAAGACAGACATGGCTGCTTTTACTTCTCCTCTCCATTTTCCTCCTCCAAGCAGCTGGTGCAATTATAGCTTTATAGCTTGTCTGCTCTGGGATATATATATATATATATATATATATATATATATATATATATATATATGTGTGTGTGTGTGTGTGTGTGTATGTATATATATATATGTGTGTGTGTGTGTATACATATATATATTATGCATGTTAAATTATATATATATATATATATATTTAATTGTCTTCAAGCTTCCACTTGAGGCCACACTTAAATTTGTATTAATGACACAAAGAACTCAAAGGGAGTATCCCAATTTTCCCAGTATCATCTGAAACCACAAAGGGGTTTCCCAGAATTCCTGGTAACAGAAATGAGGCTACAAGCCATCCCATATGGCAATACAATTCATACTGAATTGGGAGGACCCTCTAGAGAGAAGTATCTCGAAAGTGGCTCGGCACTCTTCAGAAGTTCAAAGGCTTTAGAAAGCCCCTGTGCAAATCCAAGAGTTGCCATCTGAGAGACATCACCTTTGGTCTCTTCCTGTGCCCCACCCCCATCCGCACCCACTTTCCTTTCCTCCCCTGCCACTGTCCCCCTCCCCCTCTGTGAGACCCAAGGCTAAGAGAGTTCACCAACCTCCTCTCTAAATAGTTCTCCCCACTGTCAGCCACACTTTCTAAGGTGAGCAAGTCAAGTCAGCACCCTTGGGAGTCCACCCCTCATTCCCCACCCCACCACACCACCCCTCTTCAGTGAGATTGGTAGCATTTTAGCACTTCTAAATTTTCTCATCTGACAGGTGCAGTTACTTCTTCCTTTTCCACCAAAGTCTTAGGAACACTGTCCTCATCCCATACTCAGAATGAATCCTAACTCTAGGAAATCTAGGCAACCCAGACATATGACACTTGGATTCTGTCATCAACAAGGGAAGAACATTGTTTATCCAATTATAAGTGGTAGCATTCAGACCTGCCATTTGAAACCTGATCAATAAGCAGGCAATACCTTCTCCCACCCAGGGTCCTGACAATGCCACGCCCTTTAAGAGAAAACCCCTCCCCTTCTCGCTCTCTCTCTCTCTTGCCACGAGGTTGTGTCTGCACCTCCACTCTCTCTCCCCCTCTCTCTCCTTCATTTTCTTCCTCTCTCTCTCTTCCAAGGAGGTCACTCTGTGCCTGCTTTCTCTCCACCCCCCCTCAATAAAACTCACATGAATGCTGTCTTCATGATGTCTCTGTCTTTTGCCCACTGCGGGGCACCTTGGCTCCAACCCATCAAGGTCTCTCTGTCGCCATTTTTAAAATACCACAAAAGCTGTGACCATGGATCTGCCTGTACTTCCCCATTCCTAACATTTAATGAATCACATGCCGTTTCCACATTCAATAAGCCATAAGCTCCTCAGGTGTGAGGAGTTGGTTGTACTTACATCTAGATTCCTAGACCCTCTGAATACTTAATACATAGCAATTTTTAAATAATTAATGATGAAATGTCAAAACTATGACCTATGTTAGCTCCAGTGACATAAATTGCTTCCTGGAACAGCATAATTTGAGAAATTCAGAGAACTCATGAAACTTGAGCAAGTTTGCCGTCAGTAGTGAGATATTCATGTGTGCTAAACCACTCATGTGTTAGTTATGCTTACAAAGGTTATTTAGTAGTTGAAAGGAAATGGAGACCTATATGTTCTGGTAAATGAGACCACTGTTGGACTAACAGGAACTTTAATTCAGAGAATGTCCATGCTGTCTTCCTGATGATGACTGTAGCCTCCTCTCATGGTGCCGTTCTCTGAATATAACCATTGTCATGATTGGTAGAAGATTGCCTTTCTTTGAACTTAGACAGACTGGTCCTGTTGAGTGTTCTTGCTGAGGACTGCTTCCTGGATGCTCCCTGGACTCAAACTCAGACCTGCTTCACCAAATATTACACACATGAGGAAGGCAACCACTCATCAAGATAAGCTAATTTAACAAATATTACTTGGGTTTGGTCTGCTGAGGCATCCCAGACCACAAAATGAGACCATCAAACTCTATTTGGAATTAAGTCTTTGTTTCCGCTTGTAATTCATTAACTGAGTAGATTTATTAATTTTGATTTTTTAAAATAAAAATTCAGTTAAAGTTAATTACAATTTTATTTTAGGGATTATGGTTACTGTCTAGTACATTGACTAAAGATCATCCAGATGTGTGTTCCCAGAAACACACAGAGATTCAAGGTTTCAGAGATTCTAGTTCTAACCTTAGGGTAAAGGGCAAAATAGTTAAGGAAAGTTTATATTGCACCGAAAAGACTCAAAGGTTGGGGAAAAGGATCAGTGGGAAAGTACTTGCTGCACAAACATGAAGACCCGAAGCAAGTCTTCCCAGAGACTTTGTCAGCACCTGTGTGACACCTGAAAACTGGGGCACAGTGACAGATGATCCCAGAGGATTGCAGGCCAGCTAGTCTAGAAAAATGGTGACCTTCAGGTTCAGTGAGAGATTTTGTATCAAAAGATGGACAAGCCACTGTTCAAAGATGTCAGATGTTAGTCTCTAACCCCTGCTCTCACCTGCATAGGCTAGTACACACACACACACACACTCACACACACACACACACACACACACTCACACACACATACACACTCACACACACATACACACATGCACTCATACACATACACGCATACACTCACATACCAACACATACACACTCGCACACATACATACACACGCGCACACACACACTCACAGACATACACACACTCACACACACTCACACATACTCACACACTCACACACACTCACACACACTCACACACACTCACAGACATACTCACACACATACACACACGCACTCATACACATACACGCATACACTCACATACCAACACATACACACTCACACACATACATACACATGCACACACACCACACACACATCACACACTCACTTACACACACATACATACTCACACTCACTCACATACACACTCATACACATGCACACACACATCTACACACTGACACATACATACACTCACACTCACACATACACTCACACACATACACAGACACACTCACACACATACACATGCACACACACACCACACACACACATCATAGCACACTAATACATACACATACACACTCACACACATATACACTCACACACACAGACACACTCACAATATACACACATACACACACATACACACTCACATACATATACACAGACACACCACACATACACACACACATCATACGCACACTTACACATACCACACACACACTACACACACATACTCACACTCACAAAACACATGCACACACACACATAAATCACATACAGTCTCCAAAGTACACAAATAAAAAAGCATAAAAATAAAAACCTCTTGACCTTCTACTCAACTTTCAGAAACACTAGGAAAAAAGATCTCTTAAAATTAAAATTTATCCACACAGCATAATAAGACAAGAGTACTTCAGTGAAACTCTAATATGAAAAAATTCATATTGTCACCAGATAGTTTTGAGAATATAATCCATTTTTCTTATGGAAAGAATAAGGCAATACCATCTCCACAGAGATCTTGTAATAAGTTATTAAAACAATTCTTACTTATGTTTATGGTGATATCAACAGATGACTCAGTTAAATGTTATGCAAAATGAAGCATTTCACTAAGCAGAGACCTTCAGTTTATAAAAAGACTTTTGAATTTCACTTTAAAAGGAGTTTCCAATAATTTCTATAAAAGTCCCTATAGGTTTTAAGCAAAGCCCAATGAAGTCACAAAAGAGCTACCATTTCCTGACTACTTTTCACATATCAGGCTCTACGCTCTGCTCCTCATCTGCATAGTCTTCCCCGGATGCAGACTACTCAGAAGCCTTTGAAAAAGCAGCATCCGAGAGAGAGAGTTTGATTACAAAATTTGGACACTGTAGTGGCTCTGGCCATCAGTGAGAGGACACGGGCATCCCTGAGAAATAAGGACAAGAGATGTGGACATAGGAAGTTAAACCAACTTTTCCCCTCAGAGCAAAAACTCAGTCTTTTCATTTGGAAGCACAGACCTTGCAAAGCTCCTGCATGATCAAGGCAGAGATAACATACCTACTCTCTCCTCTTTGAAGGTTTCTCTGAAGGTGGAGTTCACAGGCTGCTTCAGAGTCTCAGGGAACTCAGGAGTGACTGGAATGCTGTCCTATGACTCTAATTAAACAGATACCACTCACAAGTGACCTTTAAAAATCCCAGTAGGGGAAAATTGAAACAACTTTCTATGGCATTTACTAAATACAAATCTTGAAACTCTGGACATCCAAATCAAGTCAAACAACCATATTTACTGTAAACAGCGACGACGGTATTTCAAAGACATACGCACACTACATGAAGTGTCCTCACAGCTATACGGCCCTCTGCCCCTGACAGTATGCTAAATAACCCCCTCCCATTGCAAAAACTTCATAATTTTCATCTCAGTAATAGCCAACTAATTATCACAGTTAATGTATTACTAACCCATAAAATTATTTTGTGTGGAATTTGAAGAGGAGAAACAAAACACATGTCACTGTTCAGAATACTAAGACAAAAAAAAAAAAATAAGTTACTTAAAAAAAATAAAATAGAACACACCTAGCAGTTATCATTGGTAACTTAAATGAACAATCAAAAAATTTGGTAGTAATCAGAAAGAGAGAGAGAGCCTCACCTAAAGCTATATGCTAAGTAAAATAATGAGTCCTGTGGGTGAAGGAGTGAAGTCACTTGCAAATTAGCTCCAAAGATCCGGAAGCTATTTATACTTGAGCACTATGAATCAGGGCTGACTAGGCTGTCTGCCTTTACTTCCCTGTATTAACCTGGGCTTCCGTGGACTTCCTCAGCACCTGGTGTGAATGCCACTCTAGTGAATGTCCTACCATCCTGATTAAAGGTTTTAAAAACCATGTTGTGTGAGAAGAGAATAAGTACAAATTTATAAAAGCTGTTGGCATTACACATCTCAGAAATTTCTCTGGAAACAAGGACCGTCCCACCTCAGCAATAGAAGCCTGCTCCCTGGACAGGTCGTCTCCAGAGACTGTGCATGAGAGTGTTGCCCATACAACAGCAGTCATGCATTTTCTAAGACAAGAGGCCATCTTCTGCTTAAAGACCAAGTGCAACTTTATGAACCAAGACACAAGAAAAAAGTAAATACTAGATATTTGTCGAACAAGAAAGAAAACCAATTTCCAGACTATTTTTCCAAGTATTTTTATTAGATTTTATTTTATTCTTCTCTCATATATTACATATTCCCAGAGTTTTATTGGCACAATTTAAAACATAGTGAAAGCGATAACTGAATATATTTTAACAATATAGATTAATAACAAGAAGAAAAAAGCTGTTTACAGAGAAATAACAACTCTTTGAAATGGGCATTTAGGGTTAGAATTACCTATCATTAAATTAGTTACAGATATTCATCTGTAAAAAACACTTTTAGCTCAAAGGCTTTACAAGTGTTGATGACCAAATGTGGCCTGAAGATCATAGTTTGACTGAGGAGCCTTTTATTGATGCCACAGAAGAACGAAAAAGAGGAAATGTAGATTTACACGTCTTTTTCTAATAGATATTCATTTCTGCATTTCACATGTCATTTCTACTCCAGTTTGACTTGCCCAGTGGTACCTGTTTGCTTTGGAAATGAACTGGAGTCACTTGATAGAAATTAAAAGATGGAAAAATAATGCATGCTTAGCAATCGAGCACCAAAATATATAATTTTTTAAATTTTCTAGTGTGACCAATATATTGAAATCAAAGATGATTGAGGAAGTTAAATCTTCTCAAAGCTGCTTAATCTTATTAACATGTCAAAGGCCTCGTTTCATTAACCTTTGGTTTCACTCTGTCAAAGAAAGAGAGCTCATGAAATAGCTTAAAGGAAGTCCTTGCTACTTGGTATATTAGCCCATAATTGCCACATTACTGCTGACTAACAAATGACCTCAAACCTCAGTAGCTCTACAGCCTGAGAACTTCCTCCCGTCTTTGAAGAGGCTTTACACCAAGTGTGCTTTAGTTGGTCTAGCCCACTCCAACATACAGAGTGGAGAAGGATTGAGGGGAGATTCCTGACATCAGCTTCAGACCTTCACACATGGGAACACACATACACAGTCAAATAATAAAATACATACTAATAATTTTGAGAGAAGAAATCCTTTCTAGCTTCTGCTTCATAGTTTTAGCTAGAATTGTTTCCCACAGCTAGATGATCAGGAAGGTTTAAGATGGCACACTGAAGAAAGTAACACTGGAGGAAATTCATGTTAGAGACTGGGTGAACTGACCTATAAAATATGTCATGGCTTTATTATGAAGCCTGGTACAGAGGAGCTTATTATAAACACACACAAATGGAATGTATGAGAATAGTACACGGAGGCAGTTACTTACCTGGATGCAGACTGGAAAGGGGTTGCCAGCTTGAAAAGAAGTCCCATATTGACATAGGGTCACCTCCAGCCTGGATTGTGAGTGAAGGACAGTGAAGGTTTTCATGGGAGCTGAGTGTTAGTCCTGTCTGTACACGCTCTGGAACACACACTCTTCTTGAGATTTCCTGTAAAAGAAAGCAGGCAGTCAAGAGGAAAAAACAGGGCCTGAGAGCAGAAAATCTAGAAAGAAGTGCTCAGTGTTTAGTCCCCTTCCTGAAAATTCTAAATTACTGAACTATACTATTGCAAACCTGTGTGACTTCATGTGCTAGTACAAGAAAAAGAAAAAGCAATTAATAAAGTTGCTTTGGAGTAGAAGAAAAACTCTCAGTTCAGTCATCACTGGTTATAGATTTCTCAATAAGACTAAAGCCAAACTGTTTAACCCTCTGGGATCAGGCTTATAAACCAAAGTGATGGCTCTGCTGATCAGTTAAGGGCTAGTTAGTGATAGAACGTGAAAGAAACAGAACATGGTAGGGGTAGGGGATTTTTTTTCCCCACCAGCAGAAAGAAAACCTGCAATATTCAGGGAAAAGATGGCAAACATGGATGGAGCATCACAGACAAGATTGTAGCTGTGAACATTCCTTCCTTTCCGCGCATCCATAATGACCTCAGATACCTGTACCAGTGGCTCAAACAGCCCTGCCTAATGACAAGGCCTGGAACTAAGTCTGGACATGGATGACAGCTAGAACATTGCAGGGCTTCTCCCAAGCAAGATAGAATCCAAGACTGAGATTCCTCTTTGGACAGCCAACGGAGAATATGGCCTCTACAGTAGTAGGATGGCTTTTAAGCTGTGTTATTCTGCTTCCTCTGACAAAGAAAAGACCATAACTCACTCATTACTTATGTGTGTGTGTATGTGTATAATATATATACATATATGTTACAGTATAAATCTCAGTTGGCTTCTGAGGAGCATGAGTAAACAATCCTGTAACTACTGCGATGATAGCCAACTTTGGTCTGTAGTTCTTGAAGTCTCTCAGATAATAATGATAAATATCTGTAATAGACTGCAGTAGATGGTAGTTTATGGAAGATAAACTCTCTATAATTGACTTCAACAAATTTTTCGCATTTCAATTTTACACTTTCCAGAGGAATGACTGGAGCCATTCATTAAGAACACTCAGGACAGAAAATTTCCTGTAATTATCTTCTCTAATACATGGAGTTCTTCCCATGATGTGTTACTTAAGAACAGGGGGAAGACAGAGAACAAAGACAAATTAAAATGGGAAGAAGGAAGAGAAGGAAGAAGACAGGGGAGGAGGAGAGAATGGGAGAGAGGGAAATGGGCTTCACCACCTGCAACAATATCTTCAGAACAATGAAGACAGAAATATAGCAGAAATGTAAGATCTAGACTTAAGTCTCAGGGGTGTCTCTTCGTCAACTCCATGAAACCAGTTGTGACTTGAGTTCCATAAGCCTCAATCTCCTCATCTGTAAAACGAGAAGAAGAAAGCATTTCACACAGCTACCATGGTGGGTAAAAGATTAAGTTGGTAGGGTCCTCATACACAACTTATGCACATATCCTAAATACAATTTCATATGACATTTCAATAACAATTTTTGAAACAATATTTTAATCTCTTCATATAAGCTAGCCCAACTTTTATGTTCTCTTTTCTTTCTAAAGATTTTACTCTGTTTCTTATTGTGTGGGTACGTGTGTACGCGTGCGTGTGTGTGTGTGTGCACGTGTGTGTGTGTGTGCACGTGTGTGTGTGTATGTGTGGTATGTGTGTGTGTGTGTGTGTGTGTGTGTGTGTGTGTGTGCACACGCACGTCAGGGCAATGTCCACAAAAACCAGAAGAGCATATTTGATCCTCTAGAGCTGGAATCTTAAGACAGTTGTGAGCCATCTGATGTGGGAATTATAATTTAGACTCTAGGCCTTTGCAAGAACAGCAGGTATTCTTATTCCTAACCACCACCACTGAGACATCTCTTAAGCACTCCTCCCTTTGTTAATAACTTAAGAGGTACAATTTGTGCTTCCCATGTACTCATGGGTTTGGGTAAAGCCACAGGAACATGGCCAGCCTTCCAGGGGCCACAACTTAAAGAAAATGAGTTTTGCTCTCCCAGAATCTATCAACTGTCTATAGAGCCTCAACTGTGGGTGGGAATCTTGAGCCAGTTCCTGTCCTTGCTGGGGTGTTGACTGGTTTGATCTTGTGCAGGTCTTGTGCAGACAACCACAGCTAATGTGATATGTGTGTGAGTGACCTGCCATGTCCAGAAGACGATTTCAATTCAGTCTTCCACAAAACACTGACTCTTACAATCTTTTAACACACCCTTCTTCTGTGTTCTACAGAATGAAAGCTGGAGCACAGAGGGGCTGAGTGACCCCATTGTCCAATAGGGACCTCATTCTTTGTTCTTCATGTTTCAATTAGATGCCAACATGTCCTTCTTGTTTGACCTGGGATGTCTTAAGAGAACATTGGAGTATGTCAAGCTTGACTCTTTACACAATACAATTCAAGCAAGTGTACATTCCAGGCTTTGTTAAGGAAAGAATGAATCACCTCCTCCTCTGAGATTGACACGTACGGAGAAATAATCAGGAACCTTCCATTTAACTTGGCTGACATTATGGGACCAAGGACAGCCAAAATGAGAAAAGGCTTAATGCATAGCAAACACTGACTTTTTAATCTATATATTTTACTTGAATAAAGACAAAAAACCAACTAAGATATCCAGCTCTACTCATCTGTGAGTGTGTAATTATCCTGATACTACATGACAGGTCAAAAATTTCAGTTGCTGATACTTCCTGTCAATAAAAAAAAGACGGGTCTTGTGAGTTTTCCCTGATACCTGCACTTCCTCTGTAAATGCCACTGATCAAACTGGAATTCCAGGACTGAAGCAGTCTTATCAACTTTGACCAGATTTTTCAGAACCCTGAACACATTTAGACTTATAGTAAAAAATAATATGACAACATATGTGTTAGATCTAGTGGAATGCATGTACATGCTCACCTACTCAGCAAACCCATTTTAAACTATAAAATTTGACTGATTACTCTCTAATTCATTATTGTTGTATTAATTGTTTTCTGCTGCTGTGATAAAATGACATGACCAAAAGCAATTTATAGAGGGACTACTTTATTTGGGTTTACAATTCCAGGAGAGTATATAATGGCCAGGAACACAGCAAGCAAATGCCAGGCATGGAGGCAGGAGCAGGAAGTCAAGAGATCACATCTTCAGTAACAAAAACAAAACCAAACAGGATGTAGGGTGAGATTCTGATCTCTCAAAGCCATACCCCTATGACATACACCCTCTACAAGGCTCCACCGCCCCGAACAGCACTACCAAAAAGGGGAACCAAGTATTCCAAGACTTGAGCCAATGATGAATATTTCTCATTCAAACCACAACTTCTGAATACGTAACAAAAGGAAGTAACTTGGTGTCTGGGGTACAAATTCTTTAATTCAGCTCCCACATATGTGCTAACACTTGATCTAGCTTATAATATATATATATATATAAAAGAAGGCCATAAGAACTGGAGAAATGGCTCAGCCATGGAAAGATCATGAGAGTCTTAAAATGTACCTGGGTTTGGCTTCCAGTGCCCAAGTCAGGAGGCTCACCACTGCTTATAACCCAGGGATCCAATGCCCTCTACAAACACACACACACACACACACACACACACACACACACACACACACACACACACAATTTAAAAATAAAAGTCTATAGAGTGAAAGTTACAAAAGAGGGAGAAATAAGGAATGGTTTAATGTAAAACTTGGGATAGATAGCTGCCTATCCCAAAATAGAAAATGCATCCAGTTTCTGAGTCACAAATGAAGGTGAAGAAACCAGGCTGACTTTCATAGACGGTCCTCTGCTAAACTGCATCTAATACTCTTTGGTTCATATATTTTGAGCTGACTAGAGCCATATATGCAAAAAGGCTTTCTGAGTTGAATGGTTGTAATCCAAAGCAGTCTAAATTAATGTAATAAGATTAAATTAGGAATAAATTAAAGGTGCCAAATCACTTATCCATAACCATTGGGAACAAAATTGAAAATGACTATCAGTTGCAAGGATGTTATGTCGTGTAGCTAATCTTTGTATCAGTGGAAAGTGAGTGGCATCATAAGGAGTCACAGCACTAGCCCAAGACTGGTTAGCAAGAGAAAAGCACTCCACATTTACTTAGCATTTTACACAGCAAGAGGTCTTTCAGATTGCAAGTCTGGAGACTCAAGGTGAGTTATGCATCCTTATGCTCCAGTTCCATGAAGCACAGACAATGTAAAGGTGTGCTCCATTTGTTTATGCTGCATTTGCTTAATGATGTAAAGATGTGTTGCTGTTTCACCTTATCTGCCTAAGGCACCTGACTGGTCTAGTAAAAAACTGAATGGTCAACAGCTAAGCAGTAAAGGGATAGGTGGGGCTGTTGAGAGAGAGAATAAACAGGAGGAGGAATCTAGGCTCAAGGGAGAATGAGAGAATGGGAAAAGGAAGGGACACCTAGGGCCAGCCAGCTAGATCAGGAGTAAGACAAGAAAGAAAGAAAAGAAAGAAAGAGAGAAAGGGAGAAAGGGAGAAAGGAAGGAAGGAAGGAAGGAAGGAAGGAAGGAAGGAAGGAAGGAAGGAAGGAAGAAAGAAAGAAAGAAAGAAGGAAGGAAGGAAGGAAGGAAGGAAAGAAAGAAAGAAAGAAAAAAAAAGAAAGAAAGAAAGAAAGAAAAAAAGAAAGAAAGAAAGAAAGGATAAAAAGTTCTGAGGCAAAATGCAGATGAAGAGAAACAGGCTAAATTAAGTTATAAGAGCTAGTGGAACACGCATAAGCTAGGGCTCAGCAATCGTAAGTAGTAATGAGTCTCCATGTTTAGATTTGGGAGCTGGTTGGTGGTCTAAAAGAAAGCCTGCTACAACATACAGTTGCACAGACATGTGAATGGATACAAAAGGCAGGAGCTAATGGAGGTAGAATCATAACCCATCAGGGTCTGTCTTTCGAGCTTCTTCTGATTGTAGTATTTTTTTTCTGACTTATAATCAAGCGAAATAGATCAAAAAGGTTTCAGCATCAGGTATTTCATAGAAAAGTAGAAGATGTTTTGAGTTTTCATGGCTGTTTGGGGAAAATGAGCCCCTGCATTCTATGACCTGCCCTGAGGAAATGAGTTCCTAATTTTCATGGTCTGTCATTGGGAAGTTGGAGAATAAGAGGCGGGAGAGCAGGAAGTCAGAGAGAAACTATGTCTGAGGCCAGTTCCAACGCCATCACTTGGCCAATCTTTTTCTTTCTTAGTCCCAGAAAACAGTGTATCATCGCCAGTGTCTGGAAAAGTGCCTATCATTAAACATATCACCATTTCTAAAATAAAATGCAAGGAATCACACTTGAAACTTTTGATGTCTTCACATCAGTTCCCACCAACTTTCCCACAAGTGGATTTTATCAAGGCTTTATTTATGGAAAGAAAACTATTTAGGGATTTGGAAACAGTGAATAAAGATATAATGTATGTATTTTTTTCTCTTTACAATCTCTCTGTCTCTCTCTATATATGTGTGTGTGTGTGAGTGTGTGTGTGTGTATTCCTCTCCCTCTCCTTCACTCCTTCTTTCTCCATCCTCACCTCCATCTTGAACACACACAAACACACACACACACACACACACACACACACACACACCACACACACTCCACAAATAAGTATAAAGAATGAATAGTAAAAGCTTTGCCATGTCTGTTAATATCTGTTTAATCTTAAGCAAATCCCAAGGATGAAGACTGTTTTGCACCCACAAATATATAAGCCAATGTATCATTAACCAAAAGATCAGCTGTGGCTACATGTTATAAACACCCTTTGAAACACTCTCAGTAAATGAGCATAGCCAGGAGGTTAGTGGACCTGGACACTGTCACAGCTCTGCTGTTGACTTTGTATGTGACCCCAGGAAAGTTGTTTTCTTGTCCTGGTCCTCAAATTTCCTTTTGTAAGATGATGCGATGCAATTGGAACAGATGGTCTTTGAGGCCTTTCCAGTTTTATAACCAGGACTTCCAAAGTTTTACATTTTTGCTATGTCAACTGTCTAATATTTTAATTAGTGCCTAAACTGTGTTATTTTAAATACCAGTTGGTTTAATGTCTATCTTTATATGTGTACATGCACGTGTATATGCAGGTATGTCTATAATTGTCTCACTGAGTTTGGTGCCGACCATTTATTCTCCCATTTCTAATACATGGTTTGACATAGAAGCAACATGTATAAATAAACACGACAGTAAAAACAGAATGTCCACACTTCCCACAGCAGAAACTTGCAAACCTGCTGTGCTAAGAATATGAGCAAACAAGTACCACGAGATTATTTCTCAACTCTGGAAATATTTGTGAGTAATTTTGCCAAAATATTAGTCAGAATGCTAATTGAAAGCCCCAGCCAGCAGCATGGGGGTTACCTTGCTTTGCTTAGTTTCCTCTTTGAAATCTTGCCCTCCTAGAAAAACACATGAAAAGAAATCTCTTTGAAACACTAGCTTGGACATGGAAATTAGCTTCTTAGGGTTTCAGAGAGCAGATTCAGACCCGTGTTCTCCGTTAGCCGGGTCCTCTTCATAAACTCACTGTGTCAGGGTACGGTGAATAAAAAACCATGGTTGTAAAAAGTAAGTTGACTTTCCATTTTTCAATTTTGAATCTTGCTTTGGGATTTAAGGAGAAAATACTACTTGTTCTAGTGTCTTCTTGAAGTCACTCCAAGTTCAGAGTTTCCATTGACCCCCAAAAAGGATGTGTGTGATAGGGTAACTTTATGCTGTTACCAGCACAAGTATACTGACTTGTATTTGGTCTTCATAGCTAAATTGTGCAGGAGAACACAATCACATGTGTATTCCTTCATGATTTACTTTTGCTGCTACTTAGTTCCCCTTCATCAAAAACATTTGTCTCTACTAACATATTATATATATATTATATATAGCCTCCATCTTATCCTCAAAACTAAAGATTTCTGTCAATATAGCAGTTAATTGATGAAATAATAAATAGTTCAACTATCTTAATTTGCTTTGTCTCGTGGGATAATTTGAGGCTGGGGCATCTCAAGCCTGACTTGACTTTGTTCCTCTAATAGACAGTCCTTCCATTTTGATACATCCTGCAGCCGTGGAGTCAACCAACCATAGACGGAAAACGTAGAGGAAGAAAATTTGTACTAAATATAGGCAGGTTTTTTTCTTAATTCTTCAAACAACAATATAACAATAATTTCCATGGTGTTCCTTTTGTAGTAGGTATTGTTAGCATCCTAGTTAGGGAGGATGTGCATGGGTTACATGGTGATCTCTGCTATTGTATAATAAAAATGAGAACATCTTCGGATTGGTATCCTTAGGGACCTCCAATCAATTCTCCATGGATACAGAGGGATGACTCTACTTCCTCCTCTGCTCTTGCTTCCTCCATATGTTTAAAGTGAAAGTTGAGAAAAAATATATACAAATTAGAAGTTTGTCTTTTTCATCTCTTTAAACTCTTGTCTCAACCTCTTCCCTGTAACTGTGCATACATCGCCTTGAGCCGTGAACTGAAGTTACTGTGTCAGTATACACATATTTGTGACTGTATAAACACAATTCGATACATCCCATACTCAAGATCGTACTATTGTGGGAATCTGCTAGCATTTATCTCTTCTTTCCAAACTTAAAGAACATATGTTCTAATATATGTAAGAAATGCTTTTATGGTTCCACTGATATTTTTGGATGCTAAAACTCATCTTCTAATCCAAAAAGTTTTCTACACTTGGAAAAGTAAAGGGACTGTGGAGTTGAATCATCCTTGGGTAAAGAACTTGCTGCATGAGATGAGGACCTGAATTCAGATTCTTGAGGCCACGTAAGAAGGCAGGCCCTGGCCTGGCCAGTTATTGCAAATCTTTAATATTCATTTAGGAGGCAAAGAAAGACATTTTTCTGGTGTTAAAGGCAAGGCTGGTCTACATGGTGTGTTCCAGGCTAGTGAAAGCCACACACCCTTATAAAAATATAAAAATAATTTTTTTTTTTTAAAAAAAAACCAGACCCAGGCCCTCCATGAGCTTATTATCTCAGTACTAAGAAATCAGACCCAAGGATCCCTAGGACCTTCTGGCTAGCTATGCAAGAGATCCAGTTTCAGATATAATTTGGAGAAAAATTAAGGAAGACACCCATTTATGACCTCTAGCCTATACACACACACACACACACACACACACACACACACACACACACACACACACACACACACACACCTAGTGTTTTTTACTGCTTGTTTATTTTTTGAATGATAATCCTATTTTGTTAATTACTCTTCAAATTCAGTAAGAAAGATGTGTGTGTGTGTGTGTGTGTGTGTGTGTGTAACTTCTCTGCCTTTTTAATGAGAGTAAGACTTTGAAAGTAAATGATAAATTTTATCTATTTGTGGTCACCAAAATAAATATAAAGAAATATTTCATAAATTCATAGATTTAATCAGGATGCGGAACAAAAGCAATCTTTTTATTCCGGATCCATCCCCAGCTCAACATAGCCCTCCTGAAACTCATGCCGGTATTATACCTTGATCTCCTTCCCAATGTTTGTTGATTCTACCCACTGATGTGTCTACCAACAGGGCATGAAGAAGAATCAGAACGGCTGTCAAGGTTGGATGGACACAGGAAGTATTAAAGTAGACAAATGAGGAAGTATAAGCCAGTGGTACCTTAATCTCTTCATGTTGCATGAAAAATAGCACATAAACTTTCACACAAACCAAACAAAAGGAGCATTTATCACCATTTATAGCTCCCCAATACCCTCTCCACATCTTTTCCTCCTCTCCTCTCCTCCTCCAAACTTAAACATGGATCCACTTTTATTCTATAAACTTTCTTATAAGAAAACAACCAAGACACTGAAAATAAGATCTTTTTTTGGAATACTTGCTTTTATGGTAAGGTAGGAGGTCACTATGTTGATCATGCTTAACTGAGTCTCAAATTTTGATTGATGATATTATGCACTACTAATCATTTATAGACTTTCCCAGTATACAATTAAATAATAATAATAACATTTATGTGGTGCTTCCTTACATCATGTACTTCAGAATAGTCTAAATATTTTCTATTCATGAGCTTAATAGCCACAGCAGCTAAATCAACAACTCCATTCACAGATAAGAAAGCAGAGATGTTGAAAGGTTAAAAGAATAAGCTCCTTGTCGAAGGTATCCATTTTATCAATGGCAGATCCAAAGTCACACACAAAGGAGAAATGTGCAGCATAAGAGAACTAGGAAAATAGGTCATTGGGAGCATGAACAAATAAATAACAACATATTTTATTAAATGTAAATTGGCTTCATGTTTAATTAACATTCCTATATATTTGCCCTGCTTGGACATATGTGATAAATGTGGAATAAGCCACCCAGAGAAACATGAACCATGCAGTAAGTAGTCATGGAACAACAATTTTATACTGAACGTTCTCCAAGAAAGTAATTTTTTTTTAAATGAAGACAACCCTAGTTGAATATTACAATGTTCCAGTGAAAAGAAAACAGAGTGTGTTGACCAATGAAACTTGTCTGTAAGGCTTGAACTAGGGTGTCCTTTGATGCTGCAGAGTATTTATGGGGAGTACATACTGATGCTTAGACAGTGCTTTGCCAGCAGTCCTTTAAAGGCACAGCCCTTCAGGACTTCATACCAAGAATTTAAACTACATGTGTTATTTAGCTCTATTCTTACCTTCATCTCATATGTTATGTTTGTAAACTTATACCTCCTGGTTCATTTTATAGGATGCAATTAAATGGATGGCTGCAGATGGTTGGTGGCACAGTCATATATTTTAACATGGTCATTTGATTTAAAGCCATTGACATGTTGAGTCTAAAGCCTGAAAACTGGGTATTATGTGAGACATTTTTTAAAAGTGTGAGGGTACCATAAAATAGGATTACAAACAATATAATGCTGAACAACTTCACACACACTCTGCCTTACTATTATTTTGAAGAGTTAAAATAACATATTTATTTTATCACAAAGTAAAAAGGACTATATGTCTGATTAACACTGAAAGCACAACACTGGAAAAGAAATACTAAGATGAAGATTTAATTTTTAAAAATATATAACAAAAACTCATAGAAAGTTTGGGGGGGGGAATACTGTAAATAAATTACAGATAAAACAAATTCCATAAAATATTTATGTTACTTCATTGGTGTTATTCCATTTTCTCCTAAATTCCTTTGGCTATCAAATCATTTAGAAAGAAACAAAGCTTTCATATAGCTTTTTTCCCTATAAATCACCTTGGTAGTCTTCATATGTTAATTGCTTGTGAATCTCCAAGAATGGAATATGGCATACAGCATTTCCTAACATCTTTGATATAAAATCCCTTGTTCACAGAATATCTTGGAAGACTTGAGTTCCACAGAAATCATTTGAATCAGAAACAAGGGATTCTTTCCATAAATACATTTGTTGGCTTCTATGCTGAGATGCTTCCAAGCTTTTCAAACACTATTCTCTAATCAATTTCCACTTGGTGCTCTCAAATTTAAAGATAGGAACAATGTCACACATTTGACTCCTCAACCTAGCATACTACTTAATATATATCAAGCAATTTACTTCCAAGTAACTGTGTGATACATATTAAGGGCTAAATAAATATCTGCTGAAATTTTCTGAGATATTCTTACTAAGTTCCTATCTCCCCAACACATCTTCCCCCTATGCATCTTCTTCATGCTAAATTTACTAATTGATCATTTAAGTCTAGAGTCTAGACTATTCTATTTTCTGATTCATTATTCTCATAGCCAAAATCTGATTGGAAGAACAAATATAACTGCTTGTTACTCACAATGTTCTTGGAAGACAGCCAGATTATGATTCTAGGAGCCACATGAGGACATCAGTTATAACCTATTCCCTTCCACATTGGCCCAGCCCAAAAATATGGTTTTTTTCATTAATTTTTTTTGTTGTTGTTGTATACCTGCTTCATCCAAATTGAAACATTCCTTCCTCTGGAGGAGACACCTTAGGACTAAGGAATTAAGTGAAATTTACAGGGTTCAATAAGAAACAAAATTAACAAGTCCCAAGAAGTTCCTGAAACATACAAGATTCACTAGGATCCTATCTAAGGTTCTATAGGCAGTAACAATGGCTGCCTGCAGTACAAAGAGCTTTAGGAATTCAGTTTACCTGAGTCATTGTCCATTTTAATGTGAGATTTTGGTGATGTAGCTGTTTTTGAGTCATCCATGCTCTTAAAAGCAACCCTAATAAACTCCTTGGTTAACCAAGTTGGTTTTTGGTAAAATTTTTACTCTGTTCTGTTTCCATCAAACAATATCTTCTTTTATATAAGAAATCTCAAGTATTTCAGAAAACTTAAGATTGAGTCTTAAAAACAGACTACGTAAATATTAGCATTTTTGCTGTTTTGAGGAAAACTTTACAGACATGCCAGAAATTTTATTTGTATTCTTCCTGATTCTATTCCTATTCATCAGTTCTAAAAATAACCACTCACTATTAAAATCAGTGTGAACCCACCTTTTGATATCTTAATTATATAGTATGTAACTATATAAAGCACATACTTTTTTGTTATCAATATTCACAAGTAAAAACATGTATATATATATCTTTCTTCAGGTTGCTTTCTTTCACTCAACATTATATTTTCAATTTTTATATATACAACATGTGTAGATTATTCATATTAACTATGTAAAAGCTCATTGTATCCACATACCTTCATTTGAAACCCTGTATTCTATTGATAAATGCTGAGGCTTCATTGCTTTATATACTTTAGGGAAGATGGATCCCCACTGGAATCTCTTTGACTCAGGAAGCATATCTACCAACAGCCATGCTGAATGTTTGAATCTTGCACCTTACACTGGCTCCTTCCATCATCCTTGGCTGACAGGAGGTGCCATACCCTAGTGGGTCCCGCGCCATCACAAATTTATGCCCAGATCACTTATAACTGGCTTTGAGTGACTGACTAGTGCAGGATATAAAAATACCCCTTGTGTTAAGGAAAGAACTATTGCAAGAATTCTATTTGGTATTATAATAAAAACACAGATTCAGATATTGGGGGAAAGCTGAAATATCAGAGGGATTGAGAAACAAACCACAGCCACTTCTCACCCAGCAAACTCCTCAGACCTCTCTCTAAGAATCAATCCTCCAACACTAATCTCTCTCTCTTCCACCAACCAGGGAAGTGGCAGGGAAGGCTGAACTCCCGGCTTCTCTCCCTCAGCCCAACTATCTTACTTCCTTTTCAACACTCCTAGAGCTAGGATTAAAGGTGTGGATCACCACTCTCTGATCTTCACTTCTTTGCTCTGTGGGTGACTATCCTCTGATATTCCAGACTATTTTTATTAAATGTATGTTGACACAAAGAACAACTCCTTTGTAATTTATATCTCAAAGCCTCTCAACAAACTAACTCCAAACTAGATTTGTTTTTTTTTGTTTTTTTTTTTGTTTTTTTTTTTTACATGAATTCACATCCTGAGCTGCCACTTTCATAGCCTAAACAGCTTTCCTTGGCAGGATTAATATAGGGCTTTCCTAAACATCAGTACTTCTTGATTTTATGGTCCACACTGCACTTTTGGCTATGGGCTCTGCTCCTCAGGAACTTGATCCAAGACAGTGCCATTGTTATGTGACTTTTATAACATGTGGATTTCCCCTCCAGGTGTTTGAAACTATTAGGTATACAAGAAGGAGGAGGATTATCTTCAACAAATAAAACATTTTCAAATTTTGGTTACCATTTCCCATAAACTACAGTGCTTGTCAAATATTTTAATTTTTACTGAGAAATTAAGAGTGAAATAATTTGTTTACCTCATTTTTGATCCTGAACTGTTCTTTTTATTTTATAATTTAAAGGAAACATATAAATATATGAAAAACAAGAAAAAAATAAATAAATATCATGTAAACACTCTAAAATAAAATAGATTTTATTGTTTATAACATAGACCTGACTTGTGCCTTATCAGTGTTCTAACAATTTAACTGACATTAATTCATTTCCTGCTCATATAAAGCATATGTAGCACATGCTGTTATGATATGTTTATTTTACATATAAGGAAACAGGTTACCAAAAGATAAGTGATTTGATTGATGCTACATAGAAAAACTGGAATATGTACTCAAACCAAGTACATCAAGCTGAAAATAACTATGTTCTTAATTACTGTACTAATACTATGCATTAACCATATCATTTCATATTCTTTGCAATACTGACATGTGCCTAAGTCTCTTAGGCTTTTATTTACTACAATTTTTCTTAAATAAATAAACCTGCTTAATAATTTTTGATGAACTAAATTGTACCCTCTCCCACATCCTGATCTCTAAAAGCTTCCAGGTTTGCTTCTTGTGGAAAAGGAATTCTGAAGTCATAATGGAGGTAAAGTCATGAGGTACAAAGAGTACCCTGAACTATAGAGATAGATCCCAAATCTAACCACAAGTTCCATTTGAAGAGGGCAGTTGGCATAGATGTGAGCACAGCCAAACTTGAAAATGAATGCAAAACATCAGAGCGAAGTGAGGAAGAATTCTTCAGTTAATGGATGTAACCTGTGTGCACAGTAATATCAAAGAAACAAATCGCCTCACACAGCCCCAGAGATAATCTCTCTGCTGATGCCTAGACTTCAGCCTCTGACTTATTTCTGAGTTCTGGTCTCCAAGACTGTAAGAGACTGTGTTAGTGTTTGAATCACTACATTTCTGACTACTTATTCTACTAGTAATAGAAAGAAAATATCATAACCCAGCTCTAAGCTCAAGAACTTGAAATAAAAATATAATATAGTAATATTAATAATGACTTTCACCAAACTTCTGGGGCCAGTAAAATGGCCTTGTGTTCTAGTTTCCTTCCTGTTCCAGTGATTAAATACTTAGACCAAAGGCAACATGGAGAGGTAATAATTCATTTGACTTGTACTTCCAGATCATAATCCATCATTATGGAACTCAAGCAGGAGTTTGAAGCAGGAACCACAGAGGAATGTTGCATGCTTGCTGTCGCACTGGTGTATGTGTATATATACATCGCATAGGACCTCCCGCCTGGGGATGATGCTGTCCACAGTGGGCCGAGCCCTTTTACGTCTACAGACAATCAAGACAATTCACCACTGGCCAGTCTGATCTAGGCCATTCCTCAGTGGACGTGTCCTCTCAATGACCCTAAATTATGTAGAGTTGAAAATGAAAGGTAAGTAGTACAGCCAGGCATTTAGACCTTGGCAGAGGTATCAATACACAAACCAAGCTAAAGTTCCCAGTCATTTTTCTGGGCTTGAAATTAGCACATTGTCACTTCCACCTCATTTAATGGTCTAGAGGAAGGTGGTGACTGAATCTATAATCACCAGGCAGAGAAATACACTCCACCTCTGTTGTGGAGACACTGTTTCTGACTTTGCAGTTCTCTTTCAATGGAGGTAGAGATTTGGGGAGCGATAATCCAATCTCTTTCATTTGTGTGATCATTATTATAAATGTTTAGTTCTATATTCAATTGGATAATTATACATAATCATGGGGCATGTTATGATTTGACTATGAAATCAAATTTATATTCTTCTGAGTTGAACATTTGGTTCTTGGCTACTTGTGCCATTTAGGGAGATGATAAGAACTTTTAGAGAGAAGGCCTAGTTTAAAGAGGACCTCTGGAAACTGGGTATAGTGGTGCACACCTTTAATCCCAGCACTTGAGAGGCAGTGGCAGGCAGATCTTTCTGAATTCTTGGCCAAACTTGGTCTCCATAGTGAGTTCTAGGACAATAGAGCCACACAGGGAGACACTGTCTTGAAAAAATTATTAAAGAAGGAAGCCACTGGGACATGCCTCTCAATGTTGTTGTTAACCCCGGGCCTTCTCTCACTCACTTCTCTCTTCCTTGTCTACCATGAAGTAAAGAAGCTCCTCCATTATGTGCTCCTGCTATCATGGTATCCGAGGCTGAGAAATCATAAACTGAGCCCTCTGAAACTGGGTCCCCTTGCCCCCGCCCCCGTTTCTTCCACTGGAGCAGACAAGTAACTAAAACATGACACAATATGTTTTAATACACGTTTACAATGTATAAGGCCTTAACTGGGCTAATAAAAGAACCTATTGCCCTGCGCATGTATCATTTGTTGTTGTGAAAACACTTAAAATCCATTCTTTTAACAACTCCTCTTGAATGCTAATTATTTGGCCGCAGAAATGCAAATTGATTGATATTTTGCTTCAACATCTGAAAATACATGCCATCATTTCCTGATATTTAGCTTTCCTATGAGAAGACTACACTCAATCTATCTGTCATTTTCTTTCACTAATCCATTTCTCTCTGACAGATAAGATGCTCTGTTTGTTTTTGAAGAGCCTGGGTTTGGAATTGTTTCGATTTATCTTACCCAGATACCCAGATTATAGTGCAGGCTATTAAACTAAAGTTTGCTTTTTAATTCTCTCCTGTCTCTCTTCTCTCTCTCTCCCCACTGAGTGTGTGTGTGCGTGTGTATGTGTGTGTGTATACATGCTACAGGATACATGTAGAAATCAGAGGATAACTTGTAACCTTTACGAGCTGAACCATCTCACCAGTCCACTAAAGACTCAAGTCTTTCTTCAAAGATAGAAAGCTTGTGTGTGTGTGTGTGTATGTGTGCATTTGTGTGTGTGCACGTGTGTGCACATGTGTGCATGTATGTGTGTGCGTGTGTGTGTGTGTGTGTGTGTGTGTGTGTGTGTGTGTGTGGTTGTAGGGGTCAAAGGAAAACATGAAGTAATCAGTTTTTCTCTTCTGCTCTGTGGTTCCTGGAGGTGGGATCATAGTTCATCAGGCTTGGGGACAAGTGTTTTCATTCACTGAACCATCTTGCCAGCCCTTGTGTAATATTCTCAATACTATTTTTCAAAAATAGTTCACAAATCACTTACTCTCTTGCACTGGGCATCATCTGATATTTACTGTCATTTAAATTTTTACTACACTATACATATGTACCCACACACATATTTATGTGTATGTATATGTGTGTGTGTGTACACATATATGTGACTTGCCATATATTGTATATATGTGCCATATTCATTCATATGACTGTGTCTTTTCTTTGTCCACTGCACTCTTATTTTTATTATGCTTTATTGTTTCTTGTTATCTCTTTAAGATTTAAATGTGCTTATTACATTTCAGATTATTCTATAATCTCCAGACCGCTGGGTATAGTTTCTCTTGTGCAGCGGCTTTCTCTCCCACGTGGAGTTTTGTTTTCCAGGTGTTTATTTGTTTATTTTTATTGGATTGTGCTCTGTGTTGTGAGACAGTCCTTTTAGAGCTTCTTCACGCTTGTGTCTTCCAGAAGTCTGGGAGGCTCATGAGTCCCAGTGCAGTACTGGTGTTAATTTCTCAATAAGGGTTTTGGCCCCCCGGGCGCGGTATAAATTCAGGACTCACACCTGCTCCATGCCAACTTAGGTTTCCAGTTCCTTACAGATTTCTTCAGCTGAACCTCCTTGGGCCTGCCCTGGAGGTAGAGTTTCTGTAATACTATTTCACACAAGAGTCCTGTTAAAGTGCCAGACTGTTCCGGCATCGGTGTCACAGTGCTCCGGGATTTCTTCTCCCGCCTGTAGCCCCTGCTTCCAAATCTCTGTCTTGTAGGAAACTCCAATCAGGCTCCATAGCTTCCCCTCACAAATTTGACATTCCTTCTTGATTTTAAGGGCTTATATTTTCCTCCTTTCAATCTTGCTATTAGTTTTAAAATGAATGTATTTTCCAGTATTTATATGTTATAGAAGAGACAGACTTCTCGAACCATCTCTGTTTATCATGCTGGCAGAAGTTTCTGACTTCATTCTACCATGTCGTTTCTATCTTCACTGGGGTTTCTACATAGCTCGCCTTTTCTATTCTGAAGGTAGCCAGTAACCAGAAGCCTGCCTCCCAACAAACGCAGCTCTGTGTTTATTCCAAACCCAAGCATCGGCTGTCTCCCAGTGGGTGCTTGACTCTCACAAACCTGTCATATTTCAGCTCTGTAAAATACCGCAACAAGGAGCAATTTAGGGGAGAAAGAGGCTTACTTCAGCTAATCTTTACAGGTTACAGTCCCATCATATCCATTGATGAAAATAGAAATAAACGGATGCATCACTTGCTCACTTTAATTTGCTTTTTCATATCTTTCTCCACTCTTACACAGTTCAGGAGCCACTGCCACCTACAGTAGTCTTTCCACATCGATTAACTTAATTAAGACTGTCTCTCACAGTAATGTTCATAAACCAGTCCAATGTAGATAACCCTTCTTTGAAACTCTCATCTCTGCTAATTCTAAGTTGTCAAGTTGACCATTAAACTATCTTACCCTGCTTCCTAAGTCAAGCTAGACTCTGACTCTCTTGAGATGCCAAGTAGACTGCCTTTACTCCGGGCTATCTTTCCCTTTGGCTGATGCCCTGCTAACCATTCCTAAACTATGAGCAACACTAAGTGAAATGAATTGCTAAAAGCTGACGGGTTAGGCTTCAGCAGTCTATCTCCTGAACTCACTAAAAGCTACCTAAGAATAGAACGACATCGTGTCTTAAACCTAAGTAAGACTTCTGAATAAACATTTCCAATCCCAAACCCTTGCTGGAACTCTATTTTGAGGATAAGAAAAAAAAAAAAAAAGCATGTAAATATGGGAAGCTTCTGTCAGGATTTACTCAAATAATCAGTTCCCTGGATATGTGCTGAAGTCAAACACATTCATCCCAATCTCTGACTGAACAATGATTATCGACATTCAGAAAGATCAATCCCTCAGGCACTGAAAATGTTCATTGGCCAAAGAAAGATTAATGTACTCTTTGTATTTACTGTGACAGCAAAGACTCTGAATACATTTTTAAAAGATTTTTCAGTAAGAATTGAAAACGAAATGCTTTATCTTAGGATAAAAGAGAAAAGAACAATTAAACCAAAATCTAGACTATTATTCAAGTATTTCTGTGAGGCGAGGCTTCCCAGATAAGATCTCTATTAAGGAACAGAATCACTTGATGAAAATTTTCATTTTCTGAAACTGGTTCCCAGAGGTGTTTTAAAAGCCAGTCATAAATTGAATTCACCTCATGAAAACTTGCAGTAAATATTATCTTCTGATGTGTTAAAAAATCAATAATGCGATTTTTAAGTTGACTTTTTAAGGATATCGTGACCGACATCAAAATTGGTACTGTCGAAAAACTAAGGCTTTATTTGGGTTGGACAAGAGAAAGAAGAATATAAGTAAATCTCAGTGTGGATGTGATCTCCTTGGCATGATCATTGTGGGAGGGGGAATAAAGCCACACTGAACAACTCATGTTCTAGATCTTTGCTAAATGTCTTAAAAATCTTTACTTACTTGTGTGTTCTATTGATTTTAGCCTTCTCACTTCTGGGGTATTTTAAGAAGAAATCCCCTGAATAACTTCATAACAAAGAAGCTCTTTTTAAACGTCACCCCAGAGAAATTTTGTGAAATTTTCTTGGAACATTTTCTATGATTGCAATTAAACAAAATGATTTCTGATATTAAATATAAATCTTTTCATCTTTGCTGTAGCTGATTTGTGTGGTATAAAGTATTTCTACATAGAATTTTCAATGGTGGAGACAGGATTTGGTACAACTAAACTGTGAGGCAAGCTCCATGCTAAAAATAGAGACCTCTTTCACTTTTAAAGATATAGGAAGGATAATGTTTTCTGTGTATGAGTAATTAATGAGGCACCTGTTACGCCTAACCTCATTAAGATTCAGCCATCTAACTATTCCAATTCCCAGGATCTCTGAATTGGAAAGCATTAATATAATTTACTCTTATGGTATGATGAACTAGCTATAACATATTTGCAGACCATTGGCATTAATGGACCAGAAAGCATGCTGCAAAAAAGTATTTAGATAGGCTTTGCTCTTCGCTGGGACATTTCGAATACTAACATAGGATTAGATTTACTTAGGAGGTATGGGGGTTGACTTAGACTCCCGTTCAAGGCAGTTTGCTATGAGACATTATTCTAAACACAGTGTTGGTGGTTGCTGTGCCTGTTTGTGGTTCAATTCAGTTGCTTGCAGCACTGGTGTGGCCTTGGGATTTTCAGATCACTAGTTGTCAAGATTTCATGATTCTTCCCTTCAGTTCGACACATGTTCCCATCCCTTATCTTATTCTAATGAATGCTCCCGTGATATAAAAAGACATTTCTTTAGCTAGACTTTGAATTTCTTAATGTGACTTTCTGTCAAAGTCAAATCCTTTAAAGGAGCTTTGTCCATTTTCTCTTTTATACAAACAGCCTTCATGATGCTGTTACCAAACAACTCAAAACAGTCACTAATGGAGACAATTTAATTTTTTCAGTGCTTTCTGAATTTCTAAATGAAGTGTCTATTCATTTTATGATGGAGATAATGGCAGACTTTCAAAAGATAATCCCATGGAGATTCTCTGGTGAACTATGTGTCAATAGCCCACAAAAAAATAATAGAGGAATTTGATAACGTAAGACAGCTCAGGTATTGGGACTACACATTCCTGTTTCAAATCCATACTTACCTAACTCTGTGAGTTACTTAGCTCTCTGAGACATTGTTTCCATATCTGTTAAATGGGGACAATAGTTATGAACTCTTAAAATTAAAAGAGACACTATATCAACATGATAAAATCAGTTCCTTTGTCTCCTAAGATCTGAGAGAGTTCCATACCTTTTGGTTCTGACAAAAAATTAAAAATGGACTCAATATATGCAATCAGTCCATCTTTTAAAACAGTGGCTGTGTCCTATTTATTTATTCTGGCAAGTTACTTCCTAGCAACAGTTGTCATGGACAGATGGAGATGGCTTGTAACATAGAAGATGAAAAGCAGTTCTTCATCAGTCTCACTTCAAACTAGTCTGTGTCCATCAACAAAATACTAAGTAGTTTGCATGGGACCATGTGCTGTTCTTCAGAAAGGTCTCCACACCTCAAAAAAGCAGAAGAAAATACAAGTCCCAAAGCTTTCCTCAAAAGAAGGAAAACTGAAGCGCTCCAGTCTTTTCTGACTTTACATTATCATCCCCTTTACAGGTGCTGTGCGAGCCTTTCCAGAAAGACACAACACAAACTCATCAAATCATTCTAGAGGAGGAACACACAACAGTCCAAAGTAGTGATTAGAGTCCAGCTTCGTGAAATAATAAGTTTGAATTGCATTAACTTAAAGCCAGAACAACAAATGCAGATGCTAAACATGAACAAGAATCATGGGTTAGTGTAAGAGTACGAGCTAGCAAGTCATATGCCTGAGCCACAGGCCATATGGCCTGTAATTAATATAAGCCTCTGTATGTTTATTTCATACTAAGCAGCTGCAGGACTGCTGGTCAGGACCTTGGGACTAGGTTGGGCCAGAAATTTCTGACTACAACTACAGACCACTAATTTCTTGGAAGTCTACAAAAATACAAAAAGCACACATAAAAGATTGGCCTGCCCTAGACAATTACTCCTCAATTGCCAACTGTCCTAGAGTAAGCCTTTATTGTCAGCCTGAGTTTGACCAGTAGCATCAAGCAAGTCTGTTTTGTTGTGCACTGTAGGTTTCCAACTCCTGCCTGCCAGACTCAACCACAGCATGTGTATGCTGTGTCCTCACCCAAATATCTGTTATTTCTTAACTCTCTGATTATTGTCAGAAGGTCTATTTTTAGCCTTGCCTTAACTAACCCACTTCACATTTCCAATCCTTCTGCCATTCAAAACTACAGAGTACTGTTGCTCTGCAGAAATACAGTATTAAAAACATTGGGCAGGAGCTGTCTGTCTTTTTAGGACATATTGTGGTGGTTGGAAGTGTTAAGTCCAGCTAGGGCAAGGCCTTTAGTTTGAGCCTCAATATCAGAAAAAAGGGAAAAGTTAAATTACATAAATTACCCAAATTCCAGCCTTAGAGTCTCCCAAGATCTAAAGGACAATCCATTGTTACTATGGTGAATCACTCGATCTCACAATAGTCCCATCCTCTTCATCATGGAGATGCTGCAGGGTAAACAGTAAATGGTTCAGCTTGGGGAAGGGTGCTATTATGTTGTATTTGCTTGAAATCTGTTGGAGCCCACATCAGTTTGGTCATTTTAAGGACGTTTAGAGTGAAACAAGCAATCAAAGATTGTTGGAGATGTTGTACATGAGTGAACTGGTAAGAGTCAAAAGTTTCTGGATTAACCTAAAGGCGGCAAGTCAAGGTCATGAGTGTATCAGTGCAAAGAATTTGCCCCGAACAGACCCCGAATCAATTCCTAGCATCAGAAAAATAAAATTAAACTTAAAATGCCAGTTTTCTGAATTATTCTTCCTCTCAAAAAGTGAGATTATTTAGAGTGGGTGGTCTACGATGCCTTTGCCTTATCTAAACACCTGGTGGGATTCTAAAATACTGAATAATGATCTATTGTGCCTTTTTTATTTTATTTATTTATTTTTTTGAGATAGGCTGACCTTGAATGCCTGTCCTCAAGCACCCATCTCCTGAGCAGCTGGGGAATACAGGCATGCATCATTGCCTACATTGCATGTACCTTCTACCTGACCTCTTCTTAGCAGAAAGATTTTAAATAGCTTATAACAAAAATCTAAGTCAATATGATAGAGATTAAAAATGGCCAAACCCAATGGAGAAAATACTAAGTACAGTAACGATGTTTACCATAATGGTCATGACAGTGCAAAGCTGGCTTTGAGTTAAATGGTTCAGAAAGCATGAGAAATTGTAAATCTCATGTTATCAGAGGTGAGGAAGCACGCTGCAAGAGAGACAAAGTTTTTCCTGGCACTGAAATCTAAAAGAACTTTCTGATGTGAAGCTTTTTAGAGAGGAAACTGAGTGATGTAATGGGCAGTGTCCTCAGCAACATTTTTACAACAAAATGCAAGAGCTGATTTCATTTTCTAATGAGGTGAGGACATTTATTATTTCAGCAGTTGGCAATGGACTCCCTTCTAGGAGGTAAACAACTCAGGATGGAAGCCGAACTCTCGATGGGTCTGGTGGGACTGCAAACGCTAAGAAGAACAGGGGAGTGGTTTGGATGAAGGAAGGAAAAACAAGCTGGAAGTCCAAAGTGGTAATGTGGTTGTGAGTCAGGGAAGAGTAGACATGAGACTGGAGGTGCCAGGCAGCAAAAGCCAGTGAGAAGGGATCCTTCGTCACCTTCTACCAACCGTGATTTTGGGCAGTTTAATCATGGGGTCGCTTTGGGTATTTTAGTGTGCATATCAAAAGATAAGAACAGTCAGTCAAGATGGCAGTAAATGCGATGGTGAGTCAGGGATGGCTCAGTTGGCAAATTACATGCCTTGCAAGCATAAGGATCAGGCTTCAGTCCCTAGAGACCACGTAAAAATGCCAGGCACCAGGTCATGGAGGGACCCTATCTCAAAGGAATGAGTTGCTGAGAAGGATAGTTCAGCGCACACATACACACACACACACACACACACACACACACACACACACACAGAGAGAGAGAGAGAGGGGGGGGTATCCAGTACACTAACACATACACAAATATATTAAAAATAATCATGAGAGAATAACAAAGCATGAGAAGCAGAGGACACCAAAAAGGAGGTCTGGAGATTGTGTGCATCTGGTGTATAGAACTGCAGAGCGACAGTCCCTGCTACTGAGAGCTGACCCATATGCTGCAGTGCCACAGGACCAAATGTACACTCTGACATCCTTTATTCAAAACCTAAAAATTATAGTATCACCAGCATGAAAGATGATGTAGACTCAGTAGTAGACAAGATACTCATTAAAGAAGTAGCCATTTGCCATCAGTTATCCAGTTTCTTCTTCTTTTGAATTATTCTAATTCCTTAGCTTCACCCTGGCATACTCTATCCCATCTAGAGCAAGTCTATCTCTGTCCAGTTAGCTGGGGTGGCTTATTTATATGACATGGGAAGATCTGAACCAAGAGGCTATGATCAACTCCAGACCACATCCTTATATGAGATTCTTATCCTTTGATAATTTTCACACTTCTGAAATCTAGGAAGTAAGCCAGCTTTGGCCACGAGGTTAAAGGCAGCAAAGACTAAAGGAGAGTCTATGCAGTGACCTAGAAAGAACTCAGAGAGATCCTGAATTTCTTAGCACAGCTGCCTAGCTGGAACCCCTCACCTCACATTGACCCTAACCACGTCACAAAGGATAAAAACAAACTCGCTATCCATTGTTATGTCGTCTCTAATGAAATAGCCAAGCCTGTACCACCTATTTAGAGTATATGCCCATCTTTTGGATTGACTACTCTTTTGGTATAGTTCTTTAAGTCATTTAAATTATGTGATATAAAATCTTCTCCAAGCTCGAATTATGACTCCTATGTTACAACGATTACATCCCTGATTTACTACAAGTACTTCATTGATGAGCTGTCCTGCCTTTGCTTTCAGTAACCAAGTGAAGTATTGTGTGTTAGATGAAATGTTGAACCATGAGGGAGCAGAGTTCAATATACTTTAAAGTAAGAGTCAGAAGTTCCTGTAGATTTCTGGGTTGGTTTGTGTGTTTATTTGTTTGTTTGTTTGTTTTGCTGACACTAAGAACATTTGACCATGCCAAAACTTGGCCTAATAAATACAAGAAAGGAGCAGTAAGATTTGTGCCAGCTCTATATTTTAGGAATCCTGTGAACAGAGGAGAAATTTGCTGATGCCTTTTTAAATGCTGTGACACATTCTTAATCTCTAGAGATTATAACTATTGCTGACTTTTCTACTGTACTAATTTTGTTAAAGACTAATTTAGACTTTATAAGACATAAACCCAATTTCTGTGGTCTTCCTACATAAAAGATTCTTTGTATTTTGTTTTAGGAAGTCCAGTGTGGGTGGTATAAGATTGTAGTGGTGACACCGCATGATCAGAAAGACAACCTTCTACTTCTCTTTGACATGAAGCTTTTCTCCTTGTCCTCACGTCTCTTGAAAGCTGTTACACCACAGATAATATCATCATAATCTGTTCAAGAAAGAGGGACAAGTGCCCTCTGAAAGAATTTCCCTAAAATTATAGATCTGATGAGTTCTGTTCATAATGCATTGACCATCCTAAGAGAAAAAGGGCTGCCCCTGTCTCTCACAAGATACAACAGTCAAGGGAGCAGGTCCTGTACCTCACTTGGGCAGCACAGTAGAGCCAACCTGTTGGCAGAGGCTTGTGTTAAGCAGCCCCAAAGTTGTGAGCATGGGAAAGCCGTCTCCACTACTTGTCTCTCTTGCAGTGGCATGAGAGAAAGTGGTGGTGATCACATCACACATCACCACCTGTGGCAAACAAAATAGTGGTCCCTGCACCTTACCTAAGAAATAGAGTAGAGCTGGCCCTGGCCCTAGGTGTGGGAGAGGCAAACCTGAGGGCCTAAAAGCAGGAGAACTGGCCTTGCTCCTTGCTTATTCTCATCCACCCCTGCAAGGGTGAACTAGCCAGGGCAATGCAGAGGGGCTCACCCTGGTAGCGTAGATGGAGGAGAGCTGGTGGTCTTGCTAACCCTGCAACTACCTAGGCCTAGAACCAGGGTTATGAGTTGGTCTATCCCAACATCCACCCCTATGATCTACTGGAGCACATGAAGGGGCTGGTTCTGCAGACCCAAAGTACAGGATCTCCACAACACAGAGCAACAACGGGATAACCAAGAGATGTCCCAGTGAGCCACATTGATAGTGAAGCAGAAACCAGAGGCCTTGAACCAGACCAATGAGTCTTTGCAGTGAACACTTTAAAGTAAAGATACTGACGGTGTCACACTACGGTTTACACAATGAAATTGATTTTTCCTTTCTTCTTCTTTTTTTCTCTTAAATTTTATTTTATTTAATTTTGGAGTAGGGGATTGCAGAGGATGGATATAAAGAGACAGGGAAATGAATAGGATCAAAATGCATGATGTAAAAGACATGAAAAATTAATAAAAAGTAAGTTTTAAAAATACATTAGCCAGAACTATTACCCTAGACAAAGAAACCACGAAACTTTTAGCATTTTTACACAGGTATATTCCTGATATTGAATAAATTCGGAGGTCTATTAGTAAGGAAGAGAGCAGAATAAATATTGAGTAGAGAACCATCAGTGTCTGGCATATACTGTCAATAATAATTCTATTACACTGGACTGTGAACCCAAAAAGCTTCAAGCTACTAACATAAAGGATTCCTGACATTTAATGTTTTGCTTTGTTAATTTTGATGTTGTTATTCGAGAGGAGGTTTTATGCAACCTAGCCTTGAACTCACTGTGTAGCCAAGGCTGACCTTGAATTTTGTGTTGTCCTTCCTTCACTTCCAAGAGCAGAGATTACAAGTGTGATCTAAGGGTAGAGACCATGGCTAAATCACTCATTAATCTAATTTATAATTTCATTGGGAAAGACAACAGTGTTCTATCACTTTTTCTTTAAAAAAAAAAAAAAGTAGCTGCCATAGTTTATTTTTTAAACTACTTTTTTTTTCATTGTTACATTTTAGTATTTCTTGAAGGGGATGGAAAAGAGGCTTAACTGATTTTGTAAAAAAAAAAAAAAAAAAAGTTTGCTGTACAAAAATGAGGGCCTGAATTCAGATCCTCGGCACCCACATAGCATCCAGGTGTAGTGAAATAAGGCATGCAACCTTGGTACTAGAGGAGGTGGAGATAAATTGAGCCTCTGGCTTCCAGATGTGCATGCACACATATGCACCCACACATACATACATAAACATATACACTCATATCTATCACCTACATGATAATAACAGTAACAAAAATACACTGATCCAACCAAGAGGTGAATTTTATGTTCTTTTCTTTTGTCTTGATGAGTTTTGTGACTGCTTGACTAATAGAATATTCTAGAAACGATGCTTAGTCAGTTCTCAGAGCCAGGTCAAGAAACTGGCAGTTTTCTTTTTGCGTTCTTTCTAATGCACATTCTTAGAAATTAGCTTCTATTTTGGGAAAGAGTTCAACTATTCTGTAGGGGAACAAACGAAAGAATTATTAGATTCTTCTGCACAACTGGAGCCTACATACCCAAAATAATATCTTTCAGGAGGAAGGATTTATTCAGGTTCCTGATTTGAGATATTTCACTGCATTGTAGAAGCAGGCAGCTAGCAGAACAGAACCCTCAGTGGCCAACCTTCTCCAGTCAGAGCCTGCCTTCTAGAGTTTTCAGAAATCTCCCAAGATAGCATCACCAGTTGAGTTCAGTACGTGTGCTTGTGAGGTGCATTTCAGAATCAAAGCATAATGGATAGTGAGCAAAGCCCCAGCTTACAGCATTTTCCTATATCTCAGAACAGAGCTGACACCAAATATCATTCATTGTTAAGAGCTGATTTAGAAGCAGAGCCTCTGGTCTTGGCTGAATTGTCCTAGCTGCCTTGTAAAGCAGAGCTTATACCTTATAAATTGCTCACTCTGAGCAATGATCAAACTTCAGACCTGAAAGCAAAATAAGTAATTGCTATGGCTGTAAGCCATTAATATCTTAGGTAGTTTGCATCATTGCGATAGGTAACAAAAGCAAATGCTTTCAATAGAAGAAATTAATTACGTCAATGCACCATAATATGAAGATAAATTTTTCACAATTAAAAATTATAATAATAACTGGGAATGTAGTTCAGCTGGTAGAGTGCTTCTATCATGCAAGAAGCTCTGGATTTGATCCCCAGGAGTTAACAAACTAGGCTAGGTAATGCATACCTGTAATTGCATCACTTTGAATGAGGAATACAGGGGGTTCAGGAGTTCAAGGTCATTCCCAGAAGTATAGTGAGTATGAGACCAATCTACCTTACCTGAGATACTGTCTTAAATACATAATAAATAAAAACATCATCAAGAATGTGGCATATTGCCTTATTTAATATACTAATCCCAAATCATTCATATTTGAATATTCCTACCTTTATTTGGAGATCTGCAAGCCCAAATATTTGAACAAATTTATAGAGGACATATTCCCCTATTAACATATGAAAAGTATGTGAGAATCAAATAACAACCATACCTGAAAAGAAGTTATTACACTATTAGCACCTTTCTGAGCTCTGAATAGTTTGTGTAAGCTTACAGAAAAAGCAGAGATCAACTTTAAAATCTGAGTCAAATACAGTTAGCTCTGCTGAATTTTACCATTTAGAAAAGGGAGCAACTGTCACAAAACAGTATAAACAGCTTAAGAATGAGTTAAGGTACTGTGTGACACAAGGGTCAGTTATGAGTATGTCTAATATACTAGAATTTAACTATTTTAATTTAAATACTTATTTTCAGTTTTAATATTTTCAAAATGTGGTGGCTTTCAGAGGAAAATGTCATTTTAAACAGAGGTCTACCAGCTCTCTAAAAGTGCAACTAAAGAAAATTATCTATATCCATTTTAGGGAGATTAATCATGCTCTCAGATTAAAAGGTTTTAATATGTCTAGCAAATAAATAAACTACAGTGGGTTTTGAAAATATCCCTGGTCCAGGAGCAGCTAATTTATGTAAAATGCAGACATTATATCACTGCCTCTTTCCTGTAGAAACAGGTGTAAGTTAATATAGAGAGGACAGTTTATAACCAAGCTCAAAACAATAGTGTATTAAGTGCATTTCTAGTAAGACCATGCAAGGCTGACATGTGTGGTGATGTATTGTGTAGGCTCTAAGGAAATGTTTTGCCTGAAGATCAATGGATAGAGTCAGCCACAAAGTTAGCCTTAGAGGTCAGGGAATGGTGACACACACCTTCAATCCTTGCGTTCTGGTGGCAGAGGCAGAGACCTGTCGTATCTCTGTGATATCTCTGGGCTACATGAGGTTGATTCAGTATTGGAGAGAAACAGAGCCAGGCAGTGGTGGCGCACACCTTTAGTCCCAGCACTTGGGATCCCAGGTCTCTACTCCCAGTACTTGGGAAACACACACACCTTTAATCCAAGCACTAGTAAAGTTGAAACAGGAAGCAATATGACTGGGCAGAAAATGGAATAGAAGGCAGGAGAAGGCAGGACCTTCCCCTTTCAGCTGGGGAGTTGGTGGGGTGAGAAGTGGCTCTTGGTCCTCTGTGTCTCTGACCTTTTAGCATTTGCTACAATGCCTGGCTCTGGGTTTTTATTATAAGACCAATTGTGATTCCTGCAACAGGCATGATGGCTCATTGTTGTGAGCTTTAGGACTCTTGTCTTGTTTCTCCTTGATTTTTAGGTTGTTTTCCTCACTTACCTATGTAATACAACTTGTTACATCTACAGATGAGATATCTGCCTTCTAAGGATATACTATATATGCTCTACACATTCTATTGGCCAGAACTTAGTTACCGTAGGCCACACCTAGCTACAGAAAGATAAGCAAAGTATTTAAGATGGTCATGTGCTCAGAAAAAAAAAACTCACTCTATTGCTATGGGAGAAAAATGGATAGATGAATAGTGTGCCTGCCACAAAGTATACTCAGTCTGGAACGAGAATTCATCTCTCAACTAATATTTTACTTTTCATGAGATCCGTAATTTGAATGTTCTGCCTGGATGATCAGCAGACAAATGCTTTATGTAAACCTCTCCAACCACAATTTCATAAAGACTTCTGCACTGTGAAAAGAGATGATACACCTTTAAGTCATCTTTATTCGCCAGCCATGAAACGGCTCAATAAATTAAAGAAAGCAGCAGTCAGTGACTCAGACATGGCTAAAAGGGCATCGCATCTCTCCTAAACAGCCATTTCCAGAGTGCCCTCCATGTTTGCTTTTTACACAATTTTACCTCATGCAATATCTTTCAGTAGACAATCTCAAGAAGCTTTTATCAGCATCAATTTACTAAACTTCACATACACTCGAGAGCTGTGTATTAATACATCCATTTATATGGCAGGGAGCCAGATGAACATTACAATCAAGCAATCTGAACTGACTTGGTATCTTCCATGTAAGAACATCAACACGCAGAACGGAAGGTTCAGTGACGGTCTGATGGTCACTTGCATAGTTACCTCTAAGCTGGTGTTACATTCTATGTCCAGTATAAGCAGACCATGTCACTAAAACAAAGAGAAAAAGAAAGCCTATATTTTGAAATGCAATTTCAGCTTAAGATAAAGAGACATGTAATCTGTGTACAAATCAAAAGATGATAATAAAATTGCAAAGAGAGTGAGAGATTTTTAGCACTAAGCTTGCAATTTGTCTACAGATTAAATTTGAAAAGGCAACTGTTAAATGAGTTATTCATGTGTCAGAAAGAGATAGAGGATATCTGATTTATTTGAATGAAATAATAAACCACGTATGAATATACATTATATATTTTCTGAACTTTAGAGATTTGTGGTGAATAAATAATAAAAATGGTGGTGAAATACATGAGTATTTATGCATTCACTGTCTTTGGTATGACATTTCTTGACAATATTTAAAATATCAAGGTTTGTATACATTTGATGTGTTTAAAGGATATTTTAAGTATGCAAGAGTTATAACCATGGGCCCTTGTGGACATATAACCCTATTTCAGACACTAAGTGAATGTTTAAATATTGTGCTTATTTCTAGCAATCTGGTCTATGTCTAAAAGAGTTTGACATACCTCAGTTTGACACTCAAACATGTAGGAAAATCAAGTTACGTTCATAGAAATGAGCAAGTATTTAGTCCAGGACATTTGGCAATAACCAGTTGAGTTGCTGGAATAGAAACTTAGTACAGTCTCATCAGAAACCTTTTATAAAACCTCCTTCAGTAGACTTATCTTTACAACCCTCAAAAAAGGACAGTATTCTAAAGTTCCCTCAGAGGTACTGGTATTTCACATCACGTGGACATGATAAATACTGAACATTTCTCCAAGCACATTTATCCCGATAAGGCTAGTTAGTAGAATGGGTGCTGTGATTCCTTCCTACCTGGTTCATCCTTTCTTATGGATTGACATGTTCAAAACACTAGCACGCCTTTAAAACCAGTCACTCATCAAGGCCATCCTAAAGCTAAAAGCCTTAACTGTGTTGATGTCGTTTGGCTGCAGTGGGTAGAGGGGTACTTTTTGAAAGGAAAATCATATTTTTTTTAAAATGATTTATCCTTTTAAAAAAATTAGTCATCAAAACCTAAAAGCTGTGGGAAGTCTCTTCCCAAAGAAGAAAGAACAGAAAAGGTGATGGTCACCATGACAGCTTGGGAGATAGCTTTACCTCCTATGAATGAAATTCATTCAAGAGTTTCATCTCTGAAAGATGACCCATATACTTGCTTTTTTATTTATAAGAAACAAGATTTTCTAAATAAAACTATGGACTTTTGCCACGGATTTGTTAAGCAAAATTTAACAAATCATTGACATTATTCTGAAGTAGACATCTGAGCAATAGATAGGTCCTGATGTTAAGCTCATAACCAGAGAGTAAGATAAAATGCTATGCAAGCAAGCAGAACAAAATCAATAGATGGGGGGAAAGAGAACGCCTGTAGGCACAAGTGTAGAAAAAAAATGTTTTTCTGTCTTCCAGGACATGAATTATATGATTCCAATATGCTTTCCTGAACATGATGGGCTAAAAGCTCTGAAATTGTGAGCCAAAATTATTTCTTCAAATTCTTTCTCTTGAATCACAGACAAAGCTGCACAGTAATTTACTGAGTCAAAATAACCCTACTGGAAAAATGACTTGGTCTGTAAGAGGATGAAGTCCTTCTCAGAAAAACAGACACAAACCGTTAAGAAATACTTTTAAGAGTATTCACTATCTTTAGCCATCAGGTAAATACAAACTAACACGGCTTGGAGATCTCATCTTACCCCAGTCCTAGTGGCTAAGAGAGGGAAATGAAAGACAAGTGTGAGTAAGGATGCTGGCAGTGGGAACTCTTATGCACTGTTGGTGGGAGCGAAAACTGGTGTAACCACTGTGGAAAACATTGTGGCAGTTCCTCCAAAAACTAGAAATAGATCTTCCATATGACCCTGCTGTACCACTCCTGGGCATATACCCAAAGGATTATTTTGTGCTACAGAGACACATGCTCATCCATGTTCACTGCTGCTCTATTCTCAATAGACAAGGCATGGAAATAGCTTCAGTGTCCATCCACTGATAAAGGAATAATGAAGATGTGATGGCTGATACACAGTAGAATTTTATACTACTGTAAAGAAAGGAGGTTTTAAGGTCAGTGGGTAGAAAAGAAAAACATTGTACTATGTGAGGAAGCCCAGACCAAGAAAGACAACAGTCACATCTTCTCACTCATATGTGGATTTTAGCATCGAATATTTAGATTTGTGGGTGTTTAAGTCAGGGTATTCATAGAATCCAAGAAAACTATAAAGTGGCGATTGGTGAGGAGGAGGAGGAAGAAAAATCTTAAGAGAGATAGTCAAATGCAAGTTCCATAAAGGAGAAAGAGAGAATAATGGGGAGGGGGTACTAGGGCAAAAGAAGGTGCTAGGGAAGACCAGTAATGATAATGATGTTCGGAAAATCCATATGGAAACCTATTATTTACGATATGTGTGTGTGTGTGTGTGTGTGTGTGTGTGTGTGTGTGTGTGTGTGTGTGTGTGTGTGTGTGTGTTCATATAGAGAACTAAATTGAGGTTATCTTCTGTGAGGATGATGCTCCTTCAAGAAGCCATAAGATGCCAAATAAAAAATCCCAGTGCCAAGTATAAGATGCCTTTCCTCTTGTTTTGGTTGGCTATGTCCCAGAAAGCCCCAAAATAATACAGCTTTCCTCATGCTGACCAATTTCATATTACCAGAAGGTGCTGTGCAGGCTGCTGGGTGAGAAATATCCACAACATTCTGACCTGACTGGGAACCCTGGGGGTTATAATAATGACAAGCACAGGATGATATGCCTCTGTGTGCAATAGTGGCGTGAATGTTTAGGAGTAATCAAGTCTTTTTGATTAGATTTAAGGCGCACTTCCCTGAAATATATACACAGTGCTGTTAATAGCTAGGGAGCTCACAGGCCCCAATGATGAACTCTACTATTACTCTGCTAAATATACACAACATCAGGCTGTTCTCTAAATTATATTCTCATAGCTTAATACAGCTCTCAGACCTTGTCAGAGGCTTTTCTTTGTGCAGGAAATTGTGGCCAGCATAAGAACTCATAACTGGTCAAAGAGCATTAAATTAGTGTTTGTGGAGTGCTTCCTCATAAATGAAACATCTATAGCATACCGCATCTCCCCCAGGGCCAAGGACCATCCTGGAAGAGAGGGCGTAAGAGCCAGTGAACAAGGGAGACTGGAGTGAAACAGTGTTCTGGACATGACAGGACCACTATGTTCACAGTCTGACAGCAGCTATACACTGTTGTCTTCACAAGACCTGTGTGAAATCATCAAGTCAGTCAACAAAGGTGACTCATCTCCAGCTGAGGCATTACTGAATGTTGATTGCTTCTGAGGTATGTGAGTTTTCTTGAAGGCTGTTCCTCCCTGACAGGTTGGCCATGCCCTATTGGATTGCCCCACACATTGATATACTCTTAGCACAAATTAGACCAGGTGGGTTATTGTTTTAAACCATTAAGTTTTCTTAGCTGAGTCACCTCTCCAGCCTCCAATCATACCACTCTTCCCCTCTAGATTCACATGTTTCTATCATCCCTCAAGCCTGGCACAAAGTTCTTCTTCTTTATCGTGACTGATATGTCCCCTATTCAACCTGAACTAAGATGGTCCAGGTTGCTTCTATCATCATGGCTAAATAAGCCATTTTTTCGTGTCAATCGTGTTGAGTTTTAGGGCCACTCTGAAATCACAATCAGACCTCAAAGTTATATGGGTGAATCTCTATTAGAATTACTTCAGCCCAGATCTTTGTATTTCACAAATTCTTTTAGAATATAATAAAAACACAGAAACAGATACTGCAGAAAAACTGGAATATCAAAGAGAGAAAATGAACCACAGTCAGTTCTCACCCAGCCAACTCTTCAGGCTGAACAGGGTAAAAGCTATCTTCAGAGTCCTCAGCCTGGCTGGTCACTTCTACAAAATGCCCGAATGCCTGCCTACTGTGCCTTAAATATCTTCCCCACTCAGCTGTTTCTCTTCTAGTTGTCTCATTTCCCGGCTCACCTCTGCATCAGAGTTAGGATTAAAGGTGTGAGCTATGGTTTGGTTGTTAAGCCTTGAACTCACAGAAATACAGAAAAATCTGTCTCCTGAGTGATGGGATCAAAGGTGTGGGTCACCACTTTGTCATCCCTGTGCTGGGATTAAAGGCATGAGTCACCACTCTCTGACCTTCATAGCTTGACTGTGGGTGATTCTCTTCTCTGAGATTCCAGGCTAAATTTATTAAGTGTAAAATATACCACCACACATCTTTGTGTGGTGATACATTTAATAAAAGGTCTGAAATATCAGAGAGACAGGGAACAAACTATTGCCAATTATCACCCATCCAACTCCTCAGGCTAAATAGGATAGTTCTTATCTCCACAAATCCTCAGATTGACAGGGTGCACAGACCAAAGCGGGAGAATATCTGCCTTCTCCTGCCTTATATTTCTCTTCCAGTTATTTTACTTCCTCATTCAATGTTTGTAGAGCTATGATTAAAAGTGAGTGCTATCACTGCCTGGCTCTGTTTGACCTGGAACTCAGAGATCCAGAGGATCTCTGCCTCCCAAGTGTTGGATATTTTAGTGTCTAATATTTTAGATTTTTTCCAAAACTAGGCATCCTTCCTAGTTTGGACTTTGTTTCTTTTTTGCTGATTGTCATGTGAAAGTAATTATAGAATCCTAAGAGTCAAGCAGGCAGATACAAAGTCCTATGTGCCTGATCAGCCAAGAGCCCTAACAGTAGCCAACTTGGTCTCAGAATAGCCAGAGCTCTTCTTCCCACACTTCAGCAAAGAGCTACGAGAATGATCAATCAAAGCTTCCAAGGGGAGCAGTAAAAGAGTATTAGGATGACACCAGGCACAATCCTTTTGTTTAAGACCCGTAAAATGTGCTTTCTGTAACATACCTCACTTTGACAAGCTTAATGGAGTCAACCAATCTCAGTTTCTCACCTCACATGAGGCACTAAGCACAAACCACATTTTGCCTATCCAACAAACCATATCTCACATTCATGTTATCTTAACAAAGACAAATTTATCACAAGAATCCTGCACACATTGTATGTCTCTCCCTTTGTGTAATGTGTACATGTCTTTAAGAAAGGAGATACCAATCTCAGTGTGACTTCCTTAAGAATAATAGACACTGTCACAGTTTGTTAATCCCATTTGTCTCCCTGGAAAAGGAAATTATTAATTACCCATTGTAGGTCAGGGGGTCATCAGGCCCTTAGAGGCCATTTACCTAAGACTCTCTTAGGACATGCACTAGTTGGAAGCTAGATAAACCTACATACCCTTGCACATGCTGGCTTTATTCTTAGAACACGATCTCTAACTATGACAATCATGTCTACCAGAGTATCTGTAGGGGACACAACCCAATTTCCAGAATTGTTAGTAAATTTCAAATTTTTATACATACATAGAGATGAAGGATTTTAAGAATTCTTATGGACAGTGTTATTTCTGGTTCCTTCCTAACCAAGTAAATATAGAGCTGGGTCTCTATTTACAGCAAGGCTATACACTGAATGTACAACACTTTTAAAAGATATAGGATCTATTTGTCCTTAACCCTACTAACAGCTTTTCTCATTTTCTTTGCTTTAGCACTCTCTGATTCATAAAATGAAAGTTATAGGACACCACACAAATTAAGATATTATTGGGCTATGCTCTCACACACACCCAAAAACAACTAATTGTAATACAGTGTGAGATATGCTAAATTAGGAGTATGAAACGCCAATGTAAAATAGATGAAGCCACCTGTCACCCTGCCCAGGGAAAGAGCCAGTTAAAGAAGCCTTCCAATATTAGGCTTGGACTTTGAAGGCTGCACATAAATTACCATGTGAATATAATAAGAAAAATCATTCCCAGAGATGGTAACAAACAAGACATGTATTACTGTAATATGACTGGTACACAGCCTCCCTTCTTGAGGAAGGAGATCCGATGGCCTACTTTGAAGACTTTGCAAGTAAGACAAAAAGCAGGAGGAAGCACAACGTTCAAGGGCAACCTTCAGTTTGCAGACCTCACAAATGTGATAACTTTCCTGTTACCAGCCTTGAACTTAAACTTCACCCTCTCCCCAAGGCAGGGCCAGTACAAGTTGGTATGTTAGCTATCTGTTGTTGCAGTGAATGCCTAAGAAAAGTCAAATTATAAAGAGAAATGTTTATTCTGGTTCCTAGTTTTAAATACTTCCATCCAAGATCTCACTGTTTGGGGATAGCATATCACAGTGAGAATACAGGGCAGAGAAAGGTTGCTGAGCTCACCACATAGTTCAGAGACGTCTTCCCTTAGGGTTTCTATTGCTGTGAAGAGACACCATGACCACCGCAGCTCTAATAAAGGGAAACATTTACTTGGGGCTGGCTTACAGATCAGAAATCTAGTTCATTATCACCATAGTAGGAAGCATGGTGGCATGCAGGCAAGTCATAGTCCTGGAGAAGGAGCCAGAAGTTCTACATCCCAATCTGCAAGCAGCATGACATGACACTAGGCCTAGCTTGAGAATCTGAAACCTCAAAGCCTAGCCGTAGTGAACACACTAAGATCATCATTTTTCTGGCAGTGACATTCAGAAACCTATGATCTTACTCAAAATCTATACAGTTTAAAGTTACAGGAGTTACGGATGCAAAATGTGGCAGTTTCTGTACCTAAGTTATAGCTTTAAAAAAATCAGTCATGGAAGCAAACCAGCATGAGTGATACAGGTTAGAGGAAGTGGATTTTTGGAGTCCACTCTCTATGATGGAATGGCTTGCTCAGCCTTGATACATGAAGAAGAGATGGGTCCATACCAAAGTATGTTAGCCTGTGTTGACTACTCAAGGGAGGCTTTTACCCACTTTGAGGAAGAGATGGAGTGAGTGGGGGAGGGAATAGAAGAAGGGGAGGGAGGAGAAAACAGTGGAGGGAATGTAATTGGGGGGAACCTTCTTAAACAGAAATGGGGAAAAGAAAACAAAAAGAAACATTATAAAAGAAATAAATGTAAGCAAACAAAAAAAGGTCATTATAGTAATTGAATTTCCTACACTATTGTGGGAAGATCTTGAAAGCTTTGGACCTTACAAATGGACAAGAAATAGAGAAGAGTCACAAGGGATTAAGACCTGGCAGGGTTCTGAGGGTTTGCCCTGCTGTGTAGTGGTACCTCTGAGCCTCTGGAAGGAGATTCATCATGTTTATACTTCTGTGAGTTTTCAGCAAGGCATCTGATTGAGCACAGGGCCATGACCACCATGAGGACAGAGCAAAGATAAACTAGAATTTATTGACATCATACTACATATCCCTTACCACATATGGGTGACAGGAATCTTCAGAAAATATCAAAGTTGCTTCTCTCCCACCTCCCAGAATCATACATCTTTTGATAAACTCCAATCTGGAACTACATGAAAATAGACTGTCTGGCAGCCATAGGTCTGAATATAACCAAGTAGATGGTAGCTACACTGGATGACTTAATGCTGAGACTCCAAAGAATCCATTATGTCAGTGTCTCAAACTAAGAAGGTCTCAACGAATACATGCTTGCACGCTACACAGAGACAAAAAAATAAAAAATAAACATTTCACCCTCAAATTCTAAAAGTATAATTGATACAGAATCATATCTATCTATAGTTTACTATATGGTGTTTGATATGAAGAGAAAGAGCCAATGTTTCTCCCACTCCAGTGTCCCAGCAGTCACTACCTAAGAGCATTCTTTCATCATTGTTCCTTTGAATCAAAGTAAAATAATTCTTGTCTCTAGGAAACTGCCTCAGTTTTACCATGTTCCAAATAGTCCATCAAAATGAAATGTTCCACTGAAAGGTAGCATCCCAGCACCAAAGCCCTGAATATCATCAGAGAACTGGTTCCTGTACCTTCCCTGTCATCCATCCAAAATCCAAAGGTATTCAAGTCCCTTTTTTGTTACAAAACAGAATGGTGTTTACATATAACGTAGCTAAGGTAAATACTTTAATTCACCTCAGATTTCTTGTAATACCTAGTATAATGTAAATGTCATATAAAGTTACATTATGTGCCTACTCCATCTTCTAAGATTTAATCCCCTTACCTACTTTATCTTGTAAATATAGGCAAAATGTCGTTCATTCTCTACAAGGAGGACATGCATGGTCTTCCTTATAGTGTCTTCCAGGGCATGTGGCCACAAGATTTTCCTAAAAATGAGGCATGCTCACCAAGTCATGTCTACTGATTTATCTATCTGCCTGCATGCAAGACTGTTAGGTTCTCAATGTTAAGGACCACAACAGATTCATCTTTGTAGACTCCAGCACTAACAAATTTCCCCTGTCCCATGGACAGGACTTAATAAACATTTGGATGTAAACCTACTTGATGTATTTCAAGATTTGATATGTTTAAGTATTTCATTTTATATTTACAGCTGCTACAATACAAGCTATGATTCCCATAAAATTCAGATTTGTGTTATAAAAATTGATTGATTTGGAAGTAAATCAATCAAAGCAAATGAACAAATATTGAAAGTCAATATAAATCACATGATTTCACTGATCAGACTAATAAGATTATTTCTAAATATCAATTTCACTGGTGCTATTTACACTTTTGGCCTGTCATCAAAATATCAAACAATATGGTTCTCAAGATGGCTCTGTAGATAAAAATTCCCCTGCTGTCAAGCCTAATGACCCAAGTTCAATCCCCAGGACCCACTTAGTAAAGGAAGAGAGTAGTCTGCAAAATGTATTCTGACCTTTATGCAAATTGTGCCACACACTCACAAATTACTGTTTACAAAGTTTTCAGAACTTGTAACAACAAAGAAAATGAGGTTTTAACTTTAGATTGACAAATCCATTTGTTGCCAGTAGCAGTGAAAGAGCTGATAGTCCTTGATAACAGCTCTTGCGTGGGGAGCTCAGACCAAAGCAGATGGGCCCGACATGGAGGGAAAGTTTTAACGAGATGTCTTTGCTAATTCAGGTTACACACTCCTTGAAAAGTTCCTTTAGCATACGCTTAAAAGTTTGCAGATGATTTTGGTCAGAGCTGGCAGTTTTGTCTAGAGGTTAGTTGGCAATTGCTTCTCAAGTGTGGTTTGGTTGGGTTTTGCTGGATTTTGTTGCAAAGTCAAGGATGTTTACAATAGGCCAGTGAATGGGGTGTACTATGTCACTGCCAACTTTCTGCTTCTGACCCTTGCTTGCATGCTTATTTCTTTCCTTCATCATTGGTGACCCAAGGTTAATCCAGAGGTCCTGCCATTTCTCTTGTGTGTTTGAGTATACATTAATAGTAATTATGTTTACACTTTAAGGTTGTTAAACAAAAGGCCAAACTCTGGCCAATGGAAAAGTGTTGGAAAGTCTTTTTAATACAACTATGTTTATTATATTTCAGAACATATCAATCATGTGTATTAGTTTTGGTAATCATAGCCTAACCCCGTCAAATATCCTATTATTTTTCAATTCCATAAGACTTACATAATTCTCCTTAAACTGTTCAGTTTGCTAGTCATTTTTGAATTGTCTAATTTACTTTTGGACTCATCAAATATACTATCCCTAAGTTGCTTATTTAATTATTTATTTTGGAAGGAAAAAGGAATTTTATCATATTTGGACTGAGCAGTAGCTAATAAGAACCACACACTGAAGTGTTTTATTTCCCATAGAGGTCTTCTCTTCGATCTGCTCAATAGAATTTATACATGAATCGGTTTATTTGCTCCACATGAAGTGGTTTCTATTAAGTTTTTGTTGGAACGTAGTATTTTAAAAATTATTTTCATCAAGTTCTAAGACCATGTTTATAAGCTGAAGAAACTGATCTTGGGGATTTAACTGCCCAAATATCCATTGTGTTAGCAATAAAATCTAGAACTTCAGTAATTATGCAAAGACACACACAGACACATTATTAAGGCTCCTATAAATCAATGCTGATCCACAAGTGAAGTATACATTTGTGTGGAGGGTGGGTGCACTCTGTGCAGAGGGCAGAGACTGACTCCAAATTTCTTCCCCAATTGTTTTGCACCTTAATTTTTGAAGCAAAGGATCCCACTGAATTTCAAGCTCACTTACTCAGTTATGTTGAGTGGCCAGTAAGCCAAGTATCTGCCTCTCTTCAACTCCCAGTGGTAGGAATCTAAGTACATGTTGCCACATCCAGCCTTTTACACGGGTCTGTACTCAGATCCTCAGAGTTGTACAGAAAGCACTTTACTGTCTTTCCATACCCCACTTTTTTTTATTGATACATTATTTTCTTAAAGGAAACCCTTTATATTGAGGTTTTAAAAGATTGTTTCCTTTTGAAAATGTCAGAGAATTGTGCACATACAGTGTGTTCAGCATCCACCCCTACTCCCCACCTCAGACTCCCCCCAATCCTACATATTACTGTCTCAATTTCATGGTCTTTTCATTCTTAAAAAAAAAAAAAATAAGCCCACAAAGTTTGAGTGGTGCTATCTATATGTACACAGGTGAAAGGCCACTGCCTAGAGCATTGGCAACCAGGAGCAACATTCCCTAAGAAAACCCACTCTCCATTCTGTCCCTGTCACTCCAGAGGCAATCAGCTTCCAATAGCTTCTTAGCTAGGAAGAGGCTCATGAGTCTTCCCATGTTGGGGTTGGCATGTTGACTGGCTTGATCCTGTGCGGATCTTGTGTGAGCAACCTTGGCTGCTATGAGCTCATGAGTGCAACAGCTGTATTGTGTTTAGAACACAATGTTTTGCAATTTGGCCTCCCTACTCTCTGGATCTCACAATCTTTCTGCGCCCATCTTCTATGATGCTCCCTGAGCCTTGGGGCGAGGAGGGTGTAGACTGTGTGGTTTCAGACTGGATGTTCCATAGACATTTATTCTCTGTGCTTTGACCAGTTATGAATCTCTGTTTTGGCCATCACTGACTGTAAAAAAGAGAGTCGTACAAGGTCTGAAAGCTGTAACATTCCTTAGCTAGAAAGAGTAATTAGTATTTAGACATAGTTTGATAGTATGTTTACGTAGTAAAATATTAGTTCATGCAAACTAATTCATGAGCTCCCAGGCATAGGTCCTTGGTCAGATTTATATTATCCGGCGTGAGTGCTGAGTTTTAAACCAACTGATGATAATCACTTGGGATAATTAGAAAATGAGCATTCTATAGGGCTCAAATAAGAATGAAAACAGTCTTTTCCAAAACAATATTTTTACCAATTTACCAAAAAAGTAAAAGAAAAAAGAAAACAATAAGTAACTATGGCTTGGAGATGGGAGGTGTGATTAGGAGGGTGTCAGGAGCCTCTTTCAGGCCTTTTTTCCAATTTTGACATTCATGGTGTTCTTGTTTCTAGTGTAGAGGGTAGACTCTTCAGTCCCGCCCACCCCCAGTAAGCAACTCCCTCCTCTGCCATTTGATGCTTCCCTTCCTCCTCTGTGTTTTCCTGCTGGGGTTTAGTTGGAGTTTGTCACTCAGCAACCCATAAAGTAGAAACGTGGTCTCAGGGTGGTTGTGCTACACTGTGGAACCTTTTCAAAGCATGGCTTCATGCGGATGTTTAGTTACTGGAGCACTAGTTCCAGACGGGATTGATGCTGGAGTTACAGAGTGACTGAATTCTCTCGAGAGTGGGTTGGTATAAACCGGGCCATATCACATATTCAGTGCATTTTTCACATGATGTCTGATCCCCGTGAATTTCTCTGTCATGTTGCGACATACAGTCTAAAGGGCTTTTTCGACAAATCCAGCAGCTGAGACCAACCATCCAGTCTTGAAGTTTTAGCTTTCCAAACTTTATTAAAAAAAAAAAAAAGTTCTTGTCTTTAATAGGAGGAAACCTCAGATATCTTAACACAACAGAAAATTCAAGAATACAGCCCCCAGCAGAGAATTCAGAATTTGTAGAAACGAAGGCATGTGAGAAAAACAGTTCTTTTTCTTTCACATTCAAGTCATCTGGGCCTGTCCTGACTCCCAGGACCTATGTTCCAGCCTGTGAAGCGTTGTTCAGATGGAGAGCGTAGAAACCAGCGGCACTGTGACCTTAGTCCGGGCGGATCGGGCTACTGGAAGAGGACTGGACTTGTCCTGGGTTACAGCTGACTTTGTGGCCAGAGAAGAAAGGAAATGAAAAAGAAACAGTGGGCTCTGCTGCTTGGAGTAAAATGGCTGCATTATCCGCCAGCATCCTCACAGTTTCTATTCATTACAGTGGGAAGCACAGTCATCAAGAGAGCAGCCGTAGGCCAATTGTGTAATCTTGGATAGGCTACAGGAGCTCCCTGAGGCTTGATTTCTTAAGTGTAGGACAAGGGTGATGCATGGTCTGGAGCTTATCATGAGGACACAAGACAAAAAAATACCCAAGTATGTGACAGATACATTGAGGATCATTAGGAAACGAACCTGCTCAACAGGGGTAGAACCTTTATGTTAAAATGAATAAATCAAACCCCTAACAAAACATGAGCACCCTGTTGGAAATTTTCACCTTGAATTTTTCTACATACAGTTTACTCAGGCTTCTGGTTAAAATTGTGATACTTGCTGCTTGCCACCAATCAGCCTTTTTTTCCCCTCAATATTGAACAATCATATCCTCAAATGACTTAACAGAAAATATTTTTAGAGCTGCGGACATCAGTAAATGACCACCTCAAAACCGATCTAAAGTGTTTCATATCCAAAGGGCTCTGTTCTCACTATCCATAGCCGAAGGCATAGCCATCCCTCTGCTTACCTGGAATTGCCTTGCTTTTAATGTCAGGTTTCCCAAAATACGGTATCTAGTGAGCTAATTTTATAGGAATTTGCCTCTGAGGATATTAAGAGCAGAAGAAGCACTCTGCAGTGAACTAAGTTTGGAATGTGGTGGGGGAAGTGAAGCCGAGAAGGATTTTCTCTTCCATTTGTTCTCACTTGTGACTTGTCAGAACTTTTACTATTCTAATGTGCAAAATACGTGTCCCAAAAGGTACTAGGACCTCTCATCTGCATCTCCTGGTGGTTTTGGCATGAGCGTATTTTTAGACTCAGCATCAGAAATGATAAGGAGGAGCAGGAATGTACAAACAAACCCATGGAGGCCAGAGTCACAGGTACCGCTGTAGACACCAGAGCATGACATCAAGAACCAAAGTCAGCTTGCAATACAGAAGATGATAATAGGTTGAGGACAGAATGACGACCCCATCGTTTTCATACCATGACTTACATTGTAAAAACAAAACAGAACTACAATAACTTTATATAAGACTCTGTGTGTCTGTGAGCCCTGTTCATAACTTGCAAGCAATAAGTCCTTGTTCCAAGGACATTAACTCCATATTTTATCTCAAAAGGCATACCATGGAACAATAAGCTTGAGATCCAGATTTTGATATATGAAAATAGGGCAGAAAAGATTGTTAGAGCAAGAGATGGCTATCACCATCTCCCTTGACCAAAGCTACCATTAGGTCCAATTCAAGATTAATATGGTAAGATCTTACCAGCTTGGCTCTTTGTATTGTCTACAAACATGCAGACAAGATAGTCTGAGTCTTCTGCCTACTAATGTTTGGCCAGATTCCGGGACACATGTTTTACTTGTGGATACATGTTTAATCCTCATAAGTTAGCTACCATGAAGCAGATAAGGGACTCAATTTCTGACTCCTGGCTACTACACAAACAGCTTAGGGGACATCCTCTTCCCCATTCCAAGGGTATGTCCATTTTGAGTTCTTTGAAGATGGTAGATGACAGGAACCCTGGCTACTAGAGCCTGGTCGAAGGCCTTTTCCCACAAATGTGACATCTGGGAGCAAGCATGTATGCATCAATGTCAGCATCAACTTCTTTCATGGTGACAGAATGGCTAGTTCTCCTTTAGACACCCCTTCTAAACTCTAGAAAGCAAGGAAAAGAGGTGGCACCAGCTTATTCTTTCCCCTTAAGCAAGAAATTAACCCCCTTTCCAAAGGCAGCATCAGATTTTTCTTGTACTCAATTGCTACAGTGACAGACATCTCACCAGCCACCATAGCTGGTTATAAAGAATTTTGGGAATTTTTTTCAAGGCTGAAGGGGCAATGTAGGGAAGGGAAATCTGCTTGAGAACAGGTGCTGGTTTAACCAGCCAACAGTATTGGCCACAGTGCTTTGGTCTGGTTAGGAAAATACCAGTAGGACTTCATCATACAGTGTGTCACCCATGCCACAGACCCTAAGAAAGTCAAGGAACAATTAGTTTACTGCAAAAAACTGAAACTGTGGAAGTCTTGCAATCTTTAGAAAATATCTGCTTCCGTTATTCTAAGGATGTAAAGTAATTTTCGTACTAAGCCAGTCGAGGTAGTGTGTAAGTTACACAATGCTCACAGTCACCCTTTTGGTTGTATTCTTAACTCCCTTTATAAACTATTATCTCCTTGTTTAGGGTTAGTAAATCAAAATAATAATTTCAATACATTTAAAAAACTGAAGTGAAATTTGTTCTTGAGTAGAAATAAGGAAAATCCAGTTCTTAAAAACAGAATACATTGCTTGCGTGTATAATCTACTTTTTGGTTTGTTTGTACCACCTTTTCTGGGTCTTTATACAACTTAACTGTTGTTCTTGCTGTTTTTCTATTTTTATCATAGCACTCAAACTCAGAAAACCTGTTAAGGCGACTACATGTGATGTAAAAAATTCCAGTTAACATATTGCTATGGAAACCAGGAAATAGAAACAGCACTCTAATCATTCATTTAGACAACTATGGGTGTGTGTGTGTGTGTGTGTGTGTGTGTGTGTGTAAAATTCATCTATTCACCTTCTATTGAAAGCTGTTATAAACTCTAAAGCTAATAAAGATGACTTTTTAAAGGTCCAATGTCCTGAAACCAGTGACACCAGTTTTAGAACGAGCTCCAGCCTTCCCTAACGACATGATATTTGGAAGGGCATTGTTGAATCAAGCCTGCCTGTCTGGAACCACTGGACATAGTATAGACCCCTGAAGAAGATCGGAGAACTGAACTCTGTTCTAACTCTGGATTTCTTAAGTTGTGTGGCCTTGCTAGGAACTTGTAGGAACTGTTTTATTCATCTGCAAAATGATTCCGTGCAAGACTCCAAAAAAAGTGTAATAGGAACTTTCCTTTTCCATCAAACTGAGGAATGGTGAGGTAAACAGCTCAGGGGACTGAAATAGCTCTGTCTAGTGTCTGGTAACATACGGGACGCATAGTGCAGTAATAGGAAATGTATGAGACAAGGACCTGTTACTTTCCTAGCCTTCATTCTGTGGGTAATAGGTAATACTATGCACCTGCACGTCCATAGTAGTTGTCAGAGGAATGACTCTCAGCAACTAGCAAATTCATATTTGTTTCCATTATCAAACCAGCTCTTAAAACAGCTGAAAAGAACTGATGTCTTAAAAGGCAATGGATTCTCCTTAGATTCTTTCACCATATTATATGCTTGTATGTAAATGTGAATCTTCGTAACAATTGCTCCAAACTTTTCAAAAATCAGAGTTTTTAATATTAGAGATTTGAACTTCCATGTTAGTTTTGTTAATTGCTATCTTATTTATTTAATCACCCTGCGTCCGGCTATAAGAAAAAGTGAAAGTTAACCGGAAGCTTCTGCTGGATTAAACTCCTGGGGGTTCTTCCTCTAGAAATCTGGAGTTATTATAGTAGAGGATAATGGTTACAGAATGAAATCATTGGGACAATCCGCTCATGCACTCCCACTGGCGTCTGTGACAATGAGCCCCTTGTTTTAGCGGTGTCCAGATCTCCGTCCACGCGGGTGAGTGCGGGGCCGCCACCGCAGACCGGGCATGGGAGAGGTTGCATCGCCTGGGGTGCGCCTGGGGTGTGTGCTCAGCGCCGGTGATACTCGCTGCGGGAGCACCAGGAGGGGGAGACTCGGGGCTGCTGATCTCCCGCTGTGTTTGCTACAGACTCCAGAACTGGGGAAGGAGGAGAAAGCGCAAGCACAGCCGGGGTAAGGGAAACTTCACCACCTAGAAAGTTTCACCTAGTCGAGGGCGGGGGAGAAGGGGAAGGAGGCGGGGCTTGAGGAAGCGCGACCCCCCCAGGACCAGGCGCACGGGCGGCGGGAAGGGCGGAGAACGTCCCCACCCTCCCACCCCCCGGGTAGTGCCAGTCCTCACCTCGGCCCCTCGAGGGACTGGAGGGACAGATCGAGAGCGACAGGGACGAACAGGCACGTGCTGGGGCGGGTGCCCGGGTCTCATCCCCTCCACCCGGACGCGCCGGGACGCCGCCAATGCCCGGCTGAGTCACTGGCCGGGCAGGGCGCGTGTGGGAAGGGGCGGAGCAGTCCGAGGGCGCTCGGCGGGGTTCGGCCGGGGCCGCAGGTGACCCGGACAGCCTCGCTGCCTGCAGCTCCCGAGCCCGGGTGACCTGGTCCGGAGCCAGTTGCGGGGCGACCGCTGACTCGCCGGAGGAGGGCGGAGCGCGCGGGTGGTCCCGGCCCGCTGACTTCGCGCTCCCGGACACCACAAGGTACAAACTCCAGCCGCGTCAATCCCGCACCCACCCTCTCCCAGCACCTCCGTTTTCTTTGTTCCACTAAGGGAACTAGCTGCCGCTCCTCAGGGCAAGACCACCGAGGTGGGTGCGAGCTTGGGGCCTTGGGAAACTGAAGGGATGGGGTCGAGGAAGGTGCAAACTAGAATTGAGCTTTTCGCCCTAAGAGCGTTGTTGATGGCCACCTGTGTGACTCAGGGCGCTGGGAGCAGTGGGTGCTCTAGGGCTTCTGTGGCTCTGCAAGTTTTGCTGTTGCGATCTGACTCAACCCTTACAAAAGGGATCCGGTCACCCTGTCCAGGGTGATGTAGCCTGCAAGGTTTGAGCTCAGCTATTTCCTTGTTCACAGCTCTGTTTTATCTGCGGGCGGGGGTAGGGGGGGTCTTTCCAAAGGGCAGGTGTTTCTGGGATAGTCTGAATGTTTTATTTCTGGCAAACATGCAGAGTGTGTGATCCATCATTTCTGATCCTACTTGATCTTTGTGCTGGGACTTTGTGGAGGTGAAATACATTATAACCAGAGGTCAGGCGGTCTGACTAGTACCGGTATACTTATTAAAACACCAATGGAAGTATAGTGCAAAATTTACCCCCAACAGTGGTTTCCCATTTCCTACCTTTTATGTTTTAGAAGAGCTATTTGCTAATTTGGCAGTTGGCAAGGGTTCTAGGGACTCACGCATGAATGCTTGTCCAGTGGGTTTTGCCTTATCACGGGCTTGTGTTCAAAGCAGCTCTGAGGCAGAATGAAATATTGTCAACTCTCCTAGGCAAAAGAACCAGGAGTCTCTAATTGCCAAGTTAAAACGGTCCGTGAATATGGAGGAAAAAAAAAAAAAAGAAGAAGAAAAGGCTGTAACTGGAGAGAATATAGACGGAATTTTAAGAAGACTGTTCACATTTTGTAGCATTGGGTGGAGGTTTATTCTGTGGCTTCCAACAGCCAGCCACACACTCATTGCCATGCAAATGGATTCAGGAGAACATTATTTTCCTTTAGAGACCAACTATTATAGCTGACTAATGAATTTTTTCTGCATGAAGATGATCTGAAAATGATGTACATGGTGTTTCCCTTTGCTACTGGAACATAAATTGTGCTTTTATGGAAGCGCTGTTAATATTGCCTAGATTATTTACAGGTATGTAGCTTTCCTCTCCAGCTGGAAGCTTACTGGGCTTTGTTCTCAAGTGTAAACTCCCATTGCAGAACAGAAATGAGGTGTTGTGGTCTCTGCCATTGCAGGTTGTGACATAGCCAATGTTCATCTCATTTGAGCAGATAAATAACATAAGTAAGATAGATGTACGCTTCAATAAGAAATTTTATAGCACCTGAAATGTGTTCCTGCAAAGGTGTAATAAGTGGTTTAAATTTTGTGGTCAGTTTTCAAACTCAGCAGTGCATTAGTCAATAGTTATTAACTTAGCCATATTCCGCTGTAAACAAGATAGATGTATAGCATGTGGAAGATGATCAGACAACTCCTGCCTTTTCCCAGACTGCTTTGTTCTTGATCATTTGCAACAGGGAGTTTGCACTAGGGATGCTTTACAGGCTTGAAGGATCTGAGAGCAAGCTGTATTTGTAAAATAAAAAAGTAAAGTAAAACTAGTGACAAGCAGTTAATATGAAAGTTTAACGCTGTTCCACTTTTAAGAGTATAATGAGAGGACAGTAACAGTTTTCTCAACCAGGCAAATACCTACAATTTGTGATTTCTAAGACACAGTAAACAAATTCCCTGTGCTTGTCTTGAACTTGTTAAAAACATGTTTTAATGGGGACTGCACTTAGAAATCCATTTTTAAAAGTCAATTTACAACTCTGTTTTTAGAAATAAATACTTTGTAATAGAGTTAGTTGGATTTTCTTTTGCAAATCTATGTGATAACCACAGGTAAAGGTTTTCTCAGATGTGGTTTTCTCAGAACAAAGAGAGTAACTCAGAAGGGTTGACACAGTGTGGCTGCCCAAATGTCCCTCTCTGGTCCATACCCGTGGTCAGGCATGGCTAATCACAGATCCACAAACCCTCTCATTTCTGTACCCCTTTGCTTCTCATCTATATCCCTGGCTTCATTCCCATTTCACAGAATTTTCTGGTTTCTTCTTCACTGGCATTAGGCTTAGTGATTACCACCAGAGCCATCTCTACCTCTTTCCCCTATACCTTGGGGCGAACAATGTGTGCAGGTGTTTTGCCTGTAAGCATTTCACAAGTGTGTGCCTGGTGCTGTGGAGGCCAGAAGAGAGCATCGGATCTCCTGGAACTGGAATTACAGATAATTGTGAGCATCCTCTAATGGAGCAGTCACTGTTCTTAGATGCTGAGCCGTTTCTGCAGCCTCCCTATGATACCCTTTGGCCTACTGTGTTTATGCCTGGATACCTAGATTCCTTATCAATCTCCCTTAAGGGACAGCATGAGTACAGAAACACAAGGGAAGCAGTTTTTTCTTCCTGACTGCTGTGACTCTTGTCTGATACTGAGCCCTCAGGACAGAATTTCATGGGTTTTTCTCAGTGCAAACACCCAAATCTTAGTAACATGCAGTAGGCACCGTAGCCAATGTCATTTTGATTATGAGTTCTTAACACTGATTCACTACTGAACTCCCATTTTTTTTCTCGACAAAAGATAGCTAAGAAGTTCACTGTGATTGTTATCTACACAGTTCTAGGAGAATATCTAAAAGAGGAGGAAAGGAAAATGTAACTGCCCTTGAGAAATTTACAGTCCAAATTGTGTAGCCAGATATCATACATACAACAGGAGCCAGGATCCGTAATGACTAAGGGAATATTACGTAGAAAAGACACTCAGTCATCTCACCTACTAAAGGCTAGAACATAAAGACCTTAAGATGTCTAAGCTGCTTCCGCTTATGTCGTCCTTCACATCTTCCAGGTTGAGCACAGTTCCCCTTAAGGTCTCCACAGTCCCACATTATGGACTGTGGAGCTGGCCAGTGCCCCTCTCTCAGCTTCTCAGACAGCCAGCAGCAGAGGTTAGCTCCTGCAAAACTTCCCACCGAGGCACTGGTTAGTGACTAGCATGAGTGTGATATTTCTAAGCCCTGGTAACACACCCGGTCCCCATCCCCCTCTCCCACCCCACCCCCTTTCCCTCTCAATTTCCTTTTTTACTTTTACCTTACTTAAAAAAGAAGGAAAGAAGGAGAGAGAGAGAGAAAGAGAGAGAGAGAGAGAGATCAACTTTTCTTCATATGTGTGGGGTCTTCTGGCCATTATCAGATTAAAAGCTGTAAGTGACTTTGTAATCTGCCTGTCCATCAGAAAGCCCATTCTCAGATATTTCTTCAGCTGCGTTAAATTGTTTAACATTTATGTTCCCTTTGGGTTTTGTTTTAATAAAAACATCCAGTAAAATCAGACTCCATTGGTTTTCAAGGGACAAAATGAAGAAAGTGTTTTTATAAGCTATAAAACATAATTGAGAGAAGAATCACACGTGTGGTATTTGTAACAGGAGGAGGGAGCAGGGTAAAATGGGGAACAATCAACTTTGTAACCACAGACCCAGGCATGTGTATGTCTTTCTGTGCTTATAGAGGTGTGTACAACTATGTTGATACAGATTTTTCTCCATTTTAATTTACATCATATTGCTTAGCTACAGGGCCGTGTAGTAATTCTGTAAAAAGCCTATGGTTCATATAAATTATATCACAAGGGCAAAGACTTGACAATGTGCTTCTGAGACATGGAGGTTAAAATAGTTGTGTGATGTGGCCAGAGGACCAGACACTCCTGAAAGCCAAGCTCCTACTCGATTAAAAATTGTGTCTGGGGATTTAGTATACTACATTGAGCTTAGGCTAGGCCTCGTTCTAGTGCGCACTGTTTGTGTAGGGGATAAAGCCCTCCAAAACAGTGACCTCATGACACACTGTTCTGTTGAGGTAAGCAAACAAGAAACTTGTAAGTAAAACACGTGTTGTATGTTAGTGGTGAAGGAGAATGGTCACTTTCAGAGAGAAGTAGGAAGGATGGCAGTGGTGATTAAAATCCAGCAATGAGATGAGGGAAGGGCTTCATTTCAAGGATATCCTTAGCCAGAACCTTAAGGAGATAATATGTGCACATCTAGAGTCCCCTCCACAGTATCCGTGTTCTTGTGGGGTTTTTTTCCCCTTAAATCGTGCACTGCACAGCTGCCTGCAGACTGTCTTGTTTAGAAGGTGGGGTGTTCTTTGCTGTTGTTGCTCTGTCTTCTGTGGATAGCTCCGGTCTGTGGGTAGCTCCAGTCCCAAAGATGAAGGTACAGAAGTATCTCAGACCTTTTGTTGATTGCATGGGAAATGATTCAGGCAGTTCCCTATATTCATCAAGTTCAATATCAGAGACATTGGCCCATTAGATTAAGAAGGCTTCTTATATCTGCCCTGAGCCTGGCCCAGTGGAATTTCTGGGCAGGAAAACCTATGTGGTCATTGCTGGTCCTCTCTAGGGGGACAGTAGGGTGCCAGCAAGTCAGACCTTTGCTGATGGTGTGTAGCCTGTGTGCTGAGCGCTTCTTCTCCCCTTAAGACACAAAACTGGATCTCCCTCCTCTTTCCTTCCTCTCTTGTTTTGCCTATGTCCTGTGTAAGTATTTGCAAACAAGTAGCTTAGACAAATGAAGCTAACCATTCTCCCTAGGTACTGACAGAAGTCCTACCCAAGAGGGGGCGTCACCACTTGGCACCCACCAGTGGAGCTGTCATGTAGCCTCTTTGTGAATCATGGACCAACATGGTTCATGCGAATTATCTTGTAAAGTTTCAAGAGAATCCACACAACTCCCATTTCTAAAACGTTAACTTCGTGTCTTCACAGCACTATACCTCCAAGAGGGATGTCCCATGGTGTGGCTGCTTTGGGTACTGTCCAGGGGAGAAGCATACTTAGCCAGATCATCTTAGGCTACCTTCCAAACAGAGCACTTAAAAACAAACAAACAAAACAAAACAAAAAAACCTTCTACTGTGAAAAGTTAAGTCAAAAAAGAAAAGGCGATTTTATCGTTCATCACCTATTAGGATATATTTCTCTAAACTGACCAGTCCACATGCTTTGCATCAGGCTATGGACATTTCTAAGCAACAGGATCATCTCATTATTTTGTTCTTACACCGAGGCACTCATTTTCTGAAACCTGAATCTGTCCTAACTTCCTGTGTGAACTTCATTTCCAAGTTCTCCCCTTCTCACTAGCCTCTCCTTTTGGAATATTGGCTCTTTATTTTGGATCTGATTGAGCTTCCCCCTCCGTTTTTCCCCTACTATTGAAACTTGAAACGTGCACTGCCTTGCTAGCTTTGCTTGCCTTTCAAAGCAGTCAGCTCAGTGTTGCAATCTACTTTTCCAAAGTAATAAGGGCTCACAGGTTGTGTACGAGCCCTTCCTTTAATCTTAAAAACTAACTAACGTGACCAGGCTCTCAGCCTTCCAGAAGGCCATTCTGTAAGAAAGGAAGATTATGTACTTATGTTTTCCTACTATTTTAAATGCAAACATAATCACGCATCATAAGGCAGGGCATATATTAAGATTAGAGCCCTTTTCCTGTTTTGAAATGGTGCTGTGTTGCCCGCTAGTTGCCAATCTGAGCCAGCTCTTGGGATCTCGGGTCCAGTTTTGAAGTTGTATATTACAACAGAATGGCTTGGGGAGCCAAAAATGACTCTAGCTGCTGACCGTTGACATCAGGTAGGCATCCAAACTCTGAGAGAGAAGTGGAGTAAATTTGTGTAGCAGAATTGGGAGCGCTAGGTCACCTCCTCTGAGGCCTGCTCATGTGGGAAAGAAAAGCCTAGCCAAATATTAGGTCCATAAGACAACTCAAACTGACTTAAAAAATAAGTTTTGGCTTAGCTTGAGGCCAGAGCTTTTTCTCTCTTTGAGTTTTAAACCTAGGGGTCTTTTAAGGGAAATTTAATCCATGTGTTTTTGATTCACTAAACCTTAAACCATTACCCATAAACTGAAAGTCCCTCTGAGCGCTTTGATGTCTATGAAATCTTTGAAACCATGGAAGTACCCACTGTTTTTTCAGAAAAAAATATGAAGTTGGTTTTTGCTAAGGGTTAGTAAATGGCATCTTTAAAAAATCTGGAATAGGTGTAAACTATCAGCACAGCTTATTGAATGGGTACTAACACAATGCGAAAACTGTTAGTACCTTCAGAGACCTGCTTCCCATGGCATTCAGTTGAAGTCCTTACCAATGCCAAGGAAATATTTTTGACACCCTCATCTTTCTAACAGACATATTTTGTATTTATATATATATTCTCTTGTCACATAGTAAGTATTCAGTAAATACTTAGTTGAGTGTTAAGTGAATGACTTTTTCTTCAGTCCAAATCCTTTTACCTAATGCCAATCTTTGTATTCAATATCAATATCCATCCATCATGTCTTACAGCAAGATCTATTCTGAGTGTGTTGACCTGTTTCGGCAAATTTCAAAAATAAGCCACCTAACTAAATATATGACATTTATTGAAATTCATTTTGTGCCGTGAAGCAACTGCCTTGCACAGAGTGCTGGAAATAGGAAGGAATTTCTAGGCTAATTTGATTAAATATTCTGTTGTTACCATATGCTTTCTGAAAATTGATTTTCCCTATTTCACTATTCTGTCATCCCTCCACCCACCTTGACACACTCACTGATTGAAAGCTATGCACAGAAATGTATGCACAGGAAGAGCAGCAAGTTCCAGCAGGCTTAGAGAACATAAACTATACTCTAGTTATAAACCACTATCATGTACAAGGGGGTCAGGGGCACTCAATGGTGATGGTGCTGTTGGGCTGCACATCTTTGGACTCCACTGCATGGAGATAAACACCTTCTTGCTGTTGCTAAAATTTCCTGTTTGTGTGTTATTTCTGGTAACTGTACTTCCCAACAGGACTCAACACACGCATGTAGAGCTTTAAATGCAGTTGAAATGCACATGGATAAAACGCATGGCAGCTTCACAGAGAGAGGGGAAGGCGTACAACTGGCACAGGCACTGAAATCTGTTTTGATGCCAGGCCTAGATTACCAAATGCCATCGTCTACTATCCTTGAAACCCTTTCTCATTCTGAGCATGCAACATGTGAGGTAGCAAAATTTGGTCATTTCTTATATTTTGTGAAATGGGAGAGAAGGAGGAAATTATGTTATTACAATTATAGATTTTTTTTTGGTTGACTCTGAAGGTTTACTGCATCCATACATCATCAGTAAAGCTCGTTTTGGCATTTCATTCCCGATAACCGTATATAAGGAGTCATTTATTTATCCTAGACTACTCTCATTTTGTTCTCGTGCTTGGCTCAATTACTAATAAGAACGATGCATATTTTTGTACATTGTTGCAAGTATTTTAAAACACCAGTTAAAAGGTCTTACAGCTTGCTAAATAAGTATACTTTATATATTCGAGAGGATATGGAAAATTGTTCAGTTGTTTTTGTGATGACTTTTATGTCACAGATACAGAAAATCAATAATACCTGGAGTTTTTGATGGGTATTGGATCAGCAAAAAAACAAAAGTGAGTGACAGGGAAACACTTGAAGGGTCAAGGTGCATTGTACGTCACAATGTCAACAAGGAACTAGGTGCCTGCCTGCCTGGCTTTTTTTTTTTTTTTTTTAAGCATTTTTTTATTCTCGATAATTTTAATGTATTTATGTTCATCCCCAATTCTTTCCCCTTAACTTCTTACAGATTCACTCCAACTTCCTTGCACCCTATTCCATGTCCTTTCTTTAAAAAAACAAAAACAAAAAACAACAACAACAAAAATCTAATAGCCCATCAGTTCTGATTTGTGGTGTCAACCTGCTAGAAGCCAGACCCTTGAAGAAAACTGACTCTTTCATCTCAAGAACCTGTCAGCTGGCCAGAGCGCTTCAGCTCAGAATGGGGGCTCATGGACTTCCTCTCCTTCTAGAGTGCCTGGCTTGATCTTCTGCAGGTTTTGAGCAGACAATCATAACTATTCTGGGCTCCTTATTCTGGTCACCTATCAAGTCCAGAGGAGACTGTTTTGTTCTGGTGTTTCCCAACCTCTGGCTCTTAGAATATTTCACCTGCTTCTCCCACTGTGGTTCTTGAGCCTTAGAGTTAAGGGTGTGATATAGATGTACTATTTGTGGCTGGACACTTGAAAGGCACCTTGGATGATTGTGCTATGTTATTTGTCACCATCTACTGCACAAAGAAACTTCTGTGATGAGGCCAGAGAGCTGCACTAATCTATGGGTAGAAAGATACAAATTTAGAGGGAAATTTGGTACTATGACCGTTTAGCAAAAATGATAGCAATTGGTGGTTCACCACCTGAGGCTTCCTAGGGCAAAGGCTCTGCAGCTATGGGTTCCTGGCCAGATTTCGGTTAACAAGTATGTTTCCTTCTATGGAGTGCGCATCAGAAAGTGGTTGTTTACCCCCATAATTGTTCATTGCACTCATGGCTGTATCTTGCTGGTCGCTATGGTAGCTCCCAGATTCACAGATGGGGAACCCTAATGGCTTTTTTCTCCCCCAACCAAGAGTTATAGCAATTTTATTTGGGGTCTTTGGGACATCTCTGACCAACAACTCAAGGGGAGGTATTCAGACTTGGCACTCGGCTTTCTATTTGGCAACATATGTCTTCTGGGATGAGCATGATCTGTTCAGGGTAGCTCCCACAAAACCCTGTTATATGAATACATGTATGCATGTATGAAGCTTATAAAATATATTTCTACGTGACTTTCTCAAACATCCCCCGTGTTAGCTGTCCTATCCAAGCTCCATTCTCTGCCCTCCCCCCATCATGTCTCTCTTAAACTTCCCTCCCCATTCATATTCTCTTTTCCCCCATATATGGCCTCTCTTCTGCTAGTTCTCCTCCCTCGGATCTTTCTTTGCTCTCCCATATACAGTCCCTTTCTAGTTTCCTGACTCAATAGGTACTCCAAATTAAACAAGGTTTGGCACTAGAATCCACGTATCAGTGAGAACAGGCAACATTTGTCTTTCTAGGCTACCTAACTCAGCATTGTTTCCTAGCTCCATGCATTTACCTGCAAATTTCACAATCGCATTCTTCTTTCTAGCTAAATATAATTCCATTTAATCTAGGTATCATGTTTTAATTATTCATTCATCCGTTGGTAAGCATCTAGGCTGTTTTCATATTACAGATACTGTGAGTAAAGCCGCTATGGACGTGGACGAGCAGGTCTCTCTGTAGGAGGTGCGTGCGTGCGTGAGTGCGTGCGTGCGTGCGTGCATGTGTGCGTGTGTGCGTGTGTGCGTGTGTGCGTGTGTGCGTGTGTGTGTGTGTGTGTGTGTGTGTGTGTGTGTGTGTGTGTGTGTGTGTGTGACATATGCCCACAAGTGGTTTAGTTGGGTTAGATTGTAGATTTGCTGTCACAGCAGTGTCCACAGTTGTTCCATCGATTTTTTATCTGGCCAACAGTTGGCGAGCGTTCTCCTTTCCCGCATCCCTCACAGTATCCGCTGGCCTTTGCTTTCTCAACCTTCTCCATTCTGACTGGGGCTAGATGAAGTCTCCATGTACTTTTCATGTGCATGTCTTTGTTGGCTAAAGATGATGAACATTTATTCTTAGTCATTTGTATTTCTTCTTCTGAAAACTGTGTAAGGTTCCATAGCCTGCTTTTCATTGTTGCCTTCATTCTAAATGGAAAAGAGGCAAATCAAAGTGGGAAATCAACAATGAAAGTCCCTCCCTCCCTCCCTCCCTCCCTCCCTCCCTCCCTCTCACTCACCCTCTCTCTCCCTCTCTCCCTCAAATACACACACTCACACACTTGTATACCTCTCTCTTTCTCTACACACACACACACTCACACACTTGTATCTCTCTCTTTCTCTATACACACACACTCACACATACACACACACACACACACACACACACACACACACACACACACACACGTCAGGTAGTGGGCAGATTCTAAGCTTCTCCTCTGTTGCACATGCTTTAATTTTTACAGAAGATGGACTGCCGTCTGTATTATTGTTTGGATATGGTTGTATCACCCAAAAAGTCTATGAAGAAGGAACTTGTCCCTTAAGGCATAAGTAGGTAGAGGTGGTGTAGGTCTTTAAAAGGTGGGTAGCAATAGGAAATATGTAGTCAACTGTAACCTTATGAGAACCAATATCTCATCCGTGGTTCCAGATGTGAGCACCCAGCTTAATATGGACTAGCCATTGTCATCTGCTGTTCACCATGAAATCTTCACCAAAACTGCCCCATGTTCACGAGGCTCAAAAGCTATGAGCCAAGAAAACTTTTTTCCAGAAAGTCAGCTGCCTCACATATTTCATTGCAAGGCTTATTAATACAACTATCCAGATGTAAACTGGATTCTAAGTTTATCCTGTCTCTGCTAGTAAGAAGAGCAGGGAAATAAGGCAGAAACACGGCTTTTATTATCACTGGTATGTTCTAAGCATTCTGCAACCAATTCTTGTACACTGTGTCAAGTTCAACTTCCCAGAGACAGTCATCATGTTAAACCCAACAAAGTTGTGACCTTTTGTGCCATTTTCACAGATAATTTGTCTATCCTATATGACCACTGTAATGTATGGATTATTATGGTGAACAAAAGCTGTGGTCTAAAGAACTGTATCTGTGATCCTGTGATTGTGTTCCACTGAAATACCATCTGCTGCGGTGTGAATTAGCTTCCCTCAGGATGTATCTCCCCGTCTTTCTTTTGATGTTCACTACAACAGAGTCCATGCTCGAGTATATCAGGAATGAAAAGTTCCCATCTTGAATATACTTAGTGATTTAAAGAGTTGAGGAAAGCACTTGTTGCTTCCTGTCCCTTTGTCTTTACTTACTGTACTGTTGTTCAGATGAGCCTGGAAAATGGGCAGCCAGCATCTGACCCTGGCTTCACATTTGGGCGTGAACCTCTCTCTCTACCTCCAGGTGGAGGCCACACTGTCCAAAGACAGCCCATGGTTTGCATACTATCTAGTTAACACAAAGACACCAAAAAAGTAAATATCATTTAAAAGCTAGACAGATATTTAGGTTTAAACATTCATTATCTGTTGTTGGTTGACAGGGAAGAACTTCAAGCAGAAATAAATATACATTTTGAACTTTTCTGTTATGTCAGAATTAAGAGACTTGCCGGATTTTATTGCCGTCTGATTAGCACATATTTAGATTGTCCCTTGTAATCTGTATTGCAAGGCCTGTGACTTTTAAGCACTCTTCTGGTCTTTAAGGAGCTTTTTAAAATTGCTCTTTAAGTCACCAGAAAAGTACAGATAAAATCCCAGGCAGTTTCACTAATGGAACTGAAAGTTGACAGCCCTTGAATCTGTGTCATAAATTGATTAATTATTTTCCAAATGCTATTAAACATTCTAAGTGAATAAGTAGATTGGAATTCAGAATCAAGGCTCCCTCAGAGTTCCCCAAAGGGTTTTACTTCTCAGAGTTAGATGATACTATATCTGATTCATTTCTTCAACATCTTTAGATCATTGGCTTTATTGAAGAGAGAAGAGTGTCAGTTTTGATGTGTTTCCTTTACCCAGAAGTTATTTCTTCCAGATTTTAATAATTCTCATTCTGAAGTAATAATAATAAGAGACTGGCATTTCCTCTTAATACAGGCCCATGGATCTGATGAACTATGTAAACATCTTGAGTAATTTGCTACAGAGGTCATAATCATGTAGCCATCCACTCCTCAACTCCACCTGATCTCTCTGTAGAAGCTCATGGGAACAGGTCCTAGGTGCTTTAAGATGGGAGCATCCTTGAACAGAGATTCGCTCTTGATCTTTCTGCCTTTGGCCGGTCTACTAGAGTTCTCACCCTACAGCTGCCTATCCCATCTTTCCCCAGGTCCACAGCAATGACTGTACACTCCCACTGTTCTCGAGAGTTCTCAGATGCCTTTGGCTTTCCTTAATTGTCAGTGTAAGATCTCCTTTCATATTTGAAGAGCAACAGAAGCCCATCTGGACCCATGTCACTCATTATTACCTCCTTGAGTATGTTTCATAGACTGACGTGGCCTTTCCAACCTGATCCTGATCCTTGTCTTTCCTGCATCTTTTTATCACCTTGCTCTGTCTGCCCTGCCCTCCTCTTGGCTCCTCCTTTCCCATCTTTTAAGTTCCCTTAACCATTTATCACTCATTCCTTATGCAACCAGCTGCTGCTTCAAGAATGAAAGAAAACACAGATGTAAGGTGTGCTGATAGGATCTTGAATTCACTGTAGCCTAAGGAGTTGCTCTGGTTTGTCTTATCTTTTAAGTAAGAGTCCTTGAAAACACATGCCTAACCCATTTTCTCTACTTTCTTTATTCCTATTCATTGCCTAACGCATTCGATTCAAGTAGTCCCCTCCATAGGCCATAAACGTTTCTTTGCTGCCAAAGCTAACGGACATTATTTTATTCCCACGGCCTCCCTCTGTGGGATATACTACACTCATGATATATGTCTCATTTCTTTCCTCCTTGAAGTTCTGCTTTAGCTTTGAAAAGATCATCTAACCTCAGTGTCTCCTTTACGTGAAATGCTTGAGGTCAGAAATGTTACAGATTTTAGAGTTTTCTTTCAGATTCTAGAATATCTGCATAGACCTTGCTAGGTGAGTGGGCTTAATAAATATCCAAAATGAAAAATACTCCAAAATTTAAAACTTTTCAAGCGTGCAGTACTTGAAAGATGGCAGATTTTAGAGCGTTTTACACTTTTAGATTATGAATACTTACCCTGCATAAAGTTTGAATGCATTGCTCTCTGACAGTATAGATAGCAGCATTTAAAGTTTGGCTTGGCCAATGGACCACAAATTTCTGACGCTGACTCCTCATTCTGCTTAGACTTTCACTCTCAGGTTGTAAGACATTTCTACCTGAATGATGAGCTGGTGCCTTGGGGCTATTAATTAAACTATCTCGATGTCTCTCCTATGATCAACATCTATGCTGAACCGTTAGCACATAAATGTTCTCTCTTCCAGCATCTTCCTAATCCTGCCATCACATTTTTCCTAAGATTATAAATTCTTTGTTCAGGATCATTCTTTCAGATAGCAATTTAATTGTTATTTTTTTTTTGACATATGTGCTTACTAAGTGCCATGCAATGACCATAATTTAGTAAATGATCCTAAAGCTCACTGGCTAGTAGGAAACACACATGGCAATTCAGTCTGCAAAAGGAGAGATGAGAGGAAGGCACCTGAGAGAGCTCCCATGTCTCTCTGGAAGGCAAGAGAGGCACCAAGAAGACTTCCAGATGAATCTCCCAAGAAGAGACCTTAAAACGGATTAGGAGTTTACTCAGGCGAAGCAATGGAATGGTGCCTCTATAAAGAAAATTCACGTGTGCCAACACCCAAAGTGGGAGAGCATGGTGCTTGCTTTAGAAACTGAAGAATGGAATGGTAAGTCCAGCAATCACAAGAATAAGTCTGGAGAGATCATGAGTGGCTTTCAAGATTTCCTAAGATGGTGACTTTTTGTTCAGTAGAAAAACAACATAATCAGATTTTCCATTCGGGGAAAAAAAAATGTCTCTTGTACATTGGGGAACAGATCATTGAGACAAGGGTGTGGAAGGGAAACCAGCTATGAAACTGTAGCAATGCAGGTGAGAAGTGACACTGAGCAATAAGACAAGCACATCTGCCATCCCTGCAAATGGGAGTCCAGTATGCTGACCTGAAAATGTGGGAGATGAAGGCATAGATATGATACGAAGTGAGAGTAGGTGTTGTGAGTGAGTGCAGGTTCCACAAGGATCTCCATCTGCTCTTTTGGCTTGACTTATCCATCCTGTTCTTCCAGTCTGTTAGCTTTATTGGCACCGGCCCTCACTTCTGCACTTCTTATCATCTATGTTCTTTTCCTTCTAGATTGTGTTAATACCTTACTTGTTGTTGAACACAACGCTTAACAGGAAGCAACTTAAGGGAGAAGGGGACTGTTTTGTTTGGTTTGCAGCAATACAGCCAATCATGGTAGAGAAAGTAAGAGGTTGATCAAGAGGCTGATGGTCACATTACACCCACAATCAAGAAGCAAAAAGCAATGAATGCCAGTGTACAGCTTGCTTTCTCCTTTTCCCCTATCTATTTAATCTCTAACACATTTGGGAAATGTCTTTCCTCTCCAGTTAGACCTTTCTGGAAACATGCTCACAGACTTATCCAGAGGTTTGTCTCGTAGGTGACTCCAAATCAAATTGACTCTGAAGATTTACCATCATGGTGGTCTCACCCAACTTCCTAGCTTTTCACGCCATCTTCATGTTGATTACTTCTTAATTTAAGTCTTTATCCTGAATCTTGATGCTTCATTCTAAGACTCAAATAATTCAGCACATACCCAACAACTCTTGGCTGTTTAAATAGTACTTCAACCATTGGCACAATAAAACTGGTTTTTTCCACATCCCCTGTGAAACTCTTGGTCTTCTTAAACCCCACCCCTTGCTTTGCTACATCTGCAATTGGGAAAATCATTCTCCTTATAAAAATCTATATTTTTATTTCCCTTTTTAATCACATACCTGATATTTTAATTCCATCCTCTCCGTCATCAAAATATAACAATTCAGCCACTTCGGACAGAGGGAAACTCATTATTTCCTTCCAGCCCAGGCTAGTCCCCCAGCGGGTCTGCTCAGCAGTCTGCTGCTGCCTTGTCAACTCATCCTTATGCCTTGCTGACCCCTGCTCCCTGCCGTGTTCTTTCACACACTCCAGGTGGTTCCATTCAAGCCTACATACTCCCTCAAGCCATAGCTTGCATTGCTATCATTGCTATCTCCTCACTTTCTGGTGAAAGCCAGAACCTCACAGTTGCTGACAAGGACCCTACAATGCAGATTCTTTGCCTTTCTTGACCTCTTCTTTTGGTTGCCAAGCCTCAAGCACAAACCCACCAAATATGTCCCTTGTGAATTCTTCTTGACTCTGCTTAGAAATCTCTTTTCACATGTCAGTTGGCTGAGTGCTCCTTCAGCATTTTTCTCTAAAGTCACCCACATAGATTTTTCAAAGCCACGGACTTCTCCCTGTGCCCTCCCTTGAGGCTGTCCAGATATCCAGACATGGTCAACTTCGAATATCCCCTACATCTAGTTTGTTTATGTGTACTGTCACCTGAGTGCCCCTGTTACTAAGTATTTTCCACAAGAACTGGAGCGCTTGCCTGTTTACTGATGTATGCCAAGCACATAGTAGGGCTTCAGTGAACATGAACTGAATTAAGTCTTAAAAGTAGCTGTTGAACAGAAAAAACTAATGCGGTGAGATGGATGACCGATGCCGATGAAGGTAGTACTCACATAGGAGTCCCCACTTGATTCTCCCTGTACTTTGCAAGCTTTCTCATCCGGACTGGCAGCCTGCAAAAAGTGACACAGAGACTTATTAATTACGAAAGCTTGACCTTAGCTTAGGCTTGTTTTTTACTAGCTCTCAAAATGTAAATTAATGCATTTTTAATAATCTATGTTCTGTCATATACCATTCATTCATCCTACTTCTTCCTTGGCTCCTCATGTGCTCTCAAGCCTGGATTCATCTCTTACTTCCACTCTTACTGAAAACCCCACCTATTCCTCCTGCCTAGCTATTGGCCATTTATCTTTTTATTACACCAACCACAGAGAATATATCTTTTCACAGTGTACAAATATCTCCAACATTGTGCCTGGATAGTTAAATGACTCTCTGCACAGCCTTAGGCTCCTTCCCATTTCTGGTACCGAAATGGGATGTATATACTAATTTCTTTATCGATTGACTCCCACTTACAGATAGAATGCAGAGCCTTCAACAGAAGTATGAAACTTTATGCGAATGTGATTTGGCAGATTCAAGCATGGCAGCCCCTTCCTCACAGCCTCTCTACTACTATATTCAGGAAAGCCTTGTACCTTGCCCTCAAGGTGCCTGTGTATGAGTTCTCACTGCCCAAAGTGTCTGTGCCTAGCTTAGCTGTCTGAGAAACTCATTTACCTTCAAGACCCAGCTTAAACCATCTCTGCTTTCTGGGATGCCTTTAGTTTTCCCTCTTTGGGCTCCTCCTAGGACAGCACTGCTAGGGATAAGGTGCTGGACAGATGCCTAGTCATTGGGGTGGGGACTCTGTAAGTCAAATGGTCACACACACACACACACACACACACACACACACACACACACACACACGCACGCACGCACGCACGCACGCACGCACGCACGCACGCACGCACGCACATGGGGGTGGGAAGAGAGAGAGTGCCCTGAGCTATTTTCTCTTCAGTTGATCAGTTATATAAATGGAATGCTGAGCACCGTTATTTTTAAGTTGTCCTAACCTTTAGGTTTATTGATTTTTTTTTTCCAAGCGTCCAGGGTGTTTACTGAATGTTAGAAATGGGGTTTCATACTTCTTGTTTTCATAGCAATCGGCTTGCTTGGCATTCGCTGTTCATTTAAAGATATTTATTTTTTGTAAAAAAAAAAATGTGCTTAGTTCTTTATTTTCTGATAATTTATTGATCGCAACATGTTTGTATGATTTTGATTTTTCTTCCAACATATTCAATCATCCTTACCTGTAGAAAGTAACAGCTGAGTTTGGTGGTTCCATTCATCCACGGTAGCATCACAATTTCTAATACTTAGAAAAGAAACTATTGTATAATTTAGCTTCAAAACCAATACCTAATTCATTCCATTTCAGTCGGCTTGCTAGTGTTAGCTTCTTAGAAAATGTTCTCAGATGTGAGCAAAGTAGAATTGAGAAGGAAGTAAAGAGTCCCAGAGCCCCCCCTGATGTGACACCTCCTGTCTCCACCCTGGTTCCTTTCCTTACTAGACCATGGCTTCTTTCCTTATGGCACAGCCACCGTGACAGAAGTGACAGAAATGGATCTACTAACTGCCTGTTTCCCTGAGAAGCTGTTTAATTCTTGCCTTGTGCAAACGCAGAGGAAATGGATCAGCCAATAATAGTGTTGCCTGCCTTTAATCCTAGCGCTAGGAAGCAGGGACTAAAAGGGCAGTTCGAGGCCAGCCTGAACAACATGCCAGATCTTGTCTCATTCAAAAGATAATGAAGAGGAGGGAGGGAGAAGGGAAATAAAGAAGGAGGGAGCAAAATGGCCTAACCCACTCTTGAGCACAGATCCCCCATTTGGAACTAGAACATGCCTTATGCCCAGGAAATTTTCCACCCCCCACCCCCACCCCCAGACAGGAGGGGATGTCTGATTCACTAGTGAGCGATGTATCAGCTTCCTTTCCTCTGGATGTGTCTCTCTCTTGGTTCACATTCTGACTGCCCAGTCAGGTTCATCCTTTCCAAACTCTGCCTGTGAAAGTAGCAGGAAAGAATTGCTAAGCTTAGTTTATTTTAACATATGTAGAAAGATGTAATCTGTGAATTGATTTTATTCAGTGTTCTTGGCTTAATTGAACAAAATCTGGTAGAGAGTCTACACAGTCTGAATTACAAACTTCCGTTCATCTATTAAACCAAAAACAAAACAAAACAAAACAAAAAAATGCCTTGATTTCAAGCCTTTTAGCATATTCTTAACAATGGCGAAGTTCAGTCTCCACATTTCCAAGGATAACGAAATGTTCTTGTATGAGCTGCCATTTATTAATGGGGTAAATGCCTGTCCATCAATCAGGACTCTGGCAGTTCAATGAATGCTCTAAATGGTATTTTTTTTTTTTTTTTGCAACATGCACAATAGTAAAACAAGTGTCCATTTATTCTTTTTTCCCAGAAGCTGTATGTTTTCAGCCATTCTTAAAAGAACAAAGATGTTTGCTAACAGATTATGAATTTATGAGACAAAAAAAATTGAGAATAGAATGCATTCTATTCTTTTAATCTGTGCTCTTATCATATCAGGCTTGGACAAAGATCTTAATCACATATTGAAAGTGGAAAATGCATGATTGTCTAAAAGTCTGTCATTTTCAACTCCTAAAATGATGATCTGGAGAAGAGCTGAGATACCCACGTTAGAACCAGAACAAAAGCACTATCTGTCTTTAAAGAAACATCTGTATGATGCCTGAGAAAGTGCTTAGAGCCACCCGAGACTCACTCATTATAACACATGTACCAAGTTCTAGTACCAAATTTAATAAATATACAGGTACAGATTTTTTATGAAATTTTATGTAATATACAAATTATTATTTTCATTATAACTTTTCTCTCAAAAAAAAGAATGTTTATGCTCTTTGACAGTTGTATCCTCATATGATATTTAAAATCACTTGACAAGCTCAGTTGCTCTATTGTTCACATTAAAACAACATGTTTTAGATGCATAGCACAGCAGAACCAAATAAAAATAAGACATTGTGTACAGTTTGCAAATATGTATGTAATGGGGAAACAAACACTTTAAAAATTGAGTCAAGCCTGGTTGTATATGCCTCACTTTTAGCTACGGAGGAAAGCTGAGAGAGAAAGATCTCAAGTTTAACGCATGCCTGGACCACAGAGAAAGTTCAGAGACAACATGGACGATACAGCAGGACCATCTGGGAACAAATAAAGGGCTGGGATATAGCTACATAGTAGAACACTTGCCCCACATGCAGACAATTTGGTTCAAATCCCAGAACTACAAAAGAAAGAAAGAAAGAAAGAAAGAAAGAAAGAAAGAAAGAAAGAAAGAAAGAAAGAAAGAAAGAAAGAAAGAAAGAAAGAAAGAAAGAAAGAAAGAAAGGAGGGAGGGAGGGAGGGAGGGAGGGAGGGAGGGAGGGAGGGAGGGGGAGGGAGGGAGGGAGGGAGGGAGAGGGAGGGAGGGAGGGAGGGAGGGAGGGAGGGAGGGAGAGAGGGAAGGAGGGAGGGAGGGAGAGAGAGGGAGGGAGGGAGAGAGAGGGAGGGAGGGAGAGAGAGGGAGGGAGGGGAGAGAGAGGGAGGGAGGGAGTCTTTTCATTCCAACTTAATATTTGTTTCAAAAGATAGTCACTTCCTTATTTTTCACTACACATTTACAACTAGGATTGTCATTTAAATACATTCGTGGCACATACTTACACTACAAACAGAATCTGATATTTGCGATTCAAATTTAGCTGGGTCTCCTACACCTTCACTTCCTAAATCTCTGTGAGGACATGGGCTTATTCCTTAAACTAGTGGTTCCGGTTTGGCCCTTACTCTGGCCTCTGTCTGGGAAGAACTTTTAAGGGCTTCAAGAAGTTGAAACTGAGTTAGAGGAAAACCACAAGATGACCAAGGGTGAGGAAATAACAAACAGCTCTGTTTAAACTGTACAAAGGAGTGAAGGAATGAAGCTCGGGGCAGGTACCCAGAGTGGTCTTTCCTAGAGTACTGGCCAACTTCCTCATTTCTGTCCAGAGCAAGCCAGACTGGCTAAGCATGGCTCAGGATAACCAGCAGGGGTGTTACATTCATTAGACGTCAGTGTGTCCTGCATAAATGAATGCCATATCTCATAGTTTATTAAGACCTCCATGGACAACCCACAAGGTAGAAAGAAGCAAAAGAATCTGGCCCTCGGGCCGGGCTATCTGAAGGGGTAAAGCACTTTCATATTGATCTATGGCCTGGACTCCTCCCACTCTCCATCACATCCCACCTCTTATCCAGAAAGTTCTGTGTGGTAATAGAGCGCCAGAAAGGTATTCCGTGACCCAGTAATCTGTAAATATTAAAAATAACACTGTCCTGTGGGAAATTTGGGTTATATAAATATGGTCATACAAAAGAGCAGTTGTATGGGCTTAAAAATCTGAATGCCTTCAGTCTCTTTAACCCATCATTGGAAATCACTGTTGGGAGAGTATCATGGGCTTGGGATGTAGGTCTGGTAGATCAACTGCATACTCAAGGCCTTGGGTTTGGCTTCTTTGGTGGGAGAATGGAAAAGTAAAAGAAAGGGGGAGGAGAAGAGAGGAAAGGAAATGGTAGGGAAAGAGGAGAGAGAGGGAGGGAGGGAGGGAGGGAGGGAGGGAGGGAGGGAGGGAGGATCTGACTGTACTGGAAAGGATTTTAAAATGGTGCATTGTCCTTATAGACTGTGGTTAAGATTGAAGTTAATATTGGGGGAAAAACCGAAAAGAAAATATAAAATTTGTTTTCTTAACAGACCTGTGGTTTCGTTTATGTTTCAATTTAGATTTCTGCCTTAAGGTGTAGTTTACCCTCTCTTCAATCAGCACAAGTTCTCAGTATCTAGACAACTATTTGTCATGTAACAGATGCTTACAAATATATGGTTAATATTGTCTTACAACCTGTACTGTGACTGTTTACAAATCCAGTCATCAGAAACTTTTCATTTGGAATCTTGTTGCTATAACTTTACTATTATGGCTGTAGCTTTTCTAATCTGATGGAGTGGGCACATGCACGATGTTCCTGCAGAGGCTGGAAGTCAGCTTGGAATTGGTTTTAATCTTCTGTCTTCTTTGAAATGGTGTCTCTTGTTTTTCATTATGTTGTGTCCCAGGCCAGCTAGTCACCTACTTCTCATATTCTGCTCCTCCCACCCCCTATCTTACAGCAGAGGCTCTGGTAATTACAGGCCTGCATGTTACCTCACCACTTTATGTGAATTCTGGGGTCCTCACACGTGTGTCAAGCACTTTACCTACTGAGCCGTCTCAATTCTTACAGTTCTGTTTGTAAAGTTAATGGAAAGAATGTAAATTTTGAGATGGTTAAGAATTTTCCTTAGAATGTTATTCTTACAGGCCCCCCTTATGTGTGACAGCGACTGTCTTTATGGTCAGCTTTCTTAATATCATATCTCTCCCATTTTCCAGGGTTGTAAATTCTCTTTATACACTTAAGTGTATTGTTGGAATCTCTTGTAGTTTTATATGTTAACTCATTGCTTAGCTACATTCCTTTCATCTTGAGTTCATGCTATATATTCTAACTGACTTCATACATACACAGTAGGAGAAAAAAATAAAACAGTATACCATTCTAGAAATCTTAGCTAATGAATATGCTCCCAGGTGTCAAGTGAGATATTTACAAGTAATTGTTCAAAAACACAAAGAAACCATTTTGTCTTGCCCTTTAAAAAAATGTTTTATGTAGTCTACCAAAGGACCATAGTCGATGCAGGGCCTGATCTTTTCTATTTAAAGTAAAGTTGTTTTATGCATTTGACCGTGTATATGAGCTCACAAGTTTGTATTTTTTCCTGGATATTACGTGTTTGTGATTTGCAGGGAGTAAAACCATCATATGAAACTGCTCACCAAAAGGAAGAGACAAGAAGTAATTTCATTGGCTCCTATGAGCTTAAAATATGATTAGATTCAGATAGCGAAATGATAGTGATAACCTCCCTCTCTCTATGTCTGAGTTCTTCTGCCCACAGCATCAGCTTTAACTCTGGCTGTCTCTGCCCACGTAGTAGCAAAGATGTCCCTCAGAAACCCCAAGGTGGTATCATCTGTATGTTTGGAATCTCTGAATATGAGTGGTTCTCTGCCAGCATCCATATGGTTGTCGTTGCTTGAGTCACGTGTTCACCCTGACTCAACACTGACTCGAGAGACTGAGCCTGGTGAGCATACTCTCCCTACAGTGACAAGTGTGTAGCATGATTGATAGGCAATCTCGGTAGATGGAGGAGAGTGAGTTTTCAAAAGAGCTGCCAGAGGAAAAAAAATAATAGGTGCAGAGCAGATACAAATAAATGTTTCTTTAAGTACTATGCTTTCTCAATAAAGCCCTTTCCTTTGAAATGCAAGTAATTACAAATAGTTCAAATAAGCACCATATACTTTAAACATTAGAAATACGAGATCTTGATTTCTTCTGTAACTAAATTTTTTTTTCCTCTTTGAACATATATGCCATCTGAAGGAATGAGATGTTTGTTATAATTGGAAAAGATGATATAACTGAGTATATCTTGTAAACTAGAAAGTGCTTTCAATGTAGATATATACCATTGCGACTCCCGAAAAGAGTCAGTTCCTAAAGCAAAGTTAACTGTGTGAAAGTTCACAGTCTTCCTCTTTAAGAAGCGTTCCATTAAAAACCTGCTGTAATTTTTCCTGAGGAGTCAGTCTTCGAGAAAAACACTGTTGTTTTATTATTGGTAGAATTGTTGAGCCGCACAGATGCTACTCAAAAAATCCCTGACAACCCACCATATTTCTAGATTTGGGGGGTGGAGAGTGATATGACCAATGCAAGATATTTTAATGAGAAAACTCGAGGCAGATGGGTGGCTGAGAAGTGTTGAATGGCAAATTGGAAGGTTAGGCTGAGCTTGAATTCATAGGTAAAGTTGTGTCTAATGAAAAGACTCCTAAATGCCACAGGTTTAAGAACCAAGATGGCACAGAGGTGCTCATATGCAGAAAATGTTAGCTCAGTGAGAGGGTCCTTGCTACTAACTGCAGAGAAATGAAGAAATGCTTTATAGGCTATTCAGTTTAATCTGCTATGTGCACAGCCAGCACTTCAAGAGAATGGATTAGTCAGACTGTTTGAATCATCTTTATATGTTCCATTTAGTAGGGGAAAATCAGTTAAATGGCTAGCACTATTTCAAAAAGAAAAAAAAAGAAGCAGGAGGTGGTGAAAAAGACATTCTGTGTTGAAAGTCTGATTCTGACACATCACAGGAATAAATGTATCATGATAAAAAAAAATACAGGGAAGTGAGTATTTCTGAAGTCACTACCCTATAAACATTAAAATTTCTGGCATAGAGTTATGGAAACAAGAGTAATATATACAAGTTGATGGTGCTGGCATGACAGGTAATTGTAGAAAAGTCATCCCTGAGTTCAGAATTGTTACAGTCAGAACATATTTTGAAGCTTATTGGAATGCCAGTAAATATTTAATAACCATCCCTGTGTAGGAAGACAAAGCTCTAGTTTGCAGTATTTTCCAATTCCTAGAATGTGGTACTCCCATCATGCTGATTTTGAATTGACCTTATCTTGACAAGGTCACTGAAGTATAAGCTAGGAAGAGATGCACAAGGTGTCCTAAGCCAGTACCAGAGGACTGTAGCACGCCACTGATGTGGGAATGCCTTTCTGTATGCCATGAATATCAATCTTTAAATAAAGGAGCTGTTTTGGCCCATGACAAACACCATAAAAAAGTAGGAGGGGAAATCACAGCATAGGTAGGAGAAGCAGGGCGGGGTCAGGGACAGACCCAGCCCAAAGCCCAAAGGAGCAACATGTAAGGAACACAGGTGAGCCACGGGCCACGTGGCAGACAGATTAATGAGAATGGGTTGAGTTAAGATGAAGGAGCAAGCTAGCAATGTGCCTGAGCCATAGGCCAAACAGCATGAAGTTAATATAAATGTCTGAGTCATTTCTGGGGCCTGAGCAGCGGCGGGCAACTAAGAGGTCTGGGGCTGCAGGTCTGTGGGTCTGGACCTCTGGCTGCCCAGGACCAAGAAACCTCATTGTTACAAATGGTGCCCCACGTTGGGTGCTAGATGAAGGCGGAGGTTCTCTTAAAATATGCCAATCCAAGATTAATATTTATTAAAATATAAACCAACACTCATGATACAGGTAACAGCTTATATAGGTGCCTGATAGACTGGATTATCCAAGCAGTAGACGATGGATGCCAAACCAGTCTTTCTAGCAGTCAGGAACCAGGAAACGGGGCCTCCCAGAATCCCAGCAGCCCTTGTGAATGGGATTGGCCACTCCCCCTTCAGGAGCCCGGGGCCCTAGATAAGCATCTTTGGACCTTATCAGCTGACACCTGAATCCCACCACTTGCTGCTGGTTCAAAATTCACTTTACAAACTGGAAAGTTACTGAAGCCAAAGAAATTGAGTGACTTGTTTTGGGGTCATATAACTTAGCTTCATTGCCACAGCTAATTCTCAAAATTATGAGAACAGCTTCTCAAAATTATGAATGAATAATGAGGAAAGGACTATAATTGATTGCTAAGCCCAATACCAATAAGTCAATAGCCAGGCTACATTGCCCTTTGAACTTCGTGCTTTGAATTAAACTGTTGTGTGGTTGTCTGCCCTTTCTACTAGTTTCTGTTCTCACTGATGGTTGGAAAGCAATTTAATAATCTTTGAATCTTTAGGCCCCCTCTTGGTTTCTGGAATATCCATGTTTTTCTGAGACTTTGAACAGCGGTAATAAAGAGCGTTCATTGGCCTACCATGGGCCAGGCACTGCACTAACATGCAATCATTATTGAACTCACATAGTCATCCTCACAATGCACCTGACCAGAGTATGTAGTGGTGTACTTGGTGACAGAGTCTGCACTTGGTACTCTGGTCTCACCAACACACACCTTTGTAAACAGAGACCAGTCTTAATTAACTGGCATGGTTAAGAAAATAGCATTTTTGGATGATTCACTGCATTCTTCATTTCTTCTGGTTTTCTTTTGCTTTGCTGCCCCATCAAGTGAGATAACAAAAGCTCCTTTGTACACTTGTTGAATTCTAGTGAGTTAAGCATTATTAGTACAGTGGTTGACATATGTATCAACCTTAGAACATGATTCTTATTTCTAAAACATTATGTAACCCCTCAGATTGTAAAAGTAAAATTAAGATCATTTAGAAATTGCTCTCACAAGAGAAAAACTAAAAGCCATGCATACTCAGTACTGTTTTAATAGACAACAACTTGTAAGCAAATGAATTACAGCGTTGTTTGGGCTTCCTTTCTGAGGTATGCATTCATTAATTTCCCTCATATTATATTTTTGAAGAAAATACAGAAATAGTGTTCCCAATTCTGGAAGTTATACTGATATACGTCATGTTGAGAAAGCATTTAATATTTCATATACTATACTCTGGACTGATAAGACAATTTATTCCCAAGCCTTTTTTTTCATTACTTTTTTTCATTGGCATCAAAAATATTCTAGTATATTTCAAAACAGTGAGAACTATACAGTAAAATAGCAAGTTCAATTTCCAGTTATTATATATACTCCAAAATGGTCATCTGTCTTCAAAATATTCCCTCCTTTTGATTCTTAAGAACAATCACATGAGAGTACTGGGCTTTGGGAACAGAGGTGTAGATGGATGGCCTTAAGTCACATGGCTGGACAGGGAAGGGCTGGGGTCGGGATGTGATGGTGAGACCTTTCTGTTTAGGAAGCTGTTTCTCTGTTAATGAGGCATCTGAGGTGGGGTGCTGTCAGTTAGGCGCAGAACTGAAGTCACACTGGGTGACTCCTGACAGGCATGCTCATCCAGAAGAGGATGCTAACCATACTTCCTTCTTCACAGGATGTTTGTGGAGAGAGATCAGGCGGTTTAGCAGAATGAACAGCATGTGGTAAGCACACAATGCTTGTTATTGTTGTTTTGTTATTAAATGGCTTATATCTATCTCTTCCAGAAATTTCTTAATGAAATTCTCCTTTGCTCCCTGGAACCACTGTGATTTTCTAGTTTTGCTCCATGTCACCTTAAAGCCTATATCCTCAATCAGATCCCATCACGTGGACCCTGAAAATTACTGTGTTCCCCAACTGTGCCAGGTTTCTTCTCTTTCATGAATGTGAAGTGGTGGTCATAGAATGTGGATTGTATCTTACCTTAAAGGAGCCTTGGAGCTCAAGGAACCCTTAGAGCTGTCTTTTCATTAATTTCTTACTGATCTCAGTTTGCAAGATCTGCTTTGCTTATTTTTGAACCTCTTCATCCAGCTAAAGTTACTTGTTCCTCCTCTATTATTCATTAAATGAAATACATATCTGTGCAGTCTGGTTTACTTTTAGAACATAGAGGTACCATGTTCTGAACATCTCACCGTTTTTGTCTTGTCATGTGACTTCTCTCTGATTATATCAGAGAATATGACCTCTCTTATGTTCAGGGAATCTTAGAAATACCTGTTTGGATCATCATTGCATCATCAGCTTTGTCTCTCATGTATGCCTCTCAAACTCTAGTCCTTGCCACTGTCCTGCCCATGCCAGTTATGTGCTCTCCACTGTCCTGCCCATGCTCTCCACCATCCCACCCATGCTGATCACATGCTCTCTCTACTGTCATGCCCACGCCAGCCACATGCTCTCTCCACTGTCTCGCCCATGCCAGTCATGTGTTATCCATTGCCCCGCCCATACCAGCCATGTGCTCTCCACTGGTTCTCTGCTTTGCACGAAGCTAGTTGTCTATGAGGAATCTTTTGTTGCTAGCCTCCTGGAAGACTGGATTCTAGCCTCATTTATAGTCTAGTTTCCTTTCTGCTCACACAGCTCTGTTAACTCATTGCCTCTACCAGTCTTTATAGGCGCCAAATTAATAATAGTAGAAAAGAAAGTCTCACAAACAAGCATACATCTTTCTAATTTAACAATAAACTCTAAGCAACTCCTGTTCCCTTCTGCCTGTTCTTGCTTGCATGAACTTCCTCGAAACACACATTCTCTTGCACCTTAGCAGTATTGAAAACTACTGTTAAATCTCTTGAGACCACTCTTTTGAAGAGAACTTCAAGTGGTTCTCTCCTATACGAACTTGAGACCTTTGCCTGGATTTTTTAATACTGAAACAATGTGGTTCTTGATGTCTCAATGTCTTCTTGACTCTTCGCTTAATTCTTTAGCACAGTACTCTCCCAAATTTAATTCATTGGCCATGTCTTTTTCCTCTAGCCCCACCGCAAGCAAGCACACCAACCCAACTGAGGTTCTGTCACTGCTATGCAAATACCCCCAGCTTCTTTCTATCATTCTAAATCAAGTACCAAGGATTCCAAGTTTTGAATTTGCATTCCTTCCTGATTCCACCTGCTACTCTGTCACGTAGAGCAGAGGAGTCTCACCTGGACCAGTCCTGCCTCTCATCCATAAGGGCAGCTTTCCTCAGAAGCCTTTCATTATTCACCTCTGATCCTTGGCACAGATGTTCCATCTGCTCAGAAATGTCATTAGTCATGTAATCCAAGCACCTGCTTTCTGATAGATAATGTGAACCCTTCCAGTCATTTCTATAGTAGAACTTTTACTCTGTTCTTGTTGCTTAAGTAAACTCAGCATGCTTAAACTTCCCATTGCTGTCTGCCATGCGGCTGTAATTCATTCTACTTCTGCTCAGATGACTGTCCAGCCAGGTGTCAAATCTTACTTTCTGAACTCTGCTTCTCATTGCCTCTTGTTCGTGGAGCCACCATCTTGCTTCTGGACCTTTATTGCTTCATTCTAGGCCATCATAGCTTCTGGTCAACAATATCTTTAAAGCTCCCAATTTTTAGAAATTTAATAGAAAAAGTATGGACTCAGTTCTTCTTTTTAAACCTCTTGCTTCTCTTTTAATTAAACACTGATTCAGTCCATATTTACTTAATGCCAGTTGTGTTCCAGGCTCCCCAGCACCCAATTCTTAGAAGACAGTAATAAGTGAGACAGATGCTATTCTCCTTCTGGACCTCACAACATAACGAATGTGTGTCTACTTCTTATACCATGATCTCATACAGAGGCCATCTCTCCCTTTATTGATGCTGGTGGTTTTGGGTTTGTGCTGTATGGGGTATTATAATGGACAGGTAGTATAGTCATCAGCCTCTGTGTGTTTCCATTTTTAGGTTCACTGGAAGGCAGGTACCATGTCCCATTTTCCATAGTGTAAGCACAGAGCCGTGCACATGTTAGGTTGCTTGGTGACTTCCGGTGTAGTTTCAGAGTTAGCCTTTATCATAGCTATAATGCCAAATATGATTTTAAGCATTCCTCAGCCCCGTCAAAAACAACGTGATGGGCTTTTAGATTCTTTCTCTCTAAATTCTCTTGCAAAACAAAACCCTATTCCTGCCAATAGCTACTGTCAGTAGAATTTGCATATTTTAACCTATGCCCCTTTTACTCTCAAAAACTAAGTAACAACCCAGTCCTGCTTCCTGGAAGAAATATTGGACAATGTGTATACCATGGATGCTGAAATAATGTTCTTAGTACTAAACAGTATTTTTGACTTGATAATGAACAATATGTTGTTTTTCCCCTGGAAAATCATTCTAAAACTTTAGTTCCGAAGATTAAATTTTCCTTTACACATTTCAGCCTTCTGCTGTTTGAAGTCCTAGATAGCTTGCATTATTCATTTGTCTGTCTGAAACAATAGGTTAACTATCGCCAAATTATCACCATACCTTTTCCTTGCACACAAAATCCTATAAACAGCATGTGATCACTCGCATCTAGGATTTATGATTGTTTTCTTCCAAGAGGAAGCTAAATTTAGCCTTGTAATTCTACATGCTCCCAAGGAAACAATGCCTGCTAGGATTTCTAGAATAAATGAGTCTGAACCACAGCTCCTTTATTTGACTAACCAAGAAAGTTTAAGTATCAACCTAGTCATTAGCCACAGATATGAAACCACATTAAGCAACCAGCAAGGGGTTAAGAAAGAATGTGCTGTGTTCCTTATTCAGCTGCTGAGTGTCTCTCAGTTGCTGCATGGGCCTCAACACAGAACATTGTTTGTCGCATAATGGTCCTTGAAAATGACTTGTTCATTCGTGGCTTGCCTTCTAAAATTAAACCGTGTGGAGTCATGTCCAGCCCTACAATGTATCTTTATGTGAAGCTCGCCAGCAGTTTTTGTTTTTATTCTATGTAAAAATTCCAATTAGGAAAGGTTTCTGATCGTGAAGCAGGAGCAGGGCTTCCATTTTTCTTCTTTGTTTCTAATGTCGACTAAGCAGCTCTTGCCTGAATGTATCTTGGCAGATCAACTTCTCACAATGAAGGCTCCCACTGTGCTGTCACCTGGCATTCTGGTGCTGCTGTTGACCTTGGTGCAAAGGAGCCATGGAGAATGCAAGGAGGCCCTAGTGAAGTCCCAGATGAACGTGAACATGAAGTATCAGCTTCCCAACTTCACCTCAGAAACCCCCATCCAGAATGTGGTCCTACACGGGCATCATATTTACCTCGGAGCCACAAACTACATTTACGTTTTAAATGAAAAGGACCTTGAGAAGGTATCTGAGTACAAGACTGGGCCCGTGTTGGAACACCCAGATTGTCTGCCATGTCAGAACTGCAGCAGCAAAGCCAATTCATCAGGGGGTGTTTGGAAAGACAATATCAACATGGCTCTGCTGGTTGACACGTACTATGACGACCAACTCATCAGCTGTGGCAGCGTCAATAGAGGGATCTGCCAGAGGCATGTCCTTCCACCCGAGAACACTGCTGACATACAGTCCGAGGTTCACTGCATGTTCTCCCCACATATGGAAGAGTCAGGCCAGTGCCCTGACTGTGTAGTCAGTGCCCTGGGAGCCAGAGTCCTCCTGTCTGTAAAGAACCGGTTCAACAATTTCTTTGTGGGAAATACGATAAATTCTACTTACTTTCCCGATCATTTGTTGCACTCAATATCGGTGAGGCGGCTGAAGGAAACCCAAGATGGTTTTAAGTTTTTGACAGATCAGTCCTATATTGATGTCTTACCTGAATTTCGAGATTCCTACCCCATAAAATACATTCATGCCTTCGAGAGCAACAACTTTATTTATTTTTTGACTGTCCAAAAGGAAACCCTAGATGCTCAAACTTTTCACACGAGAATAATCAGATTCTGTTCTGTGGATTCTGGGTTGCACTCCTACATGGAAATGCCTCTGGAGTGTATTCACACAGAGAAAAGGAGAAAGAGATCCACAAGGGAGGAGGTGTTTAACATCCTCCAAGCTGCCTATGTCAGTAAGCCTGGGGCCAATCTTGCTAAGCAAATAGGAGCCAACCCGAATGATGACATTCTGTATGGCGTGTTCGCACAAAGTAAGCCAGATTCTGCTGAGCCCATGAATCGATCGGCCGTCTGCGCATTCCCCATCAAATATGTCAATGAATTCTTCAACAAGATTGTCAACAAAAACAATGTGAGATGTCTGCAGCATTTTTACGGACCCAACCATGAGTACTGTTTCAATAGGGTAAGTCAAGGCTTTCTCATTTAAAATTAAATATAAAGCAGAATGAATGCTATTCTCAAAAAAAGGATATTATTTTCTGTGGTTGGCAAATGATTTGTATTCAAAATATTCACAAATTATTTATAAGAAAATTAAAAAATTGATCTTCATTAATGATTAAAATGGTATCTTATGAAATTTATGTGGGCTGGGGAAGTAGCTCAGTCAGAGAAATGTTTATTGTGTAATTATGGGGAGTTCACATACACATACACACACACGAGGGGGCGATGAATACTACAACTAAAAGAAAAATAATTTTAACAAAGATTTTCATTCTATCACAACACTTTTTGTTTTGGACTGATGCTCTCTAAAAGTAGTGTTTTCACTGGAAAACATGGGGAAATTATTAGTGTTTTTATTTTAATAAGTAGAACTTGCCATTTGTAAGTAGAGAATGTTTTCTGCTAGTCATTTGATCCCTTAGTGACAGAGAAAGAGCACCAACCTAGGGCATCCTTGGAAGTTGTGTTGAACCTAGATTTGCATGTATAACATGGTTGTGCCACTTAACACAGTGATCCTCAGTGACCATAACTGAACAGATAGTGTCACTTTGAATTCTGTCTTAAGACGTTTGGGCTTTGGAAGTATGTGTCTTGTCTAAGCAGAGCAGCGTTCACTCTAAGAAATAAAGGTTATAACTGTAACTAAGAAGAACATTCCATATGTACTTGATATGAGAAATTGTATAATTCTACTGCAGGGCATATATTTTCAGGAACATCTGGATGGCTCTTGATAGGATGCCTAGGATGCTTCCCTATGTGGAGAATTACTTAACTGTTTTATGGAACTCAGAGTATACATCCTTTGTTGGAAAAAAAAACCAACAACAAAAAATGTTCCTTCTTTCCCCTCCAAAGTCTGATAATACACATAACATGCACACGTCAGTCCCAACTAAAACCTATTGCCCCCTCAGGGGTTTAATGTACATTGAAAACTCTATAAGACAATAAAATTCTTCATCAGGCTGCTCTTTTCTTCAATGGAAAATACTACAAAGAAATGGAAGAAAACTGGAGGGCTTTCAGAAACCTAGGATTCAAAAGTGCAAGTGTGATATTCAGAGCACCTTAGAGAAAACACTTTCCCTGCTTCCAGGAAGCTAGCTGAGCAACATGAGTTCAAAATCCTATTGGGAGCTCCATAGGGAGCTTCCAGGGCACATGACCTTGAGCTTGGATTTTGTCCTGTTGAAAAGTTAGAAAGACAGTTGACTTTGCAGGGCAATACTGGTATCTTATCTTGTTGTTTTATTCTGGACATTTTAGCTACCCAGTTGTAAATGTTCTTACTCATTTTAGAAAGTCTTAAAACCTTCTGAACTTTATCTTACCCGCTCTGGCTCTGGCGTTTTTCTAGTTTTCCAGAGGGAACAACGAAGCAAGATTATCCAATAAACTGCAGGCTAGTTTTATCATGCAGGAAAAATGCCCCAAAAGCCACACCTGAAACCATTATCACTCCCATCTCAAAAATTCTTGTGGGAAACAAGATGTAACTTGCCAACAGTCTTCTCGCAAGGGAAGCCAAGTTTCGCACTGGCCAAATTCCATAAAGACTAATACCTGCGAAGCTCCATTCTTTATTTGCTTATTTATCTTCTCTGCTTACTGATGGCTTAAATTCTTCTGAAACTGAGACCACACATACTGTTTTCACATACCTGGCTCACAGAAATAATCAGCATAAAGTCATTTCCCAGCTTTGTCCTAAAATGATAGCACCAGGAGCAAAATGATTTACAGGACTTGAGCAGTTGGGAAGGCTCTAAGAAATAAGGTGACTGTTTTGTCTTGGCTGATTCCCTTGGCCAGATATTAGGTGACTCTTTTAATGATATCTTGAAATCAAGTATTTATTTTTACCATGGAGTGTCATGACTAGACACACATAGTGTCGTTTTTCTATTAGTATCTTGAGTACATGTATGGACATACTTGAGTGTTCTTTGGACAAGCAGAAAGATGCTATTGTGGTACCTTTCTACTTAGGCTTCTGTCCAGTCCTCGGTGTGTGTGATAAGATCCATTGGAGGGCCTTTTCGCCTTTCCATCTACCCACCATATAAAACGTATCTCTACTGCAGGATCAAGCACTAAGAGATGGACCAGGAAGGACCATCTTCTATTCAGGGATGCAGCAAGTATTTCAGGCCTGACTTGCTTAATGTTGATCAAGTTATGCTATTTTCTCTCCCGTTACATTTCATGAATGTATCTAGTCACAGTCTTTACAGACATCGTCTCACATCTGCAAGACAGGAAGGTCCCTTTGAATCATCCAATAATTTGGAGAGCTCACCATTTTGACCCATGCCTCATTTGTGCTTCAGAGTTTGTCTCTACATATAATTCAGTTTCTGGGCACTTATCCAAAGCTGCAGGTGCCCATCCAATAGTGTTGTTTGTTTTAATAGATCTTCTATAAGGATATAATCTTAGGCCAGAGGTGGTGGTGCACGCCTTTAATCCCAACACTCCGGACGCAGAGGCAGGTGGGGCTACAGAGTGAGTTCCAGGACAGCCAAGGCTAAGAATATAGTTTTGATTTTCACAATGCACACATTTTTTTCTGTTGAGTTTGAATGTGGCTCTTAAAGGGTTATTTACCGTGACATCAACTGTAAATTCTATTAGTTTATATATCCACAATAATTTAAAATATCTTTCCTGCCCTTTTTTTTTCTCATTCACTGGTGAACCTTTAGAAACATCTCAATTTAGTATGGACTCAGGTTGTTTTAAGTTAATGAATATTCCATTAGCTATTGTTAAGCAAAATAAAATCCTTGAGTAAATACACCTATAATATGGAAACATTGTAATGGCCCAAGTTTAGGGAGATTAAAAAAATAAATAGCATTATAAATTTCTTAATCCACTTCAGATTACTAGAATCTCCACCAATCATACCTAAGAAATGTATTAACTTGCAAATCCAGGGGGAAAGCCCGTTACACACAGAGATGGTTGCTGTAAATGCAAGTCAGTGTTGAATAGGGGAACTATTTAAAATCCCCCAGATCAGCAGCACTCCTACTCTGTGTGTTTACTGTCTATTTTACTGGGAGACTTCAAATTCTACATGTTAGAAAAGGTTTTTAATGAGTGTTGAGATAGGAAAGTTCTTTATATAAGATATTGTTAATGCACCACCTTCCTTCCTTAGAGTCTCATCACACACTCTATTGTGTAAACATTTGAAACATATTTACTGCAATAGTAAATATTGAGTAAATACCCAACATCTTGGTCATCGCTTTTCTTTAGTTTATTTATATTAAAGTGGTTTTTATACAATGTATTTTGATCATATTATTTCTCCTCCCCAAACTCCTCCTGGATACTTCCCACCTCCCTACCCACCCAACCTCATGTTCTCTGTCCCACCTCCTTCTTCCTCAAGAAAAACAAAAATTAAAACCAGGAAGATAAGATATACCAGAACAAAACAAGAATCACACACATAAAAATAAATAAGTAAACAGACAAATAAGCATAACATAGTGTCTGTATTGTATTGAGCAACTACTCCTGGGCATAGGGGCCTGTCCTGAGTGTGACTGACTGTGCAGTGGTATCTTGGTCATTTTAATAGTGAATAGTGGGTCAGCTTCGGAGGAATCTCCTGGGTGAAAGGCCTGGTTTACAGAATACTTGTGGGACTTCTTCCCTGCTGCTTAACTTCTTGTAATCTGGGTTTTATCTGCACCATGAAGGTGTTCACAAAACCTTCAATAATTCTGTAATCCACCTGGCACAATACAATGACTATAAGATGAGCGCCTGGGAATCAGCATAGACCAATGAAAGGAGCCTTAGGCCTGCATCTGCACTATTTCCTACCTGATGATCTTGAAACTTTTATTTACAGTCTCTAGGCAGTCTGAGACCTATCATATGGACAAGTACAGTAATACACAATAGTCCTGGCTTGGTCCTATGCTCATAGTAAATGAAATGACAGCTATTATTATAAGGAATTCAAATGATCAGTTTGTTTGTTTAAAAAAGGGGGGGGCATATTGTGGTTCTGTTTCTCGTGAGAGTCCTCTCTATATGTTATAAGTGACCAAACTCCATGAGCTTAATTAGTTAATGTCTAAGCAGGCTGACATTGAAGGGTAAAAACAACTGAGTCCAGCTGCATCACCCTCTAGAAAGTCTGCTTCGTTCTCTAACTTAAATTTTAAAGTGGCATTGGCCCAGCAAGATACCCTGCATATGTCCTTAAAGTCAAACTTCGCGTTAAGAGTTGGACAGTACAGCTCTGGAAAAAGTCAACTGTGGTGGTTGTTTTTTATCGAGCTTCCTTGTTTCCCTAATATCATATGCACTCCAATTCAAAGAGTAGCCAGCTGCTTCCCAAAATAAAGGAAGCGAAAGGTAGAAATTTTCCATCTCGGTTCTTGAGTGCCAGAGTTTAAAGGGTCACCACTCCTGTTGGTCAGAGAGAGCAAGGAGAGAAATTAACAACCGTTTCAATAAGAACAAAAACCAAAACAAGATGCAAACAAGGAATTAGCACCAGCAGAAAAGCAAACATCCAAGTGATGTTTCTTATCACTATCATAAAGATGATAGATGGGCAAAATCGAGTTACATTTAAGTTGTAATGGAAGAAAATAATTGCAGCATTCCATCAGGAAACCACAAGGTCCATTATTGATCTGTCCTCCCCGGGGCATGTCTTGTAATATTTAATAAAATAAACAGAGATTTATAACTCTCTATAGGCTGTGTATTTATAATCTCCCACACTATTCAAATTGTAAATGTGGAGTCAGCATTAGAAAAACATCTATGTCATTTGATTGCTTTGCGTGGCTCATTTAGACTGTGTAGTGCTCTCAAGAGAATGCATTTTGTATCAAGAGTGAAAAATGTAAAGTCAAGTTGCCAATTTTTTTTTTTTACTTCCTGTGCTCAGGAATGAGAGAATGTTACCCTATATGTGCTGTTTCTGAGGATTCTTTATTCTTGATATTAGACAGGGCTCCAAACTTAAACACGAGATATCTTGACTGTACACCAAATGTAATTGCTACCAAAGCAAATGCTTTACAAAACAAAATCCTTGAGGTTCAAGCATCCAGTGTAATTTACTTTTAAAAAAAATCTAACTAAAACTGTATTAATTTTTCACTTGATTCTTTTCCATGGCTGTTGGCTCTGTTCTCTTCCAGACTCAGCAAGTTGCTGCTTCCTGACTTATTTGAATTCCCCCTGCTATTCATTGCATACAGAATGGCTTAGTGCATTTTTTTTTATTTAAGAGAAACTTAAATTAATATTTTTTCCAGAATTTCATAATCTTCCCTGAGTTCATTGGGCACACCCTGAGGGCGTTTTTAAGAAGCAAAAAGTTTTCCATTCTTACCTTTTTCTCATCTCCCTGATACTCCCTTAAAATATCGAATGTCTGTTCCCAAGCCCATCCTAGAAAATACTTAAAAATGTCACAGCATAAGGCTTTCATAAACCAGAAGGAAAAGGACACAGTTCACATTGGAACTCTGGCCAACAATGCAGAACCCTTACCTGGGGATGGTACTGACTCAGAATGTGAGTAACAGTATCTCCCATGTGTCATTCAGGTAGCTGAGGTTAACCTTGCCCCTGCGTTTTAAGAGTGCTTCCTGTTCTTAGTGTCTGTTGGGGGGGGGGATTTATGATCCCTAAAACGGTGAATCATTGGGGGAAATTGCTGTGTGCTGTATTGGACAGTAAGCCCAACAGGAAAAGAAATAGATTTTAAAGGTGACTTTTGAAAAAGGTAAAATTCAGAAGCCAAGACACCAATATGTGCTGTTTCCATTTCCTCGTTCCACAGTTAGAGGTTACTGGAAGCATGCGGAATCCCACTTGTCGATAAAGATAATAAGCTATTGAGTAACAACAGACTTTTTTTAAATTTGCTATAGTATCTCCAATTTTGGGTGTTTTACTCTTCCTCCAGACTTCTGTCTTATTAGTGACCATCCTCCTTGTTTTCTTATCTCTTCTTTCAAACAAGAAAAACAAAAATCTGTCAGAACTTAGAGAGGACTCACTGGGAATTTCTACATTACCACAAATACTGACACAGTAGACACAGAATGACCAAGTGCCCAGGTATGAGCTGTAAGTCACATCCCTAGTGCTCAGGGGGGGGGGGGGGCTCGAAAATACCGGGGAAATGAAACTAAAAACCTGGCTGGAAGTCAATAAAACTCCCTAGGCTTTCTATTTATTTATTTATTTTTAAAGCATGGATTTAGTAAGGATCCTGGATATATTCCAGTCTGCTAATTATATATATTTTCAAACTAAAATTTCCAAGAGGATTCATTTGCATATGAATCACCTTCTGAGAAATATTGACTTCCTATTCTAAAAGCCAAGCTCTACCTTGGGGAAGCAATTTACTGCACTTTCCTGGAACCTAGGCTAATGTGGGTGCAGATGAAGTATGTGTGTGTGTGTGTTTGTGCGTGTGCATACACAGACACATGGACACTTCAGGAAGATTTGCTCATCTTTCAAAAGGGAAAGAAAAGGAAAATGTCTAACCAGTGCGTGCTAATAAAGAATAAAAGTTTGTTCTAATCATTCTCTATGTCACATGTGGGGAAAGATGGTTTCCAAATCATGTAATTACAAAACAGAAAGATGCATTGTTATACTTCACTTATCTTATTTGGATACATTGTCAATATGTCCATCAATCAAAGAACATTAAATGAGAGATGACACTTCAGATTGTGCTTTAGATAAAAGGGGTGAATTGAGGTCAGTTTGGGTTGTAGAGATGACTTTATGGAAATTCGGTTTGATGCGTTGTCTTATTACAAAATACATAAATGATTGGTGTTGGCCTAGAATGTATGTCTGCATACCAGAAAGGTGTACATCTGAATGCTAAATTTTCTGCTGATAGTTTAAATTTGAAATATCTGATTAGCACGTAGCACCTCACAGGCAGCCTGCTAGCACTAAAGGTGAAGAGGCATGCAAGATGTGGGGACAAAGCAGGTTTGAACTGGCTCACTGGCTCTGAGTAAATCAATAGTGTTTAGAGCTAATGCACTAAACAGGTTACAAGCACTAATGCAGTTGCCAATATCAAAAATGAATGTCTCTAAAAATTATCTTGACAATAAAGTGTGCAATATTTTCCATATATTTTCAAGCTAATTACGTTGTAAGCATGTTCTTTCATCTTATTAGTTTAAGCTAAGTGCCAGAGTCTAACTGTTTTATTTAGGAAATAAAATGAGCAAATACTTGTGAACACTATTTTCAGCAAGCGTTAGAGGAAAAGGATTTATTATGCAACTAGGATTCAACAGGAAACCCAGTAGTCACTTACTGATCACTATCTCTGATAGTAAGGCACTGGAGAAGCAGCTGTACATGACACTTTACCCCATGCAGCAATGGATTGGTGGAGATGACAGTAAATGACCAAGTCACTCAAGTAGACAAGATGTCCTGTAATTCATGAAATATGACATAATATGTGGATATAAATGAAAGGAAATATCTAACTTTTATGGTTTAATCTTAAAAGACTACTCTGGAGTGATAATAGCTAGCTTTTACCTGAAGCTTAAAACTGTTGGAAAAGCATTATATCTTTAATATATTTAGTTTGGGGCAAGCGTATGCCATGTGTCTAATACGTTAATAATCATGACCTACTTCTTAGCCTTATGTCTGAAGCATAAACTTCTGTGTTTAACTTTTAAAAAGTGAATTGTGGTCATGATAGCACATTATTTTATTCTTTAAAAAAACATAAGAAGGTGTAATGACATGTTAAAAATATATTCTGTTACACAAAATTGCCAATGTGTTTTCGTAACACTTATCGTGAAGTAGGTAATGTGTGCATGGCTAGAAGCTCCAGACACGATTTCAGCTGTGCTCACTCACTGTCTCTCATAACCTAGCACCCCATCAGCTCCTTTGGAAGTAGAGAGGCTTTCTGCTGGGCTGGATTATTTCTTCCTTGGCTCCCTGCCTCTCTTTCGTGTCAACACTCAGTATTTGGGAAGACATTTCTTCTGCACATGGAAAGGGTTCTCCCATTACTCATGAGTCCTATGACAAAGAATCATGCAAGTCAGAGAACATGAAAATAAGTCCTTTTGAAACCCCCAGCATTATAAACATTCATAGAAGTTGAGGAAATGTGATCCTGAGGTAGTCCGAGTCACATTGTCCTTCTGTATCTGCGTAGTGTACCCTTCACAATTACATCCCTTTTTAGTGTGTTTCCTGCTCATGAGGATCATGTGGCTAAGAGGCCAAGTGGGAGCCAAGGGCTCCCAGAACTCATGCCCATCTCATGAGCATTTCCTGAATGTCCCAGTGTGTGCTATCCAACCACGGCCATCTTTGTGTTGCCAATTCCTTCATCTTTGCTGCACATGCATTAAACCTCTCTCTTTCACGTGAGTCGCCTTCATCTGCTTCTGTGAATTTAATGGTGCAGCTATCTAAACAAGGTAAGGTCTCAGAAGGGAGGCTTTGCCATGCTTTGCTACCAAGTGTCTGCATCATAGATCATATAAAACAAATAGTGTTGATTTGATCTTAGATTTCTCCAAAATAAATCTATATATTTACACAGTAAAGAAAGAAGATATGAATATACGATTTGGGGCAAATTTGCCCAAGTGTTTTTGAGAATAAAATGTAAACAGTATTGTTTTCATCATTGGAAAGCTGCCAAGGTTTGAAGTGCAGGTGTAAAAATATGTCTGAGGGATCCAAAGAAACACACACCTTTTTCTGGCTTGTTTGTCCACTTTTGTTTGGCCATCAAAGAAGTGGTGTTTGCCAAGGTAATAGGAGGCATTTAATCTTTGGAGGTTGGTCCTGTGCCTACAAGTCAGGGAGGTCGCCTTCTTGCCCCTTCCTGCAGCCTGTAATTACAGGCAGAGGACTATCTATTTTCCAGTAAAGTGACTAGAATCTTGAGTGTAGTAAGACTGTTTATAAGAGCAAGTGGATATAAGAAATATACATAGTTTAGGAAAAGATAATAGGAAAGTGAATGTATTTTCTTCATATTTTCAATAACATGAGACAGCCTAAGTCTCTAGAAATGTCATATGTGCAATAATAGAGGTGAACTCCGGGTCACATTAGGTAATCCTGATACTAAGCAACTTGAATTAGTATGAGGAGTTTACAATGGGGTGGAATATGTCTGCTAACCTATTAAGTAGAAACTAATTTGTGGCTCCACCATCATGGTAAACAAGAAGCAGTAACTATATTAGTAAGAGTGATTGAGAAATATTTTTACTTTGGATAAAAACAATTACATTGGATTTATCTGGAGATACTGTGGAAAAATAGCATTATTTCATACTCTCATCTAAGCTCAGACTTCTTAAAGTATAATTATTATAAAAAAAGTGGTGAGTCCAAGTAGTTAGGCATTTAATGTGCACTTCCAATTCAGTTATTGTCCCAGTGCTAGGAATATCCATCAGGATTTGAAAAGCATGATATGTTCGTAGTAGTTTAATGATAGTAATGAAACATGTAATTGATGTTGAAAAGTCAGAAGTTAAAGTTTTAAGTTTGGTGACAGATATAAAGAGAACTGAAATATATTTGGGCCGTACAGTGGTGTCACATCATGGTAAATTTAGGACGATTTCCCCACCTACTAAAAAGAAAAACAAACCTCCCAACTTTCATAGGACAATCTGATTATGAGCACATGAGTTCCCGAAGAGAGAATTGGGAAATATTTGAAAAGCGAACAACTACATTTTTGTAAATAAATACTATCTTTGTATTAATGCTTTCCCTGTGCTTTTAGCCCTAGGAAGCACCCCCAGAACTTTATATAGTGCTCGATATATTAGAGGTTCAAGATACATTTAAGGAACAGTCAAATTTTCTATTTTTTCTGTGAATATATAATAAAATCTCTGCTCCAGTAAATGGGTGGATGCATACATGAATAGGGATCACAGGATAGCTTCATTTTCCGTTTCTTGCCTTGGTGAGGCTTTTATTCTATATTCTGAGCTACAGGAAAATCACAAAACAAATTATACTATTGTTTGTCCACTGCTGTGTCCATCTAACCTATTCTTGTCTATCAGCCTCAACCCAGTTCCCCAGTGGCTCAGGAAACCCTTTCCACTGGGATTAAGTAATCATTTACACAACCTCTCTCATTCATTAACCCATGTTGACATTTTTCTTCTGCAGCCCGGCCTTGCTTAGGAATTCTTAAGCGACTTATCCAGCTGCTAGTGTGGATACAAACAACACCTATTTAACCACGAAATTTAATATTTTCAAGGGATCATTTGGCCTGCCTCAGCCTTCTTCGTGAACAGTTTCCTATTTCATCTTCAAAATAAAATTTGGATTCATTCCTAGTAAAATGTGTAGTTTAAAAAATCTTTAAATTTTCTCCTCCTATGTATTTATAAAGCAGAAATAGAAAATGTTATTACTTCTATCGGTCTTTCTTGTTAGTGTGTTAAAAAAAATGATGCCAGTAAGATAAAATTAGATCACCCTGGATCTGTCATCTCCATCGAATTTGTCTCCAGGGTGCCAACGACGTGGTAATCTTTCTAGAAAACAGCATGCTTTTATAGCTACGACCCTAGGAACATTTCAGGGAGTCCTCAGTGGCACCGAGTAGAGTCCATCGTCAATAGCATGATAATCAAGGAGTTCCTTACTTGGACCCTGGTTTCCCTCACATGAACTAACTCTTGGTAAAAGATAGTAGAAGGCCCTGATTGCATTGCTGGCCCTGTGCTGGCATTGCGGTATCCCGCACACCTATGGCAAGTTACCACCAAAACAGCCTTGGTTGTTGAAAAAAAACCAGGAGGAAATTGCACAAATAGCCCCATGAGCTGGTGCAAAGTGGCCCAGGAAATTACTGAACTCTGCCCTCTACCCAGCTGTGGCTTATGGGTCTGCCAGCCTCCCTCCCAGCCCAGCCTTCTAATGCTTCTTGTCAGGCTCACAGTCCTACTCCACCCCCTTTTAGCTCTCACCTTAGACAGTTTCTTTCCCAGAAACTATTCTCCAGTTTCCCTCCCATTCCATGTCCCTTCAAATTTTCTGGGTATTATGGTTTGTTTGTTACTCACTTCAGCACATCTCTTAACACATGCACGGTGATCTATTTTCCACTTATATTGTTATTTTCTTGGTATGGAGTAGGGATTGTATTTCCATGTATCTGGCACTTAATACAAAATCTTGAACAAAATACATACTCATCAAACAAATAATTATAACATACCTATGTTTCAAATAAGCTATTAAAATGTTTATGGTAAAAATACCTTTTCCCATAAACTGCTTTTCCTGCTTCCCTTCAAATCTCTAAAAGCTAATTTATAGAGTAGTGGTTTTAGAAGATTTAAATTAATACTGAGGAGAAACTAGAAAGTTCCTTCTAGCCTGTGCTTCCCCCTTGCACACCCATACATTGCAGGTGCACATGTGCAGTCCATCTGCTTTTGGGAGAATGATAAATCAAAGAGCAAAAATAATAAAAGGAAATGAAAAGATGAATAGAAGGAAGGTGGCCAGAAAGAAATTATTGAACTTGGTAGTTAACTGAAATCGGGAAAAGAGAGTTAAGTCCATTAAGAGGCTTAAGAAAGAGAATATCTCTGCTCCTTTGGACCTTCTGGAACATTCCTAGAACTGAGTGATACTGGGGGAGAGGAACTTTGGACACCTCATGGCTACTGTTAGAGTAGGGATAGACACAAGGGTACCGCCCTTAACAGGTGCCTTTGAAATCCACAGGTGCTCATTGCTACACACCAGGCACCAGAAGTGGGCACCAGATCTCATTACAGATTGTTGTGAGCCACCATGTGGTTGCTGGGAATTGAACTCAGGACCTCAGAAAGAGCAACAGCCAGTGTTCTAAACCGCTGAGCCACCTCTCCAACCCCCTTATTGGTATTCTTTATGACCACAAAGTTCCCCTTTCTTGGCACCGCTTCATAGGCATGAAGTCCATGCTAGGCAGAGAAACACTCTTCTGAAATGGATAGGCCCAGCTGAAATGAGAGAATGGGTTGGAGTTGAGGACTTTGAATCCTTTGCCCCTTGATGAAGTTTCTGATAAGTAGTTCAAGTCTTAAACTGGATGAGAAAACATGACATGTGTCTCACTCCTTAGTGCCAAGATGGAAAAGAATGAAAGCTACTGACAGTTGGATTAATGACAAGCTACAGTATAGTCATGGGCTTCAACAATATACCAGGGCATGGCTGAACACTCTTGTTTCATCCATCTTTTATGTCTTCTGGTCTTCTGCTGAGACAGCCATTAGTTACTCTTTATTGAAAGTGAGCCTTCTGGGCCCACAGGGAAGCTATGATCCTTCAGGAAAAGTGACTTCCCTTTGATGAGTTAATGTAATCTAATCACTGGTGTTGTGTCTTCTGGTTTTCTGATAGTTCTATGAAATAAGCACATTACAATTTGGTTTCTCTTAACTACATAGAGAAAGACAGAAAAACCTCCTCACAGCATCAAAATCTGCCATACTTGGAACTCATTTTGTGAATCCCTGTCACTCCTTACTGAGGCTGAAGCTCAGCATGAAGGCTGCTAACGCAAACCACATGGGCTCAGCCTGTTTTATATCTGATTCACCTTAGGAAATGATAAAGATGCAAAAGTTTAAACGTTTCCAATTCCAAAGCCCATACCGTTGGAGAAATTTTGAGCATTCTCATCCCAAGAGTATAGGTATATATTTATATATGAATGCGAGCATTTGTACACATGCAAATAGAAAGCCATATCCATATGTACATAAAATATAATCTGTTCCAAGAAGTTTTCCTCCTATACTCCAACTTCTGTCAGGACCTCGCTCATCACACATCTCTGCTACGAGGTTTTCCACACTGATCTCATGTTCACTCCTCTAGTCTTACAGTACTCACGGCTGGTGCATGTTTTCAGTTACTGTTCCAGTGAGTTCCTTTTTGTGCTTAGTTAGGTATGTGTTTCTATGTGCTAGTCTCTGGTCACCCTATGTGCACAGTGCTTTCAGAAGATAGGCTGAAAAAACATTCTGGCACATGTGTCAAGCTAAGAATGGATTTTCACATTTTTTTTTTAAGTTACACATGCACACAAAAAGCAAAACCTGTCCCAGGAATCCTATGACCTTCAAAGTCTAACATATTTACAATGTTTTTAAAATTTTTTAAATACATCAAAAATACATATAGTGTGTGCTGTCATCCCCAGCCCTACCTCTATCCCCTAAGTCTCCCCTCTCCCAGTGCCAGTGTATCTCCCTTCCAGCTTCCTGTCATGCACGCGCACGCACATATACACACAGTGTGTATATATAGATATATACCATTGAGTCCAGTTAGTGCTGCTTTACATGCACACAGGGGTGGGTCACCCATGAAGGCATAAACACAGTCTTCTTTAAGTCCATCTTCAAAATAAAAGAACTCAGGTGGGGGGGGGTGGCTTTGTGAGTCCCTCCCCTCTCCAGGCTGGCTTGGTCTTGAGTAGGTAACTATAGTAAAAGCACAATACTTTCTTGATAAAATAATGAAAAATATGGGGGTGTGGGTTGGTGAGAAAATATGTGCTTAGTATTTGCAGAGCTTTTGGGTTCAGGATTCAGAATCATTGCTGGAGGTGGGGAGGAGGGCCGAAATGACTTATAGAATTCCTACACTCAAGCAGAGTAAATCTCCCCTTCCAAATGGGGAAGGAAAGTGATGGGTTTGAGTCAGGCCTATCCAAATATAGCCTGCAGACAGATGTAGAGACATACGGGCCCTGAGGGGTACAAACCCAATGGGTGTGTAGAATTAGGTCATCACCACCGTTAGGCAAGTGAGGCTCTGGCTGTACCATTGTCACCTGGTGACTCACCAGGGCTGAGCCAGCAGCAAGCCAATCAGAGGTCTGTTTGTGCTGTGTCCGTGCCTGGCCAGACTGGAAGGATGTTCTTTTGCCTGTTTGCCTTTAACTCTGCACTCAGGTTTGCTACTGGGCCAGACTGGGCTTCAGGCAGTCGTGATTCCAGGGTCGGTGAAGCCACATCTCAGAATTTCTTCATCTGGCAAGTCAGTGGCTGTAGACATAGTGAGGAAGCATCTTCCTTTCATGCTGTGCCCTGAGAACATCAGACTTGAGTGTTCTCTTCCTAACACAGGACAATGTCCAGACAATACCAACTTTTGACATTAAGACTAGCCTGCTCTGCCCAGGAGCTGATTCTTCTGCATCATACAGGAGGCTTTAGTGTTGATCAGTGAGAAGCTGAAGTGACTGGGAAGTTAAAATTCATCTGCAAGAAGCATGACCAGACACTGAAGCCCAAAGTCCTGTGCATCTGCCTTCAACAGCTCCACTGCACCCCACAGGACTGGCATTTAGGGAAGAAAACTAAGCAGAATTTCTGACGCCAACACCGTTCAGTGTTTAGCCAACTGGTGAAAAAGTCTAAGAAAGGACACTGCATTTTGAAATGAGTCTCCCACAAAGCCAATACTAGAACTTATGCAAAATATGGCTATGAATAAGTTGATATTGAAATCTTCTAATAATGTGCCATGGTCAAGGAAGTTAGAACTGGTATGAGTAAACTGGAATGATTTTATGAGACTACGTTTTAAAAAAATTTATCTACATGACTGATTTAAATTACCTATAGATGAGCTAAATCTGTCTTAGAGATCAATTAAAAGAATCACTATTTTAAATATATCACATTCTTAATTACACTGAGTTAAAGGTAATTGCATACTCGCTGCATACATCACAGTGTTAATTCGGGGAAACATTTTGAGTCAAGCCTATTGAGGTTTCTAGCACTTCAATTTTCTTTTTATAAAAAAAAAATGTATGTCTGAGTCAGGTTAAAAAACTGGCAAGTGCTCTTAATAATGAAAACACACACACACAAAAAATAAAACACTGAATTAATTAAGGTATTACTTCCAAGTTTATAGTGCAGAGTAATTCCTGTTATGTCTAGGATGAGACATAAGATAGAGGCTAGGGAAGAAATTTGCTACAAGCTGTGTGTGTGTGTATCTGTCTGTCTGTCTGACCGTGTGTATCTGTGTGTGTGTGTCTATAAGTATCTGTGTCTGTGAGTATCTGTGTGTGAGTGTATATGTTGAAACCAGACTGAAAGAGTGCCTTTGCATGTTGCTTTGCTATATGGAGAGCTTTAACCTAGACCCACTATTAAAATCCCATTGCTAAGGCTCAGACAGCATGCAGCCCTGTAGGCCTGTCCCAATCTCTGGCGTGCCCAAGATTCTCAACAGGAAGAGAGATATGAGAGTCCGCTCCCCTACAGTGAATGTTGAGACATCACTTCTTTCGGGAAGCCAGTCTTCTTTCTGCTTCCCTTTAACTTTCTGCTGTGGGAAAAGATTAAAAAGAAGTAGATATGGGTCTGTGCATTGTGAAACTAGTATGTCCTTGACTATGTTTGTTTCTTAGCTCCAAATTGCACAATCTTTCAAGATCAAGGAGTTCTGTAGGTCCTGTGCTAGCATTGTGCAATGTCTCCACATAGGAATCTTACTGTAGAGAAATAGAGACATAACTCCACGTTACTAATCCTTGAAGACATAAGTTTTAGAGACCGATTTCCCAGGCCTTGAAATTCACAATATAGGTACAACATCAATACTGATACAGATTTATATTTAACCTGTGGAAACAGGCGTATAGGGGCGGAAGCTCCAGTTGCAGCATCCTCTTTCCACTGAAGAAAAAGTCAACAGGTTCTTGTAGGCTTGTAGATGTTCTAAGGAATTCCCAGAGATCAGTTGACCCAGTCACCTGTTCACCGGCCTCAGCAAGGTGTGCCTTAAAGGCAGCTACTTCAGAGAAAGGCTTTCTCTGGTGGCTTTGCAGATACACAAATTCTGCAGCAAGGTTTATCACCTAGACATGATGGAGGGCATTCAGGACAAAGGATAATGAGAGTTTCTGTGTCTTGATGACAGAAAGCTGACAATCGGTTATGATCCACAATGGCTCCACAAACTGTGTGTTATATTTATATCCTTAAAAATGCATTAAGTAACTCCGTGCCTTAGGTCAAGTTTGAGATTTTAAAGTCCCCAGATGTAGAGGGGGAGAAAGTAGAGCCTAATAAGATAAGGAGCAAAACACAGAAAAAGAAAAGCCACAGAAACCTGTCCCTGAAGCATCTCCTTTTCCAATGGAACACTTCAGATAGTCTAAGATTTTCAATTGCTCATTTCCCCTTTAAGTGGCTTCCCTTGGCTTTGGCTCCCTCTACAAAATGAATCAGCGATCACCAGTAAAAACTCAATTATCAATTAATCGATCTCTTTTGAGATGCTTGTACATTCCAGTTATCTGCTACGCCTCAGAATAATCTATAGCACTTTAGTGAAGAAGAGCTTCTAATTAAATAGTGAGCTAGTGCTCATTAATACATCAAAATAAGTGTCCAGAACTGAAACAATTTGCTTAATTATAAAGGTTTAGTATCTCCAAGACTTTCTCACTTTGCTAATGTTTGCCATTTTTAAATGAAGAAATTGTCGATGCACAAAATAGACTATTTTAGGTGACTTTTAACCAGAGAGGCAAAAGATACAAAAATTTCACAATCTTAAGTGACAGGTGGTCAACCTTAAGGAATGAAGTCACAATATAGGAAGAAAATTGAAATTTTTTTTGTTGTTGTTTTTAAACAGTGAATTGGAGGGCAGAGGATGAGACTGGGTACATGCCTATCCTGTGGTCCCAAGAGCCATAAAAAATTAAAAGTTTCTCATTATTATAATACATGATAATCATAGAGGGTTTCTAACTTTCAAGTCACTTTTCTAGACCTATAGCTATATAGAGAGATGTGCAAGAATGAACTTTCACTTCTTTTGTTTAAGATAGATTTCATTTTCCTTAGTATACCCTCCCACTCCGTACATCTTGCCCAGATTTACCAGTTCCCAACTGTCCACAGGACCTCCCCATTCCTTTAAAGAATACGAGTTCACTGCTCATGCCCCCTCCCTTGTTTATTCACTCATTCTACTATTATTGATTGGTTCTCTATTTCCCATGATGTTCTACTGCTCGAAATACAGTATTGAAGGAGCAGAGAACCCCTACTGGAGCCCGACATTAATTACACAAAAAATGCTGAGTTTGAGTGGAAACTGTACAGTGTGCTTGCTCTCTATAATGAATGGGCCAAAGCTGTCCTGAGAATATAGGCACATGTGAGCACCGGAACATGTTTTTCGGGAAACTGCTGATCAGCTCATAAACAAAGGGTGCTTAAGAGCTAACTGGGTGAATGAACATGGAAGGAACACTCTGTAAGAGGAAGCACCAAAAGTTGGCGTCGTTAATGCCTGAAACACTCCGAAGAGCTGAAAGCAGACCTGTACTCTGAATCACATAGAGCACAGACCTGCAGAAGTTGAGTAGATGCCACATGTTAGGAAATCTAGCAGGCCATGCTAAAATTGTTTTTCCTAAGATCAAGGAGATACAATAAATGTTTTAAAAAGAAGGAAAGAGGTATTGAATCGTTGAAAAAGAAGAGGGGGGAAGGATGCACTACAATCTGAACAGCTAAACTGACAGTGGCTAGGACAAAGATCATGGGGCTGGAGATGGAGGACCAGAAGTGGCTCTGGGAAAATCTGTTGACAAAAACTGCCACAAACTAGAGTCTCTCAGAATGGGGACACCTGAAGTGAGGAAATGCCTCCATCAGAAGCCAGTTCTGTGTGGCATTTTCTTGACGTTGATTGACGTGGGAAGGCCAAGCCCATCCTGAGTAGTGTCATACCTGGGCAGCTAATCCTGGGAAGAGTCAGCAAGATGGCTGGCTGTGACCCTGGGAGCAAGGCAGGAAGCAGTGTTCCTCCGTGGTTCCCGCCTCTGCACTGCATGACTTCCTGCCCTGACTTCCCTCAGTGATGGACTGTGATTTGGACACATAAACCAAACAGCCTTTTCTTCCCCAAGTCACCTTTGGTCAGTGTTTTATGACAGCAACAGAAAGTAACTATGTCAGTCAGAAAGTGAAATGGATGGAAATTGAAGGTAAATTACATAGGAGGGATGTAAGGGAAGGAGACATCGTGAAGACATTTAGATGTCAGGATTGAACATCTAAAGGGATGGAAGAGTCCTCCTGCAGGGTGCATGATATCTTAAGATCAGGGAGCAGGGAGTCATGTTAAGCCTGGAATCTCTCGGACATGTGGATGGAGATATAAATGGTGAACCAATGAAATAGGTATCACAAGAGAAGCACATTGCCAGGGAGTGTATGATGAGTGTGTGGTCTAGGCGGAACCCTAGAATGCAGCCATGGGAAGTCTGGGGTGGATTTCCAGGTATCAGTGGTCCAGCACACGAAGTACAAATAAAAGAAAAACCAGGGGTCTGAATATGTACAGAGAGGCAGGGATCCTCGGAGCTTATCATTGCCATACACTATTGAACAGACTTTTAAAACACACACACATACACACACACAAACAAGAAAACAAAAACAAACCAAACCTCTTCCAGTTGAATTGGAACATCACCCCATTGGTAGCTGTCTTTCAGGAAACTGGTAACGGAGATTCTTGATGTGCACTGTTTTTAACCTTTCTCCCAGTGGTAACAGAATGGAAAGGAGTTTTGCATGCTGGTTGTGTTCTCAGAAGCTCATATGAACTAGTCACACAATGATTCTGTGTGATGGGCACGCTTGTCTGTAGCAATCTCTGTTTTACAGATGGAGAGTAAAACAGAGATTGCTTCAATTTCTGAACACAGAGAAATTTTAGGAATTGCATAAAATACATGCATTCAGGACCTTGATGAAGGCAGTTGGTATATGTTCAGTTGCCTCCCATGAACTCTCAATAACCACACTTCCCTCCACTTCTCTGACCCCAAAAACATGAGCATATATGTGAGTTTTAAGGTATGTCATAGTATGGCTTTTAACAGTTAATATATTATTATTATTAATTATTAATAATAGTTGGTGATATATTGTTACTAATAATACTGATAACATATCTGAAATTCATTTCATAGGACCTGCTTCTAGGAACTGTATGTACACTTATGTCAAGGAATCCGCTATCTCAAGTTTTGTTGGTTTTTTTTTTTTCAATAACATCTAAGTTCTATCTTCGTGAGTAAACATTTGAAACGCAGTTTAAATTGAGATAATACTCTTTACCTCCCATTTTTGAGACAACAGTACCTAGTAAAACTGGGGCCATTTCAGTCACTACAGCAATCAGGCATGGTCACGGCTGTTGTCTGTTTTCACAACGCTCTTTAAGGAAACACAGCAAAGTTTCTTACCAGTTGGTTTGCATACAGAGTCATCTTAACTTTATGGCCATGTTTTATTCCAGACCCTGCTGAGAAATTCATCAGGCTGTGAAGTGCGCAATGATGAATATCGAACAGAGTTTACCACGGCTCTGCAGCGCGTTGATTTATTCATGGGCCAGTTCAACCAAGTGCTCCTGACTTCTATATCCACCTTCATCAAAGGTGACCTCACCATTGCTAACCTAGGGACATCAGAAGGTCGTTTCATGCAGGTACGTGCATTCTTAGAATATCTGGTTTTATTTCTACTGTAAGATATTTACAGATAAACTAAAAAGTAAAAATCACAGTTGAAGCTAGAGATAAAATCTAAAAGGCCAGCAATGCAGCACATGGCGTACTTTTTATCAAGTAGGTAGATTGTTCTTGTAAAGTTTTTTAACCTTCCAACTTGAATGCGGTTGCTTTAATTTTCTTGTGTGGAATGGCCTTTTTTTTTTTTTTTTCCATTCATGATTTCTGTCACATGATTGGAAAGTAAAAATGAAACAATTAGGCACTTCCAGGCAATGTTTTCCTCTTTCAGGGGAAACTGGGGATCAAAGGAGAGCTATTGTGTGAACCGTGTGTGTCCATGAGAAGAGACATTCACATCCCTGAGAGACATTGGCAGGATTCAGGAAGGGATGCTATCATTAAAATCCCTCTGTAACTCAGGCTCTCCTCATTCTGCAAAATGGTGTAGTCCCACACAAAGAGGTTCAGATACTTATTTTTTTTTTTTTAAGCAGGCTTTCTTAAGAAAGGCTTCTAATGGCCAGCATCACTATTTCCATACAATAAAGGTTCACATTTCAGATTTGATGGAATTAGTTTTTCCTAGCTACAAGAATCATAGCACTTTGCAAAAATTAACAACCCCTCAGATGAATATATTTTATCGCTTTAATAGTTATTGGTGCTTTCACCATGAGTTCGTGAGCAGATTCTCAATTACTGCAGAAGGACGATGACATCTGTGGAACATCTGGGAATATTAGGAAAGTCTTATAAGGGAAGATGCTTATGTTTTAATTGTTTACTATAGTTAATACCCTGATCAGATAATGACATTTAGTAAACCATTTGGGGGTGATGAGCTTTTCCTGTGACTTATCCACCTAAGCATCATGTATCTATTTTATTTTACAAAGCAAAGTTTTGAAAATTTTCATTGTCTTTAGAATAATCTGGATGTTGGTCACTGCCATAATTTAAGAGTTAAAAATCATTTCTCTTATACTCTTGATCTTAGTGGGGCTTTTCCAAAGTCACAATGCCACAAAATGTTAACAAAGATCCTGCATTATGAGTGTGCACACATTGTTTCCTCAGCTACTACTCTCTTCTCTCCGCTGACCACGCCCCTTCTCCCCCTCTCCCTATCTAATATGCTGTCTACTTGCCTCAATTCTGTTCTTTCTGGAAAATATAATCATTTGTTTATTTTTATTTTAGCTGCATTGGTGTTTGCCTGCATATGTTTTTGTATGAATGTGTCAGATCTTGGAATTACAAACAGTTGCGAGCTGCCATGTAGGTGGTGGGAATTGAACCCAGGTGCTCTGGAATAGCAATCCTTATCTTAACCTCTGAGCCATCTCTCTGGCCCTTAATTCTGATCTTAACTGTGAAGGTGGGACACATATTCCTTCCACAAACTGACGCATTTTAACACTCCAGTATGGCTGTTACTTGTTACCTTTGAAATGGGGTCACGTTGCTTGTGTTTATATGCATACTTCATCCACACTGATAATTGCTATAATATTCCGAAGAATCTGAAGGAGAAGAGGACATCTAGTGAATTCCGGATATCTCATGGCAAAGCCTCGCTTCCCCCTTGTCTTCATTTCTGCTTTTCTTTTGTTCTAAGTTACCCATTACCTCACCAATGCAGGTCTTCATTAATACACTTTTACAGTCACTTTAGACTTGAGGGGTATCTTTTGTGATTATGGTATAATTATATCATTTCTCTCCTTCTTCCTTTCAAAGTCTTGCATATACCTCTTTTGTTCTCTTTGAAATTCATGGCCTCTTTTTTCACTGCTATTACATGCATGTATGTGTGTGTATGTATGTATATGCATATATATTCCTAAACATGACCTGTTTTATCTATAAAAGAGTATTTTCTTAAACATCAAAAGGGCCATAGTCAATTCTCACATGTTAAAATTATAATGAAATCCCATTTTAACTAAGTTACTTTAATAATAAAAGAGTTCATGCCATCCAAGGGGTATATCATGTATATATAAGATCATATACTCATTATAACTAAAATTCTGTAGTTGCTGTTTTTATTCTTACCTCTTAGTGTGTATGGGAGGGAAAAGCTATCTTCTGTCATTAATGGCACCAAAAAAAGGTAATCTTAAACTTATCAAGCTTGTATTAAGAGCCTAGTCACAGCAATAGTGCATGCAGACGGGGAGCTTCAGGGACCACAGGGGATTTATTTCTATGATACTTGCGTTCCATCAAGTTTTATATAAATAAACCTGAAGCATTTGACAGTCAACTGAATCAGGCAGCCAACCACTCTGAAATCCAGTTCGTTTACACCAGATAATGTGGAGGGACGAGAAGTTTGGAGACCTGCATTTGGCTTTACCACAGGGCCTTCCTACCGGCTTCTTTAAGTGTTTTGACTGGAGTAAAACTCTAAATCCATAGCCAGGCTAGGTTTCTGCAACTCGTGTTTTAATAAATACTACAGCGTTTCTGTTACAAAACAGAATCAACATATTTTTCCCTCCCGAGGCAGCTGCTACACATGAAAAACACAGAGAAATGATTTTACTTCCTTCCTACCCTCGAGCCTACATGGCAGAGTTGCTTAGCAAATGTTTGTAGCCCAAGAGTTTGCAGCTGTTCCTGCCCTTCCTATTGTGCTGGTGCTCAGCTCAGGCTGGGAAACACAAGCTACAGCCCCAGCTGTTGGGTGCAAAGTGAATCAGGTATTTCACAGTGGTTATTTGATTAGAAAGAATTATATTGTTTAGCTAACAATAGTCTGCGCATGTCAGAGAGGACATTTCTGACATGTTGCTAACTTTAAAAAGAGAGAGTGAGAGTGTAACTTATCTCTCATGCAGGTGTGATAAATCTAAATATACTGACGTGTACATATGTCTAAGTCTAGACCAGTGGAAGCACGTTAATATAGAACTCAAAAACGGTTTTGATTTGTGTGATCACTCTCTTGGGATGCTTTGAAGTACAGCACTAAGTAGTGTTTGAGATAGCTGAAGTAAACAATGAGAATGCAGCCTGGTGGGAAAACCTAGTCCACTGTGCAGTGAGTGCTATGTGGGAGAAGAGTGGATTCTCATGAACATCACAGGACTAATCACAGGGATTGCCCACGTCTCCCCTTCTGAGCTCCTCATCTAATCTACATCCAAACAACGCATGCTTCATTTTTTTTTTTTTTACAGCACTTGTATAAGGCCTTTAATCTCTAAATGCAAAGCATTGCTATTAAAATATTTGTGCATGATTGTCGGGCTGAGGAGAGTGAATCAGAGGTGGGGGAGGCCGCTAGGGGCTTGTTTCAGCTCCACAAATGTTTTCTGGGCCACAAATTTTACTTCATGGAGGCTTCCTGAGGGGTGGCGGCGGGAAATCAGACATGAGAAGTGCGTAACACATACAGCATTCATTTCTGAACCTTTATTACTTTTGGATATCAGTACCAGATAAGTTCTGTGTATTGACTAGTTGCCCTACAGTGGAAGTGTTTGTAATACTGTGTCTGCTAACAGTACCTGCTGCCTGGGTACTTTGCCACCACCCTGGTCTTTTTTTTTTTTTTACTACCATCCCCTGTTCTGTTACCTTCGGTGTTGGTAACACCCATCCCTTTGTTTCTGTTCTGAAAGACTAGGTGGGTCTAGCAAGAAACTTGAAGTGGAAAGATATGTTTCAGCCGTGATCATCCTTTATGACCGTTGCTTTAAGGATTAAGTTGGTAATCAGTGAAGTTGAGAGTAAATTCTTCCTTTCGGTAAAAATCAGTTCATCTGCAGACGGCCTGTCATCAGACTGCTTGCGGCTTTTATACATACCGCCACTGTGGTATGGCACATTGATGCTTTCATTGTAAGGCAAGGGCATGCATCATGTTTACAATTACTGGTATTTTCTAATATGTAGACCCATATATGTCCGGCAATGTGAGGATTAGATAGAAATGAATCCGAATGAGGTTTAACTCACACATGGTTTTTCTTAAGGGATTGCAAATTTACTCATCTCTTATAAAGTGTTCAGACAAAGACATCATTAAAAATATATTTTAAAATTAACTTTACAGCACTGATCTAGCATAGTCCTAAAGACTATTAGCATTAGTCTGTTTCTTTTGAAGAGAATGTGTATAGTGAGTTAAGTCTCTTCTTTGTGGTAAGAAATTATTGTAAATAAGAATTTCAAGATCACGACCATAACTAAAAATTAAGCAGGATTCATACATAGTCTTTTAAGATTAATGTATATATGCACTTGAAGGACATATATTTTGTTCATTATCACATGCATAGAAATTTAAAGCATCAGAAGCATTTGAAACTCTGGGGAAATATGAAACTTTTGTTTATTTTGGTTTTAGATAACAAAGAGAAACAATTTTACTTCATGGATGCTTCCTGAGAGGTGGCAACAGGGAAACCAGAGAGACATGAAAAATGTGTAACATATACAGCATTAGCTTATGAACCTTTATTACTTTTGGATATCTGTACCAGATGAATTCTGTGCATTGACTAGCTGTCCTACAGTGGAAGTGTCTGTAATACTAATTTGGAAGTTGCAGTGGCTACTTTTCTTACCATAACAAATTTCTGACAGAAGCAACGTAAGGGAGAAAGGGTTTATTTGGTCTTGAGGACACAGTACATTGGTGATGCAGGCATGACATCATCTGTGGCTTACTGTTCTTCGTGGAACCCACACTCACGACACTGTTCCGATCTCCTTCTCCGCTGTCACACAGCCTTCCCTGTGTGATCTGCCACACAGATGTCTGGGAGTTCCTCCAGTGAGAATCTGCCCTGACACTCTCCAGCCTTTCACCCTGCGCCATCAAGGCTCAGCCTTGACTGTGGATGCCGAGCAGGGATGGTGGCCAAGCAAGAGTCTCTAGTGAATCTCTTGAAGTAAACTTTCCTCTTAAAAAAAGAAAAAGGAAGAAGGAGGAAGAATAAGGAAAGAAGAAAAGAAAGAGAGAAAGAAAGAAAGAGAGAAAGAAGGAAGGAAGGAAGGAAGGAAGGAAGGAAGGAAAGAAAGAAAGAAAGAAAGAAAGAAAGAAAGAAAGAAAGAAAGAAAGAAAGAAAGAAAGAAAGAAAGAAAGAAAGAAAGAAAGAAAGAAAGAAAGAAAGGCAGAAATAATAAACCCACTTGATTTATTAAGAAATAGAAACCCAAACCACAGGCCACATCACACCCACTAAAATGGCCATAATTAAGAAAGTGTAAAATACAGCCAGGTATGGTGGCACACAGCTTTAATCCAAGAACTCTAGCACTTGAGAGGTAGAAGGCAGTAGATCTCTATGAATTCAAGGCCAGCTTGAGCTACATAGTGAGTTACAGGATTGCCATGGTTTTTGTTTGGTTGGTTGGTTGTGTGTGTGTGTGTGTGTGTGTGTGCGTGTGTGTGTGTGTGTGTGTGTGTGTGTGCGCGCGCGTGTGTGTGTGTGTGTGTGTGTGTGTGTGTGTGTTTGTGTGTGTGTGTGTGTGTGTGTGTGTGTGTGTGTGTGTGTTTTGTTTGAGAGAGAACATGCCTCAGTAAAATGAAAAGGACTAAAGACAAGAAAACGGAAGTGAAAGGCCTCCCTTGTGGGAATGTGGAGAAATGTAGACCCTGTGGGGCCAGCTTAGCAGTAACTTCTAAAAAGTTAAAGATGAGGTTGCCACGAGATTTAAAAAACTCCTTATCCTAGAGGCAACGCACAAGAGAAACCAAAGTGTATGTTCACAGAGGGACTGCCACATCTACCCACAGTAGCATTACACATGCCGCTATGACGTTGCTCAGGTGAAATGCAGGAGCCATCCTGATGTCCATCAGGTGATACATAAATATACAGAATGTGCTATGTATAGAGCAAAATATTGTTTGTCAATAAGAAGAAGCATTGATGAATCTTAAAAACATATACTAAGTAGAAAATGCCAACAAGAAGGCCTGATCATGCCAGCTTCCACTTATATAATGTCTAGAACAGGAGAGACTAGAGAAAAAATAGATTAGAAGTTGTCAGTGGACTGGAGAGATTGGATAGTGATTGCTAAGGGATCTTAGTATTTTCTGAGCTACTGAAAGTATTCAGAGTTGCCTTCAGTTTCAGTAATCATTGCACAAATTTGCACGTGTTCTAAAACCCAGGCCTCTGTAAAGCTGGCTGGAAGCTCCAGGGATGGAAGGAACAGCAGCGAATTCTCACTGGAGAGATCATCACACTGGGAGATGTAGCACAGTCCCCAAGCATATGTGTGGCAGATCACATGGGGAAGGGTGTGGGACAGAGTGGTGATGTGGTTAGATCAGACCAGCACGGGTGAGGGTGGGTTCCTTGAAGGACAGGGAAGGCCCTGGAAGGCATCAGAGGACAGACAAACAAGGCATGTCATCAGGGCTGCTGGACACTAAGGACCTTTAATATTCTTGGAGAGACTTGAGTGACCACTGAAATTCCTATTGACCCTACAGCCACCACCATTCCCTCCTCCCCTCCCTCTGCCTCTGCCCCTCCTCTTCCTCTTCTCACTGTTGAAACTATTGACTTGTCTACTTTGAAAAAGAGAGACAGAAACATGTGAGGAAGTAGATAACAACATAGATTTACTTTATATTAAATTGTGTTCATCTGTCTTTTAAATGAAATTAAATTTTAGTAAAGCTGTCTCATTAAAAATAAAAGCATGTATTTGGTAGGGAAATATGTTTTTATAAAGTTTTCTAGGTGAAGTCACACTGTTTTATTTCTCTATGCATGTATTTTTTTCCCATATCCTTTCTCAGATAACTTACTGGGAAGTTTATGTGGCCTGATAACCTCAATGAGCAAGTAAACTCACAGTGTTCCCTCTCCCCACTTCTCAAAGAATGCATTAGGTCTATATTTTCAGGATCATTAAAGCAAAAGGTTTTGTGGTCTAAATACTAAAGATTAGTCATGGACACAGTAGAAACTCAAAAGATAATTGCCAATCTTCTATTTCATACTAATTGTTCTCAGATTGCCAAGTGATTTATCATAAGAATTAAACTTAAATGCCAAGTTCTGTCTGTCCCTCGAAATATCTCCATGACAACAAAAGTCAACTCCTAATTCTTGCAAGCATTGCTTCAGGGGTATTTTGAGGATTTTAGTGGTTACTCAATTATTTAGGATTCTGGCATTGAGAGAGAGGGAAGGATTAATGATAGAAAAAGCATTCTTGGCATTTCCATACAGTGGATGTTCCTTCAGAGAAAAGGCTAATGATGAACTGAAAAGGTATTTGCGTCTGTGATAAGGTCTCTGCTCATCAGTGCAATGGCAAAGATTCACCCCCTTTTCTCATGGCCTTCCTGCCTTCTGCTGCTGATTCCCCTGAACAGACAGCACCCATTCTAGCCCATGAGCTTCTCTGGCAAAGCTAGTATGGTGTCATCTGATCCATGAGCGCTCATTAAAATAGAGAGGCCTTCTTAGGCATGCTTAACTCATGCAGCCCAAGTTACTGAAACAAGGGGCAACTGGCAAGTAAGTGCACTGTAAAAGCTCTTCTAGCTTCAACTCCCCAGTGTTTTTTGGGAGTTCTGACTTGAAGCTGCATATTGGTACTTAACTACAGGGCTCCTAGAGCCAAGCAGATGGGTGTTTAAGGAGGGGTCAAGCACAGGGATTCTGGCATTAGTTAAAGCCTCTGGGAAACCCGACTCTTGCACTTTCTAGCTAAATTCTCCTTTGGATTTTATTGAAAGCAAAAACAGTATCTGTCTTCCAGAATAATTGTGAAGGGTCACTCTGATCTCTTAAGAAGCGCTTAGCATAGTATCTGACTCAGTTACCTATGATAAAAGTGCCATGTGTATGGCGTCTCCAGAGAAGGCAGAGACAAATCAGTGAACCCAAGACCAGGGATGGAAAGGGCAGAGCTGAAAAGAAAAGTTAATTGTTCCTGGAAAGTTCATATAATCAGACATTTGATAACCTAGAGATAGCAATCTAGTAATTAAGAAGGGATTGCTTATTACAGACGGCAAGAAATTCTAAACAGAGCAAGAAAGCTATATATAGAATTACCATAAGGCTCCACAACTCCAGTTCTGACATATCATGTGACAGCAATATAAAGAAAATGCCACACATCCTTTCAAAGCGATCTGGGAGATGATCATTGCCATGTCGTCGGTCTGAGGAGCACAGTGGGAACCAGGAAGATGGGTGAAAAATGTAAGAACCCAAGAGCTGAGCCATAGTCATCAAAATCACAGAAGAATGAGCAATAGACAAGCTGGTGCTTGTGTTGGTTTCGACTTGTGCGTGAGAGAAGGAGATTTTTCCTTTTAATATTTGTACCCAAAGAGAAATAAAGGTTTAGAGAATTATAGAGAACAAGAGGACCTAAGCACCAAACGGGGTTTAAGATTGCGAAACTGAAGAGCTGAAGTTCAGGTGATGTGGTATAGAGGTGTGGGCCCTTCAGTGTCTGATGGGTGAGTCGCCCAGGGGTGGGGATAAGGGACCGGAAATTACACTCTTCTTCACTTTTCCCACAAAAGTCTTAATGTCTATTGAACCCTAAATGTAGGAAATAACAGTAATTTCCATCCTGACCACATGACCTTTGAGGTCATGACCACGTGACCTTTGAGCCAGCATTAATCTTCTGTGCAAATATAACTACCTCTATTAATGGAGGTGTTTTCAATGTGTTGAGTGTTTGGAGTAGGAAAAAAATGTCAATGTGTTAAATTTTTATGGCTTAATGTGCATTCAGTTAGTTTTTCTATTAACAGTTCACCCCATGAAAACAAATAAAGCATTTGGAAATCTCCCTAAATTGTTTCTGGCTACTTGGCTTCTTCATTGTGTTAAAGAAAAAAAAAAGGCTATTTTTCTCCAGAATAAGTTTATTTTGTATGGATCTGAGTACAAGGCACTTAATCACGACTCTAACCTGCACTTCTGTTTTGTGAATGAGAAAACCATGGTCAAAGGAAGGTTTTTGTTTGGAGGTTTAGTTGGTTGGGTATTTTTTAACTCTAATATCAGGGTACTCATGGCTGTCCTAGGATTTCATATGGCAAACCTTGAAAATACAACTTGAAAATCCAAATGCAGGACAGTTTCACAGTAGATATGAAGCTCTCAGTTCTGAATCAGCCTCTTACCCAACACTCCCTGCATCCAAACTGATGACCTACTTAGGAGTCTGAGCATGCCCAAATCCTCCTAAAAATCTGAAATCAGCTAAGATAGCAACCCCAACCTTATCTCCCCAGCTGATCTGTCTCAGAACTTCCGTTGTCAGTGGGGTCTAGAAACAGGAAGGAGGAAAATTGTATTGCTGGGGACAATACCTAATGAGAAATACCTGAAAGCAAGAGTAAACCGTTTCTCCAAACACATCGTTCAGGCCTTGTTAAAGCCACCAGGTCTTGTTTTTTAAAACGAGGACAAAAAGTAGAACTTGGTTTGTCATATAAGTAATAGTGTATCACAAGACAGTATATTTAAAACAGACAAACAAAACAGCATTCAATTCAAATAGCCAGGGTCTGTTCTGACCTCAGAAGATCTATAAATCAAGCTTAGCAACAGAAAAACTGGAATCAGCCCTGGGTTTCCAGACTCCAAGTCTTCTAATCTTAGCAAAGGAAACTTCCCCATGGGGAGGGTTAAAAGGACAGATTAGAGAATAATCTGGAGCTTCGTAGCCTATGTAGTGGCTTCCTTCTGGGGAGTTTCGGCTTCTCCAGTTGCCGCTTGTAAGGACTGGTCTGAATGTGCTGGATGATTGAGTGCAAGATCTTTTCCTAGAAACTGCTAAGAACATGGGCAAAACATTCTTATCAGGAGATGAGAAGATGTTGCATCGATTTCTAACAGGGTGAATTGTGGGTCTTTGGTTGGAATGTTACTGCACTTTGCGGGTCTGCTGTGTTTAAAGCAAGTCTGGCAGTGACGGTGTTTTTTTTGTTTCTCAGGTTGTGCTTTCTCGGACTATACCTTACACCCCTCATGTGAACTTCCTCCTGGATTCCCATCCTGTGTCTCCAGAAGTTATTGTTGAACATCCATCAAACCAAAATGGCTACACATTGGTTGTCACAGGAAAGAAGGTAAGGCCTGTTTCCACTGGAATTTCCATGGATGTGGCTCTTTTTAAATGGATGCTGTGTGTTTTAATTACCTCCCTCTGAGTCTTAGATTCATATCTCCTCCCTTTACTTTAAGGGCTTTTTGGGTTTTTTTGTTTTTTGGTTTTTTTTTTTTTTGAGTCTTCCAGAGATTGCCTGAAGTAGTTATCTATTATTGAGGAAAGATCTTACTTGAAGGGATCTTCTTTAGAGTGAGTACGTATTCAGTCCTGTTTCTCAGTGAAATAAACAAATACCAGAATGCAAATTACAGCCCTAAGGCAAAACCCTGAAGCAGGCAGATAAATCCTGGAGACACACTCAGGAATTTGACTCCAGCCGGTAATCCCTGCCCTCTAAGATAGAGAATGGTATGTGACCTTACACAGAACTTTCCAGAGTTTCTAGTGCTTCCCTGCAGCTTAAATTAATCTCTCTTATTATTTTAAAATATATTATTTTAAAATCAGACCAAGCCTGGTCTCTACACTGTAGAACTTCTAGCATAGAACAGTGCTTATGGATCGGGCAGTAATGATGTTTGCTTGAAGTTATAGTTGAGGATGAGTGAGCTAGGTTTCCTGGAATTCATCGCCCAGTCTAAGGCAGCAAGCATCTTAGGTTCACACTACATCCAGCAAACAGTGCTAACCTTTTGTCATGTATGTGCCAACAGTAAAAGGAATGCGACCTTTTAAAATCACTTAAAACCAATATTATGGGATTTTCACATAGATGCTATCAGGTGAACCTGTACACATGCAGTTTTACTGCAAACCCAACCCTCCCCCCCACCCCCCCAAAACTCTTTCTGTTCTTTTTCGTTGCAGATTTCCAAGATCCCACTGAATGGCCTGGGCTGTGGACATTTCCAGTCTTGCAGTCAGTGTCTCTCTGCCCCTTCCTTTGTGCAGTGTGGCTGGTGCCACAATCAGTGTGTGCGTTCTGATGAATGTCCCAGCGGCACATGGACTCAAGAGATCTGTCTACCTGCGATTTATAAGGTAGGACTATATCTGTCATCCGTCATGCATATTTTCTCTTAAATGCAAATTTCAATAATAAAAACAGAGTGAAAACATCAATTTATTCATTTAGGTGTTGTGTGGGGGGAACACAGGCCAACATCTCCTCTGTGTCTTAGGTTTGTCCCTAGGGTGGCATTCGTACATTACCTCACTCTGCATCTGAAGTACTCACTAGGTGCTCTCGAGGGTGGCTGCTGTCCCTTGGGTCCCTGTGTGTTATGCAGTAAGGTAGGAGTGAGCAGCTCTGCTCCCCAGTTTGGGTCTGTTCCCTCCTGAGTCCTCCATACTATTGTTTCTCATTGCCTTCTCTAGGCCAGGTGCCCAAAGAGAAGCCTCCAACTCCACAGAGACAGGGTCTTTGTCTGTGGTGTACACGAAACCCCTAAATTGTGCCATGAGCACTGATGATCCTTACACATAGAGATTGGTTCCCTGGCCTGTGTGGGTGGCTTAAATCTTGTCTCAATGTACTTGAACAAGAAATGATGATTCTGAGAATAGCTATTCTGTCATCTACACGTCTATAAACCATATACCCTTTAATTCACTTTGAAATTACTTCCCGATTGTATGCCATGGCATTCAGCTTAAAAAGAGACAAGTGGGCCCTGCTATTGAAGAAGCTATTTCCTGGCAAGGATGGCTGCCTTGACACTGCACCACTGAAGTGCAGAGCCTTGAAACACTGAGAGCTCTAAGAGCTGTTTTATTTTCGTAAGAATTGGTTTGAAAATCTGTGGTACTTTAAAAAAAAAAAAAAAAAACAAAACAAAAAACCTCTTGGGCCATGTATATTTTGCTAGAAAAATATTTCACCAGCAAAGACCCGGTATTAGCTTTTTCTGTTTGTGTATAGGACAGTTGGACTTTAGTCAATGCCTCTTGTGAAAGATTCAAGTTAAGGGCTGGGTCACCTGGTTGGCTCCAGTAAACAAAGCAGGAAAGTGGAAACGGGCCTGGAGTGCATGGCTGTTTCCATTTAGTTACGGTTTGGAGCTGGATTTGCAGTGGGTAACTGGGTTTTCAGAAAAACCATTTTCTGCTAGGTGTGATACAATTACCAAGCCTTGGCTTGACCAGCCAGAGAAGGCACTGAAAACAGAACAATCAACTATGAATCTTTACTGTGTGTAAAGCCTACATGCAACTAAATACTTTTATAAACAGCCTAGCAATTTCAGGTGCCAGAAAGTTGAACTCTTTACACTCTGTGACAACAGTCCTAAGTGGCATATGTATGTGTGTGTGTGTGTGTGTGTGTGTGTGTGTGTCTGCATGCATATATACAAGCACACACAAGTAGTGAAGGCACAGTATTTAAGAAGGCAGACTGATTACCTGACGAGAAGAATCATTTCACCTTGTCAATTTGCTTCCCTTTATTAATCATAAAACCCTTGTTAAATATAGTTGAGAACATAGTAAATAGGTTGGACTTTCCAGAACCACAGTCTCTCATACAAGCCTCCCTCCTCCCTCATCTTTCTGAGGTCCAGCCCTCTATACTTTTTTAAATATAACTTTTTATTGATTCATTAAGGGTTTCACATCATTCCTCCTGATCCCAGTCATCTCCTTGTCCCCTGGCTTCCAGCTTCTGCTCTTGCAAACTACTCCCCAAAACAAAATTTAAAAGTAAATCCAAAATAAATGTAAAAGATTGCATCTCATCGTGCACAAGTTCATCAAGGCATGAGTTTTATAGTAGATGGAAAGTAGCAGAACTGAGTCTATAAATCCTCCACCCATCCCACCCCACCCCCATCCATAGCTGCTAGGAAGATTTCATGCTGTACTAAACCGTGACATTGGCTGTTCTTACTGCAAAAAATAAGATAGACTGGCCCCTTTTCTTTTCTGCCTTAAACTCTACATGCACAAATCCAGCTGATGTATAGAATTTCACTTTCTGATATATATACATTAACCTGCTTCTCAAGGTACATGGAGTTCAGTGGCAGAGATTCATCGCAGTTTTAGATACGAGTGATTTCAGGATTATAAGCCCAATCCATCGTTTCAAATGTGTCAAGAGCAATGAGAAATGTTCAGAACATGAGGAGCATTTTCTCAATATTCTGAGTGTGTCAGGCAGGAGCCGGGGATGTCTTCATAACCTTAGGATTGAAGATGATTTCAAAAATCCCTATAGAACTGTATCATTGATCAGAATCTCAGATTCGGAGCAACAGCAGACCAAGCAGCAATGCGCTCCCATCAGCATGCTTGGGACTGTCTTTTTCCTGCTAAACCAGAAAGTGGCTTCGGTAATAAAAATTAATTTTCAATTTTTAAAATGCTTTTTCATATTTTATCTTAATGGAGTACACTAACATAATTTTAAAGTCTTGTTGGAATAGGCTCGGCAGGAATGTGATCTTTCACCTGTGAAGCCAGACAGGTGGGAGACCTGGCTTCTGTGTTCTGCGCAGGACACTCATTTCCTGCCCAGAGGGTTTCTCTACACTTCAGGATAACTCAGAGTTTGCCAGCCCATTGTTGGGATTATGCAAGGGTGTGTGGTCTAGGACAACTTCCCTTTCCCCTGGAAGGGACGGTTCCCCCCATAAGCTGCTTGGAGACTGTTCAGCTCGGCAGAGGCATCCTTTCTAACCCTGGGGGTAGCACAGGATTTGTTTACCACTGCGGTCTCTTACCCGTGCAGCTGCTGAACAACTCAGCGTCTTTGCCTTTTCATGGGAAGCGATAGTGTGCGCTGAGTGACAGGCTTCAGTTTTGACGTGGAGTGGGGGAGAGGCTGGAGGAAGAGGGATCAGATCCACATCAGCTTGTGCAGCTGTTTTGGATGGAGAAAACCTTCTCATTAGAAGGAGCAGCAGCTGTGTGGCAGCCTTGGCCTGAAGACGATCCTGGGAGCAAAAGCTTCTTCTTTTCTCCTGGATTTCTAATATCATAATAAACAGATCCACACCCCCCCCAAAGCAGTTCTCATTTGGCTAGACATAGATGAGGGGGATTTTCATGAAAGGAATAACTGTGTAATGGATTTTTATGGCTAAAATGGTGATCGTAAAAGCATTAAGCTAAGACGTTAGAAGGATTTTATAACAAGGGTGAGTTAAGACATTAGTTTGTAATTATTTACTTAGAAAAGATGGGAATGTTTGCAAATTTAAATTCTTATGAAAGTTCTTAACTGTAAGACTGTAGAAAACAGTGCACGCCTGGACTGTTTCAGAGTTGCCTCAATCTTCATGTCTTTTTCCCACCATTGTACTTTACTGTACAATTTACAATATGTCCCCCCCAAAAGAGCATTTCCTTTCCCAATTGTCACACAGCTCCCTGAGAGACACTTATTTTTAACTTGGAAGTGTGTTTTGCCCAAAGAGTTTTAGTCTAGGAACTGTAGTCTTACAGACATCGTAAGTGGCTGATGTTATGGTTTATCATAGCTACTGGGATCTTATTAGCACCTTCAGAGTTATTCACTTTTAACACACCAAAAATGAGCCTGTTGTCCACTGAACATCAGACATGAGGGAAAACGTCTTTAAAATGAAGTAAAATATGTCAAAGAGAGTTAGAAAAATTAGTACAATACCGATTTGAAAATCTCTGTTTTGAGTTTTTCCCAATAGAAATGTGTTATTTGTATTAAATATTACATAATTTCATGTATGCTATATATCAAGCAGTCTGTATTTTAAAAGCTACTAAAACTTTTATGTAGCATACACAAATTGATACACATAAAGCAGATCCAGGGAGAGATGCCCAGCAGAGGGCCTGAGCCTAGTTTCCAGCACCCATATTAGGTGACTCCCAATGAGCTGTAATCCCAGGACTAGGGGATCAAATGCCCTCTTCTGGCCTCCACAGCCAGTTTTCTTACATGCACAAACCTATACACAGAAATATAAACACATGAATTTCTCAAAATAAATATTAAAAATAAGACATAGCTTTTGCTTGGTTTCCACAATATGAGGGAAAAAAAAAATCACATTATGCTGGATTTACTCTTTACGTTCTGCTTTGTCCTTGAAGGTGTTCCCCAGCACTGCACCCCTGGAAGGAGGAACCATGCTGACCATATGTGGCTGGGACTTTGGATTCAAGAAGAATAATAAATTTGATTTAAGGAAAACCAAAGTTCTGCTTGGCAATGAGAGCTGTACCTTGACCCTAAGTGAGAGCGCAGCAAACACGTAAGGAACATGGTGACTTTTTTGGGCCTTGCTTGGAAGAAAGGCTTGGCTTTTTTAATTAGAGTTTCAAAAAAAATGCTCAACATGTTGGTCCATGAATTAATAAGGGTCTTGATCTGTCATGTCATAGCATTTGAGAGACTCAGAGAGTGACATGGCCTCGGTAAAGAAAAGATCAATTCATCATCTAATAGTTGTTTGGTTTTTTTGGTTTTGAGCTGTTTGTTTGATTAATTTTTATGCAGAGTTGGAGTTTAATGTTTGTACTTGTTACTGAGGGCTTGTGTGCCTGATGCACATCTGTACGTACAGGTGTACACGTAGCATTGCTTGTGGAAGTTAGGAGATGACTTCAGGACTTTGGTCCTTCTGCGGAAGTTTCCAAGGCTATGATTGTATAAGGTCAGGTCACAAGGCCTGTGACCTTACCTACTGGAACGTCCTGCTAGCCAGGCATCCGGGAACTTTGAAACTACTAAAGTAAAAACTCTGCAGGAATTGTCTGTGCAATTTGAAAGAGTGGCCCTTCCTCTTCAGACTCCAAACATGGTCTCAAACGCCTCTTATGAACATCACTGAATAGCTTGGTGTCTGTTCGTTTATCAGGGTCCACCTACTAGTCCATGCACATTTTTAAAACTCCTTGGATGAACACCCTGTCATCTGGGCATTTCCCCAAATCCTGAGAAATGTTAGTCCAATTCTTACCTAAAGTTCAGAGAGCTGGGGTGCAGCCTAGCCAAACTAGGCCAGGGATCAGAGCCAATAGACTGTAAGGTTTAACTCTGATTGAGGCCTGTGTTTGTTCTACTGTATCCCACACAGCCCTTCTACAGACTCTACATTCCACAGTGAACAGTTCATCCAGGAATTACTTGTTATATTGTTGTGGCAACAACTGAAGTTTTAACAGTTGAATCTTTATGGTTTAATCTGCTCTAGAGAGTAAATATATCTAGTAGATTCCATTCCAGGGTCATAAAAGACCTTAATATATACATTTTAATGAAACAAAACCAATTAATATCAAGCTTGCTGGCCCAAAGACAAAAGCAAGTTCACCCTAGGAACATCTCTTCTTTTCCAAAACTCTTAATTATTGCAAGGTGAATTAAGAGCTAAAAAGAAAAAAAATATAATTCATTCTCTCTTTTTAGAAGCTATGTAATAAAACATTATATTTCAACTTTATAGATTATATATTAAACTGTATAAGATTACTGATTTAAATTTGGCCCTATTAATGGCTAAAGTGATGCCTCTGATGCCAAAGTGCTTGCCAAGCAAATAGGCAGTCCTGAGTTCACTACACAGCACCCAGTAAAAATCTGAGTGTGGCAGTGCTCACTGGTAATACAACATTGGGGAAGCAGAAATTAAAAAAAAAAAATCTCTGGGGTTTGCTAGCCACCCAGAACCTAACGAGGGTTCTCCAGATCCCAGTGAGAAAGCCCATCTCAAAATCAGATAGATGGGTTCTGAGAAATAACACCTAAGGTTGACTTCTGGCTTCTATATGAGTATTTGTGCTCCTAATATGGCATAGTAATAATAATGATTCTTTGGAAATGCTGCTGGTTTTGTTATCCTTTAAGTTATTTAAATAAACTTGTGGCAGCCCTAGTTATAGAAATATAGCTGTTGGCATAAGCTGATGAAGAGAGTTGGCTTATTTGTAGATGGCATGTTGCTTCATATGCTGCTGAGATAGCAATCATGTGCTTACATGTGCCAAACAATCACATAATTTTGCAAGTTTAGATTATCATGCACTTCTTAGCTGGTGAAGTCTGCCACAGTGAGGTCTGAAGTTTCCTACTACAGTAGCTACAAAGTTTGGCATAATCACCCAAAAAATAGAATTATGTGATTTTTCAGCCAATGCTTTCATGAAACTGAGCTTGCTGTTTGCAGTCCTGAGCTCACAATCTGGGTTAATGTCCCCATCACAAAAAAGCAGCCAAACCAGAAAGTCAGAAAATCAGAAAATTCATGTGCATTTGAAACATACTAAGCCCTGCTTTTTTTTTTTTTAGGTTGAAATGCACAGTTGGTCCTGCGATGAGTGAGCACTTCAATGTGTCTGTAACCGTCTCAAACAGTCGTGGGACAACACAATACAGTACATTTTCCTATGTAGTAAGTCAAGTACTACTTTTTTCATGACCTAGGATGTTTGATTTTTATTTCATCTATTTGAATGGTGGAATTAACCACTTACATTTGGTTTTGCTGCCCTTTTTAGGATCCTGTAATAACAAGTATTTCTCCAAGTTACGGTCCTCAGGCTGGAGGTACTTTACTCACATTAACTGGAAAATATCTAAACAGTGGGAATTCTAGGCACATTTCCATCGGTGGGAGAACGTGTACTTTAAAAAGGTATTGTAACTTTTTTGTTGTTGCTTTAGTAGCTGAAACTAACACATCCAGCCCAGTTCTTTGCATTTGTGCAAGCCATAGTAAAGGCCTTTATTTATGGTTTCCTCTCCGGCTAAAAACTCCCTCCTTCCCAAATCCATCCCTCACACACAACACACACTTTCCCACTTTCCCCTCTTTCCTTTGTGTTGCTCTGTCCCCACTGAGTTTTGTCTTGCTGTCCACTCCTTTACTGTGGTGAGTCATAGTCCAGCTATCTGGTGAGTCTACGGCTCGGTTATTGAATATCCATCAAAGTAAGCATTTCTATGAAGATTCAAAGCTATAGACTTGTGGAGGGAAGAAACGGGTGAGGTCAGATTTGGAAAGTGGTTGTCTTTATCCTGCTTACAGTAGAAGAAACTAAGTGTACTCAAGTACCAAAAGTACTTCGAAAGTTACTTGAACCACCAAATGTTTTAAAGTCACATCACGGATGACCTTTCAGCAAGGCTAAGTGTAGGATCTAGTTGGATGTAAACAAGGTACCCCAGGAAGAGCTTGTCTTCTAGACCACTTCAGGAAACTGCACAGAGTTATGTTTTCTGACTTACAGTTATAATTTTAGATTATGTATACCCCTAATAACTAATGTGTGCGTTTGATTTTTTCCCCCTTTTGTCTCTTTCTCTTCTTTTGTTTCTTTGATTTTGGTTCAGTGTATCAGATAATATTCTTGAATGCTATACCCCAGCCCAAACTATCTCTGCTGAGTTTCCCGTGAAATTGAAAATTGACTTAGCTATCCGGGAGACAAGCAGCTTCAGTTACCGGGAAGACCCCATCGTCTATGAAATCCACCCAACCAAATCTTTTATTAGGTAAGTAAAAGCTGCTCATGGGCAGAAGAAAAGCAAGAGCCGAAGGGTGACTTGGCTGCAGAAACAACCAAGAAGCATCGCCTTTTCATCCCTCGCATAAATGGAGTTGTGTTTCTTTTAAAGGCACCTTTCCAATTCAGTGGGAAATTACATTTAGGTTTTAAGAACAGTTTGACTTTATTGATGGTACTTCATGCCAAGAACCATTCTTCCTATCCTGTTATGCTTTAAACAACTTAGAGAAAAACTGTCCAACCTGGTGCCATAGTGTATACACTCCTATGTCAGATGTACAGTGTGTGCATCTGTATCAATTCTCTGCCGAGCCGCAGCTCATGACAGCAGATCCACCTTTATCCCTTGTCTTTCATCGAGCTCTGAGATTCCATCACACAGATTTTCCCCTTGAATCTGACTCTGCTTTCTTTAGCCAGTATCTTGTTGGACCGAGTTCAGCCTCCCGTTTCCGGCCATTCTATCATCTAACAACAATAGTCATGTACATTTTTCATTGTAGTTTTCAGAGTGTAGAAACCATTTCTTTTCCATGCTGAGTTAGTAAAAATGCAGACATTTTACAAAATATAATTCTCTTTAAAATATTCTCATGTTTTCGGAGAAGCATTACCCCTGAGCTCCCATTCAACCCTGGCTAGTCCTTTAACATTGTCATTGAGTATGAAACTGAGCCTCTAAGTACTTGATGGGAAACCTCTAATATTCTTATTTTCTGTTTTATTTTGCCAGTGGTGGAAGCACACTGACGGGTACTGGAAAAAACCTGAATTCAGTTAGCATCCCAAAGCTGGTAATAAATGTGCATGAAGTGGGAATGAACTACACAGTGGTAAGTCCTTGGAGTCACCATTCTGCTCAGAGCTCTACCTCTGCCACAAGACTTTCAGGCACAGGGACTTAAGCCTTGCCTTTAATATTCACTAGTAATCTTTGCAGAGGTAAAAAGGTACTTTTTATTCAACAATAGAATCATGAGTTGACATTGTAAACACAGATATGCATACACATGCAAGCACACACACATTTATATAGCAGTGAAGATCTTCAGCTTGAGGTAGCAGTTTTTAAAATTGTTGGTACAAACAAAAACTTGTCACAAGCTAGGATCCTCTGGGAAGAGGGAACCATAACTGAGAAACTGCCTCCACCAGACAGGCAGTTCTGTGAGGTCTTTCCTTGGTTATTTGCCGATGTTGGAGGGCCCATCAGCTATGAGTTGTGCTCTCCCTAGGTAGATGATTCTGGAAGCGATGGGAAAGGTAACTTACCATGAGCCTGGAGAAGAAGCCAGCATGCAGAGTTCTTCCATGCTCTTTCTGTTAGTTCCTGCTTCCAAACTCCTTCCTGGGCTCCCTCCATGATGCTCCTAGATGGAGTGTGATCTGACAGTTGTCAGCTGAAGGAAACCCTCTCCCCAAGCTGATTGTGGTTATGGGACTTTCTCCCAGCAATGGGAATCTAACTGACCAGCTTTTGATGGGTTTCTCAAGTGAAAGAAACATATGATAGACACTTTTATAAGTGGGAAATGCAAATACTATGCTTTAATCATGATTACATGTTTTCCTTTTCTTTAAATACAAACTACATGATGCTGATGAGCCAAATGATAAGTTTATATGACACATAGAAAAACATCATATGTAGACATATATTGTAGAGAGATGTATTTCTTGTAACATATAATTAATCAAAGAGATGATTTAGACTAATGAAACTAAGAAACTTTAAGCTATTACACACATCTTGTTAAAAAATAGATGAAAAAAATCACATCTGCCCCACCCTCTGTGTGTCTTAGACTGTGAATCTAAAACTTGGGGGTTTTTTTGTTTTGTTTTTTGTTTTTTGTTTTTTTGCATATCCTTTCTACTCTTTGTCTCTAATACCTCACACAGGACGCTAATAAAGGACTTTTATCGAATAACAAGAAAGCATGAGGCTATATTATATCCTAGATGGCGATGGTATTTTTCATTTCTCTACATTTCCTTTTTTTTAATTTAAAAACACAACCATAATTTAATCTTAAGTGTTATGGATCCATTTGTTTCTCTGACAATTTCAGTAGGTCCCATTAGGCCTGGCATGGTGGTACATGCCTATAATCACAGCATCCAGAAGATCAGAAGGATTAGGTCAGGAGGATTAGAAGTCTTAAGGCTGGCCTAAGCTGTATCACAAGTTCAAGACCAGACGAAGGCTAAATAAAGCCCTGTTTCAAAAAGAAAAACAAACAAACAAAAAACCACCAATAACTTTAATGTAGACCTCAGAGAGGTATATATTTGTTGCAGCTTCTGCTGTGAAATGCCACACTCTAGTCGGACATATGTGCTCCATTTGCAGAGAAGGCTCTAAGTGCCCCCTCTCTCTCAGTCTCAGTTTGGCAAGTGATAGATTAAATTATAGTACTTTCTCTGAAATTTCTCCATCCAATATTTCTTAAGGACTAAAGCCACTCCGTTCTTTAATTATGAGAAGCAATTTGGGACTAAAAATGTCAAGCTAAGTCACCAAACAATAAGGTCATCCCAAATAAGATTTCTCCTGACCCTTTCAACCATCCACATCGCCTCACCTCTAAGGAGTATTATTAGATTCTTATCATATTTCCAAGGATTGTACTCCAGGGAGTCACAGCATGAAGTTAAGGGCCTTGAAGCCAATTCCCATACATGGCCACAAACAAAGTTAGAATACCGCTGCTATTAATTTAGGAGACATCAATTCTCCACAACCAAGATACAATTTTACTTTAACCAAATAAAAATAACAGTTACCCTCTTTGGTGTTGGCATGTGACTTTTTAAAGTGGGGTCTGAGAATGATTCATTTACTGAAGACCAAGCCTCCATTATTAAGGTGACATATAGAACGACTCTTAACTTCAGCCATTTATTTATGATTGAATGTTTGCTTGAAGCCCCCTAGGTGTCAGATATATGAGAGACATACCCTGAGGAAGACTCAGACAGGGCAGAAGATACAAGTCTCATCTGCCTACAGATGGGGAAATATAACTTATATTGTTTGAGTCAGAAATGCATCAGACAATTACTCTGCATATTAGTATTGGACAGAAGTGAAAATTTTAAGGGACATCCTACCATAAGCCCTTCCATTATTCCTTGCTTTACTGTCATTTCTAAACACTGCCTTATGGAGAGATGTATGCTCCTTCTCTGTCCCCTGTGGCTCATAGGGGACATATGAATATGATAAATATAATGAACTATTTATTATTTAACAAATAAAAGCTTACAGTCAGGTCTGATGTAGATATATATCTAGCCAGAATATTTTTTAACTTCAGTAGACTCAAAACATTAAAATATGGAATTAATTAACAAAAATGTAGATTAATTTGTTAATGCATTCAGTGTCCCAGAATCGTGAAGATTTATTTGTGGTTGTACAGAGAATAAGTATAGTAGCAGTGTAGTCTTTCATTTCCATGTTACAAGGTGATGGGAATAAGTAACCTTAGCAATATGATATTATATTTTATATAAAACTAAATAGTGCAGTATATTTTATTCATGTGTTATCTCTTTTTTTCTGATTCCAATATAGATTTTTAAAGTACAGAATAAGCGTTAAAATTATTAAGAAGAAAATATCACACAGCAAATTCTGTGCTTTTTATGTATATCCTGAGGCCTTTTGCTATTGTGGGCATAAGGAATTGTTTTATCTCCAGCTAGACTTGTCAAAGAAAAGGAAATCTAAGGGATGTTGTTGCCTGTTTGTCTTTTCCTTGGGGGAGAAACGCAACCCTTTGACTTTAAATATACCACTTTGTGTGGCTGGTTTTAGTCTAAGTACAATCAAGAGGAAACTGCCTTTCCAAAATTCCATAAATCAGAATTTCAAAGAGGAAAATCTGAAATGAGAGATGAAAGGATATAAAATAATAACAGCAGAGCCTTTGTAACATGGACAGGATTATTTAGAGAGGTTACAGAGTAAAAAATGAAAAAAAAAGCAAGGTTCAATGTTGATGATAGTGACCACTGATGTTAATGGCCTTGGTTGCTAGCACCCTACTACACCCTCAGATGTGTGACCAGACTGAATGAAGTATGGTTTCCTGAGTTAGATTTCTTTATCTAAAAATGGGAAAACATGACACCTTCCTGTAGGAATATCAGGAACATTACAAGAGACTGACTTTTAAAGTGTTTTGGAACTCAACACCTACCGTTATAAGATACCAATAAGGTTCCATGACCATTGTCAACTATTCTGTTAACCACGTGGAATTTGGCAATTTACAAAGCACTTAGCCATGGAGCATTCCACATTTTTAAAGAATGCTTCCATCTTAATTACTAAGGAAGGAAACGGAGTTTCTAGGCAATGCCTCAGTTCTCATAACTACAAAGTGAGGTCTGAACCAATGACTTCTAAGTCTTCAAAGCCCAATCCTTGCTCACCTGATTTATAAAACATGGAGACAGATTCCCCCAGGAAATTACCCTGTTGTCCTAAGGAAAAGGACATAATGGCGGGACGGTCATCTACAAATACATTACTGTAGCTTACTTCCAACACATGAAGCTCTGAATACCTATAAAAACAGCTGTTGGAAAATTTTATACCTATCATGTTTCCCAAAATGTATTCTTCAATGTTAGGAAGTTAAATGGAGAATATTTTTGACAATTAGTGTGGTTTTAGTTGACTCTGAAGTTATGAAATATACTCAAATATTGTAGCTGCTATCTGTCCTGCTGACAGTGGGAACTCTGACTTCCTGTAGGCATGCCGGCATCGCTCGAATTCAGAGATCATCTGCTGCACCACTCCTTCACTGCAACAGCTGGATCTGCAACTCCCCCTGAAGACCAAAGCCTTTTTCCTGTTAGACGGGGTTCTTTCCAAACGCTTTGATCTTACTTATGTGCATAATCCTGTGTTTAAGCCTTTTGAAAAACCAGTGGTGATGTCAATGGGCATTGAAAATGTACTAAAAATTAAGGTAAGAATTCCTTAAAATACTCTCTTCAATGCACTTTCTTGACTTCATAGCCATGTGAATAGAGACATTGTATTTGGTCGTTGTATCTTATTCTACATCAGCAAATATCAAAGCACTAAAAACAAATCTTTTTGGCATAAGACTAAAAGATAAGTGTAATTATGCATTGCTTTTTAATGAAGCATTAAAGACCCCTTCCTTGTGTACATATTGAGAAGAAACAAATGCTGAGTGTAAATCTATCAAACAGGCTCCCCATGATGCTATCCTGAGCATGTCAGACATTCCCTGGCATGCTCCACCTAAACGTGGTTATTGGAAGATAAACAGTAAGGGCCATGATGGAGTTTTGTATTTCCTTATAGTATGTGAGCTTTTATATCTGGATATAGCCAATTCTTTCTCTCCGTCATCCTTTGTGTGTGTGTGTGGTGTGTGTGTGTGTGTGTGTGTGTGTGTGTGTGTGTGTGTGTGTGTGTGTGTGTGCATGTGTGCATGTGCCATGGCAAATATTTAAAGATCAGAGGTCAACTTTTCAGAGTTGAGTTTTCTTCTTTTCTTCTCACACCCTGTTTCTCTCTCTCTCTCTCTGTCCCTTCCTCCCTACCTTCTTCCCTCCCTCACCCTTCCTCCATCTCTCTCCCTATATGTGTATATGATACTTTATTAATTCTTCGATAACTTTGTAAACATATGGCATATTTTTAGCATAGCCACTCCACCCAGCTCTCCCCTCTAACTCCTCCTGGATACCTGTTCCTGCCCTCTTGATTTCATGTCCTCTTTCTCTTACTATCACAGCAAATCCAGTTTGTGCCCCATATATTCATAGACGTGCAACTATCCACTGAAATGTGCTTGTGACTGAACTACCAGGAACCACACTCTTAAAAAACCCACTGTCCCTCTCCAAAATGCCAACAACTGTGAATGGCTTTTAGTTAAGGGTGCAGGCTCATAGGCACGTTTTGTACAGACAGTTATGGGTTTATGGATGAACAGTGCTAACACGTCAGAAGTCATTACTTTGTCGGATTCCCCCCACACACAACCTCTGACTCTTGTAATTTTTTTTTTACCACTTCTTCCATGATGTGGTTCTTGGAGATTAGAGGTAAGAGAGCGATATAAATGTTCCATTATAGCTTAGGATTCTAATGACACGTATTTTCTGCTCTTTGACCAGTTCTAAGTTTCTGTATTAACCATTATCCAATGCACAATGAAATTTCCCTGATGAAGTCTGAGGACTACACTAGTCTATGAGTATAGAGATAAGAATTTAGAGGACAGGTTGATATTATGCCTATTTAGCAAAATAATAGTTGGGTTTCTCTTCCCTTGTCCCCATGGAACCTGTGAGCTCCCCAACCATGGATTTATTAGCCACATTTTTTTGTCGGTCGGTTGGTTTTTGGTTTTTGTTTGTTATGATTTGTTTTGTTTCGGTTTGGTTTTGCAAGACAAGGTTTCTCTGTGTAACAGCTCTAGATCTCCTGGAACTTACTTTGTAGACCAGGCTGGCCTGGAACTCATAGAGATCCACCTGCCTCTGTCCTCCAAGTGCTGAGATTACAGGCCTGTGCCACCACCACCGGTTTCATAGACACATTTATAATACATTTTGTGGAATGGGCAAGACAGTTTCTGCCACTCCAGGGCAGGCTAACTGGCCTGTAGTTTTTAATCAATTCTTTTGTCTCTGCCTGCCACCTCATAGGAGACCTGGGACTACAGATGCATGGCATAGCATCCAATTTCCTACATGGGCTTCGGGAATTTAACTCCTTTACCCCCATTTCATAGGTGTAGTTAAATCTAAGCTGATTTATAAACAGATCTGAATACCCACCATCTTGGGAATATATTAACCTCTAAAAGCATAGTAACAGAGCACCTTATTTAAGGCTGGCTACTGCAGACAAGAATCCCTAAAACCAGAAGGCCGGGGTCTGAGAAGCCATGGAATAAACAGAACACAAAAGTAAAAATCTGGTATCATCTCAGCATTTTTTTATTTATTAATTAATTTTTTTAGTTCACATAATAAGAAAGCTAGTAAATTATCGTGATTTTAATTTTCCATATCCAATCAGTTAGCAAAATATTCATCCTTCACAGCCTGTTGTCTGAGCTACTGGAAATATTTTCGCCTCAAAGAACATATGAGTGCAAACGCAAAGACAGAGCGGCCCTTTCTCAGGTGTGGTAATGTGGGTAGCGAGGGTCATCTCCATCCAAGTGACATTTCCACTGAAATAGTTCAGCTCTTTCAGGGAAATGTTTATCTCTGAATGAACTCACGTACGCATTCACACTCACACGATTACTAGTGTCTCCATTGCATTTTGTACAATAATTAAGTAAACCCAGCATGAAATTAAATGGAAGCCTGCTTCGCTGAACAGTGTGTTCACCGTGCTGAAGCTCTTTCATCCGCTGCTTTAATTAGTTTTTAAAAAAGAGAAAGAGCTTTTATCACTTCCCCCCTTTTTTCCTCAATAAAACTAACCTAGTGTGACCTTTTCCTTTTAACAATTACTGTGTTTGCTGTTTGGAAGATTCCATTTGTCTTTTCTTGGTGAAAACAAAGGTGTGTGTACAAATAATCTTAAGCCCCTCCCCCCCCAAAATACTATTTTCCTGTTCCAGTGTCTATGATGAACAGATTAGAGATAAGTGGTTCTTTCAAACCCAGTGTTTGAAAACTCTTTTATATATATATATAAACATCCATTATTCGATGCCCTGTGAAGTTGTTGGTCCAAGAAAAGCATGGCATGACATCATCCTAAGTCTACTAATGGTATTTCCAACATGGCCCAAGGTCCCCGGAGATGGGCACAAAGCAGTCCTTTTTCTTAGCTATATAAAGTTTACTCATTTTCTCTAACAAGTCTGTAGCACTTGGCAGGTCATGAAGCTGTATTTCAGTGGTGACAAGGCTGTTTAAGGTGACTGTTTCAGTATCATAATTCACTCTTTTCCCGTATTCCGTTTTCTCCACGTAGAGGAGGGAATCTAAGGAGTATGATCCTGTCTGCTGTGCCAGCAGTTTAATCCTTTATCATTCCCTAAAATCAATCACTTTTGAAGCCTTTGCCTCTCTTGGACGCGCAGTGGAGTGCTTTGTTAAGACTTCCTTGCTTGTGCTTACTTCACTGCCATCGAAAACACGAGTGAAAAGGGTGTTTGTCTCCCATTAACAAAGTGCCCTGGTGCTAGAATGTGGCTTGGCTATAGAGCGCATGCTCAAGACCCTAGGATCAGTCATTAGCACTACAAAAAGAAAAAGGAGAGAGAGAGAGAGAGATGAGGAACTGGAAAGATGGTTCAGTGGTTAAGACTGTATACTGCTCTTGCTGAAGACCTGACTTAGGGATTGGTTCCCAGCACTCATGCCAGAGGCCTTAAAATTACCTGCAACTCTTACTACAGAGGCTCCTATTCACTCACTGTCCTGGACAATGCAGGCACCTGCACCCAAAATACCCACACCTGATGTACCCACACCAAGAAACACATGCACATAACCAATGAGAAGAAGGGAGAAGGAGAGAGGGAGGGGAAAAGGAAGGGGAAGGAGGAGGAAAGAGAGAAAGAGAGAGAGGGGGGAAGAAAGAAGTGATTGATGGGGCATCAGCACCTGCCTGTAACCCCTGTGGGTAGCTGAGATGGGAAGAGAAGATGTTCTGGGCCTGTATTGGCTACGTACTGAAATCCTGTCAGGAGAAAAAAAGAAAGCAAGGTCTGTGGGGAAAATTATACAATGAAATCTGTTGTTTACTGACAGGAGGAGTTCACATTCCTCAACCAGATATACCTATAAGAATCCTTGGTTTAAAAGGGATCATGATCATTTTCAGCCCCAGAGGTGGGATCCGCCTCAGTGACTTAGTTGGCCTGGTGACTATGCAGAGGGAACAGCCACATTCAGGGCAAAAAACAAACAAACAAACAAACAAAAAAACCCCATAGAGCCAAATACTGATCTTTCTTGGTAATATATCAGGAACCTCATAGATGTTCAAGGTAGTTCAAGTCCACTATGACTTCTGTGAATAGTGACATAGAGCAAGCATCTCCTTGGGAATCCACAGTGGGGTTTTTATCAACAATAGTGCTTGTGTTTGTGAAGGATTTTACAATCAACACAAAGGTTTTTTTTGTTTGTATGTTATTTAATTTAAATCTTATTTGGACCTTTCAGGTTAGGAGGTCAATGATTATTGTCCCCATTGATAAATAAATAAACAAGTCTAGAAAGATTAACTTATTGTCTTGGGGTTTTCCCAGGAAGCAAACAGCAAAATCTAAAATGTACACCCTACTTTCCTGGTTCCAATTCCATGAAATTCACTGAATTATAGTGTTTTTCATTATTCACTTTCATTTAATGAATATAAAAATACTTTTCATAATAGAGAATTTTTCTATCATGTGACATACAGATTCTACACACTTATTTGAGTGAGATGGCTCTAAACATTTTTCAAGTTTTATTTTATGTCTGTGCTTGCGTATAAGTATGGGTACTTGTGTGAGTGTGCATACCTGTGAGGTGTAGAAGATGTTGGATGCCAGGAGATAGAATTATAGGCCATGCTGTAAGCATGGTAAGTGCTTTTAACCACTGAGCCATCTCTCTAGCCCTGCTCTAAACTTTCTTCAACCATCTAAAATTTGATTAAAGAATCTAGGTTTCTCCCAGTCATCTTATATGAAGTTTTGCACATGAGTAGATTGCATAGAAAGAAATGTCATATTCAATGATGGAATAAGACTGCCTCTGGCTGCCCAGCCCTGAGCATCTGTTTTATCCTAGAGCACATAGGTGCTATGCCAATTGACGTGCTTCAAAAGTCATTTCTAAAAGCTCAGTTCAGAGAGGAGGGCAGGAACCTCATAGATAGAAGAAATAGTTCAAGATGGGCCACCGCCAGATCCGGAGACTCAGATGTGACTCTGTGAATGTGAGAACAAGTGGGGAGGGCACAGATAATGAGCCAGACATCATGGGTGGGCACTAAAGATATATAGAAAGGATTACCATTGTGGGCCAGTCCGATTAACCTGGTGCCCAGAGCTCACTAGTTTACCGCCGGCCAATCCCAGTAACACTACCATGAGGTCAGATCCCTACAGGCAAGATGGAAGGGTTTCTTTTTACAGGTCTTTTGGCCCTGTATCCAGGCTTACTTGTGTTGGTGGTGTTTATATCTCACTCTCAAGTAGTAGTTCCCTGAGCTGCACACATTGATAGGCATTTTGTGAAGAAGGAGGAGGGAGAAAAAGAAGCATACACACGCAGGGCACATACACAGTACTTGTGTTAACACAACACCTCAGTAAGAGTCTCTAAATAAATAAATAAAGACTCCCAAGTAGCTAGTGATAAAATTAGTTGAATTTTGGTCCATCCGGCTTTTCTCAAATTTCCTAGAAGCTATTTCTTTGTTTTTTCTTTTCTTTTCTTTTCTTTTCTTTTCTCTTCTTTCTTTCTTTCTTTCTTTCTTTCTTTCTTTCTTTCTTTCTTTCTTTCTTTTTTGTGGCTATCTTGTGGAGCTGGTTTGAAGCCTTCTGAGATAGAGCTTTGGCCTGAATTCTATACTGAAGGTCTCATATTCTCTAAGTGAAGTGTAATGCCACAACAGCCACCACGTCTCTGGTTCTCTGCTGCCAAGGGCCTCACTGCCCAGCTCCTCCTGCACCTCATGTTATCATTAGTGAACTGTCTCATGGCTGTGCTACTATGGACACTTACAGGATCTTTTCAGTTAGAATGCTGCTTTATAAATCCCACCCACCTTTACACCTTCCTACTCTGTTCTGTCACAGTCGTGAATGAGTTGCATCCCCAAACCTGAATCCTGAACATAGACTATGAGAGACCTAGGGAGTAAGAGAACATTGGGAGTATGGGCAGGCATTGGCTTTTATTTTAACATCACAATGAAAGGTGGAAGGTCTTATCCATCTTCATATTTGCAGTAGATAGACCTGGCTCTAACACTCACTAGGTGGTAAGTAGGTTTTGCATCAGATAGAATTTGCTTAGCTTCATAACTTAGTCTCTTCTTGAAGTTAGTTCCCTCATATAACTCAGCAATGACAAAATACCAAAAGTCTTTCGAGGACCAAATGAGGTCATTGCCATTCTAAATTTCTCTTTATGTATAAAGGACTGATGTTTTCATTTATGCCATTTTGTTTAGAAACCCATATTTTGTCACCTCCATGCCTGCAGAACTGAGCTGATTTTTCAAATGTATTTTTCTACTTAACAAATAATTGGTAGCAATAATGAATTTTTTAAACATTTTTCTGCGACTCGGTAAAACTACATTTACTTTAAACACAAAAATTAAACTGCATCTATTTTTATTCTTCTTGCTTTGATATCAGCTTCTCTTATATTGCCAAGGCTGCTGGGATGGCTCTTGCCATATCTATGCTTCCAACTTTAAAAGCATATTCATAACATATTCTATAAGTCAGTGCTCATCATGTGTTTCTTGATGGCTATTAATCAAGGAGGATTCAGTCTTTCAGCTGTTTATTCTTCTATTTTAAGATCCAAGGAGATCCTAAGCCCAAAATAATGAGTCCTGGAGAGGGACATGCATTGTGGTCCTCCCTTCCCCCACCCTTAGCTATTATCTAGGCACAAGAGGCACTTGTTAGTGCTTCTCTCATAAATCAAGCCCTCTGGCTCTTTAATCTCTTCTCTCTGTCATTCCCTGAATTCCCTTCAATATGTGAGTAGCCTGTGCCCCTCCTAGACCTAACCAACAAGTTGTCATTTCAAGCCCCAAAGTGACCCGTGAGATTTATGTGCTTCTCTGTTGAATAACCCTGTGTGGCTGACCTAGATCAATGGATTGTCCCTATTGCCTCTGGAAATATGATAAGCATGGGTTTATCTGCAGTCATTTCATCCATGGATCCTTAGAATATAAAGAAATACCTCTTTCATGTATTCCTCTTTCGAGAATGATATCTGACCTACCCATCTTGAAATCCATGAAACGCTCTAAGGGAAAGTAGTTTCAGACACACTCAGTAGAATAGTATGTAAAACAACGTTGCAAGGCTGACTCTGTTTGGAGCTGGTTTTTGTCCATAAGAAAAATAGTAATAGGTTTTGATAGCTCTCTCCTCCAAGTAACAGCCTGTTTAATAAATAACTACTCATTAAGTCTTGATATGAAAAATTGTATTCCTGTTTGCACTTCTTTCCCAAGGCTAATGATTGGCTTCTTGAACAAAATGTTGATGTTTTAAACATTCCTAATGTTAACTATTTCAAATTGGGTAATCTTTAGAAGTCCTCAAGTAACTATATAATTGTTCAAAATTATGTAATTGAGTGCTCTCAAGTTCTAATGAAGGTTATATAGCATCTTTGGGGAATTTCTTTGAAAGGAATTTACTTATGTACAGGGTTCAACCAGGCACAAAGAATGAAAAGAAATTTTCCAGGTCAAACACCTAAAGGAATGTATTAACTCTCTGGAGAACTTGGCATTGGGATTTTTGAAAGTGTTCCCTGTGATTCTAAAAGTGAATCATTACAAAAGACAGTGTTAAGCAATGGAACGGGCTGAGCTGCTAAACTCAAAACTGCTTTCTTTCTGTCCAGCATCCATCCTCTGCCTGAAGACAGTAATAAGATGATTATGCATGACAATTTTCAGAAGAAGGACATAAACAGGATTCCTTTTCCTTTTATCTAAAATTCAGTCAGATAGAAAAGCGCATGCTATAACTCCCACCTAGGTAGTGTCCTGAAATGCTCATACACCCTTCCAGCCAGCTCAACAACCCTGAAAATGAGCACCATATAAATCACACATTGGCCATGGAGAGCATCATCTGCATGTGCTGTATTCTTGCGTTCCTTCAAAAATTACCATCATCCCTACGGACTTGTGAAGTGTTAATGACCTTTTCATTTTGTTTTCTCTTTCCCTTCCAGGGAAATGACATTGACCCTGAAGCGGTTAAAGGTGAAGTGTTAAAAGTTGGAAATAAGAGCTGTGAGAATATACACTGGCACTCTGAAACTGTTTTATGTACAGTCCCCGTTGACCTGCTGAAGCTGAACAGGGAGCTAAATATAGAGGTGGGGTTCCTGCATGCCTTTCATGATGTAAATAGGAATGCCAGTGTAATTATGTCACCAGTAGGCTTAAAATAAATCATTAAGGTTCATTTGTGTCTTAGCTTTGGCTCATCAGCTCAGCCTCAGTTCCTAGCTGTGACTTGAGAAACGTCGAGGATTTTTAAAAAATCATACTGTCTCTTTCCCCTGGGTTAGAAGCGTAAGTCTCAAAAGTCATTGTACCAACACTGTTTCTCCATCATCCCACACTCGGGCCAAAGTGTGCTGCCATTCTCAGAAGGAACAGGGACAAACACGAGAGTGGCCCTCCTCACACTTCTCACCAGTCCAAGAAGCCTTCCCACTTCAATGATCACAATGCATAGATCTCTATAAGTAAAAGGACACGTATCCATGTGGCAGAGTAAAGTGGAAATTCAATTGTGGTATACTACCCTCTTCCATGTACACAGCTAACCCAGACAACCCGGAACAAGAATATTTTTAGTAGTCTATTGTGATATAGCTCACATCTACATTTACCATGTGAAATATGCAATCCAATAGGCTTGGTAGTTGCAATTGTCAATTTCTTTAAATAGTGGTAACACACAAACATCATCAAATTTACCTTTCTAGTAATTTTAAATGTACAATTCAAGGATATGAACTGTATTCGTCATATGTGTGACCATCACTGCTGTGCAATTTGAAAGCTTTCCCAAGCAGATGCTATGGAAACAATCAGCAAGAATGCCATACCCTCCTCTCCATCAGCCTCCGTAACCTCTAATCTACTTTCTTTCTCTCTGAATTTGCTGACCTAGGTATTCCATGGAAGTCATATCATACAGTGTTTATCTTTTGGCACCTGACTCATTTTACTTGGCAAGGTTTTTTGTGGTCCATTCCATTTTATAACTTACTGATGTCTTTTTTCATGTATACTATATATTGCCTACCTAAGAAAAAAGCAGCTTTAAAGGGTCCCTAAAGTTCTCTGAAAATGTTAAGAAATGGAAATATACAAAAGAATTACAAAATCTGAGACTGAATGTAGAAACTAGAGGAGAAATTTCAAAGTGACCTGCAGTCTTAAAAATCACAAATCCCTGCAGCTGGAGAAACCACAAGATTTCTCGTGTGAAACTGAAAGATAATATAAGATTTTATTATCCTGTTTCAATATGATTTTTCCCTCTTATGAGAAATCTTTACACTCCATCCTCCCAAATGCAACATAACCAATTTTTATTCATACTTCTATGGTATCATTACAATAATTGATCTATTTCCCTTCATATATACTTTAGTTCCTCAAGATTAAAGGTTATTGTTGTTTACCTAAGAATCATAGGTATGTTTTAGTTCATCAATATTTTCTAATTATTACCTGAACACTGAGGCAGAACTGAGGAATTTTTACTCTGAAAGTTACAATGTACTTTCTAGAATGGTGCTAACAAGTGCTAGTGGGAATCCAGAGAAACTTTGGCTCCACATAGGTAGTGTATTTTATATCAATCTTGGTCAAATTCCGACTTTCTCTTCTTGTTTATTTCCAGTGGAAACAAGCAGTCTCTTCAACTGTCCTTGGAAAAGTGATTGTTCAACCAGATCAGAATTTCACAGGACTGATCGTTGGTGTGGTCTCCATATCAATAGTACTTTTATTATTACTTGGGCTCTTCCTGTGGCTGAGAAAGAGAAAGCATATTAAAGGTGCATATTTGGGTTGTTGTCTAAGAAGCTACCATAAGAGTATAGTGATTATATTCAGTGTTGCCATGAGTTGTCTAATAAGCACTCATCAAACCTGGGAGTTCTGGGCACTGGGACCTGTGATAGCCAAGTCATTAACAAGCTCTCTCTTTCTCTCTGTTTTAAGATCTGGGCAGTGAATTAGTTCGCTATGATGCAAGAGTACACACTCCTCATTTGGACAGGCTTGTAAGTGCCCGAAGTGTAAGTCCGACAACAGAGATGGTTTCAAACGAGTCTGTAGACTACAGAGCTACTTTTCTGGAAGGTATAATTCACTTTGCTATCCTGAGAAATATCTATACACAGACCTCTGTGGGCTGTGGAATTGTTCTTGATTTTTGCTTCTTTTCCTTATATTTTTATACCAGTGGGGGAAAAAAAATGTTGACCTCTGCCAAAGGAATACTTTACTTAATGCAGAATTACATGGCCTTCACTTTAAAATCAAACTCATGCAGGTATCACATTGGCATTTTAGCATCTGCAAGCTTTCTTCTCACACACAGACAGGTTCACTTTAGAGTCATTTGAGCAAGGTCACTTCTCAGGGTGGTGCCAAGAAATCAAGATGCTCTCTTTAGCCATTCAGGAAGGCTCTAGTTATAAAATATATTTATTTAAGTATAAATTTAAAATGCTACATTTAGGGGGGAAACTTTTGCATTTAGGAGTTTTTTGAAGCATTTTCAATGAGCATAGCTTTTACCTACAACCATCTATGGCTTGAATGTGTTTTGAGTCTTCTCCATGAAAAGCTTCCAGTTGTGCTCTTCATCATCTGCTTTGCAAAACACCAGACATAAGAATGGTCAGATTGGCCAGGGCATTTCACATTGTTTTATTTAAGCATGTCTTACACAAAGCAAAATGTCCATATTGTATCAGGGCCGTTATCTTTAGAAGTTACAGGACATGAGTCAAGTACAAGCATTTCCCTGTTGAATATTTACCATTGGACAAATAAAATGAGTCACAGACAGTTGTGGATACTGAGAAGTTAGAAGCTGCTCATCCAAGCAAGTACAACAGCATGAGACAGGCCGCATTTAAAGTTTCTCACCACTTACTGCCCTTCCTGAGACTTAGGTTGTTTCTCTGGAGATTATTGAATGCCCCAAATGACTCCATTCACTGTTAGAAAGAAATCCAATCCTTTAAGAATGTGTACAAATCAAGCTTAGTGCATGCTTTTAAAATTTAGATTATAATTAGTCTTTCATAACCATGTTTAATAGCTATAACCTGGGATTACTGAGGTTTACAACTAATTGCTTTTTAAAAAGCTTTCCTGGGTGGGGGAGATGATTGTCTATGAAAAGCTTATGACCCAAGAAAGAGGACCGAGTTCGTGAGTTTGCATCAGCAGACTCACATGTCCTGGATGTGTAGGGCACAGATTCTCAAAGTCCATTGGCAGAACATCCAGATTCAGATAAAAAAATAAGGTGAAGATTGATTGAGAAAGACACCATCGTTAGCCTCTAACCTCCACACACATGTACAGTATACACATACACAAGCACACATATACAGCTTTCCTCATCTTTAAATTGTGTGTGTGTGTGTGTGTGTGTGTGTGTGTGTGTGTGTGTGTGTGTGTGTGTGTGTGTTTTGTGGGGGTATAAATGGATGTGTATGGTCAGAGGAAAATGATGTGAAGTTGATTCTTCCCTTCCACCTTTGCATAGGCTCCAGGTATCAAACTTAGCTTACTAACTTGTAAGCAATTACATTTATGTCCTAAGTCATCTTGCTTTCTTAATTTTAAAGCTGTCACTATCATTATTATTATTATTATGCTGTATGTGTGTGTGTGTGTGTGATTTGTGTAAGATTTCATAGTCTTTTACATTACTCCCTTGCCAAACATTTGTCACTGTGGTTAAGAAAACAAGTTTCAGCCTCCTGCTTGCTTTGAACCTGCTTGTTGGAGGCAGGAAAAGTTAAATGGACAGAAGAGGGCCACCCAAAAGGAAGAAGCAGGGGCTGAGCATCCAAACTATTCAATAGCAACTGCAGAACTTTCTTTCTGTAGTTGGTGAGGACAGTTTTTTCCCAGGGAGACCCAGAAGTCTCTATGACATTTCAGCAGGATTACATGTGGATGCTCTAAATTGGCTTCTCCATGTAATCAAACTTAACAAAGGCTCAGTAGAATTCCCCTTCAGGAGGACCTTTGTTCCCTCAGCTCTTGAGAATTTAAAACTCAGCTCTCCAGAGGCAAAGGTTTGGAAAGGGCTAGGTTAGAAACCCCCGTTTGCATCTGTGATCAGCTGGGGAAAGTTTGGAGAACCTGACTCCTTGCTGTTAGAAGAGCAAGAGTTTTTTCATTACCCACCCAGCTTTTGTGAGGCCTTTTAAATGTTCTAGAGCCTTTCTTTGAGGTCACATTTGTTTGTTTTGAGCTACTGATTATTATGACTATGAAGGCCCCACCAAAACTTTTCTAGAGGCATTTTTGAGACTGTCTGGCTAAGTAAGTATCAACCAAAAAGATCTCCTGTGGAAAATACTAAACATGCATAAGTGGGCTTAGACATAGTCATGACGTCATCAGCTTTCTTAGGTTCTCATTCTCTTGTTTGTCAAATGGTATTATGCGAAGATAGGATTGGAGACCACTCACCTATCATCTCTGTCTTTCTGTCCCCCCCCCCACACACACACATATACACATGTACACACAAGCACAAGCACACACACCCTGCCAGTCAGTGGCTTGATCCTGGTGTCTCACCCTTGATGTGGGTGATGTTTTCCAGTGGGAAGGGCAAAGCAGTGAGTAGCTCTTTTGCCTCACTTGGGATTAAAAGCACTTAGTGCCACATCACCTTAACTTTGGCATGAAAGTGCGATTTCTTTGCAAGAGAGATCTCACTTAAAGTTCTTACAGTCATAACACTGTGACCACCACCACATGGTGGAGAACTTACCAGTGCTGTGCAAGGCTCTTGGTTCTGAGAATGTAGCGTCCTATATTTCCAACAATACACAATTGTAGGTACGTGGTGAACAACCATAACTCAATTTTTTTAAATCAAAGATAATTTAAAATGCTCTGATGCTGTGTGTGTGTGTGTGTGTGTGTGTGTGTGTGTGTGTGTGTGTGTGTGTGTGTTGCTGACACATGAATGTGTGGATGCATGTCCAGATGCCTACATGTGGAGGCCAGAGCAAGATGTCATGTGCCTTCTCTCTCACTCTTGGCTTTATTACCTCTTTGGACAGGATCTCTTGGCATCCATCATCTGCCTTGGATCCCCAGTGCTTTTTTTGTTTGTGTGGGAGCTGGGGATATTTGAACTCAGAGCCTCCTGCTTGTAAAGCAAGGGATCCTACTTACTGAACCGTCCCTCGGCACTAAGATTTGTGATACTCTGAAGTATCAGGTTTAAAAGTTTTATATTTTCTTTTCAAATTTCAGATTGATCACAGATGATCAAGCATTAAAGCCCATGCCAGTATTTCAAAATCTGAGAAAATTCAAAATCTGAACAATTTCTTGTCCCAAGCATATTTTAAAAGGATATTCAGCTTGTACTGATTGTATGTTATTTTGCTACACATATTCCTTGTTCAAAAATACATATAGGTTTCCATCATACTAATCGTTACCAAATAAGTGGTCATTCCAAAGGACATCTTTTTCTTTTCTTTCTGGAGTACTGGGCAATTGCTTAATCGCTTTTACTGCTTCTGATTCTTTTTCTTTTTATAATAATTTTTTGTTCTTTGGGAATTTGATATAATATATTTTGATCATTTTCACTCTCGTTTCTTCTTCTGACTCCCAAACCCCCACATTTCATATCCTCTTTTTTTCTTTTTAATTACTAATGCCGTACAGTATATGCTACCCATTTATTCCTGGGTGTGGAGCCAAGTACTGGTGGAAGGACCCTCACCGGCGCAGGGAGGGGGTAGGGGCTTTACTCAAGGAAAATTCACTCTTTCCTCTAGAAGCCATCACCTGTCCATACAGGTTCTGATTCTTACAGGTGAAATAGATTTTAAAGTAAGTTTCAAGCATGGCTTTTTGTTATTAATCAAAAGAGAAATCCCCTAGGAAGCCAACTGGATAAACAAGCATTCATAGCTAACACTGCCTACTTAAAAGAACATTTCTAAGCACACTATAAAATGTTTTTCTATATAAACATCTATGTATATGTATCTTTTCCCCAACTCATTAAAATTTTTCTCAAACCACTCCTTTGTAAAGGGTGTTCCCAGTCTCACCAAATGCAATAATTTCTTTGATGTCACAATCCACGTTTCTCTTTTATATTAATCGGCTTTGACACCCCTGAGGCCTGATGCAGGGAGGGAGGTTTCACCACTGTGTTTCTGTGCTTTATCTTGCAGACCAGTTTCCCAACTCCTCACAGAATGGAGCATGCAGACAAGTGCAGTACCCATTGACAGATCTGTCCCCCATCCTAACTAGTGGAGACTCTGATATATCCAGCCCATTACTACAAAATACTGTTCACATTGACCTCAGCGCTCTAAATCCAGAGCTGGTCCAAGCAGTTCAGCATGTAGTGATTGGGCCCAGTAGCCTGATTGTGCATTTCAATGAAGTCATAGGAAGAGGTAAGTGTTTCCACTCAGCTCTCTGTTAAATACAATTTTCCAGTAAGCTTTTTATCTTCTGTTTTCCAGATTAGGATGTTAGACAATGCCAAGGACCCCTAACAGAACACTGATAATGAGGTGTTTGAGTTTTGTCCTGTAGGACTGTAGACCTGAAAAGCATATCCTTGGAGACTGCCCTGTGTGTGGAAGTCACTGGTTAACATCCGTAACACAGGAGAAAATGTCTCATTTCTTCCTCATATTTCTCACACTGACTGCATGTGCTTGGAAAGTACCACTTACTTCCTCATAAAAATCATGCCAATTTTTTCACTCCTTTATCCCTCCAATCTTTTCTATGAGAACAGATAGAAAGCTTACAAAGTCCCCGTGTATAGTGGCCTGTGCGCTGCTGGATGGCATCTGAAGACAGAGAATTTATAGCCCTCCCCTGATCCGAGGCAACATATATTATCTCCACAATGCACTCCAATTTCTTCACACAAAGAATGACTATTTGAAATAAGCTAGCCAGAGCATCAATAACTGCAAACATAAACACTATTGGAAGAGATATCTGTCAGGAAAAAGAAACCTGAACCAGAAGAAATGGCATAAAGTCCACTCAAAAATTTTTTATGCTTGGTACTGAATGACTTTTGATAGCTTTTATTCTAAATCCTTTACAAGAGCTTGTGCAGGCATCTGTCAGCCCAGTTAAGAAGAAACGGGCATGGTTACTGGATATGCATGAACACTGGTACTTTTTAGCATCCTCTGTCACACTCAAGAGCTGAGTATGAGTTGCTTCTTCCTGGAAAGTGGCCTTTGTGCACAAATGTGTGTCTGTGTTATGTTACTAGCCTGTAAATCAAGTAAGTGTGCTTGTGTTGGAGTGTATAGCCTTGAGAATTATATTCTTACTCTATGCATTGTAAAATCAGAACATTTTTTATCACGAAAAGTATTAACATGGTCATTATTTCTCTGATGTCATCATCCTTAAGAAGCTATCAGTAGTAACTACTGCTTATTTATATGTTTTCATGGGAAATTTTGAGCACTCACGAGCATGGGTTTTTATTGTATTCATCTTTGTATCACAAGAGGGTAGCCCTATGTCTGATACTCATATACTAAGCACTCAGGACAGCTTGCATGACTCCATGAATTAATTGAATGACTTACACAGCTATCAGACATTTGACACCCCTGGGAAAAATTATTGCCACTGTTGAAAGGTTACCATTGGGGAAGTGAGTGGATAAAGTCAGAGGGAAATGCATGAAATGAGTCAGAGCAGATCTGCTTCATTTAGACAACTGACTTTTGATTCCTGCCAAGCTGGCTTACATATTAACCAGTGACTAGTAGGGAAAACCCTTACTCTATAAGACCTTACTTATAGTCATTTACTAGAATATAGAGTGTGTATTTTGTATTTATTCAAGTGGATAAAATTATTTATATGTTTTTTTAAAATAGTATTTGATCCTTAAAAATAACAAATCTCTTTCATGAACAGCTATTACTGTGTTCATTGATGCCACAGTGATTCTGTGTTTTGGTATATTAGCCTTTAAAAGAAACCATATTACCTACAACTGTCACCAAATAGTAAATAATCATAATGCTTATACCGTGGAGAGAAATGTAATCCATCTGTTTATACCCAAACACATATACCATACAGAGTGGTATTGTTAATCAAAGTGTCATAAGCCATGTACATTTTTGTCGTACAGAGGAAGGAGATGAAGGTCTTAATAAATAATTATTACATTATCATTATCAGAACTCTAATCAAGTTCTCTTTTTCAAAAGGGCATTTTGGCTGTGTTTATCATGGAACCTTGCTGGACAATGATGGCAAGAAAATTCACTGTGCTGTGAAATCTTTGAATAGTAAGTTGCATCAATAGTGAAGGGTACATTTTTGGTTTGTAAATTGACAGTATAGAATGAAGTGCTGATTTACACTTTCCCTTGTAGAAAAGAAATTATCTGCTGCTGAAATTGTTAAATTAATCCTAAAAATTTGTTTAGTCTAAACACTTATTGAGATGGTCCCTCTGAAAGTACCCCATAGAAAAGTAGTAAGTTAGAGTGTAGGAACAGTGAGTCTCTTAGATGAACCGAGTATCATTTAGCCACGTTAGGCTTATAATATTTGTTTTGCAAATGACATTTATGAAAAGTATTGGAAGCATGTTGGCACATATCATAGTAATGACTCACTTTGCCCACAGACACTACCATAATTATTTTTTAACCACAACTTTCATTTTTAAAAAAGATTAAAAATAGAGATAATACAAACTGGAGGGAAATGCACTGGCAGAAAATTGGAAAGTTATAAGTATGGTAATTTCTCATTTATCCACATATTTAGGAAATGAGGTGCTCCACTGAAATAAATTTCCTAAGGAAATGTAATTTGCCCCCTTTTAATGGTGTAGTACTTCTTTAAATTTTAGCTTAAGAGAAAAAACGCCTAAGATTAAGTACACACTCTCTTTAAAAACCAAGGCATGTTTCTGAACATAAACTTAGTCTTTATGATGAAGAGACATAATTACAGGCAAAAATTGCTCTGTTATGCAACCAGCGACTCTACATGTAAGGGGCTTCTTCACTCCACCCTTGCCAGCAGATCTCACATGCTTGCTTTCCTATTTGTGATTTTCTACTTTAGAATTTAAAGCAACTTGAAATCTGTTAGCCAACTATATTACAGATTTGCATTAAAACTAATAAGCTTTAAGTGTATAAATTGTAGGTTTCCCTGCAAGGTATTCTAATACCAGAATTGTTTCATCTCTTTTAAATATAAATCTAGTCTCCATAGTGAACATCATTCTGTATGGCTAATTCTGTTGGATATCTGTTCACAAAATAACTAGAGGGGATAGTCTACATGGAATCTAGTCACAGGCTGTGGTAGATTAAGTATCCTGATAATAAATCGACTTCAGAGGAAAGCAGTACTGCCGTTTTCACTCAGAGCAATCCTAACCCCCAGAAATCTTTTTGTCACTCATCGGTGACTGTTATCAGTCTACAGTGATGTCCAGCATCTTTTCCAGGTTTTAGAATGCGTTATGTTTCTAAAAGGCTGTCAACATTGTCGTGAACACCAGAGAGATACTAGTGAAATTTATGCTTACTGCTGCTAACTCTTCATTTGTGAGCTACCATTCTAGAACTAACTAGAAAGTTCTATGCTAAAAACTATGTAGAGGCTGGTGAGACGGCTCAATGAGTACCAACAACTGCTGCATATGTGTAAGGGCACAGCACTCACATAAAAGTCTAGATTGGGGTGGTGGTGTCCTGGTGGTGCCCTCCTTTAATTCCAGCGCTCTAGGAGGCAGAGGCAGGGGATCTCTGCGGGTTTGAGGTCAGCCTCATCTACAGAGTGAGTTCCAGGACAGGCTCCAAAGCTATACAAAGAAACCCTGTCTTGGGGGAAAAAAAAGAAGAAGAAGAAAGGAGAGAGAGAGAGAGAGAGAGAGAGAGAGAGAGAGAGAGAGAGAGAGAGAGAGAGAAGCTAAGATTGGCTACATGTGCATGTAACCTCAGTATTGCAGAGGAACAGAGACGGGAGGATCAGTGGGACTTGATGGACTCCAGCCTAGATCCAGACTCAGTGAGGGGCTCTGTCTCAAAGGAATGGTGCAGAGAGCAGTACAGCAGGACAATGGATGTCATTGAGAGCAGTACAGCAGGACAATGGATGTCATTCTTGGACCACACACACACACACAGAGCCCACTTGCTTGGAAAGTATATAGTTCAGTGATAGAGTACTTATATCTATAGTGCTCAATTCAATCCTCAGGACAGAACGCAGAATGGGGATGGGGAGGAGCTACTTCCATTCCATATGGTGATTAATCCTCACATTCTCCTACATCCGTAATCATTGAACTGTGGCGCACTGGTTACTTTCATGGCTGAAGTTTAGTGAGATCCAGGCGTTTACTGTCTGTAACTACTTTCAACAGTAGAATTGAGTATTTGACCACAAAGGCCCATGAAGCCAAAGTCTATGGAACCAATGATTGGAGCCTATGACAGCCTATGCCCTGGACACTCTCCAGATGAAGTAGTAGTGGCTTGGGTTTATTTTTGTTGTTGTTGTTTTGCTTTGTTTTTTTATATGCTTCTAGATTCTATGCTCCAAATGAGACTAGTTATTTCCTGGACTCTATTTTACAAAAGAGGCCGTCAGTGGTGACTTGGTGGCACTGTGCAGTGTGATACTGTTGAGGCTCAGGAAACAATAGCCTACAATATGGGGCTTGGGTCTGCTGAGTTCTTGAACTAAAGGGCATGTGATATCCTCTCCCTGACCTCCTACTGCTTCTTTATCCCAGGTAGCCTTTTTCCCCCAAAGTAGGCCTTAAAAATTAGAAGTTCTCTCTGCCACAGCAGCAAAGAAACTAAAATTTCTCTCCCCAAAAGCCAGACATAATACCTTGAAATATTACTCTGAACCTGTATATGAGCTGGATGGTCACAAATTTTTCCTGACCTATATTGTCTGATGGTCCCTCATGAGACCCTCATTCTAGAATGGGTCCTCCTTACCCTCAGGAGGAAGAAAGGAGTAACCTAACCCAGAGAGTGGCATAACCACACAGACAAGCTTGGCTGGGTTCCCTTACCACACATTAGGTCATAGGCTTTCAATCCAGCCATGTTTTCCACAACTGTCCATTTCCCATCAAATCCACACATGAAATAAATAATTCCACTCAGACTTGGCTCTCCATTTCTGAAGACTCTCATGTCTATAAAACTCATTTTAAAATTTTTGTGCAGGGCTAGAGAGATGGCTTAGCAGTTAAGAGAACTACCTGTTTTTCCAGAGAGCTCAGATTTTGTTCCCATTGTCTACCATTGGTTGCTTAAAACTGTAACTCCATCTCCTAGGTGACTGAGGGCACTATTCTCTCTCTCTCCCTCCCTCCCTCTCCCTCTCTCTCTCTCTCTCTCTCTCTCTCTCTCTCTCTCTCTCTCTCTCTCTCTCTCTCTCTCCCTCCCTCCCTCCCCCTCCCTCCCTCCCTCCTTCCCCCCCCCCTCTCTCTCTCTCTCTCTCTCACACACACACACATGCACGCGCACGTGCACACACATACATAATAATAAAATGTTTAAAAGAGATATTATGCTGTTCTGTTGCTCATTGGCCCTTAGATGGAGGATTCTCAGATGCAACTCTCACAATATTTAGGAAAGTAGGAAAAAACAAAAGCAAAAAACCCTTTCTACCCTGGACACAGTTTACTCAGATGAGTTGTAGAAAGAGCATGTTAAGGTTGAAGGATCCACACAAGGTGTCTCCAGCTGGTTTTCACATTCTTTTGCTATCAAAATTTGAAAAAGGATCCGTTGTCTTCTATTGAAGTTAATGTCTCAACGTTGAATTTCTCAGGAATCACAGATATAGGAGAAGTATCCCAGTTTTTGACTGAGGGGATCATTATGAAAGATTTCAGTCATCCCAATGTTCTCTCGCTCTTGGGGATCTGCCTCCGGAGTGAAGGGTCCCCACTGGTGGTTCTACCGTATATGAAACATGGAGATCTTCGAAATTTCATTCGGAATGAGACTCATGTAAGTACTCTACTAAGCTTATGGACTCACAAATTAGCTGTAAGCCAGCCATTCCTGAAACATGTTTGCTTGTTTCAGTATGGGCAGCTAAAACGGGGTCTTTCTGTACTTCAGGCTGACCTGGTACTTACTCTATAGCGCAGGCTATTCTCAGATTCTCTATAGTCCATTCCCTCAGCCTCTTGCCAACTGACATTACGGGCCGTCTGACACCACACTTGGCTTGCCTTTTTTAAGATTGTATTTTATTTTTATTTCATGTGTGTGAGTGATTACCTACATGTGTGTATGCCTGACACCTGGTACCCTAAGAGGACATCATATCTCCTGAAACTATGGTTACAGACAATTACAAACCACCATGTATGTGCTGAGAAACAAATCCAGGGCCTCTGCAAAGACCACTGAGCCCTCTTTCCAGCCCATTTGTTTGTTTGCTTGTTTCTTTGTTTGTTTGGTAAATATGGGTGTGTGCGCATGCAACTCTGGGGGCACTTGTGCAGGCCAAAGGCTGATATTGGGTGCTCCCTCAATTCTTTCTCTACCTTAGTTTTTGAGACAAGGTCTCTGACTGAACCTGGAGTTCACCACTTCATCTAAGTTAGTGGGCCAGTGAGTCCCTAGGATCTGCCTATCTCTGCCCCCCTGCTCTGGAGTTACAGGTGCACCATGATACTTGGCTTTTACATGGGTGCTAGGGATCTGAACTCAGGTTCTCATGCTTGTAAAGCAAGCACTTTATCCATTCAACCATCTACCCAGCCCCACACAACCATTTGAATTTCATAAAAAGCTACTTATCAATCCAGCCTAGGCTACATAACTAGATGCTATCTTAGAAGGAGAATTATCTCACTAATAATCCTTATATTGGTCACATATTGAAGTAATATTTTAGAAAATTTGAGTTAAAAATATATTGTGATATGTTTCATCTAATTTTATTTAAAGTATATGTGTATTATACTTTCTGTTATAACAAATAGTGTTGTACTAGACAATAAACATGTATGTATGTCATCATATATATGTATGTTTCCATATATACTATGTCACGGGGTAAGAGTTTTGCATATGTTGTTCACTCCTATGTCTCCAGTGCTCAGCATACAGCCTCTTAGTAAGTATTAGCTGAATAAGTGAAGTCAAGGTTACAAAAGAGGGTCGTGGCCCTTGTGGGCGCAACTTTTTTTTATGATCCTTTAACCAGGACATAATGTTGAGCAAGCAAGCTTTGGCCAGGCCAGGGGTGAGGAGGGTGAACTGAAGAGCTTCTAGAACTAAATGGACTTCCTAGCCTCGGGCTTTGCTACTGCTGCCCAGGTCCTTGTGGAAGTCAACCAAGTAGCTTTGCAAATCATTAAAAATGAGTCTATAAACGTTAAGTTGAATAAGCTCCGAGGCTGTAAAGAAATACTTTCTGTTCAGCCAAAGAGTGGCATACCCAGAGTGTGAAGTTTTTGCAGAGAGTGTGGACTGACATTGCAGTGGCCTCTTTTTAATGCCTCGTCTCTCTGATGAGTCAGTCAGCTTAGCTGTGCAGTGTTGTTCTCCCAGGATTAAAACGTGGGATAGATGTCCTACTGTCCAATACAGACTAGGAGCTGGCCTCTTAAAACCCAGAGAGTGGTTACTGGTACCTCATACATGTCTTGAGGGGAAGTCTAAGCTGCAAGATGTGGACATTTGTTTGTTAGTAGGGACTGCAGCTCTTCAGCCTGGGTTCTCACTGGAATCTTCTGCCCAAGAGTTCCATGGTGGCTGCTGGATAAAAAGGTCTTTCTCATGGCTGTCAACCACAGTGAGACCTCTGCTTCAGATTTCAATCATACAGAATCTACTTCAGATTTCATTCAAACCTTTCCTCTGTGCATTCAATTTTGGGGTGACACTTGTAGAGAATGGAACACCTTTTCTCTGTGTTGGTCCTGTTAGTGATGAGCTAGCTGGTGCATTATTTCCGGTGAGCCTCCAAGAGTCTTCAGTGACTCCCTTGGGAGTAGTTTGATTTATTTCTCTGAGCCTTCTGCCTTTACCTAAATTCAGATGCTTGACATCTAGAGCCTTGTTGACTGAGTGGGATTGCTTCTTTCAGGGCTAATTCCTTGAAGCAGATATGTAAATCAACCTATCCCTCAATGATGAATAGTTTCATCAGGCTCTCACACTCTAAACCACTATCCACCTACCCTAATCTCCTTAGGGCCAGGTTTGAGACTAGTAAAAGAGCCCTATATGCAGAGTCTGCTGGAACTGTCTAAAAGGCTGCCCTTCCAGGTGCGGACAGTAAAGGAACTGTCTCTGCTGCTTCCCTACACAGCCCTGCATGTGCAGTGTGCCATATCCTTTTGGAAACTGTGGGAAGCAAACTGTCTTTTCAACAAAAATTGTCTCCTGATAATGTGTCTCATCATACACGTCGAATAATAAAACCTACATTTTAAAACACCTGCATTTCCCCATTTGGAAAACAAAACCTGTAACACCTCCCAAATGAAAGTGTGTATGAAGTAACTAAAATCTATCTAAGAAAGGGGAGGGAAAAAAAAAAAAAACAAAACCCTAGCCTGATGCTTTGTATACTTCACAAATAGCTGTGGCTCTCCACTCAGCATGAGTTATTATTTGAGACAAGATAAGTCATATAAATATTGCAGTAGTCTAAGGTCACTGTTAGAACATCGAGTGCTTAGCTTATGCTTTTTCAATTCTCTTTGATTGCAGAACCCAACCGTAAAAGATCTTATAGGATTTGGTCTTCAAGTAGCCAAAGGCATGAAATATCTTGCCAGCAAAAAGTTTGTCCACAGAGACTTAGCTGCAAGAAACTGCATGTAAGTATGAAAATGTTGCCATGTGCAAAGTACAAATGAAGTGTTTGTTTCTTACTCCTTGATGCTAGGAAGGCTGTTTTCTCTTAGAAGCAAAAAGCCTGTGTATCCTTGACTACTTTGAGTAGATGTGCAAGCCCCTGGGTTTTTATCAAACAAAGCATTTAAAAGGTTGCTCCACAGGGGATCTTAAGCAGCTGCTCTGTATTGCAGCTCTCCTTGGCCCTTCCCACCAGCAGTCTCCAGTGTTGTGGTTTCACACTGTATTAGTGATTGGGGGAGAGAATTTGATCTTCAGCCTTTGGATGAAAAAGGAAAGTCAGTAACAGGAATACCAATGCAGTGCAACTCCCGACTGCAGATTTGAAGTCAGCCTGCAGAAGCGTTACCAAAAATGGTATTTGGGAATGAATATACAAAGAACTTTTATTTGTGTCTGGCTGCCTGGCTGTATAACAACAGTCAACAGTTTATAATGGAATCTCTGCTCTCCTTTGCAGAACACTGATTCATGGCTCATGGTATGTGTGAATGAAAGAGCTATGCTATTAATTTTCTACCTAGATTTTGGTCAGGGTAACATCATAAACTATATTAAACAAAGGATACACAGCTTTAGTGGCAGAAAATGATTTTTAGGTCCTTTATGTCCTCTCCGATGGCACACAGAAGTTTCATGTGCTGACTAGTATATTCAAGGACATAAAAAAACAAAAAGAGCAGTACCATGGCCCGTTCATTCGAAGAATATTGTTGGTACGATAACCAGTGAAGAAGGGTGATGTGGGCAACTGTGCTGGGTAGCCTGATGCCCTGTTATTTTGCAACTACAGAAAACTAGGTGGAAGACGACTTTCCCTTTTCTCCAGACCTACATTATAGCAAAATGCCATGTCATTCATAATGTCTCTCTTCAGCCGGTGGAACTTGTATTGTAAATGTCAAGCATTTTTATTCAGGAATTCACTGTAATTTACTATTAGTCAATAGGCCAGAGGAAATTATAGATCTCTAACACTGAAGCCACCTTTTTAAATCTATAGACATTCAGCGCTGTTGTAAATTATTCGACGTCAGTCAGTAATGATTTTTCTCCTGTAGGTTGGATGAAAAATTCACTGTCAAGGTTGCTGATTTCGGTCTTGCCAGAGACATGTATGATAAAGAGTACTATAGTGTCCACAACAAAACGGGTGCAAAGTTGCCAGTGAAGTGGATGGCCTTGGAGAGCCTGCAAACACAGAAGTTTACCACCAAATCAGATGTGGTAATGTGTTCACATCCTATTCTTTTTCTTTACTTTCATTCCAATAGTTGTATGGTTATATATATTTATATATATAATATATATATACATAACATATATGTATATATATTAAATTTCACTGGGCAGTAGTGGCACAAGCCTTTTATCCCAGTATTCTAGAAGCAGAGGCAGGTATATCTCTATGAATTCAAGGTCAGACTAGTCTACAAAGTGAGTTCGAAGACAGCCAGAATCCAGAATTCTTACACAGAGAAACCCTGTCCAAAAAATCTACATGTGTAAAACTGGAGTTAACTGTCCAGTAAGTGCCAAACTGTATTCATAAATTATCTTGTTTATTCAAAAATATTTGTAGACCAAAGCACTACACTAAGCTATATGCCCTAGGCCTGGTAACCTCTCAAAGGCACCATCTCCAAACACCATTACACACAGAAATCTAAGCTAATAATATAATTTATAAGAGTCAAAAAATATTTGAAAGAAAGAATATTTCACACACTGAGGTGAGGGAGGCAGAGAACTGAAGACCCGAAAAGAAAGACGACCATGGAAGCCAACGGAAGAGAAAAATGTCAAAAGAGATGTAGGGTTGGGGAAGCAAGTCCACTGCTTCTTACCAGATCAGAAGAGCCTTAGCTTTGACTGCTTAGGACCTGAGTGATTCTAGAGCATGCTCGGAGCTTGAGTGTACTGAAACCCAGAGTGTACTGTTCCACTCACATGTATCAAGTCAGGACAAGTGTGATGTTTAGGTAAAAAACGTGCGGTGTTTTACCCTTGATGATACAACTATAAATCTGTGCTGTCAATACTCAAGACATGCAGAAAAGGTTTCTTCAGGATGTGGCCTTCAAAAGAGAAGGTTGATAGATGCTGAAAGATGACAGAGGAGGGGGATTAAAGGTACTAGTGAGAAGTCAGCTCACTCCCTTGTCAACTAAAGGGGGGGTGGGCTCTGAATAAGTCAAAGAAGTAGAGGTCATTTGATTTCTGATCCTGTAAGGAGGTGGAGGAAGCATTAATAGAAATGTGAGGTGACTAGCAGATTGTTATCAATAAGTATGTCTCAAGTCCTAGCAGTGTAAAGAGACTTCTGAGTACATGAGGTCCATAAAAGAGGAGAATGTAATACTGCATGGTGGAACTTAGTGCCTGAGATCTTGACACTGAGAGATTGTGCTAGAGAGGGAGGCTGGAACCAAGGTGGCTGGTAAATACATAAGGTGAGAACCTCTCTTTCTTCAGAGAACATGCTGTTATTCAGGCCTGATCGCCAATATGCCTTCATCTGAGAGACCCACTGTTAACAAGTCAGCAGCTAGGAAACCAGATGAAACAACCAAGTTTTCAAAAATAGACACAATGTCTGAATGGGCATTATATCAAATACATGCGTGACTCACTAGCTAATAAGCTGGTGAAGAAAAAGACATGTCCACACGGAGTTTTATACGTGAATAATTGCAGTAATATTATTTATAATACCTCCAAATCAGGAACATTCCTAATATTCATCACCTGGAGAATGTGTAAGAGAAATACCTTGTACTGGAGAGATGCTTCAGACAGTAAAGTGCTTGCTGTGCAGACTTGAGAACCTATGTAGTCCCTAACACCCACATAAAAGCTGGGCAAGGCAATATACAGGAGCCTGCAATTCCAGCCCTGGGGTGGCAGAGACAGGGAAGATACCTGGGGCTTGCTGTCAATCTAGTCTACTCGAATTGGTGTGCTCCAGGTTTAGTGAGAACCCCTGTTTCATACACACACACACACACACACACACACACACACACACACACACACACACACACACACATACACACACACACAAAGGTGACGGGTCTCAGAGAGATGGGTTAGCCAGTTAAGAAAATCTGCTGCCCTTCCAGCATCCATGTAGCACACAGGTGATCCAACATCATCTTCTGGCCTCTCTGGGCACCAGGTATGCACATAAATATGCATACATGCAGGCAAATACCCATACATATAAAATAAAAATAGGATATAGAGCATCTAAGGAAGATACCCAACATAGACCTTGACCTCTGTCCTCCACACATATGCACATGTACCTACATACATACACACTTAACCACATGTCCCACACACAAACAGAATAATATGCCTATATAATGCAACACCATTTGGCAGTATACAAGAATGACTGACATATGCTGAAGTGCAGATAAAACTTCCAAAATTGTGTGAAAGAATTCCAGTGAAAGAATCCAGACTCAAAAGATAAAATGTTCAGTTAGTAAGTAGTAGAAATATAAACAGAGCAGATCACTGGTAGTCTAAGGCTATGAATGGGACTCGGGACTGATTACAAATGGACATGAGGGAATTTTCTAGGGTGTTCCAAGAAAGCTAGAATTGGATGGCATGGTATCTATAACCTAGCTGAATTTTCCAGAATCATTGACTATATACTGATAATCAGGGAATTCTGTAATCTGTAAAGTAGACATCACCAAGAAAAGGCTTATCCGAAGGAAGGACCCCAAAAGCTAAAACTTTTTAAAGAAACTACAGATTATCAGTGCTTTTTCTTTCTCCCTCTCCCTGTGATACAGTGGTATGTAAGCCACACACGGTGCTGGTGCTGCTTTGACAAACAATTGCTAAGTGCATCAAATAATTTGGGTAGAGTTTCACTTCAAAGGCAGCATACTCTTTTGAATGTTGGCATGGAACATTTCTAAAAGCATGCAGTAAGCTGAGCATCTATTGAGTCCTACAAAGCAGAAACTTGCCTGTGTATCCATAGGTTCTGTTTTTAGCTGATGCCTGGGTAGAACTTGGCCTCACTAAATACTCTTATGTACATTCAAATCAGATTGGAGTCACTTCCCATGAAATTGCTCATGCCCGGCCAGCACTGCTCAGTAGCTCTCACTTAGCATACATGCTTCACTGAAGTCTGTGTCCTCACATGTTCAGCCCAGCTGGCTTTTCTCAGCCCTCATTCTGTGTCACCTCTCAGAATTCATCAACCAGGGCCACGCAGCCCTTCCTCAAAATACCCACTTCTTTCGGTTTCTAGACCCTGCAACACCTGGTTGTCCTCCTGCCCCTTCATTGTAGTGTCTATGTTCTCTCTTGTCTTTACTCTCACTGCCTGTCTTCCTTCACTCTTCTCCTGAGTGTAGCTGTCCCTCAGGATCTTTTCAGGAATCAAATATTTTCATAGTTGAGATCATTCTGTCAGCAATCACCCTTGACAGTGCCCGGAGGCCGTCATCAGCATGAGGATCTTCTTACGCTCAAAATTAAATTCTTTCCTCATCCTCATCTAGCAAACCCTCAACTCGATTTCTATCAGTGATATCACCGTTTTGCAAGTACCTGCTGCACATCCTTTTCAGTGGCCCTTCTTAGGTCCACAGGTTTTGACAAATAGAGACGGTTGTGTCACCACTGCCACCACAATCTGTCACGAAGAGGAAGGTCCTTACACCACTTTATAGTCAGTCTCTCTCAGGACCTGGAGATCACTGACTTATCTCTATAATATTTTCCTGGAATGTTATATAAACAGAATCATAACCAGTATCCTTATGAGTCTGCCAGCTTCACGCAGAACAATGCATTGAGAACATACATATTGTTCTATGTAGTTTTGATGGGTCAGATCAATCTTCGGGCTTTTTTTTTTTAACTTGGTTAAAAACACATGAAATTTATAATTTTATCCATATTCACTGCAGTAATGTTAACTGTGACAGCTTTGATTAGACATATCTCTAGAACTTTTTGCTTCTAACAAAACTGAAATGATGCCAATTGAGCAAAAAGCTTGCCTTTTTATTTTCCTCCAGCTCCTGGCTACCCTTCCACTCCTGTCTTTAAGAGTTCAACTACATGAAATGCCTAATAGAAATGAAGTTATAAAACATTTGTCCTTTTATGACTGGCTTGTTTCTCTTGACGTGACGTTCTCAAGGTTTAGCCATACCATAGCATCTGATAAAGACTTCCTTCTTTTCTTAAACTGTGTAAGATTCTATTATGTGTAATAGAACCATCTACTAGTACATACACACTTAGCTTTCTTACCCCTCTTGACTGTTGTGAGTCACACTGCAAAGGACTTGCAATAAGCTAATTGTTGTTTAATTTTTTAATTGTGTTAGATATATATCCAGAAGTGGGAATGTATGGACCATATAGTAGTTCTGTTTTTCTAAAGTACCATATTCCATAGGAAGTAGTTTTTTCTTTCTGGTTAGTGTGTCATTGTATAAATACACAAACTTTAATCTGTTGAGTCACCATCTAAAGGATTCTATTTTTAGACAGTTACCAACACATAATTATAATTGCTGATAAATTTACTTAAAAGTTTTGTGTAAACAGTTTTTCTTTAGTTTTAGATATTTAGGAGTGACACTCCAGCATATACAAATCCATAAGAAAGTGCCAAAAGTTTTACAGAGTGGCTGCATTATTTCATCTCTCCATTGGTGATCCCCATGAGTTCCAGCCATTCAGCATCCTCATGTGCACATGGCATTGTCAGATTTGGGAAGGTTAAGTCAATCTAACAAGGATGTGCTTTATTTTTATTTGAATTTTTCTAATGACTACTAATATTGAGCATATTTATGTGCTCAGTGTCATACTTGTATCTTTTTTTGGGCAAAATTTCTATTCTGTTCTTACCCCCTTTTGTTTTGAGTGGTTTGAGTTATTTATGCAGTCTGGACACAGGTGTGTCATCAGACAAATGTTTGTGTTGAAGTCTAGTACAATGCCTTTCTGGAAGCGGGGTCCCTCTAACTTCTGTCTCACGAGCCTTGCACCTTCCTTCTGACGTCACTGCTTAAGGTCTCCATTGCTCAAGGGTCTCTCCTCCATTCTACTCCCTCTCCATTACAGATCCTGGATCTGATGGCCTCTTACAACTCTGCCTTCCTTGCCATTACAACAGCTACAAAGTTATTTACACTTCAAGTTTATGGCCATTGTTAACCCATCCTAAGGATTAAATAGAACAATAATTTGGGGAGGAAGTGATGCCTACATGTGCTATACTATATGACAAACATTCTTTTGCCATTAACTTGGAGTAAAATTCCATGGACTTCCATGCCTCTTATACTGAAGCACCCTTCTCTGTTCTTATTCAGAGTCTTCCATTTGAGGATTTGTGAGCCATCCCTCACACACACACACACACACACACACACACACACACACACACACACACACACACACACACACCTATGTAACTGGAGCTCCAGCCTCACCTTCTAGATTCTCCTTTTGCCTTAGCATTTTTGTGGAGACAATCTTCAGTCACATAGACCAGTCATGTCTCCTCAATTTCAACTTAACCTATTTACCACATTTGAAAACCTTCCCCCACAGTCCTAACCATATCTCCTGCCATCCGCTTCACAGTGTGACATGTGACTTCCAGTATAGATATGTAATAAAACAACTATCTGTTCATTTTGGGCAGAGATTGGGGCTTGAAACAGGGTCTCTAGCAATTCAGATTTAAGCCTTAACCTCATTATTATTCTACCCCAACTTCCCACATCCAGGATTGTAGATGTTTGTGACCAGACTCAGTCTAATGTGTATTCTCTGCTGCTAATCCATTCCATCCAGAAGTCTGATGTCACATACCCCTGAGACAAATTTTACCTGTTCTTCAGGACCCATTTTCTCTCACTCTTCCCATAATCTTCCTGGGTGACCTTGTCAAACTTCTGTACCTGCTTTTTATCACAGGTTCATATTACAGTATCTTCTTATTACACAATACTGTTGACACTGTTTCGTCAGCCTGGGACCTATCTAGTAACTTGGACAGTCTCCTGCTTGTACAAGATCAAAGGTCAATAGATACTTGTTCATTGGACTTAAATTGTAACTCACAGTCTAGAGCTTAAGCGTTGACACCATAATTTGCAAGAATAAGACTGACATGAAAACTTTGATTTTGAGGGTTTGGATTGACAGTGAACTTGTCTAGGTCCGTCCTGGGGGTGGGAGGGGAGATTTGTGTTCTCTACTTTAATCAAAGTATTCAGTGATCTTAACGACTCTTGAATTGGACAGGATGGGTCATATTTATAACCCAGCTCTGGGGAAGCAGAGATATGAAGATTGCTGCCAGTTCAAAGTCAAACTGGACTACAGTGTGAGACAATATCCCCATTCCTATAAGAGAGGGAATTGGAGAGCTCTTAAGGGCCGACAAGATGGTTTGGTGGGCAAAGGCGCTTGCACGTAGGCCTGCTGACCTCAGTCTGCTTCCCATTTTGATTCCATAAAATGGACGTAGAGAACTGACTCCTAAGAGTTATTTTCTGACCTCCACAGATTTGCTATGATGTGTGTGCATTTGCACACACACACACACACACACACACACACACACACACACACACACACTTTTTTTTTTTTTTAAGAAAAAAAGGAGTGCTGACTAGAGGGATTTCTCAATTAGTTACTACGAACACCTGCAGCTTCTCTAGAGGATGCAAGTTCAATTCCCAGTATCCCCACTGGACAGTTCCCAACTGCCTGTAATCAAGCTCCAGAGAATCCAACACTCTCTTCCAGCCTCCAAAAGAACTTATACATACAAAACACACACACAAATACATAAAAATGAACAAATTACTTGAAAATGGAAGGGGTGACTCTTGTGCTTGGGCAAAGGAAAAGAGCTTTTAGTGTGGTTGAATCTGCAGTTCCAACAACTAGAAAGCTGTCCTTGGAGCTCAACAATTTTCTTTCGTCTCAGAATTCAAAGCCATGCATTACTTTCATTGCTAAGTATTCAGAGCTATATTTGGTTCTAAATTCCTTCTTTCTGGTATAGATTCTCCTTCTGTAGCATACACACACACACACACACACACACACACACACACACACACACTCACACACACACACACACACACACACACACACACACACACGCACGCACGCACGCACGCACGCACGCACGCACGCACACATGCACGCATATGCACCCCAGACTCATGGCTGCCCATTGCTCGTTTGTATGGGAATGACCTGGTGTTGCCTAGAAAGAACTGATGTTTTGAGCCATCTTCACAGGGTGACTTTCACATGCTGACTTGTGTCCTTGTCACCATTGGTACTTGTCTTCGGGGTGGGGGTTGTGATATGCACAACTGGTGATGTTCTGAGGAGGGAGTTTTAAATCAAGAAAATGTGTAAGTTCAATAGACACAGCAAGACCTGAGGACCAAGAGTTCTTTAAATGTTTATGCTGCTGTGAGTTCAGAATTATTGGGGGATTTTTAGTAATTCCCTTAACCTTCCATGTTTCTCTGATACAATACTGATATAACTGGCTCACATTAATCTGCTCCTTTAGAATTTTCAGGTTTATTGAAATTAGTTTTCTAAGAGAGCTGTGTTGCCTAGTGATTTGATTAGATCCGCTTCTAATACAGATTTTTACTTACACTGATTTAGATCTTCCCTCTTAAAATTAACATTTAGACAAGGTTACATTTTTTCTTTGTTGTACATGTGTGTATTTGATGTGTGTGCCTATCTGTATATGTATTCTCATGTGTGTGAGTGTGTGTGTGTGTGTAAGTGTTTATAGAGGCCAAATGTTGACACTTTGTGTTTTCTTCAGTTTCCATTGTATTTACTGAAGGAGAGTCTCTTGCTGAGCCTAGAGTGCTCTGTTTAGCAAATCTAACTAGTTGCCACAAGGATCCCCTGTCTCCATCTCCCATACCCTGAGATTGCACAGAATTTCCATGCCTGCCCATCTTTTCGTGCTACTAAAGAGGTCTGATCCTCATAATTTTATAGCAAACCCTTTGTCCTTAGACATAGTTACATTTCCAGTCCCTTTAATTTTACATATTTTACATACCACATGTATGCCCAGTGACCACGGAGGCCAGAAGAGGGCTTGGATCTCCAAAACTGGAGATGCTCAGGAGCAGTGAAGTGTGCCGACTCCTCTTACAGAGGACCTAGGATCTGTTTTCAACACCCATACCATGCAGCCACAACCTCCTATAACTGTTCCAGAGGATCTGATGCCCTCTGTCCTCTGTGAGCCCCTGTACCCATGTGGTGCACATAAACTCACACAGGCACACCAGCGTATATAAACAAAAATTTTAATCCATTTTTCTTATTTCTTAGAGGCCACCTTTATTTATAAAAATCTAAAGTTATGACAAAACTATTGAAGGAGAAGATGGGGACATGTTGGTACTTTGACCCTACAAGACAAAACTGAAGAACTATACTCCAGTACTGGCAGAGTAGACCTTAATCATCATGTAGACTTCACATATTCTTTCTGAAAACTATATTTACTTATATATCTCACCTCATTCTGCTTTAAAATGGTCAAGAAATATATAGTACTTACTAGTTGTCTTTAGCGAAATTTTGCTCTAAATAACAGTGGTGTTACATATGTCAAGCCAGGACTCATTATGATTTTCCCTTTGTATTTGGGTGGTTACACTTCTCTCAGCTGGCTTCTCCCCAATCTTGTTTTTTTTAGTGGTCCTTTGGTGTGCTTCTCTGGGAGCTTATGACTAGAGGAGCTCCTCCATATCCTGATGTGAATACATTTGATATCACCATCTACCTGTTACAAGGCAGAAGACTCTTGCAACCGGAATACTGCCCAGACCCCTTGTAAGTAAGACTCCCAGTGGGTTCCTCCATTACATCTGAAATTCATGACTTTTACAGAAGCACTTGCCATTACGTCTCTCACAGCACTTCTTTCCGAAACAGGTATGAAGTGATGCTAAAATGCTGGCACCCCAAAGCTGAAATGCGCCCCTCCTTTTCTGAGCTGGTCTCCAGGATCTCTTCCATCTTCTCCACTTTCATCGGGGAGCACTATGTCCATGTGAACACTACTTATGTGAATGTAAAATGTGTTGCTCCGTATCCTTCTCTCTTGTCATCCCAAGACAACATTGATGGTGAGGTGAATACATGATGAATAAGAGGCCCACCAGCCCCCTTCCAAGAACAGTACCTCCAACAAACAAGGTCAATGCCTTCTCCGACAGTTCTCACTGCCTGGCCTTGGAAAGGTCACCCAATGTTTTTGTTGTTATTGTTTTTGTGTTTTACTTTTGCTAACACTGTACCACTATGAGACATTGATTGGCTATTTAAATCCCTGGGGTTCTGAGGAATTTCTCATCCAGCAATGCATTAAGACAGCAGTATGGTCCCCGCAGGCTGAGGACCAATTGCAACCTGCAGCTACGAAAACACTCCGATCTCATTGGAGGTCCGGGTTGAAGTTTCTAAAGATCAGATTGTTGGTGAGGAAGTGATACAGCAAACTTTGGAGATTCCTCATAGAAAACTCAGGAGAGAGAGCCTTGTGCAGGACAGATGTGGTGGCCTTAGCAGGCTGCTTGTTGGAATTTCAGTATTTTAAACATATTTTGGTGTGTTGTGGTCATGAACATTTTTCCATTTATGATGCTATCTACCCATCAGACAAACATTCCCTTTTAAACTTCTATATATACATTCCTTTGGTTCAAGGAATATCTACAGACTTATTTTCAAGATAGCATGACATGAGCTGTGTTTATAAATTATCAGGGATTTTATGTATTGTACATAGATGACAAGAGGAAGATTTTTCAAAAACTTTGTAATAGTAAAATATTTGCCATTTAAATCTCAGATATTTAGCCAGGAGCTGTGGCTCACACCTATAATCCCAGCATTTGAGAAGCTGAGGCAGACAGACCGCCCCAAGTTTGAAACTCACTATGGCCACATAATGATTGACAGGCCAGCATGGGCTAGAGTGGGAAACCCTGTCTCAGCAAACAAAAATTTAATTATTTGAGAAAGATTTTGCTCTGATCTAATGAATGTGGACATACAATTTTTTATATGTTTGTTTTAATGGCAACTCTAAAAATAAGTAACTTGTGGTGATAAATCTTTTTAAAGGTAACTAACTCAATATGTTTGTAAAGGACAATAAAACAGGAAGGTTCACTATTTCAGTCACAGCTTGTGTCCAGAACAAAGAAAGGGTCAATGGACTAGAAATGTTTACTCTTTCTCAGGTGGAGGCTTCTCACCTAAAACAATTAGAGGCAACACTTTTGGGGAGTCTCATTTTGCATTAGGACATATTTTAGGTTAAACAAAAGCATATTTTCGAAACAGACAAAAGGCCACTTGAAAATATTGAATGAATAGTTTCTCTGGACAGGACTTTTGACATGTTTTGCTCTGTGGAATAGTGTGCTTACTACTGTATAGTGCATGTGGCTTAGGTTACACTAGCTGATTTTGTCCATGTAAACATTGAAAGTATTATATTTTTATAGAAATGTTTATTTTTAATGGTGTAAGAAAATTTTCGTTAAGCCACAAAAATACTGCACTGTGAACATTTATGAAGAGGTATGTGAGAATTGGATCTACGGCAGCATGATTTTTTTTCTACATAGCTGTAAATTGTGATAAGGAAATGTACTGATTGCCAGTACACCCCACCCAATTACATCATCAGGACTTGAAGCCAAGGGTTAATAGAGCAAGTTATGACATGGGTGTGCTCTGCTGAAACCCAATAGTTGAATTTGGCTGTTGTTTCAGGAAAATGATGACAATAAAAAAAAAAGGTCTTTGATAGTGGTGAAACATATCAGAACACATAAAGAACTGTAGTATGGATTTATTTCAATTCAAATATTATTGCTTCATGATCCTGAAGAGTAGTACTAATTCACAGAGCACTGTCAGTGATGGACAGCAGAAAATGACCATCTGCTCTGTAGAAAGAAATAACTGTCCCTATGAGGTCAAGAAAGCAAATACACCAAGAACAGATAGAGCTGTGGAAGACCCCATACCTGTATATACATGCTCAAGAAAGCTGCAATGTGAAAATCATGTTTTCTATTTATGAAACTTCCTAGGGTAATGTGTCTGAACAGACTGTGCGAGTAAATCATTTTTCTAAGAATTAAATACCTGTCACTGCCTATACCTGCAGTTGAGCTGAATGGTACTTTGTATGTTAATAATTGTTCTGATAAATCATACAGTTAAAATAAAGTGACGTAGCATCTTGTCTACTGTGAGTTGGTTATAGCTAGTCATGCTTGATTACCTGCCTCATTTACATAATGACAGAGAAAGCCTAAGATCGATTTCACCTGCCCAATGGCACTCCTCCATAGACTAGAAACCGACTCTTTTATGCATGGGCAATAGCTACATAGATTTGCATGCCTGGCCCTCTGGAAATCTCTGTCTTGCTGAGTGTGGTTTGTCCTGAGTTTTTAAATCCCTGCATTTTTCTGGTGGTCTTTCTCCTGCTAGAGTACTTGGCTCTGTTTGAATGTGGGGCTCCTCTCCAATAGAATGAGTATTCATGGGCCAGAAGTGGTGACAAAGGAGCTGCAAGGCATGGTTGACAGAAAGATGGATACCCAAGTAGCAGTTGGAGAGAGACACCTGTTTGCTCCCTCAAAATCCCCCTTTTGATAGACACATGTGCCCACTCTTTGGGACCTTTAGTTACCAGAGAAACTATATTCAGGTTACCTCTATAGCCTTGGAGTGATCGAGGAACTCAAAAGATATTTAAAAGAATATCTAAGAAATTCTCAGCACTTTAAGGGTATTTGACTCTTAAAAAATTCAAATTTGTACAGATGTCAAAAAACTACAGCGCAAGTTCATTCTTTCTTGCCTGTAAACAGCCAGACACCAGGCAGGAAATGCAGTCTCAGACAAAGTTCATTCATTCCTCTGTCTTTTGAAGACATAATCATGTCATCTTTATATCCCTAGTACTTGACACTTATAATTGATAGAATGAATCACCAGTTTCATTCCCTGTCAGCCACTTTAAACCACCCAGAAAACTTTCTTACCTATGTATATCCTGTGGTGTTTCATGAACACTGACACAAGACAGGTAGGGACCTTCTGAGCTAAGTGATTGTCTCCGTTAAGGTTTATGTTGCTGTGATAAAACATAACCAAAAGCAACTTGGAGAGGAAGGGGTTTTCTTTGGTTCACAGTTCCACTTTATAGTCCATCATCAAAGGAAGTCAGGGCAGGAACTGAAGCAGGTCAGGAACCTGGAGGCAGGAACTGAAGCAGAAGCCATGAGGCATCCTGTCTACTCGCCTACTCTTCCTAGCTTTCTCCATTTGTGTTCACATAGCTGCTAGACCACCAGCCCAGGGTGGTACTGCCCTCAGTGGGCTGGGTCCTGTCACATCACTCATCAGTAAAGAAAATACACCTCAGCTTCAGCCTTGCCCACAGGCAAGTGGTGGGAGAGGAGGCATTTTTCTCAACTGAGGCCCCTCCTTATAAACTATAGCTTGTATACATTGACATAGAAAAAGCCAGTATAGAAATAATATAGGCTGGAGGATGGCTTAGTGGTTGAAGTGCTTGTCACACAAGCATAAAGACTAGAGTTTGGATCCCTAGAAGCCACAGAGATGTCCAGCAAGCACGGCAGCCAGCCTTTTATTCTAGCTTCTACAGGCATAGATGAGGATCCCGGAACAAGCATTTTTAGTAAGGTCTTGGTAATGGAAACCTTGCTTCAAGAAGTTGTACAGTAGAGTGTGCTGACTAGTTTTATGTCAGCTTGGCATAGGTTAGAGTCACCTGGAAAGAAGAAACCTCAACTGAGAAAGGGCCCCGACCAGACTGGCCTGTGTTATATTTTTCTAATTAGTAATTGACGTGGGTGGTCCCAAACTACTGGGAATAATGCCATCCCTGGGCCCCGGTCCTAAATAGTATAATAAGCAAACTGATCAAGCTATGAGCAAGCCAATCGGAAGTACTCCTTCATGGCTTCTGCTTCCATTCCTGTTTCCATGTCCCTTCTTGAGATCCTGCCCTGACTTCCTTTGAGGATGGGCTGTAATGCGTTACTGTGAGTTTCTTCCAAAGGTACTTTTGGTCGTGGTGTTTTAATCACAGCAATAGAAACCCTAACTAAGAAAGTATTGAGGGTGATCCCTGACATCATCCACAGGCCTCCACATGCCCGTACCAAAGTGCACACACGTGCAAAACACACAGACATGCACACTGTGTGTACACATATGAAGATGGAAAAAGAAAAATAAGATTTATTTTGCATAGCTTTGTTTGATGTTCTGAATATTTATTTTCATCTCTTGATCAAACATCAGTTATATTTTTATGCTTTGACCTACAGGGCAGACTTCAGCCTTGGAAGAAAAGTAGAGATATATAACTTGTAAAAATATCTAATGTTCGGGTGATGATATCTTCCCAATTCATTTTTAAAACAAGAGTAATATGATAACAAGGACATTGTCATTGTTTTCAACAAATATTTATCAAGCAGCTTGTACGTCAGGTACTGTTAGGTAATGGAGTTGTAAATTTTCCCTCTTGCTCCAAAGAATTCAGCAGGTAAGACAGAAAAAAACACATAGCTGGTGAATATTACACCTTGGCTTTCCTAGACCTGCAAAATGTCTTCAAGAAACATCACAGTTAAACACACAAAAATGATAGGCTCTTGTGCAAAGGGACTAAGCTCTGACTCCTCCACAGCCATGTACTTAACCTCCCTAAATGTGATTCTTCAGCCCAATAGACTAGTCCTGCTTAACTCACAACATGGTTTGAGGACTCAAAATGATTGAGCGTGCACATCATCAGGTGTCACTGCAGCTGAGTAATTGCAGTATTATTATGAACTTTGGTGTCGGACAATAAAAGCCCCTGAAAGGGTAGCCTGTGGTTGGTCTGAATGAATCGTAGAAGTGTTTAAATGCAAAGCTTCACTTCACACTGATTCTGCCTCATCTTTGAGCATAAGTAGGTGAGAAAGTGAGGGTGCGAGTGGAAAGTTTGACAAAACAGTAACCGTATGGTAGCACTTTCCTTCAAGACCAGGACCCCTGAAGGACCCCTAACAGTGGTTAATTCCCCTTTACCTGGTTAGACTTAAAATCCACAAGAAACATGGAAAACAACAGCCCATATAAAATTTTAGGAAACTTGCATGAGGTGCAATGTTAGAGTCACTGTCCCAGCATTGGTGCCTAGAGATTATTCATGTTTTCATTTTGCCCAAGTGAGTTGTTACTGACTATCCCAGTTCTGGTTCAAGCCAGGTAGTTTATATCCTTGGTTTTAGTGAGTGTTACACATTGGGAAGGTAAGGAAGATTTCATGGACCTTCTTCTCCATCCAGATGACTAGACACAGGATGCTATCAGACATGGCTCAGTCTAGCACTTTAGATAATGTCGTGACACAGAAAGGCACGCAGACATTGCACCTCAAAGGCAGCAACACATCCTGCTGGCTTCCTTTTTCAAATCTGACCTTTTTCTTCAGGACTATCTTAATTCACTATCTATCACAAAAATGGAAAACTTCAGTCATAAGCCAGTAAAATATTTCAGTTGGTGAATTGAAGGTAATTGGTGAATTGAAGGTAATAAAACAGAGGCTGCTCAAACTGTCCTTTGTTGTAAATCACAGAAAAGGTCTAGATTACATCAGCCGAGGGGTATCGATCACAATGCTGAGAGGTTTATAACTACTATTGACTTACCACGTGACCCTGAAGCTGAAATCTAGGGGAATTGAAAAAGCATACCTATGGTAATGAAAAACTCATCATTAACAGGTCCTACTGTCCTGTCATCGAGCTAGGACTATGCTAGCTTCAAGGCAAATAGTGAGCAAATACTTGAAATGGAAAGAATTTCTGTCCTCTCCTGCTCCTTCACTGGATGCTTCTAAGTTATTCTGATGCATGTGTTTTTCTTACTATTAAAAAAAATTGAACTAATATGTTCTCAAAGGCTCATGTGAATTACTTTGTTTTACTTACTTATAATAATGTACTTTGTCTTCTGATTGCCATACAAAATAATAGGTTTCCTTTTAACATTTACCTACATAGCTTGGGTTGAATTCTCCCACCCACACCTCACTTATTCCCTTACAGTCCAGTATTTCTCTTCCCATTGTCTCATGTGAGTTACTTATCAGTCAGTATAATTAATATATAAATAACTCTAAGTCCTTTATTATTTCTGTGGCTTCAAAAAAGAGTATTGGGGATTCTGGAGAGAGATCAAAGATGAAGTGCTTGGTGTGTAGCATAAGGACTTGAGTTCAAATCCCCAGGCCCTATGTTTTGTGTGTGTGTGTGTGTGTGTGTGTGTGTGTGTGTGTGTGTGTGTATGAAATAATAATTAAAGAAGTCATAAGTTTAAAAGGGAATGGGAGAGAGAGTGGCATAATTTTGTAAATGCAGTATGTATGTATTAAATTCTCAAAAAAAAATTTAAGGCTTTGAGGGGTGACAACAGGAGGATCCTGGGGCTTTCTGGCCAATGAGTCTAGTTGATAAATGACTTCTGGGCTCAGAGGTAGACTGTCTCAAAAAATCATGGCAGAGAGGGATAAAGGGAAACGCCCAATGCCAGCCTCTAGCCTCCACACCAGCACCACAACACAGATGGGTGCAAAGCAGACTTGTGCCTGGGGGCGGGGGCGTCACCCTCACACAAGAGAGAGAGGTAGAATATCATTGGGAAGCAGAATAAGTTTCAAATACTATTTATGTCGCATTGAAGGAGAAATTCTGAGATGAAAACATCCATTTTTCTTATGAATAAACAGAGTCTTCAATTTTAAATAAATAATAATCCCATGTTATTTGGAGCATGGGCCCTCCGGCACTGACAGCTAATCTCCATCCTTTAGCAGAAGAAATTTCATCCTTTAGCAGGAAGAAATCTTTCCTCTTTATGCACTCCCTTTTTCCCTGCCACACAAGTTTATTCTTCTTAGCACAGTGTTCCAGACTGGCAGAAACATCCAACAATCCTTAGACCGAGTGGCTGGAACTACAAAAATGCATAAAATCTTACCAGGCCAAAAGAGATCAACTCTAAAAATCTTTGGCATCCAAATATGTCAGAACTGTTTTTATCCCCGAAACCGTTTGTGTCCATGGAGCCACAATATCGGTTCCTATTTTTATTGGGCAGCCTGGAATTTTTAAGTCAAAAATTTCATATCTACCTTTTGTGTTTCCTCTTAATTTTCTCTCTGGTTTTATGCCTTTATGGTGCCTGTTACTTTATCTCATTTTATTTTATTTTCTATTTTGCTTATTCTGTCTTATAATGCAGTGTTCAGAATCAAATCCAAGGGTTGGCACGTGGCAGATAAGAGTCTAACTACTGTGCTCCTTCGCTGGCTCCGTCTCTAAGGCTGAATGCTGGGAACTGGTCATGAGCTCTCTGCTTTGACATCTGCTCCTTCCATTAGAGTGAAGCAGGCAGGGCCTTTCCTTCTTCACAGCCGTGACTAAACAATCATTGGATTCCTCAGTGGTAAAGGCCCAGTGCAGGGCCTTTGTGAAGCCTGCCCGAAAAACCCAACTTCAGTCACATGATCCTCAGAGATAATTTCAGAAGTCCCAATAAAGAAAAACTACCCAAATATCATAGTGCCAGCCTTCTGCAGAGCTGTTTCTAATTTGTTATGCTGTAAGAATCAGAACATTTGCCTTAGCGTCTGGGGTAGCCACAGGGGCTCTGGGAACACCTGGTGAAGAAGCATCAAATCACTGCCCCAAACATTTCAGGGGAAAAAAAATCCACTGTTAAAACTAACTTCACAATTTTTTTTTTTTTTACAAAATGAATTTAACATGTAAATAAAATAACAAAATAAATGGTAATAACAATAATGATCTCATCCCAGGACATGTCACAGGGATTAATGACTGTCTGGAAGCTAATGGGCTAAGGTAATGCTCTCAGGGATTAGTCTCACTTAATGAAACATTGTTGGTTTAGTAAATGAATGCTTGAAATGACAGAAAGTGAAAAATCAGGGCCGGCTGATTCAGGGGAAGAATAAGTAAAATTGGGATGTGTCACATACTGCTCTTGCTGGGCTCATCATCGTCATCATCATCATCATTATTAATCTGTGATTTGGAAAATCTATATGCTTTATAAATTATTGTCTTTCATACATCTGTCCCTTAATTTTACTCGAGAGATATGTATATTTATGAGATATTTAATTGACAGAGAATTAAACTGTTAATAAAAATATAACTCCCTCTAAGCATATCGAATTTCTACAATTGAATGATACTGTCCTAAACACTCTGGCCTGAAGACCATATGGATACTCTATATGAGCTTTACAATATTGTCTTCTCGTTGTGATGGGTTGAGAAGTCTAAGATCATTCTCACAGTTGACCTCTCCATTCTGCCTTCTCCTCTTAAAAGGCAGCTGCCCAAATCTCATAACATCACCTACCTGCTTCAAAATCTGTTCCTAAATTTTTCTGCGTCATTCCTTTATGCTGTTTGGGTTTGTTTGCTTTTATTAAAAAAAAAAAAGATCCTCATGGAAAAAATTTTAACTGGGCCAAATCCTATAAAGTAGACCAAAATTATCCTGTAAGCACTGTCTGTCTTCTTTAGCCTGGCTTTCCACATTAACTTCTGCTGAAACAATTTGGACATTAGTCCACATACATCAGTCTACTCCTCAACAGTTTCCATCGTTTCTATCAAACTGTCTAGGGCTCAACGGGAGCTCCACAGTACAGAGATTGTCTCTAAACCTCAGTGACTATGAACTCTGACCAAAAGTACCCACTGAGGATATGAGCTGCACACACAGCTAGGCTAATGTATTAAGTATACTTTCCACCATTTACAACAGCGATTCTCAACCGTCCTAATGCTGTGACCCTTTAATACAATTCCTTGTATTGTGGGGACCCCCAACCATAAAGTAACTTTGTCTCTATTTCATAAATGTAATTTTGATACTGTTATAAAGCATAATGTAATTATTTAACATGCAGAATTTTTGATATTGGAAGTCGAGACCCCCAGGTTAAGAACTACTTCTCTAGCAGCTTACAGATCAGTGCCCCTCCAGACCAGTTCTCTTCTGATTACTTACTTGAGTATTGAAATGAAGAAGAGATTGAAATTATTTTCTCCACTAAAATAGATTTGCTTATAAGTTCACTTCTGAAAATGAACAAAAGTGTTATGTTACCCTTTCCTAAACTCCCGTTCTCTTTTGAGATGGAAGTTTCAAATTGCTTAGGGCCTCTAAGTTTTTAAGCTGAGATAGTAAGCATAATCCTCTGCTTCCTTACAGGAAGTGCTGTGTGAGGCAGTGTTGCAGACATGCAGCTCACAGGTGACTTTTCACTGACTGGAACTGGACTAAGTGTGTGCAAGCAGACACCGCAAGGGTGGCTTGTTGACTCCAACTGTCCCTGTGGCACACGCACACCTAACCTAATTTTGTCTGTTACATAAGGCACCACATGTAGAAACCTGAAACCCCTGCCATTGCGTTACTGGCTTAATCCTGTCACAAGTCAGAGCCAGCAATCTGTCTGAGAAGGTGACCACTTGCGTTCTCTCTCTCTCTCTCTCTCTCTCTCTCTCTCTCTCTCTCTCTCTCTCTCTCTCTCTCTGCACAGGTCTGTAGCATACATCCTATTGTACACATTTTGAAATCATATGTGCTGGTTTGAACCAATTTACCAATGAGGAATGGAGTTATTTTTCAGATCACTGCGTCTTTCTAAATCTTAGTTTCCATTCTAAAGACTTTGATTTACATATTTTTATTTTGTTATCTGTAAACTGTTCTGGATTGCAAGAAGATTCAATACAAAAGGCCCTACCATAATTACCTCCAAAAAACAGGACAAGACAGGGTAATGGTGAATACAATCAAAATACATTATGCACATTATGTATACATCATGCAATCGTTTTAAGTTGTATTTCTCTTGTCTCTAGTTATATCTTATATATTTGATTACAGATATTAAATATTCAATGCAATATAATTGCTTAATGGCTGATTGATTGGTGGATGATGTGGTCTTTCTCTGCCCAGGCCAGCTTCAAAGTCTCAGGCTCAAGGATCAGCCTGCCACAGGTAATCCTTCTGAATGTTGAAGCCTTCAGTGAGCTTCACCCTGCATACAAACTATGATTACTATTCCCATCTCAATAAAGTCTTTCTTCCAGAAGTCTCCTTACTACACACTGGTTCACAAAATTCCCTCAATGAGCCCAAGGTCTCACCTGCTTCTGTGTGTTTCTGTCCTCATTCACAAGGTGCTGTACTTGACATCAAAGAGCTAAGGACTGGAGATGGCGTGGAATTCCCATCAGCTCTCATAGGAAGGTTCTGGCCCTTTGTTGCTAGAAAACCCTTAAACTGCTCCTTGTACCTTTTGCAGTTCAAAGTTTGAAGTAAAATGATAGCTCTTTCTCAAATATAAACACAAACACTGATCTGGGGAAGTTTCATGGGCTCACAAAAGGCACGCTGAACTTCATCTCATTGGGACAGTGTTTTTCCAGCATATACATTGTTCTTTGTTTAAATAAAAACTTCATTTTATTTTCCAAAAGTAACCCTGCCAGGTTTCCTTGGTTTAATTGTATCTTTTTTGTCTGATGACAATGGAAAGCAGAAGAAAATATTCTTGCTAAGGAAATGAAATATTACTAAGAAAAACAAGTCTTCCCACACTATAGGAGGTGATTTTATAAGTTACAAAAAGGAAACAAAGTCTTTATCCTTTAAATGAACAGTGTTATTGCTGTGACTGTTAGGTCACATCTGCATGGCCCAAAGAAAATGTTGGAAAGAAAATTAAGTAGTTCATAAGGGTACAGATAACATTATTTTTAAAAGGAAATGGTTCTTCACACATAGAAACAATACAAAATGATAGCAAAACAAAGCAAGAATTTAGACAATTATTAAAACAGTTCAAGTAAAAAATGTAAACATTGGGTAAATATTGTTTATAGGGAACACAGATGAAATCATTTCTGATTTAAAAAGAATTGTCTAGCTGAAAAAGCCTCGCCTCTGTAGCAGAGAATTAGTCAATCAGTAATATCTCCAATGAAAACAGAGATGAAGAAATATAGGCCCAGGTTCCCGGCCCAGCTGTACCACCTGCCCGCCATTAGCCTATGGTTTTTATTTTTTAGTTCATTTTTTTATAATAAGTTTATTATTCAATTGAAAAATACTGTTGAGAGTATTCTATGTAATAAGTGCTGCTCTGAGAAAGGGAGATTAGCAGGGGTGACCAGCCAAGTCTGTTGTACCCAGGAGGCACAAGTCCCACAGCACTTACAACCATCTGCCTATCGATACCAGCTTTTGGTGATACAAAGCATCAGCTCAAATGAAAGCGGCCGGAGATAGGAAGAGCCAGGGAGCCAGGAGCCTTAGGGTACTGTTCAGAGGCTCCAGGGCTGAAAGTGAGAAAGAGTTAAAAGCCCACTATGCCTGCTTAAATTTACTTTGTCCCTTTTAAATCTCTTAACCCACCCTCCCTGTGTTAATGGAGTAAATTTCTGGTTCTAAGAGCAGAATGTAACCCTAAGGAATAAAAAAAATAATCACACTTCTTATCTAGCCCAACTGAATGCAATAGGTAAGCAAATATTGTCCCCTGTCAAGTCACTATGTATCACATAACCTCAAATGACAGGGTTCCTCTGATGTATTTTATTTCATTCAAATAAGGTTTGTATCACTACCCTGATGCAAATTATGTCTGAGATAGTCTTCTATTTTAAAGTAAAAAATTATTCACTCTGCATTTACCTCTTTCCATTAAACATCTTCACTCCTGCCTATGATCAGATGATAAGCTTATATAATCATCATCATAAGTGGAGAAAGTTTCCAAAAACAATCAAAAAAAAAAAAACTGTGCCAAGCATATACTCAGAAAACCCAAAACACCGTGACTCCACAGATTAGTGTCTTTGGAATAAAGCAGGCGGTGATGTGCAGCTAGGGGTCTGGAGGATATAAGATGCCCACAGCTATACACACTCCATCTTTCTGCCCTACCTACACATGGATGCATGTGTGGTGTCTTCATCCATTTTGTGCTGCTATAATTGAATAGCAAAGACTGGCTGATTTACAACAAACAAAAATTTATTAGTTAATGGTTCTGAGGAAATCTGAGATAAGGGGACCAGAATCTGGCAAGGTCTTCTTGACGCAGCATCCCATGGTCATGGGGAGAGAATAAAGAAAGGAGGAGGCAAACACGTTCACATCTAACGAACCCCACCCCCATGACACCTGACAGTCCATTTGTGGGGACATAGACCCCCCCCTTTCTAGCCATCTTTCATTAAGCTCCACATGCCAACCCTGCTGCATTGAAGTTTTGTTTCCATCATAGGCAAACTCCCACCCATGTGTTCTCTATCCTCAAGGTCATCTCCAGTCCAGATGGTTCCTGAGCTACTGGACGAAGGAGGAAAGACTGGGTCAGCATGTTTTAAGAACCTTCCTAAAGAACCTTAAAACTCTCCCACTAACATATCTGACCAGAATGTCGTCTTGGATCTACCTACTGCTAAGAAAAAGTCACTAATGTAAAAACAGGGCTGTGTTAAGGATGGAGAGAATATGGATAAGCAGCTGATGTCTTTCACAGTGTGTAAACCAGACTAGTATCAACGGTGGTTTTGGTGGAATAAAGCACTGAAGAATCTTCCTGATTTGATGCTGATTGTTCCAAAAGAAAAACATTACTGATCCTTGACACAATCATTCATTCTTGTCCCTTGATAAAGATTTGCACTATACAAATTTGGTAAATAAGGACAGAAATCTTGATCGTGGTAATTATTAACAATAGACATGTAACTTGAGAAATTTAAGAGTTCCGTATGTAAGAGTCTTCATTATAATATGAAGCAGTTCAAGAAAGATTTTACAAAAGAAAATGCCTCTGGGTTAAGTCAAGTTGGACAGTCAGAGAAGTTAAAAAAAAAAAGTAGAGAAGTTTAAAAAGGGGGGGCATGAAATGGAAACTAACAAAATTAATTTTAATATAGTAAAACTGTGACAATAAATAAAAGTATGAATTAATACCGTATCTAAGTATGTAATCTTGAGGAAGCCTCCTCTGCCTACAGCATGATCGTCTTTCACGTTTTCTCATGGCGTTGGTAAGTGGGTGTAAGAAGTCAATGGCAGAGGAGGGCTGCAGGGGATCGAATCAGAGCGGAAGCATTGAGTCCTGGCTCCTTCAGCTTTTACTGTCCCAACTCTGAAAACGTCAGCCCATCTTTACATGATCCTGAGTCCATCCAGAATCATCTGCACCCATAGCCCTGGAGCTCTGGGTTATTAACTCTCTTGAAAGAGCAGAGCACAAGCCTGCCAACAGAAGATCCCATGAAGTGCTGTGGGTAAAGAATCACACGGCACCCCCAAATAAGGGCATCAGGATTGTACAGTGCTCTAGGATTGTATAGAAAAGGCGCAAATGCTATAAAACTTTGATATCACCCTGCGGTGTTAGAAGATGGTCAGTAATCAAAGGCTTTCACGCAGAAGGACAAGGAGACCAGAACAATTCCATGGAAGTAATAACTAACTTGAGTAGAAAAGGAATATCTTGAAAGGTCACTTAGGAAGCTGTTTGATAAGGTCAGGTTGACTTAAGCAGAAA